>CM075689.1:17311817-18546333 GCA_037954015.1 Psophocarpus tetragonolobus | reverse complement strand
TCCCTCCCTCCCTCCCTCCCTCCCTCCCTCCCTCCCTCCCTCCCTCCCTCCCTCCTTTATCATTTGTTAAGGATCAAAATGTATGAAAGTAAAAAAAAAAATAATGGATGGCTTGAGAGAAAGAAAATAGGCATCTCTCTCTCTCTAAAAAGAATTAAAGACTAAAACGTATGGTGAAGACTTGGTACAATTAATGTTAAAATAGAGAAAACGTGGGGCCTAGTAAAATTAATGTGGGGTCGAGAATAAAAAAATACACTCATTTTATACATTGCAAACGTGCGGTGAAAACATCATCCATATTTTTTTTTCAATATCAATCATATAAAAGTGTACAAGGAATAAGGAGTAATGTATTAATGAATGTGTTCATAACCTCCTTTATCCCACTTTTTTTTCTTTTATATATATATATATATATATATATATATAATATATAGAGAGCAAAAAAATTAAATGATATTAAAGTAATTTGTAATGTACAATTTAATAATTTTATTTCAAAATTTATTGTTGAACTGAAAGTTCTTTATATATAAACAATAAGAATCAGGTTCGAATTAATTACTTTGTCCCTTAGAGTCTTGGTCTCAATTTTTTCTTAATGTTTTAATATTTATAGTAATAAAAATTTTAATATATAATATTTTAACATGTATTTTAAAAAATATAATATTTTTATTTAGTTATTTTTTTATTTTAAAATTTGATTCTAAAAATGATAATATTTATGTATTTTTTTAAAATATTTTAATCCTCTTTAAGAGTATATATATATTCCGTATGGAAAAATTATAATTTATTTTCTTAGATAAAATACTTAATTATTATTATTTTTATTTTTCATAATATTACATTGATATTTTAAAGTATATAAAGATTGCATTAGTAATTAATTAATATTTTAGTCTTTCTTTTATTTTGAATTGATTATAATTAATTCGAAAATTACAGACTATTTCACGAAAATTTTTGTTAAACAAATAATCTTATGAGAAACTTATTACAATTTGTCTATAAAATATAAATATTAATTTTTATAATAAATTTTGTAATTTTTTATTTTTTATATATAAATATATTTTTATTTGAGCTCTTAACTTATAATTCTGGCTCCATACCTAATGTGAATCATTTGATACCAAATTATATATATAAAAAGTATAAATAATGTTAGTACCCAATTTTGTCTAACCATCTACAATCATTCATTTCCTATACAATTCCTTCTTTTAGATATACTCATACGATTTTAATCTCAATTTCAAATTTTTAGATTACCAATTACAAATCATAGCCAAATCTAACCACAAAATAAAATAAATAAATAGAAAAAAATAAATAAAAATAACAGGGAAGAAAATAAAAAAGAAGAAAAAGAGAAGAAAAGCAAAAGAAGAGAAACTCTACCTCTACACCTACAACCCTAACCTCCATCTACAAGCTAGTAACAGGAAACCCTTTTGCATCTTTAACAACTCATCTAAATAACTCTTTTTAGCAGCCACTAACAAGCCTCCATGGATCTTGGATATGAGAGAATTACTCCTAAAAGCACAAAAATGTCATGATTAAGGGTCTAAAATCAAGCTTATAAAAAAGACATTATGGATCAGAGAAAGGGTTTTTTTTTTCTTGGTAGGTAGAGGAGTAAATTTCAAAGGAGAGAAAGAGATAGCAAAGAATGTTCAAAATAAAGGCAAATACAAGCCATCCACAACAGGTACTCAACTATATTACTTCTAGTGTCTGTTTTAATTTAGTAAAATAAATAAATAAATAATAATAATAATAATAATAATAACAATAATAATAATAATAATCATAATAATAATAATAATCATAATAATAATCATAATAATCATAATAATAATAATACTAATCATAATAATAATAATAATAATAATAATAATAATAATAATCATAATCATAACAATAATAATTATAATAATAATAATAATAATAATAATAATAATAATTATAATAATAATAATAATTATAATAATAATAATAATAATAATAATAATAATAATAATAATTATTATTATAATAATAATAATAGGAGAGGATGAAAAATGGGTTATCTCCATTGACCACTCCTATAATCGATCTTCAATTGTTGTGGACGACATCAGAAATGATGGTGTCGCTAGAAGTTCCTGGCACCAACTCATTCTTTTTTGCCGTTTCTTTTTCTTTTCTCTCTTCTATCTATACACTGACTTTGTTTCAATTAAGGATTAGAAGAAAACTTATCTCATAAAAAACGTTTATGTTTATAAATATATATATATATATATAAATACATGTGTGTGTTGCCATTTTTAAGTCTTTCTAAATATTTCTTTTTACTTTTACTTTTATATTGTTTTTATATTATTAGGAGAGGTGTTAGTTCATGTGATGATGCATTGTTTTTATCCTGTTATTTTTATTTCTCTTTTAGTTTCTGTTACAGGAAAATGATGTTTTTTTTATTAGTTATATATCTATAAGTAAAAGGAAATGTTAAATTTTTTACCAATACAATATAGTTAGAAAAATAATAATTTAAAATAACTTATTTGACTAGGAGAAGGTTAATTAAACGTGATATTTTATTTTACACTTTAAATTAATGCAAATGGTGTGTTGCCATTTTTTAAGTCTTTCTAAAATTTCTTTTTTACTTTTAATTTTATATTGTTTTTATAGTATTAGGAGATGTGTTAGGTCATGTGATGAGGCATTGTTTTTATCCTGTTATTTTTATTTCTCTTTTAGTTTCTGTTACAGGTAAAATGATGTTTTTTTGTTAGTTATATATGTATAAGTAAAAGGAAACGTTAAAATTTTTACCAATACAATATAGTTAGGAAAATAATAATTTAAAATAACTTATTTAGCTAGAAAAGGAGAAGGTTAATTAAACATGATATTTTTTTTTCTTTTAAAATTGTAAGAATGCAAATGGTGATTGTTAGGTATAGTCAAAGTTCTCTTTTAATTAATCTTAATCATCAATAATATATTTTCTTTACAAGAATAATTTATAATAAAGATATAAAAATCTTAACCTTAATTTCACTATTTTTGTTTATAACATTTCTTTAATAGAGATAAAAAGATTAATTAGGTGTGACGTTTTTTGTTGATCTTATGATTTTAAGGCATAAATTATGACAACTTTTTGTCTTAAATTTCATCTCTAAAAAAATTAAGTTTATTTGAATCATGATCATTCCATGCATTAATTAATTTTAGTATAATTTATAATAAAAATCTTAACTTTCTTATTACTTTTTTATTCGTAGTATTTTTTTATAGAGATAAAAAGATTAACTAGATGTGACATTTTTTTAATTTTGAGATTTTAAGACATAAGTTGTGACAACCTTTTGTTTAAAATCTCATCTCTAAAATAAATAAATAAATAAATATAAATTACATGTTAAAATTATTTTTTTCAAGGGACAAAATAATTTGCAAATATAAAATATTTCATAGATTGACTTGAGTGTACATTCCTGTCAATTTTAATTTTTTTTAGGACGTATAAGTTGCAACAGTTTAGAAATCCCAAGCTTAGAAAAATAAAATAAAAATAAAATACATCAACACACATACCCAAACGAACTACGTAAACTATGATTTTCCATTACACACGGAAATATGTAGGAGCAGGGGGTCACTCCTGTCGAGCTAAATAAATAAATAAATAATAATAACTCTTTTTTCTAAAATGTAATATTAAAATATGGTTACACATAATATTAATAATAATAATAATAATAATAATAATAATAATAGAAATAATAATAGTTATAATAAAGTCTCTTATTTTACTTTGGTTATTTTAGGGTAAGATAAATATAAAAAATTTAATATTTTGCTTAATTAATTATGGGTAATCGTCTTTATGACAAACGTTGTAAGATGTTAATACCTTTTTTACCCATAATTGGCTCCCAAACTCAACTTTGGTTTCATTAACCATTTTTTTATTTCCAAGGTTTTTTTAATGTTTTTCTTAATAAACATTAGTGGTCACTCCTCTTATTTTTAATCATTTGTCACTATCCCGTCGAGACCCACGTTTCGACAAATAATCATATAAAAGTGTACAGGCAATAAAGAGTAGTGTATCGATGAATGTGTTTACTATATAATTCTATATATTTTTTCAAAATAAATTAATATCTCAATAATTACCAAGGCATGGAGTGCTTTTTATGCACTTGTTTTTAATAATTTTGTTCTGTTCTTTTCAACTATTTGTTTTATCATTTTAGTATGTAAAAGTTAGATATTTATTCTATTTAAATAAGATTAATTATTTTAAATTATTTTTTATCAACAAACTTATCCGTACAAAAATTGTTTTTAATTATAATCGCTTACGACAAAAAAATTAATATACATATAATTTAATTATTGAAATAATTTAATTTTTGCAACTATTCCAAAATCATCCTAATTTTCAAAAATTATTTCTTTGTTGCGTAATTTGAACAAGAACACGTACATGTTTCCTCATTTTTGGAATGCTACATGAGTCAATATGGTGAGTCAAGGGAAGCTGTCATTCGTGAATGTAGCATTATAATTGTTAGCTAGCTTTTATTTATTTTTTTAAGATGTATTAAATATAAGACCCAACACAAGAAATGTGTCTCTCTAAAACAAGTTACAAAAATAATTCATCATGAGTGATAAACAACCTTCCTACCAAGCATTACTTAATACAACAAGATAAATTTATAACTCGTTATGCCAATGAATGAGAAGATAAGTCAGTAGCCTTGCATCATTCTCAGAAGTCACTTGAGTAGCAAGAACAATTTGATGAATCTCTGTAGCTATGGCTCTAAAAATTGCAAGAGCGATAAACAGGTTTCTTAAATTACAGGAATGGTGTCTTCCTTTTCATTTATTTAGGGATGTCATTTGGGAATCAGGGTAAAAGAAAGGACATGAGGCAACCGATGTTAGAAGTTTTTCGTAGAAAATTGTCTTTATGGGAGCATAAGTACTTGTCCATGGATGGCAGGGTAGTGTTAATCCAATCAGTCCTATCAGCATTACCTATTTACTTTCTCTCATTCTATAAGGCACCGAAAGGTATCATTGCCCAATTAGAGTCTTTGTTCAAAGATTTCTTGTGGGGAGGTTCCGAAGCAAGCAGAAATGTGCATTGGATATCCTAGGCAAAAGTGTGTAGGAGTAAGGCAGAGGGTGATTTGGGTTTGTGCGATATTCACAAGTTTAATCTGGCCCTCCTAAGTAAATGGAAATGGAGAATGTTGATGGAAAATGATAGATTATGGGTTAAGGTGTTGCGATCTAAGTATTAGCAGCAGGATGAGGATGGGACAAGGAGACCCCAAGCTTGCTCTATATGGTGGTCAGATTTGCAATCCTTGAAGGACGAGGGGAACCTTGGGTAGTAGTTTCAGAATATTAAACGAAGTCTGGGAAATGGAAATCATACTCTGTTCTGGCAAGACAAGTGGGTAGGAGAGATGTGTTTAAAGGAAAGATTCAGCAGATATATGGCATGACGTTCATAAAAGCACCTCTATTAAGGAGATGCATGATGGTAGCAATTAGAAGTGGAGATAGATATGACATTTGTTTGTGTGGGAGGACGACCAGGTGAAAGAGTTATTGAATATCTTGGTAGGGATTAATTTAATTAAGGAGAAGGAAGATGAGTAGGTCTGGTTGGCAGATGGTTCAAGGATGCTCTCAGTAGCTTCGACTTACAAAATATTAGCACCAGTGCAAGCATCAGGGAATTGCCGTAAGCTTTGGGTCAAAGGTGTCCCACCAAAGGTCTAGAGATGTTCTTTAGCTCACCTATATCACTATTATAATCCCACAAAATCTGGAGATAAAAATTTTAAACTTTTGTGAGTAAAACGATTTCAAACTGAATTTATAAAATAGGGCACTTGAATCAAAAGGAAGAGATTTTTGGAAGGATGAAATTTTCGGAAAAGAAGATATTTTTTAGAGGAAAACAAATAGTTTGAAAGAAGAGGAGAAAAAGACGAGATAAAGAACATAAAGAAGAGTTTTAAAAACTATAAGAGGTATTAACTTATACTACTTTATTTAAAATCTAGTAAAAAAAATAATAGGAATAGTATAGAAAAGTTACTTACATGAGTGAGAAAATGAATCACTTGATAATTTTATGTAGAATATGAGATCATAATCAAGTTCTCAAGTAATCATAAACAAAAATCAAGTGCTACAATAAATAATATTTACACATACTTGAGAATACAACATGATTACATGCATCGGAAGAATTAGACCTATTCTTACAAATATTAAGGATATAATAATAAATAGTCTCTAACTCTCATCACAATTTATAATGGACATAGGTTTATTTATATATCCCAAAATAAAGCATCTAGCTTTTACAAGAATACCATTAACAATATTATAAAATATGGTATGGAGAAATTAATCTCTTAAAATTTGGGATTCCTATATTGTTCTTACAAGAATTGCATACTAATATTGCAAATCAATAGAGAGTTTGTTATACAAGAAAATATTTTACAAGAGACCAATATAAAATCCTTAATATAGATCCCAACAATGTGATCACAAATAATGTGATAAGAAAAAATAATTTTATCAAGAACATTTGTTTTTGCACATGTATGATTAATTGGACATTTAAGGTAAAAATATTATATCACAACAATTTATTTTATAAGATATTAATTAAAATTCTAATATACAAAATCCTTCCACTTGATAAAGAAAAAATAAGTTGACATAACAAAAAAATACCCAAAGGGCTAAATAAAATTCAACTATTTCTTTATCAATATATATATATATATATAGAAAATTTGCACCATAAAAAATGCAACATTTTTTTTTTGAAGGAAAAATGTCCAATTAAAGGTTATAAGTCATTATAGAACAAAAAGAAAATGAGAATGTAAATTTTGGTTCTATATAAATATAACTAAACATGATTAATGAGGGAAATAAACCGAACATTACAAAAATAGGGAAACATTATGTAATTCTAAAAGTTCAGTTAAAAGAGAATCCCTAAGAAAATTACAATGCACTATAACTTATATCAATAAAATCCTAATACCGATAGGATATAAAAAAATCATTAATATAAGCCAAGAAAAGTACATTGTATAACACCAAATTACATTAATCATAATACACTGATAGAGTATAGTTATCATCAATGCAATAAAAAAAATAATTATATCACAAAATTCACATAAATGCATCCAAAATAGTGAAATTATAATTATGTAAATGAAAAAAAGAAATTATGCATATTGTCCAATAAATTTGCATAATTTTAATCATATATATTATATGACCAACATACAAAATTCACATTATTATACCCATGATAGACAAGTAATAATAATGCAAATTAATAAAGAAAATTATGCTCATAAGAGAAGGACAATTAAGATTGTGCATAATTAATAAAATAACCTAAAATCAATTTATAAATGATAATTCAATATTAAAGAGAGTACAGTATAATTGGAGAATACAAATACTGTAAAGAATTATCACAATGAAAATAGGTCAAAAATTCAAGATTATAATAGTAAAAAAATTTTAATTTAATCTTTAATTAATCAAATTTTTTTTATACTCAAAAATACCAATAATATAAAAATATTAAATAAATATGGTATTTGGGAAAAAATAAGAATATAAAAAATTAGCAGCCACATTCAATGCTTCTGAAAATGAATTTAACACACGAATCATCATACATGATCGTATTAAAACGACAAAGTTCTCACTTGACCAAATCACAAAAATATGGGTATAAAAATGACTCCATGCAACCCCATTAACACTTTCCAAAATAAAATTAACACAAATATATTATGTTGCCCACACAAATTACTCATATTGGTCAAACATAAAAAAAAGGAAAACCATTAAGTAATTTTGAAAACAATTTACCCCGTAATTATTTAAAAGAAAACTAGGTTTTAAAGGGGTAACGCTTAAAAAGAAGTTTCAATATATAATTTATCTATGTAAGAGTAGAGTAATTAATGAGGGAATGAAACTTTGACATGTTATTTTAACAATAACAAGTAGCGTAAACCCCCATTTTTTTTTGTGAAAAAAATAACAGTGAACTATATTATTCACTAATAACACCAAAAATCTTCAATTCAAATTTAATTTTCTAATTGAAAACAATCATAATTCTCTAATAGAAAACAACCATAATATGTATCTAATTTGGTTCTGATACCAATTGATGGAAATAAAAGGAAACCTTAAATCAATAGATAAAAAATTATAGTATGTATAGAGAATTAAATATAAAAAGATAGAGGAAAGAGAATTTGTGTACATCAAATATATTGAATTGAAGTTCTTGATTTTCAAGAACAAAAAAATCCTAGGAATGATTATTGTAGAGATATGAGTTCAATAAGAACTCTTGAGGATTTTACTACCTACTTTCTAGGGGATTATTCTAGAAAATGTGTATTATTGTTGTTGTAATTTGCTTAACGGGATGACAAATTTATAATCCCCAGGGGCAGAAACCCCTCAAATGAGTTTTTTTTATGATTGACTCAACCCATCACAGAGTCAATTTTACTATAATCCCATTCAAATAATCATAAAAATATTATAAGATATGATTATCACCAAATCTTAAATTGCCAGATAATGATAAAATATAATTGATTAATATCAATCCACTATTATTTCCAATATTTTTTATTTTAACTTAATAAGTCCTTTTAATAAATTAATTTTTTTTTAAAAATTTAAGCTTTAATTTTATTCAAAGATAATTATCCCATCCAACAGAAATATATTTGTAAAAATATAGTATAAAACTGATTTAATTTAAATAAATTATTTTAATGTAACAAATAAATAAAAATACCTATATACTCAGGTAGCGTCAATGGATTATTCTATTTTTGCCCTAGTTTAATAATAAATATAATATAAAATGTAAAGATAGAGAAAATGTTGGGCCAAGACCATTTAAAGGTTCAAAACCGAGACACACATAATTGGACAGCACATAAAAATTAGTGGGGTCAAGACTAAAAAGAGACACTTATATGTTGCAAATGTATGGTGAAGCCTCGGTAAAATTAATGAAAGTACGCCCACTGGTGGAGAGGCAATGGTCTACAACAAAATTGAATTACGAAAGTAGCTCACCCAACTACAACTATCGCCCAGCTAGACCTTGTAGATAGCAAAACCTGAGCGATAGTAAAACTTCTACTGCCAAAACTAACCAACATGCTGACGTATAATTCTACATTCTTATGCATGCATATCGTAATCCATCTATCTTTTTACACCATATTCACACACAGTTCCATAATAACATAATAATCACATAACTTCACAACAATGTCTATAAATTCAAATAACATTATTTCTACACAATTCTCTTATATACATATTGAACAATATAATAACATCATTTGAAACTTCCATCCACAATCCAACATCCTTTATTTCAAAGCATCCTGCCTTTCTGCATCATCACTATTATCTGTTCCCGTGTAAAGCACGATCATCACAGTCAGACAAAAAAACACAAACAATGCAAGGGTAAGCTTGCATAATATGCAACATACCATTACATCAATTATAAAGCATGAATGTTGCACAACGTTTATATTTAGTACCATCAATACACATTCACTAATAGTAAACAACCAAACAATCATTCTTATATTCCAACTGAACATAAACACTCATGACCAATCAATAAAATATTAATTAAATATCATAATCAATCAAATCAAGCACACTTATGTTTCCCTGAATACAAGCTTTTCACACAACAGCATGTTCAGACGTGATATATTCCGGAATATCTACATTGAGTTCGGACACCGAGGGGGCTTAAGACCCCTTCAATCTGCCTGTGTTACCACCAATTTAAGTCTAAGCAATACTCATCTGACAACAACAAACTGATGTCTAATGTCTACCTGACACCCT
Organism: Psophocarpus tetragonolobus; assembly: GCA_037954015.1. NCBI lineage: Eukaryota > Viridiplantae > Streptophyta > Magnoliopsida > Fabales > Fabaceae > Psophocarpus > Psophocarpus tetragonolobus. Next base: position 18,536,334 of record CM075689.1, on the reverse strand, counting down.
GTGACACACAGTTGTTGTCTGAGTATGTCCTTTAGGTACCCCCTTGCATATTTGGTACCAGGACCACAATGTAAATAAAAAAAATATCCCCTTACATATTTGATATTCTGGATTACATTGACCCAAACTGTGTCCCTAACATCAATGTACCCCACCAAACATATCATCCGATGCTAAGTTATCCAACTGTAACTGCCCATAGCCAACAACATTAATAAATAAATTCTCATTATGCATTTCAATTATATGCATTACATCACAATTCCAAATAATACATTGTCATTCCAATAATTCAATTCTAGTCACAGAAAGTCAATTCAAGCAAAACTAAGTTACCATACCATAACTGCCACATCTAAACTATCTAATAATCATCCAATTCTAGATCAACCATCATTCACATAATAATCATCAACCTCAACTATGATATCTTAATATACACTAACTTAATTAGTTCAAATCACAATCAAATGCGCACTATATTAAATAGCTCAAAATACAATTAAAATAAATGTTATCTTAAATAGTTCAAAATATAGTCAAAATACTCGTTATTTCAAATAACTCAAATCTCTCAATTACCAAATCACTTGTCCATTAACAAAAATCAACAAAAGAGTTTCCCTTACCTATTTCTCCGTCGAAAAGCCGATTAAACATAACGGGAAGAATCAACCGAAGAAATTATACAGGAACTTGACAAGAATCCCAAATTAAACAGAAACCTTAGAAATCAAGATTTTCAAACAAGTTTTATCTTGAACAAAAATGAAAAGATCGAAAACGATCGAAAAAAGGTTTAGAAAACTACGATCAGACATACCTATATTGATCACCTCTCAGAATTAGGAGCAATGAAAGAGACCGCATCAGATTTCGTCAGCTCGAAGGCCACCATGCAGAGGAGAGAAGATTGAAGACGTGAAGAAATCGCAACGAGAAAGAAGAAAATTTCAAAGGATAGAGAAAATGTTTTTAAATATATATAGCGTCAGGAGTGTATTTGGTAAAATTAGTTTGCTAAATGCAACTCCCTTTAAAACAACGAAAATACTGAAAACTTCCCGAAACTCAACTAAAACCTTCTGAAATAAAAGAATAATAATTATTCTCATCTCTAAATTTTCTACCATCAACTGAATACAACCACATAGTCTCAACAAACTAATAAATGCATCAGTCTAAAATAAATTAATAATCTAAGTTAAAACTTAAATTTAATCCTTTCACTATTTATTCTTCGAATTTATAACGTATTAAATAAACAGGTCCTTACAAAAATTATTTTGCTTAACGAAAGTCTATGGATTTAGTTATTTTTGTCTCTCTCCGCTTAGAAATGGCACCTTCACTAAGTGAATATTTGGATCTAGAAGGTGTTTGATAAGGAAAATATTTTAGTTAAGCAAATTTCCAAAGAAAATAAAATTTTAAAATTTTAGTAAACTGAAACTTAAATAGATTATATGTAATAACCTGGTTATAAAAAAATAGGGGTGTTACACTAGGCGCTCATCTATTGAGTATAAGTATCACTATTAGGCACCCACACAATCTTGATACTCCATGTCTATCAAGGGCACTCACGAACTGGATGTTAGTACTCCACCTATGCAAATCTTAAATCTTCAATCCTCAAAGTACAAAAACATATATCTACTAAGAAGATTGCTTGACCATTTGACACTACTAAGATACAATTCCAAAACATGTATGTATATTAGTCATTGATACTTGTGATAATAATTAATCTGAATCAATGTCATGGTTAAAATTTAAAACAAAATCAAATTATTAAGAACATAAAACTAGAAATTAATATATAGTAAATAATAAAAATTACACACTTTAATACTTATCTCTTTTATGATAAAGATAACATTGAAACTATAATATTTTCTTTTATGTGTCAAATATAAAATATAATTTTTTAATTAATATACTAATTTTAACCGGAAATTAAACATGACAATAATTATCCATATATCAAGAACATAAAAATTTTATAAATTAACCAAAAGATAAAATATTAACATGTTGTTACAAGAGAAAAGATATAATGTTTGAAATTGTAAAAGAAGAATTGACCGTCAAATTTGTTAAAATAATTTTTTTTAATTAATAATAATAAAAACAATATGTTCTCTACTTCAAATAATAAAATACTATTTTTTAATATCTATTAAAACTATTTAATAAAAATAGAGACCTTAAAAATTGTTGCAAGTTATGATTTTATACTTTTTGGAACATATATTCATCTAGATAGGTAAGAGAAATGAAAAAAAAAATAAAGAGAAATCTAAAAAATTATGGAAAAAATTTTGAGAAAGGAAAAGTAAAATAAAATTTTTATTAAAAAATGATATTTACATATTGTACATATATTTTTTTTAATGTTAGGATCGATGTCTTATATAAAAATATGCATAATATATATTTGTTTAAATTGACATAAATCGAATAATAGGCAATTTCATATTAGTACCTTAGATGAAAAATATGATATATCTTTTAAAATTGTTAAAAATTATATTATTCTTTAATAGAAGAAAATTAAGTATATTTTTTTATAAAATATATATTTTAATTTTTTTAAAAATTATTTTTAAAATCATAAATATATGGACCAATAACAGTTAAAAAACAGTTAAAATTTATGAAGCAGTGACAGTGAAAAAATTCTATCTTGGATACTCGTACATAGAAAATCATCAACTTTCGTTAACAGTCCTCTAAAATATAATTTGGGGTTTTAAAAATAATATTAAATAGGTTTATTTAACGCCAACTAGATGTTAAAAAAGATTAAACCTTTTTATTCTTGTGTGATAAAACCAACTTTGAATTTTAAACGTAAGTTTAGTTAGGTGATCCCACCACATGCGCCCTTTTTTCAATCTTGCCGTACTAAACATAACTTTAGCTGGTCCCACGTAGTGTGATGCTTCTTTTCCTTTTGTTTTCTTCTTCATGTTTAACCTCTGTTCTTTGAGATTCTTTTACAAGATTAAGTTCCTTAAGAGGCCACATCACGAAGTCTTCTCCAATGAAAGACGAAGATAATGATAAAATATATCTCCTAATTAACAAATGGATAATGACACTTATAATCTACATGGGTTTCCTTTTCTTTCTATCTTTTTTTTCTTATCATCATGTATAGTATCACTATGACCTTTTCATGTCTATTTGTTTCCACTGCACTCCATCATCAATTCCTACCCCATCGGATGTCATAAACTTTAAATATGTTTTTACTCCTTTTTTTTCTTTTACTTTTTCATATATTTTTAACTTTTCGTTTCTAACATTTTCTTCTTAAATTTATTTTTAATAACACTTTCAAAGCTATTTAAATTATGGATAGGAACTTCAACTCACACTTACTCCAATAATAAAAATGATATCTTAAACTTTAATATGCTGTTTTAGCATGCATAAAATGTGATGTATTAATGAAAGTTAGACTATAATATCTTCTCTTTCATTTCCTATAAATTGAGTTGGGTCCTTGAATTTCAAGTATATACCGTGCATACAATAGTTGCTTGAAAGCAGAGTAGCAAAGCATGTCTAAAGTTGTTGCATCAGTTCCAGTATTGGCTCACGAAGCCAAACCCAACTCAAACATCACTCGACACACTGCAACTTTTCATCCTACCATTTGGGGTGATTATTTTCTTTCCTATGCTCCCACCTTGGTGGTACGTACATATTTCTCTATTCTTTCACTCAATTTCCCCATTCTTACTTTTAAGATAAGAAAATCAAATTAAATATTAATAAAATAAACTTATCGTAAATTAAAATTAGTTTAATAATATGCACAAGTTCTCTCATATGGTTTTTTTAAAATATGTTAAACTTTTACAAATTAGTTTATGAGTTTAATTGATATACACTGTCCACTAACATTCAATTATAACCTTTCATTCATAATAAATTTATTCATTTTATTCATTAGTACTTTACAAGTCATATAAATAAAATATCTTGATTGAATGTTAGTGTACACAAAATTGTATGAGTTTTTGAAATCCATATATAATTATTATTTCTTATGAATAAAAGAGATACTCGATGTCCTTAATAACGTTGACACGAAAACTGGACTACAAGTCTACAACTCTACTTACCAAAAACCCTTTCCAAAAAAAAAAAAAACAACAGGAAAGAGTATGCTTATGCTTAGCCCCTTAAACTCAGCAATAGCATTCTACTTAAGAGTGAAATGGTTATAAACAACTGATAACCAGTAATGTTACATATATATAATTTTATACAGTTATGCAATCATATATAATGTAATAGTTATTTTTAAAGAACTTTTTATTGTAATTTATATTTAACTGAAAATGTTAAAGTCTTACTTTGATAATGCATAAAAATTGATAACTACTTGCAGGAAGATGATAGTTACCCGAAACAAATACAACAATTAAAAGAGAATGTGAAAAGGAAGATTGTGTCTCCTATGGATAACAATTTCTCTTTTAAATTAAACTTTATAAACTCAATTCAACGTTTGGGTATTTCTTATCATTTTGAATATGAAATTGATCGAGTATTACACCAAATTTACAACATTTCAACCAAGGAAGATATCATAATTCGTGATGATGATCTGCATCATTTGGCTTTACTCTTTCGATTACTTAGACAACGAGGATATTCCATTTCCTCAGGTATATATTCATCAATATTACATCAAATTTACATTTCAATAACCAATAATATATCATAATTCTTTATAATTGTATCAAAATCCTTAGTGTTTGCACTTTTCTGCTAAATACTATTAAGGACAGGATATTGTAGTATGTCATTGTAAATTTTGAGTTAGTTCAAATTTGAAATATTTAGTTGCAACAATTGAACATAATTAACTTAATGATATTCAATTGGTTGTATATGTTTTGTGTCTATAGATATTAAATATAAAAATTAGGGAAAAAAAGACAAAGGAATTGAAAAAAGGATAGAAAAAAAAGGCAAAATGAATATCTATTCTAAAATTTAGAGATTATAAGTAGGTAGAACATGAACCATTAGTGGTTCGGGGATGCATAAATTAGCAAAACAAAGTGATGAGATTGTGACATGAAATAATGATGGATTCAAAACAATATATGTAAGGGAAAGGCAAAAATCTAAACAACTTTAATGTATAGTATATAAATATCTTAAATAGTAGTTATGTAGAGCATGAAAATGACCATTACAGACCACTGGCAAGTTGGGGAGGATGGCGATTAAATTTCCCTTGATTTTAACTTGTGTTTAGGATAAACCTAAATTGAATCTCTCAAATTACTAAAGCATGAAATACATGTGTATTTGGTTAGCTGGGTTGTTCCAAGTCGCTCAATTTTTTAAATTTCCTAAAAACATTTAGTTACTTTTAAGCTAAATGAAAATATCAATTGATTCAAAACAAGTACTGTTGATAGTTATGATTAGGGAGAGTGGATTTACAGGGTGAACTATATGAACATATATTAATATTTTTTCTTAAATACACAATGAATTAATACATGTTTGTTTATGATTAAACAGATGTATTTCTGAAATTCAAGGACCAAGCTGGAAATTTTAATGAAGAACTAGGAGATGATATACAAGGAATGTTGAGCTTGTATGAAGCAACACAACTAAGATTTCATGGAGAGGAGATACTCGAAGAAGCACACAATTTTGCTCTCAATCATTTATCTAAGTCATTAACCTCACAATTAAGCCCTTCACTTGTTGCAGAAGTGCACCATAGCTTAGAACAATCACTTCGCAGGGGAATGCCTAGGTTGGAGGCAAGATATTATATTTCTTTCTACCAAGAAGATCCTTCCCGGGATGAGAATTTGTTAACCTTTGCGATGCTAGATTTTAATATGTTACAAAAGCTACATCAGAAGGAAATCAGCAGTCTCACCAAGTAACATCTTCTTCAAAAATATGATTCATTAAATGAAAACCAAATAAACAGAGTTTAATGGTGATGACCATGTAAAAAAATTTATAATGTTATTTAATAGATAAAATAAACAAATTTATCATACATAAAAAATTGTGATTGAATAAATATATAAATTTTTTTTACATGATTAGTGTGTTTACTCATAAAATAAATAAAGTCTAAAAATCTTAATTTTGGATTTTGTGTTCAGGTGGTGGGTTAAAGATTTGAATGTCTCAACAAAATTTCCCTTTGTAAGGGATAGAATTGTAGAAGGTTGCTTTTGGATTATAGGAGTGTACTTTGAGCCAGAATATTCTCTAGCTAGAAGGATAATGATGAAAGTAATTGCCATAGCGTCAATAATTGATGATGTATACGATGCATATGGAACCATTGAAGAGCTAGAGCTTTTAACCAATGCAATTGAGAGGTTAAACACAACAAAACGGCTTATACCATTATATTTTCACTCTATTTTTTTTTCACTGTAATTCTTTAAATAAAATTAATTAATGTAAACTTTTCTAATGACTAGCAGGTGGGATGTCTGCTCATCGGTTGATCTCCCAGAATCTTCTATCAAATTATGTTATATGGCACTTTTGGATGTTTTTGACGAAATAGAGCAAGAGTTGACAAAGCTAGGAAAAGCACACTTCGTCAACTATGCTAAAAACGAAGTATGGTTAAGATTCCTTGTTTTAATTGTTACCTGTAAATCTTTGTCTTTTTAACTAATAAATTAGGAAAAATATTCAATACAATTAGATTTTTTTTGTCACTTTATTTTGCACTTGAAATATAAAGTCATTTCTTTGCTTTTAATTAATGTTTTGGAACTCGCTAGATTTACATAATGGATCAATTAAAGGTGAAGGTTTTTCTTTTCTTCTTTTAGGAATTTCAGTGGTCCCATTTATTTCACCACCAAAGCTTGTAGGAGATTAAAATTCACTACACTTGCATATGGTGCAATTTGTAAAGTGTTCATAGTCCAATCTTCATATAAAGACTCAACAAACTCGTAATTAATAGATCAAATGTGTCTCAATTTGAGTTATTGAATGAAAATTGGACAATGCGCATATTTTTCATCACAATATTCTTATTATTTTGGATTGCAACGAATACATATCTCCTAATAAAATCCTTTTGCTAGTTTTGAAAAAAACAAATTATTTGTTTATTAAAAAAGAGAAAAAAATTATGAATTATTGTAAAAAGTTTTTCATTGATATTTAGTCTGAACTCTTTTAATACTTACTAATTAAATGTTATAATTTAACGTTACTAATTAATACTTTAAAAGTTATGTAAATTAAGCGTTATAATTTAAAAATTTTAAAAAATGGTATTTTTTTTTTTGTTTTATTATTATGATTTGAACTAGGCTTTAACCGAAATTCAATTTTTCTTCTTTTACTAAATCAACTTTTGAGATATACTTGGGTAACAAATACTCTTACATATAACCAATGAAAAGTGAGGAGCAAAACTCTCAGTATCATGTATTTGTATTTTAATTTTAGATAAAAAGACTAGTCCAAGCATACATGACCGAGGCAACATGGTTTCATTGCAATCACACACCAACAATAGAGGAGTACATGGAAGTTGCAATCATGTCATGTGGGTATGCTATGCTAACAATGGTATCCTTTCTTGGCATGGAAGACACAACTGAGGAAGTCCTCATTTGGGTATCAAGCAACCCAAAAATTATTGTTGCTGCTTCAACTATTTCTAGGCTCATGGATGACATTGTTGGAAGTGAGGTACGTACCAAACACTATTCTTTTAGCAAATTATATTCACAATTCTTTAGATTTCATACAATTGCATAAACATTCTGACTTTGTTTAAAGTTTACACTGACCTTTTTTATCATAAAGAACACAACGTAATGTTTTTAAACCTTTAAAATCAATGTAATGTATAAAAATGTGTCATGTAATATTTTAAAAAAATTTAAAAGGTTAGTATAAGGATAGAAACATAAAGATTTTGTGCAACTTGGCACAATTTCATGAAACTCCAAAAGATGTCATTTTAATTTGCTCTATTTTTTTCAACACATTTTATAATATTTAGTGTATTTTAATTACGTGATTTCACAAAAAATTGTAATGGGGTATTTTACGAGACTCGTATAACATGCCCAATTACAAAAAAAAAAAAATGTTGAAAAGTAATAATACGTTGCTTTTATCTGAGTACTTGAGCTAGCTACTAGGTTATGTAAGAAACACATAAGCAGTGGGTTTTAGACATGGACAAATCACATTTAATGTTCCACAGGTTAGAATGGAAGGGTCATTCGTTTCAAAAGTTTTAGAAAATTATCAATTACCTTATCAGTTTCCTTGTAAGTGTTGTTTAAAATTAAATTCAAAAAAATTAATAAAATCATTAAAACTTTTTTATTTTAAGAGAATTTCAGTTAAAATTAATATTATAACATTTCTCAATAAAATAAAATCATCTACTTATTAGTTAATAGATACAAATAAATATATGCTTTAAAGAAATTAATATCACCTTAAATATTGAAACAAGAGTTAAATAATAACAAAAGTATTTCAAAATTTTGACACTTAAAAAACATGAAGGGAGTATATTCTATATAATTTAGTGGTGATAATTGATGTTAGTTTTTTTCTACCATATTTATGCAGTTTGAGCAAAAAAGAGGACATGTTGTCTCAAGTCTTGATTGTTACATGAAGGAATATAAGATCTCTAGGCAAGAAGCCATTGAAGAACTAGCTAAGTTGGTTGAGAGTGCTTGGAAGGACATTAATGAGGCATGCCTTAATCCTACTCAAGTACCAATGCCTTTTCTTTTGCGTGTTGTCAATCTTGCACGCATGATGGATGTGCTTTACAAAGAGGAAGATAATTATACAAATCCAGGGGGAATAATGAAAGACTACATCAAAGCTTTATTAGTTAATGAGATGTCTGCTTATATAAATTAAAAACTTATTATCTGTTTTATTAATTATTATTGATCTATTTCATGAATATATTTATGTAATATTACATTATCGTTTTTCTTTAGCTTAATTATATATCTTCTTTTGTAATTCTCAATGAAAAGATAATTAATCAAAAGAAAAAAATGTGCCTCCTTTTTTCTTCAAAATTCTTCCATATCCTAAACATGAAGCAACTACCTAGCTAGTTTCGATGAGTAAATTAGAGGCTATCATCCTTCTAATTAAGTACTTATATACAAAAATGTAAAATATAAGGCGAGTTTTGGAAATGCTAAAGCCATGTAAAAACTAACAGTGATGATCTAAAACTATAAATGAAGCAAAATTTAGCATGATCAAAAGTTATCCCAACTAGGAAAAGTTGATTGTAATAGTTATTTTAGTGTCGTTTTGGAGTAAAGGTGAAAAATGATTTGAAAAATCGGGCTGATTGATCCAAGTGGGTTTATTTTTAAAAAAAATTATCAGTATGAGTCTCTTTTGAAAAATATTACCAGCATGGGTCTGTTTTGGTAGTTGACTCGGTCAAACCGCAACTCCGAATTGCGGTTTCGTTGCCACATCAGCAACGTGATTACGTGGAAGTCAGCGTGGAAAAACGAGTATGAAACCGCAAGTGGGAATTGCGGTTTGACTGGTCTTTGACCAGTACCGCCTTGTTGTCCAATGGGTAAAAAAACACAGAAAACAATGCCTGTAAAACCGCAAGTCAGAGCTGCGGTTTTACTGGGATTTAACCGGCCCCCCTTTTACCCGACGGTTGCAAAAAAAAATACAAATTTCTACTCACATAAAACCGCAAGTCGCATCTGCGGTTTGAATTAAATATTATTTTTAATATAAACCGCAAGTGCGAACTGCGGTTTATATTAAATATTATTTTTTTTACCAATAAAGACACTAATACTCGAAGTGCATTAGAGCCTCTTCCAGGTATAGACAGACAATTCATACCCATGCATGTAGGCTTTTCATACTGCTACTTGTTGCGTAGAATCTCTCAAATCATGTATACCTCATTCACAATTGCAGAACTCGTAGGAAGTTAGATACTAGGTAATGGACATACTGAAAATAAAATTAGTTAATTTCGTTGCCTGACCATTATTATTTTTCCTATAAAAAAATACCTAAATGTTCAGGGTGATGTGATATTATATTTTGTTCTTACTTTCTCCTTGTGTCTTGGTAGTTGTTTTTGAATCATTTGATAATTTTAAACTGCAGGTTTCAAGCCAGCAAAACATATGGTGTTCTCTGGTCTTTATCCAGCTGATGGATCTGATTTTGAAGCTCTAAATCACGGCAATAGAGAGACTGACATGCAATGATGCCGGTGTCTCTATTGGTAAAGAAACTAGCACTGCTCTAGGGCTGGGGTTCAGGTCTGGTGTCTATTACTTAAAAAATAATATTTAATATAAATCGCAGTTCGCACTTGCGGTTTATATTAAAAATGATATTTAATTCAAACCGCAGATGTGACTTGCGGTTTTATGTGAGTAGAAATTTGTATTTTTTTTTGCAACCGTCGGGTAAAAGGGGGGGCCGGTTAAACCCCAGTAAAACCGCAACTCTGACTTGCGGTTTTACAGGCATCATTTTCTGTGTTTTTTTACCCATTGGACAACAAGGCGGTACTGGTCAAAGACCAGTCAAACCGCAATTCCCACTTGCGGTTTCATACTCGTTTTTCCACGCTGGCTTCCACGTAATCACGTTACTGATGTGGCAACGAAACCGCAATTCGGAGTTGCGGTTTGACCGAGTCAACTACCAAAACAGACCCATGCTGGTAATATTTTTCAAAAGAGACCCATACTGGTAATTTTTTTAAAAAATAAACCCACTTGGGTCAATCAGCCTGAAAAATCGAGGTACGCCTACTAATATTTATTAAAAAAATATCAGGAAAATCTTTAAAATAAAAGAAAAATAGTTTACAAAATCAAATATTGAGTGTGGGAGTCAATTACATGAAGAAAATATATTAACATCTTATGACATCGGTCATAAAGATGGTACCTTTAATTATATGTGCAAAATTAAATAAATTTAAAATATATTTATTTCACCCCTTAAAATACCAAAACTATTTTTTAATTTTATTCATTTTGATATTTTGAACAAGAATTTTATTATTGAGAAATTTATTTTATATGAGAAGATTATTAGTATTTTATCTTCTTAATTAATTTATTTTTTATGTTTTTGGACTCGACGGATGAGGGTTTCTACTCCTACATATCTCCAAGTGCAATGGAGAATAGAGTTTACCTAGTTCTTGTGATTTGAGTGTGAACACTTTTAATTGATTTTTTAGGTGAATTAAGTATTTGAAGGATTTTGATTCATTTTTTATGTGCTTTAAGTGTTTGAAGAATTTTGATTGATTTTTATTTTAGAAGATATTTTTACGATGACTAACTTAAAAGTGCATTAAAGTTATCAAAGATAATTTTACATGATTTAATATAATTGTGAAGTCAAAAGTATATCTGAGGTGACAATTATTAAGTCATAATAATTTTTATAATAACTAAATCAAAAGTACATTTGAAGTAGTCATGATTAAAGTTTTATTTTTATTATTTTATTTTTTTACATTTTTTTAAATCTTAATTTTGATTGATTTTATTATTATTAGAAAAAAATTTTAACTTACACTTTTAATTTTAGATATGAGATTTAAGACAATAAATGTGACAATTTATGTCTCAAAAATCTCAAAGTATAAATATATTATATCTAATTAATTGTACATTCCATGTAAAAATAGTAAGTTAAGATATTATACTATATTATGAATTAATTTAGAAAGAATCATGCATCTAAACCTTTTGAATTGCTTCATGTTTATATATGAGGGCCATGTTCTACCTGTGGATGACTACTTGTGTTTTACTTGGATTTTTTTTTATGACTAGCAAAGCTAAAACCAAAACTCATTTAATCAACTTCGCTGCTTTGTGGAAAATCAATTTCATTAAAGCTGTAAGATCCAATAATGGCAGAGAATTTCAAATGAATGATTTTTAGCAATCCAAGGGCAGTGTGTATCAAACCATATACAATGAAACACCACACCAAAACGACATTTCCAAAAGAAAACATAACACCTTCTCATTGTCACTCGTTCCTTACTTTTTCAAAGCAATTTACCTCATATATTTTAGTCTTTTGCACTGATGCATGTTGCACTTCTCATAAAAAACATCCCTACACCATTTCTCAAAAACATCTAACTTAAAGGAAAGGGTGTTTTTTTCTGCTTAGCGTGATGGCTCACATTGCCTACAAATTCATTATTGTATTAATCATTATTAGTAATACAATCATAGTGTTTACTCATAGCATGTAATAGTTCGTGTGACAATAGTCCAAGCCTAAAATGCCAAAGGTGAATAGCGATGGTTCTACAAACAGGGTGAGAAATAGTAGACAAAGTTGAGGGAACATGTAGTTTGTTGGTAGACATATTATAAAGTCCTGCTTCCACCTTAACTATACCTATCATTTTCTTCAATCTCACATCTTGTATAATACATGAGAAATTGGTAAAGGTTAACTCATAGTTAAGAGATTTGTGCATTGCAAGTGGTTACAGAACCAACTTGATTGACTTGTGGGGAATTGGTACTAGCAGGTGCAGAAACTGTTGAGCTTTCACAATTCAAATGATGAATTAAAGTCATTAGTGCTTGATACTCCTTAGATGAAAGTTTATGCTCACGGACTTCATTGGAATTTTTCTAATTATTATTGGATAAGCCTTCTTCAGTTGCAACATTGTTAATGCTAAATGTCTTCCCATATAGCTTATGTCTTGGAGGGAAATCGTGTTTCCTGTAGCAGATATCAACTGTATGTCCTGATCTGCCACAGTGGTGAACATTTTATTGTTCTTGTTTGAGCCATTCTTGTTACTATCTCTGTCACTTTTGGAAGGAAAGTCGTGCTTGCGATAGCAAACACTTTTGGTGTGGCCACTACAACCATAGAATATACATGACAGGTTTGAGTTACTTTCTATTGAGTTTTTACTTTCCATGCTTACACCAGTAGTTGCAAGGCTACTCCCCTCATGTTGCCTTTCTTGCTGTATAATAGGAAAATATCTTCATAATTGATGGAAGAGGTTCCATCAACAGAATGTTGGACTTCATATTACTGAAATGCTCATTCAGTCCTCACAAGAATTGCATCACTCAATCCTCAACTTTGCATTCAATCATAGCCTCCACAACAGCATTTCATCAAACACTTACATACTAGATCCGGTTTAAAGCTTTGTAATTCATCCTATACACTTCTTAGCTTAGTAAAGTACTTGATTACTAAAGAATCATCTTTCCTTCTTGAAGATGCTTCCAATTGTAGATCTGAGATTCTAATTTGATCTCCTAATTAGGCTTCCAAATTTCTTCTGATATGTCTGTCCAAATAATACTTTGTCGAATTTGAAGAGTAACTGAGTGCAAAATCCATGATACCACCATATCATTGCACCTTTTCCATGCTGAATGAAGTTTGTCTTCTTGATCAAGTTCTTATGTTGTTCCATTGGCGAACTCCAGCTTATTCTTTGCGCTTAATGGAGTGGTCATCGCCTTGCACCAAGTATGGTAATTATTTGGTTCCAACAAGGGAGAAATAAGAATAAATGCAAGATTTTCTCCCGGATGCACACACAAGTAACTATGAATGTTCACCAAAGAGTTTGAAGAGTTTGAAGACATGATAAAAGAGAAATCAAAGTGTGCACAAAAGAGATCTTCTATGAGAAGAGATCTGATACCATCACAAAACTCAACAAATAACAGAGAATGAAGAACAAGAGCAAAGAATGGCTCAATTAGCTAAAATTCCATTCCAAATCACAAAAGAGTAACAATCAAGTTTATATACAAAAGGGAATTGAGAAGGGAACCGAAGAGAGTAAGCCCAAACTAATTACAACAAACCAATCAACTAACCTAACTAACTTAACTGTCGCTAACAGATTAACAGAAACAGAAAAGCTAGAGAGAAAGGTTTTTTGTGGTGCACTGAAATGAACTTCTCCTTAAGCTTTGAATTTTGATAAACCTAATTAGGATTGGAGGATGGTTGAGACTTATCAGAAGAAGAGTATAGATCTAACACGAAGAATCACTGCATATTTTGCCAAAAGATCACAAAATCAGCAGACCACATGTTCTTCCAACATGGGATGGCACAGACAATTTGAGAATCTTGGTATAGGTACGTAGGAATCTTTATTGTCAGTCCAGCATCTCTAGGGCAACAAATACTGCAAAATCAAGTTTGGATTGGTAAAGGCTAAATTATAATTGGTGTCCCCCAATTTTAGTTCTTGTTAGCTTTTTGCCCCCCTTTAAATTTTTGCTTCAGTTTTGTCTCCAAAGTTTAAAAAATGTTAACAAATTACCTTTCCGTCAATATGAGACCGTTGAAAATTTTAATTAGAAAAATGTAGAAAGGAAAAGGTCCTAGCATAATTTAAACCTTAGACCTCTTTGTAATGCACAACAGCTCATACCACTACACCAAGTATCAAGTTTAGTTTTATGTTGCAATTCAAATCTACTTAAGCATTAATTAGTGTTAGTTTTAAAATAATTAAAACATAAATGTAAATATACAACAGTAGAATTAAAACTAAAAGTTAAAATTAAAAACTAAAAATTTAATTTATATATTTATTAATTATTTATTAATAATAAATTCCTAGGGATTATAAATTAAAAATTAAAACTAATTAAAAACATAAATTAAAATTATTAAAAAATAAAACTAAGAACTAAAATTATTTAAATTTTAATTATTAATTTTAATTTCTATTTTATTTTTAATTTTAGCTCTTAGTTTTATTTAAATTAAAAGTTAAATTAAATACATTGTTTTAATTCTTAAGTTAAATTAAATTTTAATTTAAATTAACTTAAGAAATAAAATTAAAAATAAAATAGAAATAGAAATTAAAATTAAGAATTAAAATTTAAATTAAAATGTAAATAGAAGTTAAATTTAAATTAAGAATTAAAATTATTAACAAAATTTAATTTAAATTTTAATTCTTAATTTAAATTTCTATTTTATTTTTAATTTTAGTTCTTAGTTTTATATTTTAATAATTTTAATATATATTTTTAGTTAGTTTTAATTTTTAATTTATAATTCCTAGGAATTTATTATTAATAAATATATAAATTAAATTTTTAGTTTTTAATTTTAACTTTGAGTTTTAATCCTACTGTTGTATATTTACGTTATGTTTTAATTATTTTAAAATTAACACTAATTAAAGGTTAAGTAGATTTGAATTGCAATATAAAATTTAACTTGACATTTGGTGTAGTGGTATGAGCTGTTGTGTATTCCAAAGAGATTTAAGATTTAAACTATGTTAGGACCTTTTTTCCTGTCTACATTTCTTTAATTAAAATTGTCATGTCACTAATTACAAAGCCAATATTTTAATTCTGACAGTCAATGGTCTCATTTTGACAGGATAATTTGTTAATATTTTATAAATTTGGAAGCAAAACTGAAACAAAAATTTAAAGGGAAGCAAAAAGCTAACAAGAATTAAAATTGGGAGGCACCAATTATAATTTAGCCATTGATAAATATAAAACTAACCCTTGGTGGATGATCATTTGGGTAGATATATGGTAGAGTCTTTGGAAACATAGAAATAATCAAGTATTCAGATACATAAATTTTAACTCTGAATCAATAGAGAGGGAGTCACTATTTTTGTCCTAGAACTGGTTAAAATGTGGGTTAACGACTTCTCGTTTGATTTGTGGACAGCCAACAAAAATACTTGCTTGGGACTGTTTCTAGAGTAATAGCAGGACTTTGGCTCTATATTCCTGCAAATTTCGTGGGTTTCTCCTGTGCAGTAATGAAATCTCTTGTAAGAATCTGGAACAAGCAATTCTTGAACTGTTATGACATTATGTTCTTAATCTGAAGCTGGGAAGAGACTATGGAAAATTAGAAACACAAACAACTCTGGGATGTGTGAAGGCAACAACTGTCGGCTGCACCCTGCTTAAAACTTCTATCTGGGGCATCATGTTTTCGAGCCCAATTTGGTGAATTTTGCCATTAAATTTGCTGCAGCTACAATCATACTGCTAACTGGTCTGTTGCATTCGTAAATACTACTTTGGCATTCTGCATTATGGTTCTAGGCATTTGTCATTAGGATATTTTGTATATTGGTTATTGGAATGATAAGTTAGATATTGCTGCACTGTTATACTACTTGTTTCTCTCAGAATTGTCATCCTGCTTTGCTTTCAGTGCTGCTGTTATAATGGCTTCCTCACTCTGGCTACTATAGTGTGCAGTATTGATCGGCTTTAGGAGGTTCAGCAGGTACTGCTAAAGCATTGTAGTTTTTTAATATTTGATAACCACTCTATGCTTAACTTGGGAATATGAATCCGATTTTTTCATTGTAGATGTATACTTTTACTTTGCACTTCTAGTGCATTTGAATATATATATATATATATATATATATATATATATATTTTGCTTTAAAAAAAAAACATAACCCCTCGTGAGATTTTGTTTAATAAGGAAAATAAAAAATACAATCCATATTATGACATTGAAGTTAAAGACTTTTAAAGTTTTACAGTCTTAATTTTCATATATTCCAAAACCTATTATTAATATGGAACATATTTCTCAATCTATAGATTTGTATTTTAATTGTAGATCAAAAGAATAGTCCAGGCTAACATGACTGAGGCCAGGCCTATCAAAAAAAAGAAAAACATGACTGAGGCCAGATGGTTTCATAGTAACCACACACCAAAAATGGAAGAGTACATGCAAGTAAAAACTGTAACTGTTGGTTACTTTCTGATGATTACCACTTGTTTCCTTGGCATGCAAGATACTACAGAGGAAATCCTTATATGGGATAAGTGAGCCAATAATTGTTGTAGCCTCTTCAATCATTGGTAGGCTCATGAATGACATTGCTGGAAATGAGGTACATACTACAAACCTTTTTTTTTATCTTTTGAAAATGCTATTTAATATTAATATTAGGTTAGTTTCACTAAAAATAGATTGGTTGAAAAAAATTCATGATAATCTTGTAAAATTCACTTAATTATAAAATAAAAAATGTGCTGAGGGAATAAGTAAGAACAACACTCTTCTCTAAACACTTGACCTACTAGGTTGAATATGATCACTCCTACCAAAGATGTTTGAGTTTATTAAATAGGATGAAACACGTGTATTTAAAATTACCTTAATTATGTAAACAAAACCAGTCATTCCTAAAATTTTACAAATTAATTAAGACACGTGATTAATTATACTTTTGCTAATATCATTTACCACTTTTACTTTAACCGCTAAATATTGATTCGGTTAGATTTTTTTGTTTTTCTATTTTGGTTTTGAAATTTTAGCAAAGAGAACACATTACTTGTGTTGAATACTATATAAAGCAACGTAATACCTCGAGACAAAATGTAATTAATAAACTACATAAGATGTTAGAGAATGCTTGGAAGGACATTAATAAAGCTTGCCTAAATCCCTTGCATTATCAATCAATTTTTAGGGGCAAGGAATGCAAAAAGACAAAAGGTTAGTTGGATGTCTTGAGAGTCAATATGTTGGCCAAAGAAGGAAGGGTTTAGGGATGAGAGATGTGCGGAAAATTAACTTAGCTTTATTAGGAAAGTGGAGGTGGAGGATGAGGTTGGATCTGGCGAGTTTGTGGGTGAAAATATTGAGATCCAAATACGAGGGGGTAGGGGAGTGTGGGAGGGGAAGGGCAATCAGTGCTTTTGGTGGTTGTCAAATTTGGCTTCTATTGAAGTAGAGAAAGGGCACCAAACAAGGTGGTGGTTAGGTTAGGTTAGTAGGCATATTGGTGATGGGATGCGTTTTGGAAGGATAGGTGGCTAGGAGAGCATAGCCTATAGTATGACTATAGTAGATTGTTTAAGATAACCCTACATAGGGAGACATCTGTGAAGGATATGTGGGATGAGGGAGATCGGAGGTGGAAATGGTCATGGAGGAGGGAGTTATTTGAATGGGAGACAAAGTTGTTAGAGGATTTGAGAAGTAGATTAGCTAATGTAGTAGTAAACGATGATGTTCAGGACAAATGGATTTAGAAACTAGAGAAATCCGAGGTCTACACTGTTTCTTTTGCTTATAGAATGTTGTCAGCAAATACGCAACAATAACAGGAGGATTTCTTTTCGAGAATTTGGGTGTTAGGCGTACTCCACAAGGCTCAAGTACTAACATGGAGACGGGATGCAAATAGACCACCTACAAAAGTCAATTTGGCAAAAAGAGAAATTCTGCATGGTGATGATTTCATTTGTGGAATGTGTGGTGCAGGATGTGAAACAATCTTACACTTGTTTGTCACTTGCCCAGTGTTGCTAGAGTCTAAGTTGAGATATGCACATGGTGGAAAATCTCTACAACTTTTAATATCAGTCATTTTCATATGCATGGACTTCAATTTCTGGGTCTAGGCAATGATAACACAAGAGAGCAAAACATTCCTAAGATATCGTTTTGGCAACTAAATTGTTCTCGTGGGAATGAAGTAGGGTGGTAAAATTAACCTCACATGGTTTTCCATAATGGATTATGAATCCATACATTTATGTGTGAGAAATGACTTCTATATTGCTTTTACTTATTGATAAGTATTTGGACTCACAAACTTTCTAAAGAGTTAGGATAGCATATCTTGTGTTATTCATATTTTGATTTTAATATAATGTAATTCGTTTATAAAAAAAGAAAAAAACCAATGAATTTTCTTTTGTAAGTTGATGTCTATATAATCTAGAAGCTTAGTTTTTATTTTATTAATTTATTTACATTTGATATATTTTTTTTAATTTATGTAATATTACATGATAATTTCTCTTCAGCTTTAATCATTTCTTTTAAACAAAATTCTCAAATAAAGAATAATATTAATGAAGCTAAAACAAAAGCCTATGTTACTTCTCCTTCAAAGACTTCAACATGAATAGAATGTGTAATCCATTGTAGGTCTAAAATCCTAGATTAGAGAAGGTTATTTAAAAACGTCAATAATAATAATTACTCACTACGGAGCTATTTATAAGACTTTATTTAAAAATATCAATATATAATGTTTATTGTATTAATTATTTGTATACTTCAATACTTCTGATTAATATTTAAGGTGGTTGTGCAAAATAACAGGAATAAAGAGAAAAAAGTATTAATAAACAAGAAAGTCTTTATTAAGCAAAATTCAGAATCATAGGTGAAGGTAATTTTATATCTTTCAATAAATCTTTCAATAAATTACTTTCTCTTTATAAATTCCTTATCCACTAAACTTAGGGCATCTTTATTTGGAGTTGCTTAAGAACAACTCCTCTAAATAACTACCATTAAAAATATTCTTATATGAAAACTATTAACTATTTTTCTAATATGCGTTTCACAAAGCGGATTGTTTAAAAATAAGTTAGAGTTATTTATATAAAACAACTCTAATCCATTTTAAGTACTTTATAAGACCAACATTAAAATAGCTATACTACTTGAAAAGCATGTGGTTCCATAGCTTATTAGGCGACTCTTCTTTTGTAAATTCTTGAATGAAAGACTATTTCTTTTTAAAATTGAATCTAATGTTGAATTAGCCATATAATTCAAAATCAATTCATGATATTCGGAAGTTTTAAACTTAAGTTTCATATATTACGTTTTGGATACCGTCGTTTTTGGAAAAAAGGGTGTATACTTAGTAAAAAGAGCATGGATTATTTAACAACTGCCTCGCTGTGGGCCTTAGGCTAACTTGCTTGGTCATTGTCACATTTTGTCTTTGGTTTTTTATAAATAAACCGGATTGGTCCTTCAACATTTCAAAGCTAAGCAAGCTACCAACCAACGGAAATTAAAAGACTCTTCGCTGAGGGTAAATTTTCAATTGAAAAGAGAAAGATTCAACATCCATCTTTGTCCCACCAAGATTATCAAACGGTTAAGAGTTTATCTAAACTTGAAAGAGTTTATTCACTTTGTAAATTAGTAAGACTTTATTTTATATAAAATAATAATAAAATATCTACAAATAACATACAAATTAAATATTTCAACAAATATAATAACTTTCAAGACTTTAGTAGTTTTGAAAAACAATACTTTAATGTTCTTTCAACTAGGTTTTTCAATTTAATAATCACATATTAAATAAAGGTATGTCAAACCCTAAACAAGTAAAAAACAATCTAAAATAACTATTGTTTTCCTTTAATTTTTTTTAATTTGTTGATTTGTTGACTTGATAATAGACTCAAGAGTCTAAAGTTTACATATATTTTACTGAATTGATCAAAAGTTAATAAATTAAGAGTTTACACACGAATTTATTTACAAAAAATAGGTAACTCAGTAAAGTTGTAAGAGTTAACAAGTTAATTCTAGAATTTAATAACTATGTAATATCTCTCAAAATCCAATTCAAACACAACTCACCTCAATTTAATTTATATGAATATAATTAAGGATAAATAATGCATGTGTTGATAGTATAAAAACAATTATATTGTATGAATATTTTTTATAGTTATCCATCATATATAAATTTTTATATATGACAACATTTTTACCTCTATAATATCTATCTTTAAATTCATTTTAAGAATACTTTGTCATTATTAACCCATCGCGTAAATTTTTTTTATACTAAAAATGCTTTTCTATTGAACTCTATATTATATGTTAATTATTTTACGTACATTATGCATATGTCAGAAAATAGTCCATCAAGCAAATCCATTTATATCTTGTTTAGCCTAATTATTATTAACAAATTAACAAACCTTATCGAAAAAAGACTATAAATTAGGCCAAACAGCAAACAGGTAATGAGATCAATTTTGATTCATCTCTAGTTCAACTCAATTTATTAACCAACTTGATGATATTAATTAATAAGTTGATATTGTCAAATTAACTTTAATTAAGTTGGTTCACTTGATTATCAGTGCTAAAAATCTACTCCGAGAAACTGTGTTTGTAATAACGTCTAACATACGATAAAAAAGCTCATGTCGAGAAGGTCAACATTAGTACATCACATTTATAAATGATCTTAAAGAAAGAAAATGATATTCAACTTGTATATTGCGTTTCCTTCTTATTCCGTTAACTGAAAATTGATGTCGTTGACTATATACAACCAAAACTTTTTTTACTTGAAATTCAAAAACGCCTAGCACATTTCCTTGCCACTCACTGTTGATTTTTTTAATTAATAAATAAAATTTAATAGGTAGGGCAACACAACTATTTGATTTTTTTTTTTCATATTTTACTATATGGTCATTCTCTGCTTCTGCATCAAGACTACTGTTTACTTTACACAAAAAAAAAAAAGTCATTAATATTGCTTGCACAACATAATGGCGCATGGTATGATAGTGTTACATATTTGGTTCTTCTTATTCTCCTACATGTGGGAAAATTGTACTTCACTCAACAATTTGGCATTGAATCAATCTATCAGTGATGGTCAGACTTTGGTTTCAGCTGGTGGAATCATTGAAGTCGGTTTCTTTAGTATAAGAAATTCAACAAGAAGATATTTGGGTATATGGTACAAAGATGTGTACCCTTTAACAGTGGTATGGGTGGCTAACAGAAACACACCTCTTGAGAATAGCTCAGGAGTTCTCAAACTCAATGAAAAGGGTGTTCTCGTGCTTCTCAATGGCTCAAAGAACTCCATCTGGTCATCATCAAACATAGCAACCAAAGGAGTGAGTAATACAATTGCTCAAGTTTTGGATTCAGGAAATTTTGTAGTGAAAAATGGAGGTGAAGCTGATAGTGCTGTTATGTGGCAGAGTTTTGACTATCCAGGTGATACGTTTGTCCCAGGAATGAAGATTGGAGGAAACTTAGAAACTGGTGTTGAAAGGTTTTTATCATCTTGGAAAAGTGTTGATGATCCTTCTAAAGGAGAATATACCATCAAAATTGACCTTAGAGGGTATCCTCAATATGTTTTGCTCAAGGGGTCTAAGATTAAGATCAGAACTGGGCCTTGGAATGGCCTATCATGGGTTGGCTATCCATTTAAAACTCCAAAAACATCACAAACATTTTTGTTCAATGGAAAAGAGGGGTATAATGAGGTGCAACTTCTTGATAAATCTGCCTTTAGCATATATGTACTTACTCCTACAGGATCTATGCTGAGTTTGTTTTGGACAAATGGAACACGTACAAGACAAGTAATCTCAAATGGGGAGTTAGATCAGTGTGAGAATTATGCGTATTGTGGTGCAAATTCTATTTGCAGTTTTGATGGTAACTATGCAAGTTGTGATTGCCTAAAAGGGCATGTTCCTAAGTCTCCTGATCAATGGAATGTAGCAGTTTGGTTTGAAGGTTGTGTTCCAAAGAATAAATCTGATTGTAAAAACGGTTCTGAAGAGGGTTTCTGGAAGTACACAAACATGAAATTACCAGACACGTCTTCATCATGGTATAGTAAGACCATGAACCTTGACGAGTGTCGTAACTCATGCCTTCAAAATTGTTCTTGTATATCATACGCAAATTCAGATGTACGTGATGGAGGTAGTGGCTGTCTACTTTGGTTTAATAGTGTAGTTGACTTGAGGAAATTCTCTCAATGGGGACAAGACTTGTATATCAGAGTCCCTGCTTCTGAATTAGGTATTCCCTCAATGTTTTTTTATCTTGATTTTGATTTTGCTTGCAATTTCTTTGCTTTCTTTTTTTGTTAATTGCAGTAGTTTTAAGAGAGGAGGGTGCAGTAGGTAATGCCTTGAGAACATTCAGAGGAGAGTTAAGAGTATACAGTGAGTATATAGTCAATGATCTTAGCACATTTAGTTGGCCGAGCATGAAAGATAAGTAATATATTCTCTATCATGTATTTGATTCTTAGCAATGAAAAAAAAAAAAGAGAGTATACAGTGAGATGATATATACTCTTATGAATATGGGTGCTTTAAATATCTCAAGTTCTCATGTTAGATTGAATATTGCTGATATTAAAGAAAATGCATTTTAATCTATTTTATAAGATATTAACTCAGGTGCCAGTACTTGAACAAACTTGTTTGCCTTATTGTAAAGCAGTCGTTAAAAAAATTCCAACGGTTTAACCTCTCCATCATTGACATTACAACATTACAAAAAGAATGAGTCATGCAACATGATAAATTACAAGGATGTTGTTTTCTTTTTCTCACAAAGGCAAAGAGTTGTATAAAAATGCTAAGAATGTAAATAAGTTTTAGAAGATTTTAAAGAAGCAAAACACACAGAATCATCCCTCTTTGGCAAAACCAGCATAAAGATCCAGTTGCTTTTAAGATCATATGGTGTGACCCCTATTACTCTCTTGAGTGTTTATTTAATTTTCGTGTAGCATATATTTTTGTTTTTGCTAAGTGTTAATGTAAATGAAACTGAACAGTACAAGGACAAGAGTGAGAAAAGGAGGAAGAAGTGGACTACTATAGTAGAAAATTGAACGAATACATTGTTAATACTATCATAATGAACATGTTGATATTGCCATAATGAAAACGAAACCTTTCAATGTTAATAATTTTATATTGTATACTTGGATACCTTAAATGAAGATTTTGTAGTAGATTTCAGATATTTGCTTCACTCAAGTAAGAGTTTAGTAAAGTGTTTCATAATTTTATTAATTTGATCTCCAGTTTCAGTTTGAAACTGTTACAATATAGTTGCCAAGTAAACTCAATCCCCTTTATAAATATTGGATAATTTGGTTTTAGATATTAAACTCATACATTATAGTGGCAAATTAAACCTATGATATTAACCATTTAACCCTTTTTACAACCATTGAAACATATCATGAGTATCTCCAAATATTGATACTTCTACAACCATTGGACCTTTAGTAGTAGTCAGTGTTCCAAAACTTCTTAGATAAGACAACATACATTATTGGACCGATATATTCAAAATATCTTTCCTCACTTCCTGGTTATGTATGAACCTTTTTAATTCTTAACAAAACCAAGCTTTTTCAGAACCTTTTTATCCTCAGGTATTCATTTGACCTTTGCTTACAAGCCACCTAGGAGATTCAAGCAGGTAAAACACAATCATAAAACATAAATCTTAAAGGATTAATCATAAATTAAAATGCCTGAACATACAATCTTAAGATTTGATGTAAAGGTTTCCTCTTCGTGGATATGAATATAAGCATTAATTAAATTCAAGGGAGAAAATCTCCCATTATCTGGCATTCAACAATATATACATTATTTAATGACATTGTTTTTCCAAATTAAATACAATGTCTTTCTCCCCAACCCACCCAGTCTAAAGAAACTAGATTCAATTACTCAGCTTCAACCAATTGAACTGTTGTAAATTGGTAACTTATCACGCTTTGTTTCTTTCAGATCATGTTGCCCATGGAAACATCAAGAAAAAGATAGTAGGAATCACTCTTGGTGTGACTATTTTTGGATTAATCATCTCTTGTGTATGCATATTGATAATTAAGACTCAAAGTAAGTATATACATGTCATTTAATACTTGTTTAAGCAACATGGATAACTAATTAAGTAGAAAAAGATATGCTATGTTAATATTTGTGACAATGGATGGTTATATGATGTTATTTTCCAAACAATCAGGGGTTGCAAGGAAATTTTCAATCGAGCATTACAAAAATAAACAAAGAATGGAAGACGTTGAATATTTACCAACTTTTGATTTTTCAATATTAGCAAATGCCACCGAAAACTTTTCAACCAGAAACAAGGTTGGAGAGGGTGGTTTTGGAGCAGTATACAAGGTGATAAATAAAAGATATATCTACAACTTCTTCTTTCTTTGGAAGCTTATTATCTTTATCATATGATATTTTCTAGGGCACATTGATAGATGGAAAAGAATTAGCAGTGAAAAGACTTTCAGAGAATTCTGGACAAGGATTAGAAGAGTTTAAAAATGAAGTAGCATTGATAGCCAAGCTTCAGCACCGAAATCTTGTAAAGCTTCTTGGATGTTGCATTAAAGGGGAAGAAAAAATGTTGATTTACGAATACATGCCCAACAAAAGCTTAAACTACTTTGTTTTTGGTTAGAGGCTATATTATTTATTATAAACATCTTTGACAATGTTTTTATTTAGTATCCGTAGTTTTTGAAAATTTTGGGACTATGAATTGTTATTCTAAATTTGTTTGGGTATTTTACTAGATGAAACTAAAGGGATGTTGCTTGATTGGTGTAAGCGTTTCAGCATTATTTGTGGCATTGCTCGTGGACTTCTATATCTTCATCAAGATTCTAGGCTAAGGATTATTCATAGAGATCTTAAAACTAGTAACATTTTACTTGATGCAAATTTGGATCCCAAAATTTCTGACTTTGGCTTGGCTAGATCATTTTTGGGAGATCAATTAGAAGAAAACACAAATAGGGTGGCTGGAACTTAGTAAGTAATTTTCTACCTTATTGCAATCCTTTAATATTACAACTTATACTTATTTTACTTTGAAACAATGTATTTAGTGGTTACATGCCTCCTGAGTATGCTGTTCATGGACATTTCTCAGTGAAATCAGATGTATTTAGTTATGGTGTAATAATATTAGAGATTGTAAGTGGAAAGAAAAATAGAGAATTTTCAGACTCCGAACACAATCATAACCTTCTTGGACATGTAAGCATCCTAGTATTTACTTACTTGCTAATTAATCCAATATGAAATACTTTTATATCACTAAATTAATTTGCACCATTTTAGGCATGGAGATTATGGACCGAAGAGAAGACACTAGGCCTATTGGATAAAGTGTTAGAACAGGCATGCACACCATTTGAAGTCATAAGATGCATACAAGTGGGTTTATTATGTGTGCAACAAAGACCACAGGATAGACCAGATATGTCATCAGTGGTTCTAATGTTGAATGGTGAGAAATTACTTCCAAGACCAACTGTTCCTGCCTTTTACTATATAACAAGTATTACATCTGAAGCAAATGATAAATTGTGCTCATTGAACGAACTTTCCTTCACAGAATTAGAAGCTAGATAGAATATAAAAGTAAAAAATCAATGCGCCTTCCATTATGGGTCAAACAAATACCACATCTTGTACCCAAATATTTGAATGATATATACAAAGGATTCTATGCAGATAAGAATATTAATTTCTATTGTATGATAATGGAATTAATTATTGTTATATTGACTAATCAAAAATTAATATTTTAATGTTGAAAAATAGTTTTATATAAGGAACACATTTTGCATAAAAAAACTACCCTTCCCCCGTATGGTTCTTCAAGCACAAGTTTATTGTTAAAAATATTTTTTTTAAGAAACGTCCAAAGATTACCGTGGATGCATCTACATTGGTTTAACTGTATACTGAGTTATTGCAATTTTTCATATTAATAATTAGGAATGACAACAAAAGTGGGTGGGTACATGTATATGTTTTTCACTACTTGTATCCGGAGGTGAAATTTATATCCATGCTCATACATACCATACTACGTGAGTATCCTTGAAAAAAATATTCGCAAGTATTTTTTATATACATGGGTATTCATGGATTTTTTTTAAAAAAAAATAGAAAAACATCATTTTTTTCATAAAATTATGGAAAACCATGTTTTTTTTATAAATAATCATATTTTTTTATTAAAATAGCATCAAAATACACACAAAAAAATTAGTATAAATAATATTTACTAGATTTTCATTTCCCAAACAAAAAAATTGTCATAAGTCTAAATAAAAATTAATAACAATATCCAACACTCCAGGTCTCAAACATTTTAATACGACACTTCAAAATGAATAAAAAAATTTAATTGTCTAAATGAATGTGTCACACATATAGATAATGTAAGTGTGTATCATATTTTTACTATTTTACCCTTCACAGGTATTAAATAAGTATTTGCGGGACAGATATCTTTATACTTGCACACACACCCACACCCATTTATTAATGAATGTGAGTATACCCATTCAAATATTCACGAATATCCATTTTTAATACCCGTTACGAATTTTACCCACAAATATCCACAAATGCGGATACTTTCGTTATCTCTACTTATAATAAGGGCCTCCTTTATGCTTGTAAGTGGTGGAGGGTCAATGCTTGGACAATGGGAAAGAGTCTTGCATGGTATGAAATTAAAGTATATATACACAGTTATCATGCTCTAATGTTCTACACATCAAAGACAGAGCTATCAAATATAAAATATATACGAATCTATTCTACTCATAAGACCTATGTCTACATCCCAAAATACAAATTCATCTTCCAAAACTAGATTTTTGTTGCTTGTAGTTAACAATGTTACACTCAAGACCACAAACTAGTCTTTGATCATCTTCATGGGCATATAGAATGGGTGAAAAATTGATTCTAGGACATTTCGAGTTGAAAAACCAAAGACATAGATGGTGAGCAAGTGATCTGGATTAAACCAAAAGGGGCAAACAATGCCCACAAGGGTGTGCTAGAGGGAGACGAGTAGGTTGGGAGATTCACCGGTGAATGGATCATTGGAAAACTATGTTAGGCAACAGAAAAGGGAGATGCATAAAGGACACGCGCTGGAGGAAAAGGCAATGCGTATGTATGTGTGCGACAACATAAGTGACTACGTGGGTTGGATCACCAAAGTAAGGTGTGTAACAATCCTATTTTTGTAACTAAGTTATTATATAATTTACATTTCAATTTAGGTGTTAAGCTAGAAATTTAGTTATTATAGACACTCAATTTTGTTTGGATAAGAATTTTAACCCAAAAGAGAAAAAAAATTCAATTAGACCAAGAGAGGACGATGGTCTATTAGAATCATAGGGCAACAACCCAAGTCCCAACCAAAGGTTTCAATGAACAAAGAGAGGTCATTACTTCATGTGAATTATAGGAAAATGACCAAAGCCTCAACCGAAGTTATTAATGGACCAAGATGGGACATTGATTCACATAAATTGCAAAGTCATAGGTCAAACCTCAACCTACAACATCATTAAACCAAAATGAGTTGCTAGTTCAAGCTTAATTTCACTAAGCCATGAGGAAATCGCACCCCAGAGGTCGCTTAGTGAATGAATTTTCGCTAAAGTGAAATCCCAAGAAATAATGGAGATTCAGAAATTCGCTCAACAGATTTAATTTCGCTCAGTAGATTTTCCTACACAAAGCTATAAATGGGGCTCTTGGGTGCGTTTTGGGACAGGAAATGAGTGAAGGGAAGAAAGAGAAAGAACTAAGAAGCAGGGAGAAATTCTAGAGTGAGAAAGGGAGGTTCCGAAAGAAGGAAGTTAGGAGGAAGATCTTCCAAGGAAGATTGAAGCTACGAAGGTTCTACACAACTCTTAATCAGCCTCTTATCAAGGTAAGTGGGAGTGGGATTTATAAAACATGAGAGGTGTTAGTCTTAATAAACTATATGTGTTTGTCACTTTTATTTTGTTATTGCTTTATTGATCTGTTGATATTCATTTCTTCTATTTGTTATTTACTCCAGATGATATTTTTGGTCTTCTTGTTGTTATGATTTTCAGTTATTGTTATGATTTTTATGAGTTATGGAAAATGGATTGTTTTTATTATAACATTGGTTAATGGTTTTATGAATCAAGTTGTGAAAGTTATGATTTGTGAAATTTTTATAAATTAACCTCAAAATGGATTACCTTAAATTTGTCAATATGTATGAAGTAATATGTATTTTTGAAAAAAAAGAGAGAAAGGCAAGTTAATTATGCTCTGTGGATGTGGTCTAATCCGATCTTCCACATCAGAAAAGATGTCTTTCAGTAACACTATACTACTCTTTTGATAGATATTAACTCAAAATTTTGAAGAAATAAATTACTATAAACTGCTATTTAAAGCATATAAATATTTTGTGAATTGAGAAGTGATATTTGATTTGTGATATATGATCATTGAATTAGTATTCCTTGGGAATTTGCTAAGAAATGGTTAGGAGAACTTAGTAAAGGTCTAGGTTCCCTGGTGGAGGTATCATGTAGGTGCAACAGTGCGGTGTTTGGGAAGTCAACATGCTACTTTGAGAGATGGAAGGTTGAATCTGGTAGATTGTAGGATGTGTTTTTAAGTAAATGAATATTCATGTGTGATTGTAATTGCCTCTTGAGATGAAAAACTACTTGTGTGATTGTGCTATTTTGGTTTAAAGACTGCTAGTATAATTTGGTTGAAAAACTGCCAATATAATTTGGCTAAAAGACTACTAGTATAATTTGGCTCAAAGACTGCCATTATAATTTGGGTGAGAGACTGCCATTATGATTTGGCTAAAAGACTTCCAATATGATTTGGATGAAAGACTGCTAGTATGATTTAGCTGAAAGACTGCTCATATGATTTGGCTGAAAAACTATCAGTATGATTTGGTTGAAAGACTGTTAGTATAATTTTGGCTTAAAGACTACTAGTATAATTTGGTTGAAAGACTGCCAATATAATTTGGCTGAAAAACTGCTAGTATAATTTGGCTCAAAGACTACCAGTATAATTTAGGTGAAAGACTACCATTATGATTTGGTTGAAAGACTTTCAGTATGATTTTGCTGAAAGACTGCTAGTATGATTTAGCTGAAAGACTGCCCATATAATTTGGCTGAAAGACTATCAATATGATTTGGCTGAAAGACTACCAGTCTGATCTGGCTGAAAGACTATCGGTGATGGTGTGGTAATTTGGACTAAAAGTTTGTTCAATGATTTGGCATTTTGGGTCATGAACCCATATGTATAGTCAAGTGGGATTAAGATTAGTATTGAGATTGAGTTATATGATGAGATTATGTGGAATTGAGTCCTAAGTTAAATCTTAGGCCCTATTGCTTGATTAGTTTATTAAGATTAACATTTATGGTTAATAATTATCTTACTCCTCTGTGTATTTTCTCTATGTTTCCTTTCACATATGTTTTGGATATAAATAGAAGAGTAGCCAGATCAGCCTACTGTGATGGGACTACTGAAGATTTCTTGTATGCAGAATGTATTATAAATAATGTTTCATATGAGATTATTTTTGTTAGTTTTTCATGTCAAAGGATCACTACTCTGGATAGGATTAATCAAGGTAGTAGTAATGAGTAATATAATAAATATTATTGTTCTATCCTTGTTTTAAGAAGATTATGGTTCTTTAGCTAAGAACTAATTTTTAAATCTTCCCATAATTGAGTAAAATTCTTTGACAAATAATCTACATTTTCATAGATAAATTGCGTAGAGAATTGGGTTGTTACATTTAGTGGTATTAGAGCGGTTGTTCATGTCAAGCCTGAGGTATGGACTTGACTATTGTTTGTTTGTGTGTTCTTGCATTCTCTATTTAGAAATGGAATTGCAAGATAGGTAGATGTACTCTTGCACTCTCTATTAAAAAATAGGAGTGCAAGATAAGATAGATACTTGGGAAGATCTTGGAGTTTAAGGATAATAGTTGTGAAACTACTTTGGAGGATTGTTGAACGAGAAGTTGAACTTGGAATTTTACTGTTATTGGCAGAGATACAACGAAAGTATAAGGTACGATTCTAGGGAAGTTCTGGCTAAGGAAAGACTTAGTAATTAAGAATGTCTGTTGTGACTCACCTCTCTTTGGGATGTGTCAATTGCTACCCACAATTATTTCTCCAATTGATTTATTATTCTAAGAAAAGACTAAGACGACACATTCTCTTTTAGGAAAATATGATAGCTAAACCAAACTATATGCGAGAATTGTTAGAAAGGATGATGACAGTATTAGAAAATATGAATTAAGGTTATAACATTGAACCAACAGAGTATAGAAGATTAGAAAACTTCCGTAGGAATAACCTACCTAAGTTAGAGGAGGATTCGATCCCAATGGTGCTCAATCCTAGATAGCTAAAATTCAAAAGATATTTGTCGCAATGGGATGCCCTGATGCAGATAAGATTACATTTGCAATCTTTGTACTCAACGGAGAAGTTGAAAACTGGTGGAAATTCACTAGACAACAAATGCAAGTTGAGGAAAGACCAATTACATGGGAAACCTTTAGAAAAAAAAATTGGAAAGGTATTTTCCCGATGATCCAATCTTAGCCATTAAAAGAGGAGAGATAAAAAAATTTAATAGGTAATAAATGTAGGAAGAGAGAGAATGGGTAGTTGATCTCAACAATTAATTTTTATTTCAATAGTTGAGATTGACTCCTCTCACTCATAAATTTGACTTTTCTCATTAGATATGTCGTCGTTATATATATATATATATTAATTAATTATTGATAGACTATCACTATTATGATCAAACTCTCGAGTTAATTTGCTAATTTCACAAGTTTATGAGTCCACTAACCCTCTACGAATCAACTCTTATGCATACTCTTTTTTTCTGTAAGTTCTGGACAACTTGATAAATTTTGTGCAAACTTTGTAAACTCTTGAGTTTACTACTAATTCAACAAATTGTGTTTTTTCACACATTTAGGGTTCAATACTTTGATTTACTATATTGTTTTTGAATCCAAGAACACTTGTTTCTGAAAACAACAAACATTCATTTTTCAACAAGACAAAACATTGATGAAAATTATCTACCATTATTATCATATTTGTAATTTATTATCTAATAGTGATGTATTGTTAGCTTTAGTTATTTAAGTATTGTACAATTTATAACTTACTATTTTAATTATTAGGTTGTTAAAGTGTTTAATTCAATGTTATATATATATATATATATATATATATATATATATATAATAAACTTGTACAAATCTATAAGTTAAATTTAAAAGTTGAGTATATAAAAATTTTATAAATTTATATACACCCTCGAATTTTATAACTTTAAATATTACTAGTAATAAAAAATAGCATAACTCTAGATTACTTATCACCAAACTACCTAAATAATCATCACGACCTACAAAACATAAAAGTTAAACATGCTCTAACCTTTTTACAAGTCACAACAAAAACAAATTTATAAAATATGTGAAGTTTGTTTGTCCAAAAAATTAAGACGTCTAAAAGCATGCACCAGTACTCCTATGTGAACGTGGCAAAACTCAATGCACTTTATCCTTTAAATGTATTCCCTATGCGAATGCGCCAAAACTCAATGCACTTTTTCCTTTAAATGTATTTTCTGCACTTTAAAAGAGATAAATCCAATAAAAAAAAACTGTTTCGTATTTATTTGGTTAGGAAAACCAATTTTATTAAAAAATGGAGGAACTTAGAAAATTTCTTTCGTTAACTTTTATTTAATTTAAATGTTTAAATATGTTTCAAAGTTACTAATATACTAGTGGATTTTGTATTAGATCCAATAAAATTTAGTTTCACGTAGAGTTTTTAATAAATATTTTATTTTATTTTAAATTTTTTAAATATTATATAAATAAATTTTTAAAGTATTTCAAATAATTTAAAAAGTTATTGAAAATGCTTTAAGATCCAAAATAAAATAAAAAATGTATTAAAGAACAAATATAAAAGAAATGATAAAAAATCTATAAAAAAATTGTTAATACAATGTATTAAGTTAAGTCTAATATATATTTGGTGCTTGATGTAATTAATAAGTCATCTCCTGTTCACACGTTAGTATAATTATCTAGTCTGGATATATTACTATAGATAAGTCATCCTCATGTTTACATGTAAGTTCAATTGTTTTCGGACCGTAAGTCTAGTTATTAACATCTGTTAAGGATTGTTAATTCAGGTGGTAAGTGCCTTACCGAGGCCTTAGGTATAATTTGGTTGAAACTTTTTTTTTCCTTTTTTGCTGCTAGGTCTTATCTACTCTATTGTCCACAGACTGAGACACATGTTCTGTATGTGGATAACATAAATATCTAGTGCCAATAGATATTTGTGAACAAGTCATTTCGAAACGTTGACAATAAAGGGAATGCAGTACCTTTCCTTCATTTGTTATGGCTAAATTTTCAGATAAGACAGAAAGGTATTATTAAGGATGAAAAATATTAGCAACACGTGTAAAATGTTTTTTTCTTCTTCTTTAGTTTAAGTTAGATTTAGTTTCAGTGTCTTTAATTTAAAAGTAATTAATTTAGTTCTCAAACTTATATGTAAAAATATTTAAATATAGTTTTTCAACTTTAGAGTATTAGCTAGTATTGTTAATAAAATTATCATTAAGTATAGTGTTTTTAAAACTATAAAGAAAATTACACAACAGACATGTCGGACAGGAAATTTTTGGCATAGAATGAAACATCAGAGCTCCTAGTACTTCCTAGCTTGGCTTTGTTAGAGTTGATATTAGACATGGCTTGCTTTATTGTACGTGCCTATGTGCACTTTATTTATATAAATGTTGAATATCCAAATTGGTTGATTTATAGAAAACAAAAAAGTGAAGATTGACAATGATTGGTCATCAACAATCGTATATACGCCCCATCCTTTCCAGGTTCCAAAAGCCGGAAATTTGGATTCTCTTTTTTTTTTTCTCTCTCATCTCACATCTTTGTTGCAAGAGCGATCCCAACTCAAAAAATAAAAAATAAAATAAATTTTTTATAGAAAATTGTATTAGATTTTAGATAGTTAATATCATTATTCTTTTTTATTATTTTGTATTAGATTTTAGATAGTTAATATCATTATTCTTTTTTATCTAAAGTTTTAATATGATACGTATATTATTATTATGTTGGTGTTAGGTTTTTTTCTTATGTGTTTCTTAACTATTTAGCAAGTGTACTAGTTTAGATTTTTTTTAAGGAAACTTATATATTTTTTAATTGTTTAACAAATGGAATAAGTTTTGATTAAAAATTACTAAAAGCGATAAAAAAATAAAAGAGTAAAGTTGTAAAAGAAAAAGAGTTTTATCACAAATAGTTCAGAACTAGTTGTGATTTGATTAAAAAACCGTCACTCGCTCATTAATAAATATTTAACATGTTTATTACTTATTTTTTCATAGTCGTGAAAACATCTTGTTCCGATATACTCAAAGTCTCACATCACTTAAGAATCAAGACTAATTAAACCCTAAAGCCTAAACCCATGAGTAGGGGATTTATTTTAGTATAGTCAAAGTCTCACACCACTTAGGAATCATGATCAATGCTCGTTTATAAACACATTCTTCCCTCAAGGTGTTTTTTTAGCACAAAACTGTGATAAAGTAACAAAGTTCCAAAGTGAACAATACCAATAAAATTTATTAGATGCTAACTCAAACAATGAATGATACAAAAAAATGGAAAATAGAGGAAGGAGAGAAGCCCACAAGCTCTAGAAGTGGCCCTAAAGAAATTTTCTTTTAAATAATAAAGAAAGTACGATAGGCCACAATGGTTAAAGTTATTATTGCTCTCTGTTTGCCAAGGGCACTCACGAATTGGATGTTGGTACTTCACCTATGCAAATCTTAAATCTTCAATTCTCAAAGCACAATAACATTTGCTAAGCATATTGCTTAATCATATGACCTCACTAAAATCCAACTCCAAAACATGTATGTGTAGTTTAAAAAGTAATAGTAATTTCTAAACAAAATTAAATATATAATCTAAATTCCTAATTATATATTTTCTTCCATAAAATGAAGAAATCAAAATCTTAAATAAAGAAAAATTAAGATAATTGCTCTCATATGGCTCTATAAAATTAAGCATATGAGACAATTATCAGTGTTACATTTAAAAATTTATGACAAATGAATTTTTTAAATGTTTAATTTTTAATAAGATAAAAGACATAAAATAAAATTATCAACATTAATTGACACAAGTGGTAACAACTTTTGTTTCTTAATCATGTGCCTTTAGCTATAGGAATAAACCATGTTGTGAGGGAAAAACATATCTTGTATGTGTTCAAAGTATTTACGGGAGTTCAATCATTAATACTAGCCATAACTAATATGAATCAATGTCATGGTTAAATTTTTAAAAAAAATCAAAGTATTAAGAACATAAAACTGAAATTTAATATATTAATAAATAACAAAAAATTGTACACTTTAATATTTATCTCTTTTAAGATAAGATAACATTAAAATTATAGTATTTTTTTTGGGTGTCTAAATATAAAAAAAATTAATTAATATACTAATTTTAACCGGAAATTAAACATGACAATAATTATCCATATATCAAGAACATAAAAATTTTATAAATTAACCAAAAGATAAAATATTAACATGTTGTTACAAGAGAAAAGATATAATGTTTGAAATTGTAAAAGAAGAATTGACAGTCAAATTTGTTAAAATAACTTTTTTTTAATTAATAATAATAAAAACAATATGTTCTCTACTTCAAATAATAAAATACTATTTTTTAATATCTATTAAAACTATTTAATAAAAATAGAGACCTTAAAAATTGTTGCAAGTTATGATTTTATACTTTTTGGAACATATATTCATCTAGATAGGTAAGAGAAATGAAAAAAAAATTAAAGAGAAATCTAAAAAATTATGGAAAAAATTTTGAGAAAGGAAAAGTAAAATAAAATTTTTATTAAAAAATGATATTTACATATTGTACATATATTTTTTTTTAATGTTAGGATCGATGTCTTATATAAAAATATGCATAATATATATTTGTTTAAATTGACATAAATCGAATAATAGGCAATTTCATATTAGTACCTTAGATGAAAAATATGATATATCTTTTAAAATTGTTAAAAATTATATTATTCTTTAATAGAAGAAAATTAAGTATATTTTTTTATAAAATATATATTTTAATTTTTTTAAAAATTATTTTTAAAATCATAAATATATGGACCAATAACAGTTAAAAAACAGTTAAAATTTATGAAGCAGTGACAGTGAAAAAATTCTATCTTGGATACTCGTACATAGAAAATCATCAACTTTCGTTAACAGTCCTCTAAAATATAATTTGGGGTTTTAAAAATAATATTAAATAGGTTTATTTAACGCCAACTAGATGTTAAAAAAGATTAAACCTTTTTATTCTTGTGTGATAAAACCAACTTTGAATTTTAAACGTAAGTTTAGTTAGGTGATCCCACCACATGCGCCCTTTTTTCAATCTTGCCGTACTAAACATAACTTTAGCTGGTCCCACGTAGTGTGATGCTTCTTTTCCTTTTGTTTTCTTCTTCATGTTTAACCTCTGTTCTTTGAGATTCTTTTACAAGATTAAGTTCCTTAAGAGGCCACATCACGAAGTCTTCTCCAATGAAAGACGAAGATAATGATAAAATATATCTCCTAATTAACAAATGGATAATGACACTTATAATCTACATGGGTTTCCTTTTCTTTCTATCTTTTTTTTCTTATCATCATGTATAGTATCACTATGACCTTTTCATGTCTATTTGTTTCCACTGCACTCCATCATCAATTCCTACCCCATCGGATGTCATAAACTTTAAATATGTTTTTACTCCTTTTTTTTCTTTTACTTTTTCATATATTTTTAACTTTTCGTTTCTAACATTTTCTTCTTAAATTTATTTTTAATAACACTTTCAAAGCTATTTAAATTATGGATAGGAACTTCAACTCACACTTACTCCAATAATAAAAATGATATCTTAAACTTTAATATGCTGTTTTAGCATGCATAAAATGTGATGTATTAATGAAAGTTAGACTATAATATCTTCTCTTTCATTTCCTATAAATTGAGTTGGGTCCTTGAATTTCAAGTATATACCGTGCATACAATAGTTGCTTGAAAGCAGAGTAGCAAAGCATGTCTAAAGTTGTTGCATCAGTTCCAGTATTGGCTCACGAAGCCAAACCCAACTCAAACATCACTCGACACACTGCAACTTTTCATCCTACCATTTGGGGTGATTATTTTCTTTCCTATGCTCCCACCTTGGTGGTACGTACATATTTCTCTATTCTTTCACTCAATTTCCCCATTCTTACTTTTAAGATAAGAAAATCAAATTAAATATTAATAAAATAAACTTATCGTAAATTAAAATTAGTTTAATAATATGCACAAGTTCTCTCATATGGTTTTTTTAAAATATGTTAAACTTTTACAAATTAGTTTATGAGTTTAATTGATATACACTGTCCACTAACATTCAATTATAACCTTTCATTCATAATAAATTTATTCATTTTATTCATTAGTACTTTACAAGTCATATAAATAAAATATCTTGATTGAATGTTAGTGTACACAAAATTGTATGAGTTTTTGAAATCCATATATAATTATTATTTCTTATGAATAAAAGAGATACTCGATGTCCTTAATAACGTTGACACGAAAACTGGACTACAAGTCTACAACTCTACTTACCAAAAACCCTTTCCAAAAAAAAAAAAAACAACAGGAAAGAGTATGCTTATGCTTAGCCCCTTAAACTCAGCAATAGCATTCTACTTAAGAGTGAAATGGTTATAAACAACTGATAACCAGTAATGTTACATATATATAATTTTATACAGTTATGCAATCATATATAATGTAATAGTTATTTTTAAAGAACTTTTTATTGTAATTTATATTTAACTGAAAATGTTAAAGTCTTACTTTGATAATGCATAAAAATTGATAACTACTTGCAGGAAGATGATAGTTACCCGAAACAAATACAACAATTAAAAGAGAATGTGAAAAGGAAGATTGTGTCTCCTATGGATAACAATTTCTCTTTTAAATTAAACTTTATAAACTCAATTCAACGTTTGGGTATTTCTTATCATTTTGAATATGAAATTGATCGAGTATTACACCAAATTTACAACATTTCAACCAAGGAAGATATCATAATTCGTGATGATGATCTGCATCATTTGGCTTTACTCTTTCGATTACTTAGACAACGAGGATATTCCATTTCCTCAGGTATATATTCATCAATATTACATCAAATTTACATTTCAATAACCAATAATATATCATAATTCTTTATAATTGTATCAAAATCCTTAGTGTTTGCACTTTTCTGCTAAATACTATTAAGGACAGGATATTGTAGTATGTCATTGTAAATTTTGAGTTAGTTCAAATTTGAAATATTTAGTTGCAACAATTGAACATAATTAACTTAATGATATTCAATTGGTTGTATATGTTTTGTGTCTATAGATATTAAATATAAAAATTAGGGAAAAAAAGACAAAGGAATTGAAAAAAGGATAGAAAAAAAAGGCAAAATGAATATCTATTCTAAAATTTAGAGATTATAAGTAGGTAGAACATGAACCATTAGTGGTTCGGGGATGCATAAATTAGCAAAACAAAGTGATGAGATTGTGACATGAAATAATGATGGATTCAAAACAATATATGTAAGGGAAAGGCAAAAATCTAAACAACTTTAATGTATAGTATATAAATATCTTAAATAGTAGTTATGTAGAGCATGAAAATGACCATTACAGACCACTGGCAAGTTGGGGAGGATGGCGATTAAATTTCCCTTGATTTTAACTTGTGTTTAGGATAAACCTAAATTGAATCTCTCAAATTACTAAAGCATGAAATACATGTGTATTTGGTTAGCTGGGTTGTTCCAAGTCGCTCAATTTTTTAAATTTCCTAAAAACATTTAGTTACTTTTAAGCTAAATGAAAATATCAATTGATTCAAAACAAGTACTGTTGATAGTTATGATTAGGGAGAGTGGATTTACAGGGTGAACTATATGAACATATATTAATATTTTTTCTTAAATACACAATGAATTAATACATGTTTGTTTATGATTAAACAGATGTATTTCTGAAATTCAAGGACCAAGCTGGAAATTTTAATGAAGAACTAGGAGATGATATACAAGGAATGTTGAGCTTGTATGAAGCAACACAACTAAGATTTCATGGAGAGGAGATACTCGAAGAAGCACACAATTTTGCTCTCAATCATTTATCTAAGTCATTAACCTCACAATTAAGCCCTTCACTTGTTGCAGAAGTGCACCATAGCTTAGAACAATCACTTCGCAGGGGAATGCCTAGGTTGGAGGCAAGATATTATATTTCTTTCTACCAAGAAGATCCTTCCCGGGATGAGAATTTGTTAACCTTTGCGATGCTAGATTTTAATATGTTACAAAAGCTACATCAGAAGGAAATCAGCAGTCTCACCAAGTAACATCTTCTTCAAAAATATGATTCATTAAATGAAAACCAAATAAACAGAGTTTAATGGTGATGACCATGTAAAAAAATTTATAATGTTATTTAATAGATAAAATAAACAAATTTATCATACATAAAAAATTGTGATTGAATAAATATATAAATTTTTTTTACATGATTAGTGTGTTTACTCATAAAATAAATAAAGTCTAAAAATCTTAATTTTGGATTTTGTGTTCAGGTGGTGGGTTAAAGATTTGAATGTCTCAACAAAATTTCCCTTTGTAAGGGATAGAATTGTAGAAGGTTGCTTTTGGATTATAGGAGTGTACTTTGAGCCAGAATATTCTCTAGCTAGAAGGATAATGATGAAAGTAATTGCCATAGCGTCAATAATTGATGATGTATACGATGCATATGGAACCATTGAAGAGCTAGAGCTTTTAACCAATGCAATTGAGAGGTTAAACACAACAAAACGGCTTATACCATTATATTTTCACTCTATTTTTTTTTCACTGTAATTCTTTAAATAAAATTAATTAATGTAAACTTTTCTAATGACTAGCAGGTGGGATGTCTGCTCATCGGTTGATCTCCCAGAATCTTCTATCAAATTATGTTATATGGCACTTTTGGATGTTTTTGACGAAATAGAGCAAGAGTTGACAAAGCTAGGAAAAGCACACTTCGTCAACTATGCTAAAAACGAAGTATGGTTAAGATTCCTTGTTTTAATTGTTACCTGTAAATCTTTGTCTTTTTAACTAATAAATTAGGAAAAATATTCAATACAATTAGATTTTTTTTGTCACTTTATTTTGCACTTGAAATATAAAGTCATTTCTTTGCTTTTAATTAATGTTTTGGAACTCGCTAGATTTACATAATGGATCAATTAAAGGTGAAGGTTTTTCTTTTCTTCTTTTAGGAATTTCAGTGGTCCCATTTATTTCACCACCAAAGCTTGTAGGAGATTAAAATTCACTACACTTGCATATGGTGCAATTTGTAAAGTGTTCATAGTCCAATCTTCATATAAAGACTCAACAAACTCGTAATTAATAGATCAAATGTGTCTCAATTTGAGTTATTGAATAAAAATTGGACAATGCGCATATTTTTCATCACAATATTCTTATTATTTTGGATTGCAACGAATACATATCTCCTAATAAAATCCTTTTGCTAGTTTTGAAAAAAACAAATTATTTGTTTATTAAAAAAGAGAAAAAAATTATGAATTATTGTAAAAAGTTTTTCATTGATATTTAGTCTGAACTCTTTTAATACTTACTAATTAAATATTATAATTTAACGTTACTAATTAATACTTTAAAAGTTATGTAAATTAAGTGTTATAATTTAAAAATTTTAAAAAATGGTATTTTTTTTTTGTTTTATTATTATGATTTGAACTAGGCTTTAACCGAAATTCAATTTTTCTTCTTTTACTAAATCAACTTTTGAGATATACTTGGGTAACAAATACTCTTACATATAACCAATGAAAAGTGAGGAGCAAAACTCTCAGTATCATGTATTTGTATTTTAATTTTAGATAAAAAGACTAGTCCAAGCATACATGACCGAGGCAACATGGTTTCATTGCAATCACACACCAACAATAGAGGAGTACATGGAAGTTGCAATCATGTCATGTGGGTATGCTATGCTAACAATGGTATCCTTTCTTGGCATGGAAGACACAACTGAGGAAGTCCTCATTTGGGTATCAAGCAACCCAAAAATTATTGTTGCTGCTTCAACTATTTCTAGGCTCATGGATGACATTGTTGGAAGTGAGGTACGTACCAAACACTATTCTTTTAGCAAATTATATTCACAATTCTTTAGATTTCATACAATTGCATAAACATTCTGACTTTGTTTAAAGTTTACACTGACCTTTTTTATCATAAAGAACACAACGTAATGTTTTTAAACCTTTAAAATCAATGTAATGTATAAAAATGTGTCATGTAATATTTTAAAAAAATTTAAAAGGTTAGTATAAGGATAGAAACATAAAGATTTTGTGCAACTTGGCACAATTTCATGAAACTCCAAAAGATGTCATTTTAATTTGCTCTATTTTTTTCAACACATTTTATAATATTTAGTGTATTTTAATTACGTGATTTCACAAAAAATTGTAATGGGGTATTTTACGAGACTCGTATAACATGCCCAATTACAAAAAAAAAAAAATGTTGAAAAGTAATAATACGTTGCTTTTATCTGAGTACTTGAGCTAGCTACTAGGTTATGTAAGAAACACATAAGCAGTGGGTTTTAGAC
The DNA here is from genome assembly GCA_037954015.1 of Psophocarpus tetragonolobus. Taxonomy (NCBI): domain Eukaryota; kingdom Viridiplantae; phylum Streptophyta; class Magnoliopsida; order Fabales; family Fabaceae; genus Psophocarpus; species Psophocarpus tetragonolobus. The sequence goes on along the minus strand of CM075689.1, from coordinate 18,494,890 downwards.
ATGGACAAATCACATTTAATGTTCCACAGGTTAGAATGGAAGGGTCATTCGTTTCAAAAGTTTTAGAAAATTATCAATTACCTTATCAGTTTCCTTGTAAGTGTTGTTTAAAATTAAATTCAAAAAAATTAATAAAATCATTAAAACTTTTTTATTTTAAGAGAATGTCAGTTAAAATTAATATTATAACATTTCTCAATAAAATAAAATCATCTACTTATTAGTTAATAGATACAAATAAATATATGCTTTAAAGAAATTAATATCACCTTAAATATTGAAACAAGAGTTAAATAATAACAAAAGTATTTCAAAATTTTGACACTTAAAAAACATGAAGGGAGTATATTCTATATAATTTAGTGGTGATAATTGATGTTAGTTTTTTTCTACCATATTTATGCAGTTTGAGCAAAAAAGAGGACATGTTGTCTCAAGTCTTGATTGTTACATGAAGGAATATAAGATCTCTAGGCAAGAAGCCATTGAAGAACTAGCTAAGTTGGTTGAGAGTGCTTGGAAGGACATTAATGAGGCATGCCTTAATCCTACTCAAGTACCAATGCCTTTTCTTTTGCGTGTTGTCAATCTTGCACGCATGATGGATGTGCTTTACAAAGAGGAAGATAATTATACAAATCCAGGGGGAATAATGAAAGACTACATCAAAGCTTTATTAGTTAATGAGATGTCTGCTTATATAAATTAAAAACTTATTATCTGTTTTATTAATTATTATTGATCTATTTCATGAATATATTTATGTAATATTACATTATCGTTTTTCTTTAGCTTAATTATATATCTTCTTTTGTAATTCTCAATGAAAAGATAATTAATCAAAAGAAAAAAATGTGCCTCCTTTTTTCTTCAAAATTCTTCCATATCCTAAACATGAAGCAACTACCTAGCTAGTTTCGATGAGTAAATTAGAGGCTATCATCCTTCTAATTAAGTACTTATATACAAAAATGTAAAATATAAGGCGAGTTTTGGAAATGCTAAAGCCATGTAAAAACTAACAGTGATGATCTAAAACTATAAATGAAGCAAAATTTAGCATGATCAAAAGTTATCCCAACTAGGAAAAGTTGATTGTAATAGTTATTTTAGTGTCGTTTTGGAGTAAAGGTGAAAAATGATTTGAAAAATCGGGCTGATTGATCCAAGTGGGTTTATTTTTAAAAAAAATTATCAGTATGAGTCTCTTTTGAAAAATATTACCAGCATGGGTCTGTTTTGGTAGTTGACTCGGTCAAACCGCAACTCCGAATTGCGGTTTCGTTGCCACATCAGCAACGTGATTACGTGGAAGTCAGCGTGGAAAAACGAGTATGAAACCGCAAGTGGGAATTGCGGTTTGACTGGTCTTTGACCAGTACCGCCTTGTTGTCCAATGGGTAAAAAAACACAGAAAACAATGCCTGTAAAACCGCAAGTCAGAGCTGCGGTTTTACTGGGATTTAACCGGCCCCCCTTTTACCCGACGGTTGCAAAAAAAAATACAAATTTCTACTCACATAAAACCGCAAGTCGCATCTGCGGTTTAAATTAAATATTATTTTTAATATAAACCGCAAGTGCGAACTGCGGTTTATATTAAATATTATTTTTTTTACCAATAAAGACACTAATACTCGAAGTGCATTAGAGCCTCTTCCAGGTATAGACAGACAATTCATACCCATGCATGTAGGCTTTTCATACTGCTACTTGTTGCGTAGAATCTCTCAAATCATGTATACCTCATTCACAATTGCAGAACTCGTAGGAAGTTAGATACTAGGTAATGGACATACTGAAAATAAAATTAGTTAATTTCGTTGCCTGACCATTATTATTTTTCCTATAAAAAAATACCTAAATGTTCAAGGTGATGTGATATTATATTTTGTTCTTACTGATGAAAATAAAAGAAACCTTAAATCAGTAGATACAAGATTATAGTATGTATAGAGAATTAAATATAAAAAGATAGAGGAAAGAGAATCTGTGTACCTCATATATATTGAATTGAAGTTCTTGATCTTCAAGAACAAAAACCATATGAATGATTATTGTAGAGATATGAGTTCAATAGGAACTCTTGAAGGTTTTACTACCTACTTTCTAGGGGATTATTCTAGAGAGTGTGTATTGTTGTTGTTGTAATTTGCTTAATGGGATGGCAAATTTATAATCCCCCAGGGTAGGCAGAGACCACTCAAATGGACTTTTTTTTTATGATTGACTCAACCCATCACAGAGTCAATCTTACTATAATCCCATTCAAATAATCATAAAGATAGTATAAGATATGATTATCACCAAATCTTAAATTGCCAGATAATGATAAAATATAATTGATTAATACCAATCCACTATTATTTCCAACATTCTCCCACTTGGATGGTATTAATCAATAATACAAAGATAAATCATTAAGCTAGAATGACAATTATAGACAAATCTTATATTAGACAATGAGAAATTTGAGCTACAAAATAATATCCGATAGGGATATATATCATAAATATTTCTCATAAAGTATATAGAATAATGTAGTTCAATAATATGATACTACATGATCTCAAGCATCCAAAAATGCTAAGAGATATGTTACTAAAATGATATTACTTCACAATACCTCATAAGAAAGTTTTCAGACTCCCACTGATCTAAGACATCAAAACTTAACCAAACCATATGAGTTATAAAACTCCAAAGTTAAGTATTTGATCAGTGAATAAAAAAATATTTAATTAATATAAATTTTTTTTTACTTGAGTCTGAAAAATTATATAGGTGAGAAAGCATAATTTACATGCATCTAATTATTCATCATAGCCCAATAACATATGTAATTACATATAGGCTACATAAATGCTCTATAATATTTGACATTTAACTAATCCGAGTTTCAAAAATGAGTGACTATGTAAGAATATAAAGATAAGTAGGAAATCCATAAATTCCCTACTAAAACCACATAGACACCTAGTTTATATAAAATGATACTCAGATTATTGTGGCTACAAAATGTCAATTGAGCAAACACTTAGATAATTGGTAAAAAATAAAAATAAAAATTCATAAGTACTTCAATAGTGCAAAATTGTACTCAATAGGAGTACTATCATAATAAGCACTTTTTTTACAAAGTAGAAAATCATACTCGATAGGAGTATTGCATCTACAATATACTTATAGAATTTTGACCAAACAAAATGTGAAATTTTGGGTAAAGAAATGCACAATACTTAATTGCATACCAAAAGAATTAATGTGCAATGCCCAACAAAATGCTCTTAACATCCATTAAAGATGTCTATTAAGATACAATGAATTATGTATCTCAATTAAAATAGGACAAAAATAAATAGTCAAGTCCTATAAAGTATGCCATATCATAATTAAATGTGCACAAGAATATATGACAATACAGATATATAAGTCTCGAGACATGATACAAAATTATATACTTCTAAACTTTTGATCAATTAAAATATCAAAATTGGGTAAAAGAGATGCACAATGCATAATTGTATGCCAAAAGGATTAATGTGCAGTACCCAACAAGATGACCTTAACATCAGTTAAAGATGTCTACAAAGATACAATTGATTTTATGTATCTCAATAAAAATAGGACAAAAATAAATAGAGAAGCCCTATAGAATATGTCATATCATAATTAAATGTGCACACAATTATATGACAATAAAAAATATATAAGTTTCGAGAGATAATGCAATATTATATATACTCCCACTAATCCTCAATATACCAAAAAAATATTAGGATTATAATTAGGGTACACTAGTATTAAAAGTTCTAGTGATAGTGGGATGATGACTTTATAAGATAATAATAAAAGTGAATTAAAATTCACTATTATTCTACTTAAGGAATTAGAAAGTAGTAGAATAACAAATGATTAATGAGATAAGTGGTTAAAATAACAAGAATATGAAACCTACAAATTCATCCATAAGAATAAATAATTCTCACAAATGGTTTCATAATTAACCACATATTAATCAATCTTTACAAAAATTATTGACCCCCTATGAGGATCTTGAAAAAATAATTACATGAGTGAGAAAATAGATCACTTGATAATTTTTTACGTAGAATATGAGATCATAAGCAAGTTCTCAAGTAATCATAAAAAAAAATCAAGTGCTACAATAAACAATATTTACGCACACTTGAGAATAAAACATGATTACACGCAGCAAAAGAATGAGACCTATTCTTACAAATATTAAGGATATAATAATAAATAGTCTCTAACTCTCATCAAAATTTATAATGGACATAGGTTTATTTATATATCCCAAATAAAGCCTCTAGCTTTTACAAGAATACCATTAACAATATTATAAAATATGGTATAGAGAAATTAATCTCTTAAAATTTGGGATTCCTATATTGTCCTTACAAGAATTGCATACTAATATTGCAAATCAATAGAGAGTTTGTTATACAAAAAAATATTTTACAAGAGACCAATATAAAATCCTTAATATAGATCCCAACAATGTGATCACAAATAATGTGATAAAAAAATAATTTTATCAAGAACATTTGTTTTTTCACATGTATGATTAATTGGACATTTAAGGTAAAAATCTTATATCACGACAATTTATTTTATAAGATATTAATTAAAATTCTAATATACAAAATCCTTCCACTTGACAAAGAAAAAATAAGTTGACATAACAAAAAAAAAATACCCAGAGGACTAAATAAAATTCAACTATTTCTTTATCAATATATATATATATATATATATATATAGAAAATTTGCACCACAAAAAATGCAATATTTTTTTTTGTTTTGAAGGAAAAAATGTCCAATTAAAGGTTATAAGTCAATATGGAACAAAAGGAAATGAGAGTGTAAATTTTGGTTCCATATAAATATAACTAAACATGATCAAATGAGGGAAATAAACTGAACATTACAAAAATAGGGAAACATTATGTAATTCTAAAAGTTCAGTTAAAAGAGAATCCCTAAAGAAATTACAATGTACTATAACTTATATCAATAAAATCCTAATACCGATAGGATATAAGAAAATCATTAACGTAAACCAAGAAAAATACATTGTATAACACCAAATTACATTAATACAATACACCGATAGAGTATAGTTATCATCAATGCAATAAAAAAATAATTATATCACAAAATTCACATAAATGCATCTAAAATAGTGAAATTATAATTATGTAAATAAAAAAGAAATTATGCATATTGTCCAATAAATTTGCATAATTTTAATCATATATATTATATGACCAACATACAAAATTCACATTATTATACCCATGATAGACAAGTAATAATAATGCAAATTAATAAAGAAAATTATGCTCATAAGAGAAGGACAATTAAGATTGTGCATAATTAATAAAATAACCTAAAATGAATTTATAAATGATAATTCAATATTAAAAAAAGTACAGTATAATTGGAGAATACAAATACTGTAAAGAATTATCACAATGAAAATAGGTAAAAAATTCAAGATTATAACAGTAAAAAAAAAAAATTTAATCTTGAATTAATCAAATTTTTTTTATACTAAAAAATACCAATAATATAAAAATATTAAATAAATATGGTATTTTTGAAAAAATAAGAATATAAAAAATTAGCAACAACATTCAATGCTTTTGAGAATGAATTTAACACACGAATCATCATACATGATCGTATCAAAACGACAAAGTTCTCCCTTGACCAAATCACAAAAATATGGGTATAAAAATGAGTCCATGCAACCCCATTAATACTTTCCAAAGTAAAAGTTAACACAAATATATTATGTTGCCCACACAAATGACTCATATTGGTCAAACATAAAAAAAAGGAAAACCATTAAGTAATTTTAAAAACAATTTACCCCATAATTATTTAAAAGAAAACTAGGTTTTAAAGGGGTAGCACTTAAAAAAAAAGTTTCAATATATAATTTACCCATGTAAGAGTAAGAGAATGAAACTTTAACATGTTATTTTAACAATAACAAGTAGAGTAAACCCTCATTTTTTTTTTTGTGAAAAAACTAATAGTGAACTATATTATAAAATTTCACTAATAACACAAAAAAATGTTCAATTCAAATTTAATTTTTTAATAGAAAACAACCATAATTCTCTAATAGAAAACAACCATAATATGTATCTAATTTGGCTCTGATACCAATTGATGGAAATAAAAGGAAACCTTAAATCAATAGATACAAGATTATAGTATGTATAGAGAATTAAATATAAAAAGATAGAGAAAAGAGAATTTGTGTACCTCAAATATATTGAATTGAAGTTCTTGATTTTCAATAATAATAAAAAAAAACCCTAGGAATGATTATTGTAGAGATATGAGTTCAATAAGAACTCTTGAAGGTTTTACTACCTACTTTCTAGGGGATTATTCTAGAGAGTGTGTATTGTTGTTGTTGTAATTTGCTTAATGGGATGGCAAATTTATAATCCCCCAGGGTAGGCAGAGACCCCTCAAATGGGCTTTTTTTTTATGATTGACTCAACCCATCATAGAGTCAATCTTACTATAATCCCATTCAAATAATCATAAAGATATTATAAGATATGATTATCACCAAATCTTAAATTGCCAGATAATGATAAAATATAATTGATTAATACCAATCCACTATTATTTCCAACACTTACTTTCTCCTTGTGTCTTGGTAGTTGTTTTTGAATTATTTGATAATTTTAAACTGCAGGTTTCAAGCCAGCAAAACATATGGTGTTCTCTGGTCTTTATCCAGCTGATGGATCTGATTTTGAAGCTCTAAATCACGCAATAGAGAGACTGACATGCAATGATGCCGGTGTTTCTATTGGTAAAGAAACTAGCACTGCTCTAGGGCTGGGGTTCAGGTCTGGTGTCTATTACTAAAAAAATAATATTTAATATAAACTGCAGTTCGCACTTGCGGTTTATATTAAAAATGATATTTAATTCAAACCGCAGATGCGACTTGCGGTTTTATGTGAGTAGAAATTTGTATTTTTTTTTGCAACCGTCGGGTAAAAGGGGGGGCCGGTTAAACCCCAGTAAAACCGCAACTCTGACTTGCGGTTTTACAGGCATCGTTTTCTGTGTTTTTTTACCCATTGGACAACAAGGCGGTACTGGTCAAAGACCAGTCAAACCGCAATTCCCACTTGCGGTTTCATACTCGTTTTTCCACGCTGGCTTCCACGTAATCACGTTGCTGATGTGGCAACAAAACCGCAATTCGGAGTTGCGGTTTGACCGAGTCAACTACCAAAACAGACCCATGCTGGTAATATTTTTCAAAAGAGACCCATACCGGTAATTTTTTTAAAAAATAAACCCACTTGGGTCAATCAGCCTGAAAAATCGAGGTATGCCTACTAATATTTATTAAAAAAATATCAGGAAAATCTTTACAATAAAAGAAAAATAGTTTACAAAATCAAATATTGAGTGTGGGAGTCAATTACATGAAGAAAATATATTAACATCTTATGACATCGGTCATAAAGATGGTACCTTTAATTATATGTACAAAATTAAATAAATTTAAAATATATTTATTTCACCCCTTAAAATACCAAAACTATTTTTTAATTTTATTCATTTTGATAGTTTGAACAAGAATTTTATTATTGAGAAATTTATTTTATATGAGAAGATTATTAGTATTTTATCTTCTTAATTAATTTATTTTTTATGTTTTTGGGCTCGACGGATGAAGGTTTCTACTCCTACATATCTCCAAGTGCAATGGAGAATAGAGTTTACCTAGTTCTTGTGATTTGAGTGTGAACACTTTTAATTGATTTTTTAGGTGAATTAAGTATTTGAAGGATTTTGATTCATTTTTTATGTGCTTTAAGTGTTTGAAGAATTTTGATTGATTTTTATTTTAGAAGATATTTTTACGATGACTAACTTAAAAGTGCATTAAAGTTATCAAAGATAATTTTACATGATTTAATATAATTGTGAAGTCAAAAGTATATCTGAGGTGACAATTATTAAGTCATAATAATTTTTATAATAACTAAATCAAAAGTACATTTGAAGTAGTCATGATTAAAGTTTTATTTTTATTATTTTATTTTTTTACATTTTTTTAAATCTTAATTTTGATTGATTTTATTATTATTAGAACAAAATTTTAACTGACACTTTTAATTTTAGATATGAGATTTAAGACAATAAATGTGACAATTTATGTCTCAAAAATCTCAAAGTATAAATATATTATATCTAATTAATTGTACATTCCATGTAAAAATAGTAAGTTAAGATATTATACTATATTATGAATTAATTTTAGAAAGAATCATGCATCTAAACCTTTTGAATTGCTTCATGTTTATATATGAGGGCCATGTTCTACTTGTGGATGACTACTTGTGTTTTACTTGGATTTTTTTTTATGACTAGCAAAGCTAAAACCAAAACTCATTTAATCAACTTCGCTGCTTTGTGGAAAATCAATTTCATTAAAGCTGTAAGATCCAATAATGGCAGAGAATTTCAAATGAATGATTTTTAGCAATCCAAGGGCAGTGTGTATCAAACCATATACAATGAAACACCACACCAAAACGACATTTCCAAAAGAAAACATAACACCTTCTCATTGTCACTCGTTCCTTACTTTTTCAAAGCAATTTACCTCATATATTTTGGTCTTTTGCACTGATGCATGTTGCACTTCTCATAAAAAACATCCCTACACCATTTCTCAAAAACATCTAACTTAAAGGAAAGGGTGATTTTTTCTGCTTAGCGTGATGGCTCACATTGCCTACAAATTCATTATTGTATTAATCATTATTAGTAATACAATCATAGTGTTTACTCATAACATGTAATAGTTCGTGTGACAAGTGTCCAAGCCTAAAATGCCAAAGGTGAATAGCGATGGTTCTACAAACAGGGTGAGAAATAGTAGACAAAGTTGAGGGAACATGTAGTTTGTTGGTAGACATATTACAAAGTCCTGCTTCCACCTTAACTATACCTATCATTTTCTTCAATCTCACATCTTGTATAATACATGAGAAATTGGTAAAGGTTAACTCATAGTTAAGAGACTTCACAAGCTTTGAGACAGAAATCAAGTTATAACTGAAAGAAGGAATCTAGAGAACATCAGTGAGAAGGAATTCATCTGTAAATGTGACTGTGCCTACACGCGTGGCTTTTACCTGTTGACCTTTGGGAAGTTTAACAACTAAATGGTTGACAATTTTGTAAGAAGTGAAGCATTTCAATGAGGAGCATACATGATCAGTAGCACCTGAATCTATGATCCAAGATGTTGTGTCTCTTGACTTAATGTTAAGTGCGATGTGTGTGTGGTTACCTGAGATTTGTGCATTGCAAGTGGTTACAGAACCAACTTGATTGACTTGTGGGGAATTGGTACTAGCAGGTGCAGAAACTGTTGAGCTTTCACAATTCAAATGATGAATTAAAGTCATTAGCGCTTGATACTCCTTAGATGAAAGTTTATGCTCACGGACTTCATTGGAATTTTTCTAATTATTATTGGATAAGCCTTCTTCAGTTGCAACATTGTTAATGCTAAATGTCTTCCCATATAGCTTATGTCTTGGAGGGAAATCGTGTTTCCTGTAGCAGATATCAACTGTATGTCCTGATCTGCCACAGTGGTGAACATTTTATTGTTCTTGTTTGAGCCATTCTTGTTACTATCTCTTTCACTTTTGGAAGGAAAGTCGTGCTTGCGATAGCAAACACTTTTGGTGTGGCCACTACAACCATAGAATATACATGACAGGTTTGAGTTACTTCCTATTGAGTTTTTACTTTCCATGCTTACACCAGTAGTTGCAAGGCTACTCCCCTCATGTTGCCTTTCTTGCTGCATAATAGGAAAATATCTTCATAATTAATGGAAGAGGTTCCATCAACAGAATGTTGGACTTCATATTACTGAAATGCTCATTCAGTCCTCACAAGAATTGCATCACTCAATCCTCAACTTTGCATTCAATCATAGCCTCCACAACTCCACAGCAGCATTTCATCAAACACTTACATACTAGATCCGGTTTAAAGCTTTGTAATTCATCCTATACACTTCTTAGCTTAGTAAAGTACTTGATTACTAAAGAATCATCTTGCCTTCTTGAAGATGCTTCCAATTGTAGATCTGAGATTCTAATTTGATCTCCTAATTAGGCTTCCAAATTTCTTCTGATATGTCTGTCCAAATAATACTTTGTCGAATTTGAAGAGTAACTGAGTGCAAAATCCATGATACCACCATATCATTGCACCTTTTCCATGCTGAATGAAGTTTGTCTTCTTGATCAAGTTCTTATGTTGTTCCATTGACGAACTCCAACTTATTCTTTGCGCTTAATGGAGTGGTCATCGCCTTGCACCAAGTATGGTAATTATTTGGTTCCAACAAGGGAGAAATAAGAATAAATGCAAGATTTTCTCCCGGATGCACACACAAGTAACTATGAATGTTCACCAAAGAGTTTGAAGAGTTTGATGACATGATAAAAGAGAAATCAAAGTGTGCACAAAAGAGATCTTCTATGAGAAGAGCTCTGATACCATCACAAAACTCAACAAATAACAGAGAATGAAGAACAAGAGCAAAGAATGGCTCAATTAGCTAAAATTCCATTCCAAATCACAAAAGAGTAACAATCAAGTTTATATACAAAAGGGAATTGAGAAGGGAACCGAAGAGAGTAAGCCCAAACTAATTACAACAAACCAATCAACTAACCTAACTAACTTAACTGTCGCTAACAGATTAACAGAAACAGAAAAGCTAGAGAGAAAGGTTTTTTGCGGTGCACTGAAATGAACTTCTCCTTAAGCTTTGAATTTTGATAAACCTAATTAGAATTGGAGGATGGTTGAGACTTATCAGAAGAAGAGTATAGATCTAACACGAAGAATCACTGCATATTTTGCCAAAAGATCACAAAATCAGCAGACCACATGTTCTTCCAACATGGGATGGCACAGACAATTTGAGAATCTTGGTAGGTAGGTAGGAATCTTTATTGTCAGTCCAGCATCTCTAGGGCAACAAATACTGCAAAATCAAGTTTGGATTGGTAAAGGCTAAATTATAATTGGTGTCCCCCAATTTTAGTTCTTGTTAGCTTTTTGCCCCCCTTTAAATTTTTGCTTCAGTTTTGTCTCCAAAGTTTAAAAAATGTTAACAAATTACCTTTCCGTCAATATGAGACCGTTGAAAATTTTAATTAGAAAAATGTAGAAAGGAAAAGGTCCTAGCATAATTTAAACCTTAGACCTCTTTGTAATGAACAACAGCTCATACCACTACACCAAGTATCAAGTTTAGTTTTATGTTGCAATTCAAATCTACTTAAGCATTAATTAGTGTTAGTTTTAAAATAATTAAAACATAAATGTAAATATACAACAGTAGAATTAAAACTAAAAGTTAAAATTAAAAACTAAAAATTTAATTTATATATTTATTAATTATTTATTAATAATAAATTCCTAGGGATTATAAATTAAAAATTAAAACTAATTAAAAACATAAATTAAAATTATTAAAAAATAAAACTAAGAACTAAAATTATTTAATTTTAATTATTAATTTTAATTTCTATTTTATTTTTAATTTTAGCTCTTAGTTTTATTTAAATTAAAAGTTAAATTAAATACATTATTTTAATTCTTAAGTTAAATTAAATTTTAATTTAAATTAACTTAAGAAATAAAATTAAAAATAAAATAGAAATAGAAATTAAAATTAAGAATTAAAATTTAAATTAAAATGTAAATAGAAGTTAAATTTAAATTAAGAATTAAAATTATTAACAAAATTTAATTTAAATTTTAATTCTTAATTTAAATTTCTATTTTATTTTTAATTTTAGTTCTTAGTTTTATATTTTAATAATTTTAATATATATTTTTAGTTAGTTTTAATTTTTAATTTATAATTCCTAGGAATTTATTATTAATAAATATATAAATTAAATTTTTAGTTTTTAATTTTAACTTTTAGTTTTAATCCTACTGTTGTATATTTACATTATGTTTTAATTATTTTAAAATTAACACTAATTAAAGGTTAAGTAGATTTGAATTGCAAGATAAAATTTAACTTGACATTTGGTGTAGTGGTATGAGTTGTTGTGTATTACAAAGAGATTTAAGATTTAAACTATGTTAGGACCTTTTTTCCTGTCTATATTTTTTTAATTAAAATTATCACGTCACTAATTACAAAGCCAATATTTTAATTCTGACGGTCAACGGTTTCATTTTGACAGGACAATTTGTTAATATTTTATAAACTTGGAAGCAAAACTGAAACAAAAATTTAAAGGGGAGCAAAAAACTAACAAAAATTAAAATCGAGAGGTACCAATTATAATTTAGCCATTGATAAACATAAAACTAACCCTTGGTGGATGATCATTTGGGTAGATATATGGTAGAGTCTTTGGAAACATAGAAATAATCAAGTATTCAGATACATAAATTTTAACTCTGAATCAATAGAGAGGGAGTCACTATTTTTGTCCTAGAACTGGTTAAAATGTGGGTTAACGACTTCTCGTTTGATTTGTGGACAGCCAACAAAAATACTTGCTTGGGACTGTTTCTAGAGTAATAGCAGGACTTTGGCTCTATATTCCTGCAAATTTCGTGGGTTTCTCCTGTGCAGTAATGAAATCTCTTGTAAGAATCTGGAACAAGCAATTCTTGAACTGTTATGACATTATGTTCTTAATCTGAAGCTGGGAAGAGACTATGGAAAATTAGAAACACAAACAACTCTGGGATGTGTGAAGGCAACAACTGTCGGCTGCACCCTGCTTAAAACTTCTATCTGGGGCATCATGTTTTCGAGCCCAATTTGGTGAATTTTGCCATTAAATTTGCTGCAGCTACAATCATACTGCTAACTGGTCTGTTGCATTCGTAAATACTACTTTGGCATTCTGCATTATGGTTCTAGGCATTTGTCATTAGGATATTTTGTATATTGGTTATTGGAATGATAAGTTAGATATTGCTGCACTGTTATACTACTTGTTTCTCTCAGAATTGTCATCCTGCTTTGCTTTCAGTGCTGCTGTTATAATGGCTTCCTCACTCTGGCTACTATAGTGTGCAGTATTGATCGGCTTTAGGAGGTTCAGCAGGTACTGCTAAAGCATTGTAGTTTTTTAATATTTGATAACCACTCTATGCTTAACTTGGGAATATGAATCCGATTTTTTCATTGTAGATGTATACTTTTACTTTGCACTTCTAGTGCATTTGAATATATATATATATATATATATATATATATATATATATATATATATTTTGCTTTAAAAAAAAAACATAACCCCTCGTGAGATTTTGTTTAATAAGGAAAATAAAAAATACAATCCATATTATGACATTGAAGTTAAAGACTTTTAAAGTTTTACAGTCTTAATTTTCATATATTCCAAAACCTATTATTAATATGGAACATATTTCTCAATCTATAGATTTGTATTTTAATTGTAGATCAAAAGAATAGTCCAGGCTAACATGACTGAGGCCAGGCCTATCAAAAAAAAGAAAAACATGACTGAGGCCAGATGGTTTCATAGTAACCACACACCAAAAATGGAAGAGTACATGCAAGTAAAAACTGTAACTGTTGGTTACTTTCTGATGATTACCACTTGTTTCCTTGGCATGCAAGATACTACAGAGGAAATCCTTATATGGGATAAGTGAGCCAATAATTGTTGTAGCCTCTTCAATCATTGGTAGGCTCATGAATGACATTGCTGGAAATGAGGTACATACTACAAACCTTCTTTTTTATCTTTTGAAAATGCTATTTAATATTAATATTAGGTTAGTTTCACTAAAAATAGATTGGTTGAAAAAAATTCATGATAATCTTGTAAAATTCACTTAATTATAAAATAAAAAATGTGCTGATAGAATAAGTAAGAACAACACTCTTCTCTAAACACTTGACCTACTAGGTTGAATATGATCACTCCTACCAAAGATGTTTGAGTTTATTAAATAGGATGAAACACGTGTATTTAAAATTACCTTAATTATGTAAACAAAACCAGTCATTCCTAAAATTTTACAAATTAATTAAGACACGTGATTAATTATACTTTTGCTAATATCATTTACCACTTTTACTTTAACCGCTAAATATTGAGTTGGTTAGATTTTTTTGTTTTTCTATTTTGGTTTTGAAATTTTAGCAAAGAGGACACATTACTTGTGTTGAATACTATATGAAGCAACGTAATACCTCGAGACAAAATGTAATTAATAAACTACATAAGATGTTAGAGAATGCTTGGAAGGACATTAATAAAGCTTGCCTAAATCCCATGCATTATCAATCAATTTTTATGGGCAAGGAATGCAAAAAGACAAAAGGTTAGTTGGATGTCTTGAGAGTCAATATGTTGGCCAAAGAAGGAAGGGTTTAGGGATGAGAGATGTGCGGAAAATTAACTTAGCTTTATTAAGAAAGTGGAGGTGAAAGATGAGGTTGGATCTGGCGAGTTTGTGGGTGAAAATATTGAGATCCAAATACGAGGGGGTAGGGGAGTGTGGGAGGGGAAGGGCAATCAGTGCTTTTGGTGGTTGTCAAATTTGGCTTCTATTGAAGTAGAGAAAGGGCACCAAACAAGGTGGTGGTTAGGTTAGGTTAGTAGGCATATTGGTGATGGGATGCGTTTTGGAAGGATAGGTGGCTAGGAGAGCATAGCTTATAGTATGACTATAGTAGATTGTTTAAGATAACCCTACATAGAGAGACATCTGTGAGGGATATGTGGGATGAGGGAGATCGGAGGTGGAAATGGTCATGGAGGAGGGAGTTATTTGAATGGGAGACAAAGTTGTTAGAGGATTTGAGAAGTAGATTAGCTAATGTAGTAGTAAACGATGATGTCCAGGACAAGTGGATTTAGAAACTAGAGAAATCCGAGGTCTACACTGTTTCTTTTGCTTATAGAATGTTGTCATCAAATACGCAACAATAGCAGGAGGATTTCTTTTCGAGAATATGGGTGTTAGGCGTACTCCACAAGGCTCAAGTACTAACATGGAGACTGGATGCAAATAGACCACCTACAAAAGTCAATTTGGCAAAAAGAGAAATTCTGCATGGTGATGATTTCATTTGTGGAATGTGTGGTGCAGGATGTGAAACAATCTTACACTTGTTTGTCACTTGCACAGTGTTGCTAGAGTCTAAGTTGAGATATGCACATGGTGGAAAATCTCTACAACTTTTAATATCAGTCATTTTCATACGCATGGACTTCAATTTCTGGGTCTAGGCAATGATAACACAAGAGAGCAAAACATTCCTAAGATATCGTTTTGGCAACTAAATTGTTCTCGTGGGAATGAATTAGGGTGGTAAAATTAACCTCACATGGTTTTCCATAATGGATTATGAATCCATACATTTATGTGTGAGAAATGACTTCTATATTGCTTTTACTTATTGATAAGTATTTGGACTCACAAACTTTCTAAAGAGTTAGGCATATCTTGTGTTATTCATATTTTGATTTTAATATAATGTAATTCGTTTATAAAAAAAGAAAAAAACCAATGAATTTTCTTTTGTAAGTTGATGTCTATATAATCTAGAAGCTTAATTTTTATTTTATTAATTTATTTACATTTGATATTTTTTTTTAATTTATGTAATATTACATGATAATTTCTCTTCAGCTTTAATCATTTCTTTTAAACAAAATTCTCAAATAAAGACTTTAGTAGTTTTGAAAAACAATACTTTAACGTTCTTTCAACTAGGTTTTTCAATTTAATAATCACATATTAAATAAAGGTATGTCAAACCCTAAATAAGTAAAAAACAATCTAAAATAACTATTGTTTTCGTTTAATTTTTTTTAATTTGTTGACTTGATAATAGACTCAAGAGTCTAAAGTTTACATATATTTTACTGAATTGATCAAAAGTTAATAAATTAAGAGTTTACACACGAATTTATTTACAAAAAATAGGTAACTCTGTAAAGTTGTAAGAGTTAACAAGTTAATTCTAGAATTTAATAACTATGACATTCATTAATATCTCTCAAAATCCAATTCAAACACAACTCACCTCAATTTAATTTATATGAATATAATTAAGGATAAATAATGCATGTGTTGATAGTATAAAAACAATTATATTGTATGAATATTTTTTATAGTTATCCATCATATATAAATTTTTATATATGACAACATTTTTACCTCTATAATATCTATCTTTAAATTCATTTTAAGAATACTTTGTCATTATTAACCCATCGCGTAAATTTTTTTTTATACTAAAAATGCTTTTCTATTGAACTCTATATTATATGTTAATTATTTTACGTACATTATGCATATGTCAGAAAATAGTCCATCAAGCAAATCCATTTATATCTTGTTTAGCCTAATTATTATTAACAAATTAACAAACCTTATCGAAAAAAGACTATAAATTAGGCCAAACAGCAAACAGGAAATGAGATCAATTTTGATTCATCTCTAGTTCAACTCAATTTATTAACCAACTTGATGATATTAATTAATAAGTTGATATTGTCAAATTAACTTTAATTAAGTTGGTTCACTTGATTATCAGTGCTAAAAATCTACTCGGAGAAACTGTGTTTGTAATAACGTCTAACATACGATAAAAAAGCTCATGTCGAGAAGGTCAACATTAGTACATCACATTTATAAATGATCTTAAAGAAAGAAAATGATATTCAACTTGTATATTGCGTTTCCTTCTTATTCCGTTAACTGAAAATTGATGTCGTTGACTATATACAACCAAAACTTTTTTTACTTGAAATTCAAAAACGCCTAGCACATTTCCTTGCCACTCACTGTTGATTTTTTTAATTAATAAATAAAATTTAATAGGTAGGGCAACACAACTATTTGATTTTTTTTTTTCATATTTTACTATATGGTCATTCTCTGCTTCTGCATCAAGACTACTGTTTACTTTACACAAAAAAAAAAAAGTCATTAATATTGCTTGCACAACATAATGGCGCATGGTATGATAGTGTTACATATTTGGTTCTTCTTATTCTCCTACATGTGGGAAAATTGTACTTCACTCAACAATTTGGCATTGAATCAATCTATCAGTGATGGTCAGACTTTGGTTTCAGCTGGTGGAATCATTGAAGTCGGTTTCTTTAGTATAAGAAATTCAACAAGAAGATATTTGGGTATATGGTACAAAGATGTGTACCCTTTAACAGTGGTATGGGTGGCTAACAGAAACACACCTCTTGAGAATAGCTCAGGAGTTCTCAAACTCAATGAAAAGGGTGTTCTCGTGCTTCTCAATGGCTCAAAGAACTCCATCTGGTCATCATCAAACATAGCAACCAAAGGAGTGAGTAATACAATTGCTCAAGTTTTGGATTCAGGAAATTTTGTAGTGAAAAATGGAGGTGAAGCTGATAGTGCTGTTATGTGGCAGAGTTTTGACTATCCAGGTGATACGTTTGTCCCAGGAATGAAGATTGGAGGAAACTTAGAAACTGGTGTTGAAAGGTTTTTATCATCTTGGAAAAGTGTTGATGATCCTTCTAAAGGAGAATATACCATCAAAATTGACCTTAGAGGGTATCCTCAATATGTTTTGCTCAAGGGGTCTAAGATTAAGATCAGAACTGGGCCTTGGAATGGCCTATCATGGGTTGGCTATCCATTTAAAACTCCAAAAACATCACAAACATTTTTGTTCAATGGAAAAGAGGGGTATAATGAGGTGCAACTTCTTGATAAATCTGCCTTTAGCATATATGTACTTACTCCTACAGGATCTATGCTGAGTTTGTTTTGGACAAATGGAACACGTACAAGACAAGTAATCTCAAATGGGGAGTTAGATCAGTGTGAGAATTATGCGTATTGTGGTGCAAATTCTATTTGCAGTTTTGATGGTAACTATGCAAGTTGTGATTGCCTAAAAGGGCATGTTCCTAAGTCTCCTGATCAATGGAATGTAGCAGTTTGGTTTGAAGGTTGTGTTCCAAAGAATAAATCTGATTGTAAAAACGGTTCTGAAGAGGGTTTCTGGAAGTACACAAACATGAAATTACCAGACACGTCTTCATCATGGTATAGTAAGACCATGAACCTTGACGAGTGTCGTAACTCATGCCTTCAAAATTGTTCTTGTATATCATACGCAAATTCAGATGTACGTGATGGAGGTAGTGGCTGTCTACTTTGGTTTAATAGTGTAGTTGACTTGAGGAAATTCTCTCAATGGGGACAAGACTTGTATATCAGAGTCCCTGCTTCTGAATTAGGTATTCCCTCAACGTTTTTTTATCTTGATTTTGATTTTGCTTGCAATTTCTTTGCTTTCTTTTTTTGTTAATTGCAGTAGTTTTAAGAGAGGAGGGTGCAGTAGGTAATGCCTTGAGAACATTCAGAGGAGAGTTAAGAGTATACAGTGAGTATATAGTCAATGATCTTAGCACATTTAGTTGGCCGAGCATGAAAGATAAGTAATATATTCTCTATCATGTATTTGATTCTTAGCAATGAAAAAAAAAAAAGAGAGTATACAGTGAGATGATATATACTCTTATGAATATGGGTGCTTTAAATATCTCAAGTTCTCATGTTAGATTGAATATTGCTGATATTAAAGAAAATGCATTTTAATCTATTTTATAAGATATTAACTCAGGTGCCAGTACTTGAACAAACTTGTTTGCCTTATTGTAAAGCAGTCGTTAAAAAAATTCCAACGGTTTAACCTCTCCATCATTGACATTACAACATTACAAAAAGAATGAGTCATGCAACATGATAAATTACAAGGATGTTGTTTTCTTTTTCTCACAAAGGCAAAGAGTTGTATAAAAATGCTAAGAATGTAAATAAGTTTTAGAAGATTTTAAAGAAGCAAAACACACAGAATCATCCCTCTTTGGCAAAACCAGCATAAAGATCCAGTTGCTTTTAAGATCATATGGTGTGACCCCTATTACTCTCTTGAGTGTTTATTTAATTTTTGTGTAGCATATATTTTTGTTTTTGCTAAGTGTTAATGTAAATGAAACTGAACAGTACAAGGACAAGAGTGAGAAAAGGAGGAAGAAGTGGACTACTATAGTAGAAAATTGAACGAATACATTGTTAATACTATCATAATGAACATGTTGATATTGCCATAATGAAAACGAAACCTTTCAATGTTAATAATTTTATATTGTATACTTGGATACCTTAAATGAAGATTTTGTAGTAGATTTCAGATATTTGCTTCACTCAAGTAAGAGTTTAGTAAAGTGTTTCATAATTTTATTAATTTGATCTCCAGTTTCAGTTTGAAACTGTTACAATATAGTTGCCAAGTAAACTCAATCCCCTTTATAAATATTGGATAATTTGGTTTTAGATATTAAACTCATACATTATAGTGGCAAATTAAACCTATGATATTAACCATTTAACCCTTTTTACAACCATTGAAACATATCATGAGTATCTCCAAATATTGATACTTCTACAACCATTGGACCTTTAGTAGTAGTCAGTGTTCCAAAACTTCTTAGATAAGACAACATACATTATTGGACCGATATATTCAAAATATCTTTCCTCACTTCCTGGTTATGTATGAACCTTTTTAATTCTTAACAAAACCAAGCTTTTTCAGAACCTTTTTATCCTCAGGTATTCATTTGACCTTTGCTTACAAGCCACCTAGGAGATTCAAGCAGGTAAAACACAATCATAAAACATAAATCTTAAAGGATTAATCATAAATTAAAATGCCTGAACATACAATCTTAAGATTTGATGTAAAGGTTTCCTCTTCGTGGATATGAATATAAGCATTAATTAAATTCAAGGGAGAAAATCTCCCATTATCTGGCATTCAACAATATATACATTATTTAATGACATTGTTTTTCCAAATTAAATACAATGTCTTTCTCCCCAACCCACCCAGTCTAAAGAAACTAGATTCAATTACTCAGCTTCAACCAATTGAACTGTTGTAAATTGGTAACTTATCACGCTTTGTTTCTTTCAGATCATGTTGCCCATGGAAACATCAAGAAAAAGATAGTAGGAATCACTCTTGGTGTGACTATTTTTGGATTAATCATCTCTTGTGTATGCATATTGATAATTAAGACTCAAAGTAAGTATATACATGTCATTTAATACTTGTTTAAGCAACATGGATAACTAATTAAGTAGAAAAAGATATGCTATGTTAATATTTGTGACAATGGATGGTTATATGATGTTATTTTCCAAACAATCAGGGGTTGCAAGGAAATTTTCAATCGAGCATTACAAAAATAAACAAAGAATGGAAGACGTTGAATATTTACCAACTTTTGATTTTTCAATATTAGCAAATGCCACCGAAAACTTTTCAACCAGAAACAAGGTTGGAGAGGGTGGTTTTGGAGCAGTATACAAGGTGATAAATAAAAGATATATCTACAACTTCTTCTTTCTTTGGAAGCTTATTATCTTTATCATATGATATTTTCTAGGGCACATTGATAGATGGAAAAGAATTAGCAGTGAAAAGACTTTCAGAGAATTCTGGACAAGGATTAGAAGAGTTTAAAAATGAAGTAGCATTGATAGCCAAGCTTCAGCACCGAAATCTTGTAAAGCTTCTTGGATGTTGCATTAAAGGGGAAGAAAAAATGTTGATTTACGAATACATGCCCAACAAAAGCTTAAACTACTTTGTTTTTGGTTAGAGGCTATATTATTTATTATAAACATCTTTGACAATGTTTTTATTTAGTATCCATAGTTTTTGAAAATTTTGGGACTATGAATTGTTATTCTAAATTTGTTTGGGTATTTTACTAGATGAAACTAAAGGGATGTTGCTTGATTGGTGTAAGCGTTTCAGCATTATTTGTGGCATTGCTCGTGGACTTCTATATCTTCATCAAGATTCTAGGCTAAGGATTATTCATAGAGATCTTAAAACTAGTAACATTTTACTTGATGCAAATTTGGATCCCAAAATTTCTGACTTTGGCTTGGCTAGATCATTTTTGGGAGATCAATTAGAAGAAAACACAAATAGGGTGGCTGGAACTTAGTAAGTAATTTTCTACCTTATTGCAATCCTTTAATATTACAACTTATACTTATTTTACTTTGAAACAATGTATTTAGTGGTTACATGCCTCCTGAGTATGCTGTTCATGGACATTTCTCAGTGAAATCAGATGTATTTAGTTATGGTGTAATAATATTAGAGATTGTAAGTGGAAAGAAAAATAGAGAATTTTCAGACTCCGAACACAATCATAACCTCCTTGGACATGTAAGCATCCTAGTATTTACTTACTTGCTAATTAATCCAATATGAAATACTTTTATATCACTAAATTAATTTGCACCATTTTAGGCATGGAGATTATGGACCGAAGAGAAGACACTAGACCTATTGGATAAAGTGTTAGAACAGGCATGCACACCATTTGAAGTCATAAGATGCATACAAGTGGGTTTATTATGTGTGCAACAAAGACCACAGGATAGACCAGATATGTCATCAGTGGTTCTAATGTTGAATGGTGAGAAATTACTTCCAAGACCAACGGTTCCTGCCTTTTACTATATAACAAGTATCACATCTGAAGCAAATGACAAATTGTGCTCATTGAACGAACTTTCCTTCACAGAATTAGAAGCTAGATAGAATATAAAAGTAAAAAATCAATGCGCCTTCCATTATGGGTCAAACAAATACCACATCTTGTACCCAAATATTTGAATGATATATACAAAGGATTCTATGCAGATAAGAATATTAATTTCTATTGTATGATAATGGAATTAATTATTGTTATATTGACTAATCAAAAATTAATATTTTAATGTTGAAAAATAGTTTTATATAAGGAACACATTTTGCATAAAAAAACTACCCTTTCCCCGTATGGTTCTTCAAGCACAAGTTTATTGTTAAAAATATTTTTTTTAAGAAACGTCCAAAGATTACCGTGGATGCATCTACATTGGTTTAACTGTATACTGAGTTATTGCAATTTTTCATATTAATAATTAGGAATGACAACAAAAGTGGGTGGGTGCATGTATATGTTTTTCACTACTTGTATCCGGAGGTGAAATTTATATCCATGCTCATACATACCATACTACGTGAGTATCCTTGAAAAAAATATTCGCAAGTATTTTTTATATACATGGGTATTCATGGATTTTTTTTAAAAAAAAATAGAAAAACATCATTTTTTTCATAAAATTATGGAAAACCATGTTTTTTTTATAAATAATCATATTTTTTTATTAAAATAGCATCAAAATACACACAAAAAAATTAGTATAAATAATATTTACTAGATTTTCATTTCCCAAACAAAAAAATTGTCATAAGTCTAAATAAAAATTAATAACAATATCCAACACTCCAGGTCTCAAACATTTTAATACGACACTTCAAAATGAATAAAAAAATTTAATTGTCTAAATGAATGTGTCACACATATAGATAATGTAAGTGTGTATCATATTTTTACTATTTTACCCTTCACGGGTATTAAATAAGTATTTGCGGGACAGATATCTTTATACTTGCACACACACCCACACCCATTTATTAATGAATGTGAGTATACCCATTCAAATATTCACGAATATCCATTTTTAATACCCGTTACGAATTTTACCCACAAATATCCACAAATGCGGATACTTTCGTTATCTCTACTTATAATAAGGGCCTCCTTTATGCTTGTAAGTGGTGGAGGGTCAATGCTTGGACAATGGGAAAGAGTCTTGCATGGTATGAAATTAAAGTATATATACACAGTTATCATGCTCTAATGTTCTACACATCAAAGACAGAGCTATCAAATATAAAATATATACGAATCTATTCTACTCATAAGACCTATGTCTACATCCCAAAATACAAATTCATCTTCCAAAACTAGATTTTTGTTGCTTGTAGTTAACAATGTTACACTCAAGACCACAAACTAGTCTTTGATCATCTTCATGGGCATATAGAATGGGTGAAAAATTGATTCTAGGACATTTCGAGTTGAAAAACCAAAGACATAGATGGTGAGCAAGTGATCTGGATTAAACCAAAAGGGGCAACAATGCCCACAAGGGTGTGCTAGAGGGAGACGAGTAGGTTGGGAGATTCACCGGTGAATGGATCATTGGAAAACTATGTTAGGCAACAGAAAAGGGAGATGCATAAAGGACACGCGCTGGAGGAAAAGGCAATGCGTATGTATGTGTGCGACAACATAAGTGACTACGTGGGTTGGATCACCAAAGTAAGGTGTGTAACAATCCTATTTTTGTAACTAAGTTATTATATAATTTACATTTCAATTTAGGTGTTAAGCTAGAAATTTAGTTATTATAGACACTCAATTTTGTTTGGATAAGAATTTTAACCCAAAAGAGAAAAAAAATTCAATTAGACCAAGAGAGGACGATGGTCTATTAGAATCATAGGGCAACAACCCAAGTCCCAACCAAAGGTTTCAATGAACCAAGAGAGGTCATTACTTCATGTGAATTATAGGAAAATGACCAAAGCCTCAACCGAAGTTATGAATGGACCAAGATGGGACATTGATTCACATAAATTGCAAAGTCATAGGTCAAACCTCAACCTACAACATCATTAAACCAAAATGAGTTGCTAGTTCAAGCTTAATTTCACTAAGCCATGAGGAAATCGCACCCCAGAGGTCGCTTAGTGAATGAATTTTCGCTAAAGTGAAATCCCAAGAAATAATGGAGATTCAGAAATTCGCTCAGCAGATTTAATTTCGCTCAGTAGATTTTCCTACACAAAGCTATAAATGGGGCTCTTTGGTGCGTTTTGGGACAGGAAATGAGTGAAGGGAAGAAAGAGAAAGAACTAAGAAGCAGGGAGAAATTCTAGAGTGAGAAAGGGAGGTTCCGAAAGAAGGAAGTTAGGAGGAAGATCTTCCAAGGAAGATTGAAGCTACGAAGGTTCTACACAACTCTTAATCAGCCTCTTATCAAGGTAACTGGGAGTGGGATTTATAAAACATGAGAGGTGTTAGTCTTAATAAACTATATGTGTTTGTCACTTTTATTTTGTTATTGCTTTATTGATCTGTTGATATTCATTTCTTCTACTTGTTATTTACTCCAGATGATATTTTTGGTCTTCTTGTTGTTATGATTTTCAGTTATTGTTATGATTTTTATGAGTTATGGAAAATGGATTGTTTTTATTATAACATTGGTTAATGGTTTTATGAATCAAGTTGTGAAAGTTATGATTTGTGAAATTTTTATAAATTAACCTCAAAATGGATTATCTTAAATTTGTCAATATGTATGAAGTAATATGTATTTTTGAAAAAAAAGAGAGAAAGGCAAGTTAATTATGCTCTGTGGATGTGGTCTAATCCGATCTTCCACATCAGAAAAGATGTCTTTCAGTAACACTATACTACTCTTTTGATAGATATTAACTCAAAATTTTGAAGAAATAAATTACTATGAACTGCTATTTAAAGCATATAAATATTTTGTGAATTGAGAAGTGATATTTTGATTTGTGATATATGATCATTGAATTAGTATTCCTTGGGAATTTGCTAAGAAATGGTTAGGAGAACTTAGTAAAGGTCTAGGTTCCCTGGTGGAGGTATCATGTAGGTGCAACAGTGCGGTGTTCGGGAAGTCAACATGCTACTTTGAGAGATGGAAGGTTGAATCTGGTAGATTGTAGGATGTGTTTTTAAGTAAATGAATATTCATGTGTGATTGTAATTGCCTCTTGAGATGAAAAACTACTTGTGTGATTGTGCTATTTTGGTTTAAAGACTGCTAGTATAATTTGGTTGAAAAACTGCCAATATAATTTGGCTAAAAGACTACTAGTATAATTTGGCTCAAAGACTGCCATTATAATTTGGGTGAGAGACTGCCATTATGATTTGGCTAAAAGACTTCCAATATGATTTGGCTGAAAGACTGCTAGTATGATTTAGCTGAAAGACTGCTCATATGATTTGGCTGAAAAACTATCAGTATGATTTGGTTGAAAGACTGTTAGTATAATTTTGGCTTAAAGACTACTAGTATAATTTGGTTGAAAGACTGCCAATATAATTTGGCTGCAAAACTACTAGTATAATTTGGCTCAAAGACTACCAGTATAATTTAGGTGAAAGACTACCATTATGATTTGGTTGAAAGACTTTCAGTATGATTTTGCTGAAAGACTGCTAGTATGATTTAGCTGAAAGACTGCCCATATAATTTGGCTGAAAGACTATCAATATGATTTGGCTGAAAGACTACCAGTCTGATCTGGCTGAAAGACTATCGGTGATGGTGTGGTAATTTGGACTAAAAGTTTGTTCAATGATTTGGCATTTTGGGTCATGAACCCATATGTATAGTCAAGTGGGATTAAGATTAGTAATGAGATTGAGTTATATGATGAGATTATGTGGAATTGAGTCCTAAGTTAAATCTTAGGCCCTATTGCTTGATTAGTTTATTAAGATTAACATTTATGGTTAATAATTATCTTACTCCTCTGTGTATTTTCTCTATGTTTCCTTTCACATATGTTTTGGATATGAATAAAAGAGTAGCCAGATCAGCCTACTGTGATGGGACTACTGAAGATTTCTTGTATGCAGAATGTATTATAAATAATGTTTCATATGAGATTATTTTTGTTAGTTTTTCATGTCAAAGGATCACTACTCTGGATAGGATTAATCAAGGTAGTAGTAATGAGTAATATAATAAATATTATTGTTCTATCCTTGTTTTAAGAAGATTATGGTTCTTTAGCTAAGAACTAATTTTTAAATCTTCCCATAATTGAGTAAAATTCTTTGACAAATAATCTACATTTTCATAGATAAATTGCGTAGAGAATTGGGTTGTTACATTTAGTGGTATTAGAGCGGTTGTTCATGTCAAGCCTGAGGTATGGACTTGACTATTGTTTGTTTGTGTGCTCTTGCATTCTCTATTTAGAAATGGAATTGCAAGATAGGTAGATGTACTCTTGCACTCTCTATTAAAAAATAGGAGTGCAAGATAAGATAGATACTTGGGAAGATCTTGGAGTTTAAGGATAACAGTTGTGAAACTACTTTGGAGGATTGTTGAACGAGAAGTTGAACTTGGAATTTTACTGTTATTGGCAGAGATACAACGAAAGTATAAGGTACGATTCTAGGGAAGTTCTGGCTAAGGAAAGACTTAGTACTTAAGAATGTCTGTTGTGACTCACCTCTCTTTGGGATGTGTCAATTGCTACCCACAATTATTTCTCCAATTGATTTATTATTCTAAGAAAAGACTAAGACGACACATTCTCTTTTAGGAAAATATGATAGCTAAACCAAACTATATGCGAGAATTGTTAGAAAGGATGATGACAGTATTAGAAAATATGAATTAAGGTTATAACATTGAACCAACAGAGTATAGAAGATTAGAAAACTTCCGTAGGAATAACCTACCTAAGTTTAGAGGAGGATTCGATCCCAATGGTGCTCAATCCTAGATAGCTAAAATTCAAAAGATATTTGTCGCAATGGGATGCCCTGATGCAGATAAGATTACATTTGCAATCTTTGTACTCAATGGAGAAGTTGAAAACTGGTGGAAATTCACTAGACAAAAATGCAAGTTGAGGAAAGACCAATTACATGGGAAACCTTTAGAAAAAAAAAATTGGAAAGGTATTTTCCCGATGATCCAATCTTAGCCATTAAAAGAGGAGAGATAAAAAACAATAATAGGTAATAAATGTAGGAAGAGAGAGAATGGGTAGTTGATCTCAACAATTAATTTTTATTTCAATAGTTGAGATTGACTCCTCTCACTCATAAATTTGACTTTTCTCATTAGATATGTCGTCGTTATATATATATATATATATATATTAATTAATTATTGATAGACTATCACTATTATGATCAAACTCTCGAGTTAATTTGCTAATTTCACAAGTTTATGAGTCCACTAACCCTCTACGAATCAACTCTTATGCATACTCTTTTTTTCGGTAAGTTCTGGACAACTTGATAAATTTTGTGCAAACTTTGTAAACTCTTGAGTTTACTACTAATTCAACAAATTGTGTTTTTTCACACATTTAGGGTTCAATACTTTGATTTACTATATTGTTTTTGAATCCAAGAACACTTGTTTCTGAAAACAACAAACATTCATTTTTCAACAAGACAAAATATTGATGAAAATTATCTACCATTATTATCATATTTGTAATTTATTATCTAATAGTGATGTATTGTTAGCTTTAGTTATTTAAGTATTGTACAATTTATAACTTACTATTTTAATTATTAGGTTGTTAAAGTGTTTAATTCAATGTTATATATATATATATATATATATATATATAATAAACTTGTACAAATCTATAAGTTAAATTTAAAAGTTGAGTATATAAAAATTTTATAAATTTATATACACCCTGAATTTTATAACTTTAAATATTACTAGTAATAAAAAATAGCATAACTCTAGATTACTTATCACCAAACTACCTAAATAATCATCACGACCTACAAAACATAAAAGTTAAACATGCTCTAACCTTTTTACAAGTCACAACAAAAACAAATTTATAAAATATGTGAAGTTTGTTTGTCCAAAAAATTAAGACGTCTAAAAGCATGCACCAGTACTCCTATGTGAACGTGGCAAAACTCAATGCACTTTATCCTTTAAATGTATTCCCTATGCGAATGCGCCAAAACTCAATGCACTTTTTCCTTTAAATGTATTTTCTGCACTTTAAAAGAGATAAATCCAATAAAAAAAAACTGTTTCGTATTTATTTGGTTAGGAAAACCAATTTTATTAAAAAATGGAGGAACTTAGAAAATTTCTTTCGTTAACTTTTATTTAATTTAAATGTTTAAATATGTTTCAAAGTTACTAATATACTAGTGGATTTTGTATTAGATCCAATAAAATTTAGTTTCACGTAGAGTTTTTAATAAATATTTTATTTTATTTTAAATTTTTTAAATATTATATAAATAAATTTTTAAAGTATTTCAAATAATTTAAAAAGTTATTGAAAATGCTTTAAGATCCAAAATAAAATAAAAAATGTATTAAAGAACAAATATAAAAGAAATGATAAAAAATCTATAAAAAAATTGTTAATACAATGTATTAAGTTAAGTCTAATATATATTTGGTGCTTGATGTAATTAATAAGTCATCTCCTGTTCACACGTTAGTATAATTATCTAGTCTGGATATATTACTATAGATAAGTCATCCTCATGTTTACATGTAAGTTCAATTGTTTTCGGACCGTAAGTCTAGTTATTAACATCTGTTAAGGATTGTTAATTCAGGTGGTAAGTGCCTTACCGAGGCCTTAGGTATAATTTGGTTGAAACTTTTTTTTTCCTTTTTTGCTGCTAGGTCTTATCTACTCTATTGTCCACAGACTGAGACACATGTTCTGTATGTGGATAACATAAATATCTAGTGCCAATAGATATTTGTGAACAAGTCATTTCGAAACGTTGACAATAAAGGGAATGCAGTACCTTTCCTTCATTTGTTATGGCTAAATTTTCAGATAAGACAGAAAGGTATTATTAAGGATGAAAAATATTAGCAACACGTGTAAAATGTTTTTTTCTTCTTCTTTAGTTTAAGTTAGATTTAGTTTCAGTGTCTTTAATTTAAAAGTAATTAATTTAGTTCTCAAACTTATATGTAAAAATATTTAAATATAGTTTTTCAACTTTAGAGTATTAGCTAGTATTGTTAATAAAATTATCATTAAGTATAGTGTTTTTAAAACTATAAAGAAAATTACACAACAGACATGTCGGACAGGAAATTTTTGGCATAGAATGAAACATCAGAGCTCCTAGTACTTCCTAGCTTGGCTTTGTTAGAGTTGATATTAGACATGGCTTGCTTTATTGTACGTGCCTATGTGCACTTTATTTATATAAATGTTGAATATCCAAATTGGTTGATTTATAGAAAACAAAAAAGTGAAGATTGACAATGATTGGTCATCAACAATCGTATATACGCCCCATCCTTTTCAGGTTCCAAAAGCTGGAAATTTGGATTCTCTTTTTTTTTTTCTCTCTCATCTCACATCTTTGTTACAAGAGCGATCCCAACTCAAAAAATAAAAAATAAAATAAAATTTTTATAGAAAATTGTATTAGATTTTAGATAGTTAATATCATTATTCTTTTTTATCTAAAGTTTATATATGATATGTATATGTTTTTTTTCTTATGTGTTTCTTAACTATTTAGCAAGTGTACTAATTTAGATTTTTTTTAGGGAAATTTATATATTTTTTAATTGTTTAACAAATGGTATAAGTTTTGATTGAAAATTACTAAAAGTGATTGATAAAAAGATAAATATTTGTCTTCCTATCACTTATGAAAATACTCAAATCCTAATTTTTTATGATTAGAGTCTAAACTCATTTAATGTTTAAGTTATCAATTAGATAAATGAAATGGTTTTCTTTGAAAAAAAAGAGTTAACAATAAGTTTTACTTTTTCCTAGCAATAAACTCTAAAATAAACAAAAGATAAGTGAAATAAAACATAAAACAAACAAAAGACAAGTGAAATAAAACGTAAAATAAACAAAAAATAACTGAAATAAAGCATAAAATAAGAAAAGTGAAATAAACCCTAAAATGCACAAATTTTGAATAATAAGCTTAGATTAAGTAAAAAAAAAAACACATAAGTTTA
This sequence comes from Psophocarpus tetragonolobus, assembly GCA_037954015.1. NCBI lineage: Eukaryota > Viridiplantae > Streptophyta > Magnoliopsida > Fabales > Fabaceae > Psophocarpus > Psophocarpus tetragonolobus. Next base: position 18,465,052 of record CM075689.1, on the reverse strand, counting down.
GATTAGTTACATCAAACCAAAAGCTTAGCTACCCATGGAAGAGAAAAATAACTCAAATGATGAAGAATATAAAAAGATATGGAAAATAGAGGAAGGAGGGAAGCCCATAGGCTCTAAAAGTTGCCAGTAGGTTAGAGCAGTGAAGTTTTCTTTTAAACAAAAGGTGTCTTTTATAATGCTAGAAATTTTCTCAATTAAGTGTAAGCTAGAGTACCATCACCCAATAGTCAAACCATGACCACTAGGTGTAACAACCTTAATTCTTAATAAAAGTATTTATAAAAATGTGAGAGATTTTTAAAATTTGATCTTATATAAAGAACCATAATCTTCTTGTGACATTGCAAGACAAAATAAAATATATTACAAACTTCATTTAAAACATAATTACATTAGTTGTTAAGTTACCCTTTTGAAAGTCTTAATCCAGAAGAGTAGATTCTATAAATCTAAAATTTCTTAAACATTAAAAGAGTAACTTGGTTAGAAGTACAACACATTCAAAGGAAATCCTCTAACTTCTACAACATCTCCTGCTGGTCGAATTCATCTTCTATTCATACCACGATCATTTATGAACAGAAACACATGAAAAAAAACACACAAAAGAAATGAGATTTTTATAAACCATCAATGTTAATTTTAATAAACTTTATAACCTTAGGGACCTAAGTTTGGACTTACGACTCAATTTCTAAATTTTTGAATTCATTAAAATTCATCTCAATATTTGAACTCAACCTCAATTGTCTCTGTTTATTTATAACAAATCTATAATATTTCATACCATCATAAAGGGTCTTACGGAAAGTTTTATATCTATAAATATTCTATCCCAAATGTCAACACGAACTGCCCTGAATATTCGCATACCTGATGAACATTCTCAATCCAAGTACTCATATGGACCACCTTGAATATTCACCTACCTGATGAATATCCTCAGCCTAAGTACCATCATGGGATAACTTAAATATTCATATATTTAAAATCATCTTAAGATCCAACTTGGTTCTGCCTTTCATCTCGTAGTATACCAAGTTATGACTTTCCAAAACATGTCACTCATGTACTTGCATTTGATCTTTACAAAGGGACCTAAAAATTTTGCTAAGTTCATCTCATAACACTTCAATGCAGTTCCAAAAGTCATTAGACTTAGCAATCATAACACACATAGTATTTTTATTTAATTCATCTTTCACATAATTATTTATGAAATATTCTCTAAGAATTAGAAATTCATAATAGTTATACAAATTCTCAATGCTTACAAAATTCTCCTTTCTTTCCTCCCACTTTTGTATATGAACTATCTTATTTATAATCAAAATCTGCACTCGGTCATTGAGCAAAAGTATGCTCGCTTAGCAAATCAAGCAATGCCAGTAAGCTCACTGAGTGAAAATTGTAACATCCCAAATTTCTTTTTTTTATTATTTACACCAATTGTTTTCTCATTAAATATACTACATTCAATATATTCAAATGACAATGATATTGTACTCTAATATTATCTTCTTAGTGATGAGTATGACCATGCCTTTCAACATAATATAAGAGCTCATATTAAGAATATTAATATTATAATATCCACAAAATGTGTTTACCTTCATAAAATATTAATTGGACCAGTTTACTTTAAAATAAAAAATAGAAAAGAGATATATAAAAAGATAAAAATAAATTCACATAATTGATATTAATTTAAATTTAATATATATAAAAGTTGAGAGGGACCATGCCCCTTAGTCCCAACCAAGGTAGCCTTGCTCCTGTGTGTTTTGCCTCAACATTCCTTAATAAGAAGTCTTGTTTTGCCTCAACCTTGCTTAATAAGGAGTCAACTACTTTGGTTCTTTGCCCAAATTCACCATACACACTTAAATGTTTTAGTAACTCACACAAGAGGTCACGTGAATCACACACACAAGAAGAAAAAATAAAATTGAGTGCAAGTGAGAGAAAACATAAACAAAGAAGCATAAATACATTGAGAAAACCATTTATAAGAGTTATATATATATAACTTACAACATGGCATACGGCATAACTAACCCAAAGTCTCCTATAAAGGTTAGAAATTAAGGTAAAAAATATCAGTATGCATTAAATTTTATATAAAATATTAATTTTAATTATATTTGTGATATAAAAAAATGAATAGAGAAGAAAACCAATTTGTTTAAGATCGAAGATTAGAAATATCAATTTTCTGTCACATATAACTTGAATAAATTTATAATAAAAATTTATATTAGTCTACTAATATTTTTTTAAATGTCCTATTAATTATGTTGTAAATGTCTACTAATTAATCATCATTATTGTGTTATTCACGGTGTATCTTTTATGATAGTAAAGAATACTAAAGAAAATTTTGTTTTAGAATACTGGACAGTAGAAGAATAACAATTTTATGCTATGGAATAATCATTGCTCTAAAAGGAAATTTTGACGAGTATATGGTGTAACTTTTTTTATAAAGATTAATTATTAGTTTTTGCCGGAACGAATGAAATTTGAACATGTGATTTTGTTTTTTCTCTTTTTCCCTTCTAATTTCTAAGGCAACTGCACGTTGGAGTCTCACAAGTAATGCATAGAAAAACAAAGGCAAGGGAGAAAAAATTGTATTGGTGTGTAGAGACAATTAGAAATGATTAAATTATTTATTAGTAAGTTTATTTTATTAACAAAGGTTAATCATTCACCAAAAATTGATAAAGTTTAATAAATAACTTTTAATTTTTAAATTATTTATTTTTATTGTTTATGCAATTATTTATAGTTTTTAAAATAATAATAACGAAAGAAAAAATAACTATTGAAAGTAAAAATTAGAAATATATACTATTTGAATATATTCATTTTGTAAGAAATAAATAAATAATATTTGCAGCTATTTTCCTACTAATTATTATACATAAAATAAAATTGAATATTCATCTAAAAGATATGATTAACTTATCTATGAAACCCATAAAATAGAATATTGTATTGGAAAAAAAGAAAGAAATAGATAATACTTAAATGTTATTATTTCTACAATATATAAAAAATATATTATCTCATTAATATTGACATATTATTATTATTATTAAAATTAAAAAATTAAGTTAGGGGGCAACCTTCCCTTTAATAATTTTTATAAGCATATATATATATATACACACACAAAATATACTTTGTAAATATACTACTTTTCGACTTTTTATAGGTAATTTCTTATTATTTGTAATATTTAATTTCTTAAATTAGTTCAATAAATTTTTATCGTATGAGGTACTGTGCATGGTAGATATATGGATAATGCTTTTGTGGTGTATATGTTGGACTAAGATAAATCAGACTATGCATAGTACATATAGATATTTATTTTATTTTAACACGTGACACATATATAAATGAGGCTATATATCAAGGGTTTGTTAATCAATCAGCAAAGGAAAAAAATAATGAGAGGGTCGCGTATAGAAAAAAATGTGTTGAAGAAAGGATCATGGAGTGCTGAGGAAGACAAGAAGTTAATCGATTATATCACTAGATATGGCCACTGGAATTGGCAATTACTCCCCAAGTTTGCAGGTAATTATGATAGCCAATTATTCATAGAGTATATATATAGGTATTCTATTCAGCTCCTTCTTTATATTTTCATTTTTTTTCTCAACCTATTCAAAGTTTCAAACGAGGAATGGAATTTATCAAATAGTCTCTAAAGTGGCACGACTTGAGGTTTGGTTCCTATCAATGTATGAGGACTGCTCCATATTTATATATATATATATGTTAAATAATGAGTTTAAAGAAATCAAAAAGATTTTAAGTTAGTAATACACACGAATTAGTTTTGAGGCACGACTTGAGTTTTAAAACTCTTGAGAGGGGTAACAAGTCTTGTCTTGATGTGACTAAACCACGTATCATAATTACTAATAAAAATAATATATTTAAATATTAATTATTATAAGTTAGATTTACAAATCAATCATATTGATTTGATAATGCAAAACTCTTTATCAAAATCAAACAAATTTGTCATAGTAATTTTAATTGAATAACTTATAAAACTCTTTATAGGTTAATATATCACATATTTTTTCTAAAATAATTATGAATCTAATAATAATTAACAATTAATAGATCTAATTATAACAACATTTTCTTAATTTTTATCAAATTACATGTAATTATATTTCAATTATTTTCTTAAGTTATCTTTCTTTTAAATTTAAAAATATTTATATGTTTGAAAATATTATATTAGTATCACTCTCAAACCTTATGATTAACATTCATTAAGGGTGCATAAGTAATGTTTAAAAAGTAAAAATATGTATATGTAATTACACTAAAGTTTAACAGATATTGTTTTAATTTTCTCTAATTAATTATTATCTTTTATCATTATCTGAAATTTAACATATAGTAGTTATCATATACAAATATTTGAATAAGATTATAGTAAAATTAATCTTATGATGGATTGGATCAATCATCAATAGATAGTCCATTGATGGGTAATGCATACCCTAAGACATTATAAATTTGTTGTAACACACTCTGTATAATAATTATCTAATTATCTATAAGGTTGATAGAAAACTCTAAAAGTTAAAGCTCGATTGTGTGTATAAGGATTAAACACTTTATAACTTTTAATAAATAATGCAACCAGCACTGTTAAATTTAATCTTACGGTTATTTTTAATTTTTCTCATTTCTTATAGTAATTTTTTTCTCACTTGATATGTCCTCTGATAACATATCAAGTGAGAAAAGAGCTTATTTTAGCCGATAGAATATTCAATCATATCAAGATTATATTTCAGATCTCTAATCACAATTCCTTTCCAATCACAAATAGACAATCATTCTCAAACTTCACATAATCAAACTCAAATGTCTAATGAAACATATATATGTAATTACATTTAAAATCAATCAATCAAAGTTTCCTTAAATCAAAACAGAATTTGAACTTCCCTTACCTATTTCTCCGCTTAAAAGCCAACTAGAACTAAAATAGGAGAATCTGCCCAAAGAAATCACTCAGAAATCTGACGAGAATTCTATATTAAACACGAACCTTAGAAATTGGGATTTTTAAAGAAATTATTTTTTCAATGAGAACAATTGGATTGAAAATGAACAAAAAAATATTTGAAGGATTACGATCAGATTTACCTATATTGATCACCTCTTAGAATCAGGAGTAATGAAAGAGGTTTTGTTCAATTCCGTCACTAAAAAGCCAACCATACAAAGGACGCAAGTTTGATGATCCAAGAGTAAAAGATAGAGAATTGACTGTGGGAGAAGAATAGAAAAGAAGAAGGAAAGAAAGAAAAGTGAGGAAGAAGAAAGAAGAAGAAAAAGGGTAGGGGTGAGCTTAGTAAGTTTGACTTGCTATTTGTACCCCCTTCTAAATAGATTTCTAAAAAATCCTCAAAACTTTTTGAAATTAATAAATAACAATTATATCCATCTTTCTACCTCTTAGTCACTCTCTTGAAACTAACTAACTAATATTGATATTAATAATAAATTTAGTTATTCTCTCATTATTATATTAATCTAAATATAACTAAACATTTAATTATCTATACTATTTATTTTCCTTTCACTAATAATCTATTAATTAAACTAGTCCTTATAGTGTGGGGAGTGTGCTAGAAGATAAACCGTATCAAGAGTTCAAACACAGTGTTGTGGTTCATCTCATAGAGGAGTGGGGTACTGACATATGCACTTTCTATTTTAGCGTGTGTCTCACACTTATGTGGCATGCGACACATATGTTTAGTCGAATCTCTGATGATTTTTTTTTATATTCTCTTCTAGTGCACCTCTCACATCTCTCTAGGAATATCTACACTGCTATGTCAACTGTTAAAAAATAGAAAATTTAACTATTTTATAAGTAATATGCAATATTTCATACGATTACTAAAGAAAATAAGAGCAAATTCAATATTTAATAAAATAAAATATTTACTCAATTTTATCTTATTTAACTAATGAGTCTTTAGTATTTTAAATATGCTTGATTTTAAGTTTTATTTTTCTTTAATTATTAGTAAACTTTTATATAATATAATTTTTATTTTCAAAATTTTTGCATCCTTAAAAACATAAGTAAATTTTAAAACATTTTATTGATAACTCTATATACTCACTCTTCATCATAATCTTTCGTTTCTTGAGATTTAATGATTAAGATTAATTACTTATTTTAATTATTAAATTTAAAAAAAAAATAAAATATTAGGATTGAAAAATAAGTGCGTTAAACTTACTATTGAAACAAGTGAATCACTTCTTATTGGATTTAATATAAAATCTAAAAAATAGATTTAATATGAAACAAAACCATTAAATATTAAATAGATTAGATATGGATTTATTATATCCATCCTTAAACACATAATTTGAATGTATTCTCTGCTCCGATGTATATGACACGAGCACCATGAGTAAAATTGATTTTAATTGTTAGGTCTTGAAAGATGTGGAAAAAGTTGCAGACTTAGGTGGCTGAATTACCTAAGGCCCAACCTTAAAAGAGGGAACTACACTCAACAAGAGGAGGAAATTATTATCAAGCTTCACCAAGATTGCGGTAGCAGGTGTAAACTAAAAATCGTGCTATACAATGAGAATTATGACCTTAAAGTTACAAGGATGTTAGTGAAAATGTTTTTGCTCTCTAAAATATTACCATATAATTTTAATTTTATTGGATTTTTTAATATCTAATGAAATTAAAGACTAAAACCACACCATTTCATAGTCTAAATTAAAGTAAACATTTCGTCATACAAAAATTAAAGCAAACAATTATGAGTTTCATGAACAAAAAATATATATTTAAGTAGCAATCATGTTTATTCAGCTTCTTCCCATCATGGATGACAATGATTAGGTCTAATAAGATTTTATAAGTCTAATATGATTTTTTTGAAACTTTCAACTGCCCTATCTTACCTTTTCCCTGGATATTTAATGTTCCTAAATATTCTTGGAGTACTCAATTTAGATTTAAATATGTTTGGATCTTGATTTGCGATATGTTAATATGTTTCGTCTTGAATTCTTATTACATTTTTTCTTTGCATTATTTAAACAGTTATTTAAACTATTTTTTAAAATATTTTAGAAACTAAAAGATAAATAAATTTTTTTACTGAAAACCAAATATAAAACAAAAAAATTTATAAAAAATCTAATATAAAAATCGTTAATATTATCATAAACTTAAAACATATTTAAGTTGGTCTATCATATTTATTTTTTTTAGATTTCATTAGTGGACTTTTTGAAAATCTAGTTTAGTTTAAATATCTATTTCACGTTAAATAAAGTGTTAAGATAGACTTAAGTTAAGTCAACAAGAAAAATGTGTTAAGGAAATTATAATATGTTATAAATAGATAGCCTAAATTTTATAAGAGTCAAATAAAAATATAACTGCTCTTTATTCGTCCCTATCCAGGGGTAGAGGGAGGGGGACCGGCAGGGTCATATCCCTTAGTTTAAATTTTATAAAAAAAATCAAATAACTTTTTTAATATTTAAAATAAAATAAATTATATATAAAAATTCATGTTAGTTAACATCTAAAAAAATTAAAATAAAATCATGATAAGTAATATAATTGATAAAAAAAATTACAAATGTTAAAGAAGTGTATATAAATTGAAATGTTTGTATATAATATAATCATCTAATTATTTTTTTGTTCATGTAAAATAATTTTTTAAAAAAAAATTATTCTTGACCTCCTTAAATAAAGAAAGGATTTTGAATTAACACCACCATCAATTTGAATTTCTACTTACTTTTATAAATTTTTTTCCAAAATTCTCATTTTACCCCTAAACCTAATTTCCCATCTCTTTCTCCTTAAATATCTACCATCCTTGCTAGTTTTCCCTTCCCTTAATGGATTCTAAACCTTGCGTCTTGCGACGGGTTCTGTAGCACTAAGATTAACAGGGGATTCAATAACAATAGCAGCTCCTTCTATGCATCTTCCTTATTTAGCTGTGGGAACGAGTGTTGTCCTTGTCCCAACTGATACCACCATTCATTACCGTGAACCAATCCCTCTTATATTAGGAAAGTCTTTCTTTAGAACAAATTCATTTATATTTTTTTTTTAACTTTCTGAGCAAATTCTTGCTAAAGACTTAAAAAAATTTCAAATTTTTTTAAGATGGCATTATACCTTCCATTGAATGAGTTATGGTGGAGAGTTACTAAAAATTTGTCATATTTCTTGCTAGAGTGTTACTGCACTCTTTTACATACTTTCACATAGTATTTGTCATATCTCTTGCTGGAGAGTTACTTTACATGCTTATATGATATAAGCTTTGGCGGTAAAATATATAAAGTATATAAGTAAATCATATAGAAAAAAATCATATAGAAAAAAATTTAAAATTTTTTTAATTCTCCGACAACAGTTTGCCAAAAAATTAAAAAAAAATAAAGTAAATAGTATATAAGTCTTTTTCAATGAGAGTAAGTGGGAACTCAAATTATGAAAAGTGTTAATTCAAATTCTCAAATTTCTAGCTTTACTCATGTCCCTGTCCAATTAGTCCTTTGCAAGTTGCCTTTTACTAACTATCTTATGCTCTATTCATGATAGTTGGGTCATGAAATAAACTTTTAGCTCAATTATTCATCTTGTATTATTTTAACAACATTTTTTAGGTTATAAAAATCACTTTAGTGTTACAGTGAAGATATAAAATAGTTTAATTAGCTAAAAAAAATTAAAGGTGATGAATTCAATTCAATTTTAGCATTACATATTAATGCTTAGAAAAAAAGAAACATTGCATATTAATAATATTTAACATTTAGTTTATAAAAAAAAAATTAGAATCCAAGTGTCGTGTTTTTACAAAATCAAAATTATTCATTTTAAAATTTCTTGTTTTAATAAATAAATAATTTTCCATATTTCTAATTTGAAAATTCTAATCCGACCCTTTAATTTTTAAAAATAACTCGCTTTTAGCCTTTATGTTTCGGTCTAAATTAGACTGACAATGTTATATAATAAATTTGGCGATTTTCATTTATGAATTTTGCCGATTAAAATTATTATTATTATTATTATTATTATTATTATTATTATTATTATTATTTAAAAAAACAAAATAAAAAATGACATTTTATGACTAGTATAAGTTATATTTTGTTTGTTTCACTTAGGCTCTTTTTAGAATGGTTTTGGTTTTTAGTTTTAAAATTTATAAAAATATAAATTAGTTTTAATTTTAAGCTTTCAAATTTTTAAAATTAACGTTGTTTCGATTTTCAATTTAAAACATATTTGTCAAATCTTAATCCCATATCAACTTTTCCTCCTTCGAGACTGAAGATTGGTGAAGAGGTGATGGTCATTGATCGGTGACTGATAATCAAGAGTGATAGTTGATGAGTGATCAGTGGTCAGAGATGGTGGCTGGTAATCAGCAGTCAAAGGTAGCGACCAATGACTGACAATGAAAGATGGTGGCCAATTATCGATGATCACAGATGGCATTCGCCGACCAATGGTCGAAGGTGGTGGTAGATGACGACAATTATAAGGTGGTGATCGATGATATGATGTATTGTTTGGTGACTGACAATTAGTGGTAGTGGCCAATGATAATATCGAACGTGGGAGCCGATGACCAACGGTCAAAGGTGGTGTCTAGTGACGTCCAACAATTGAAAGTGACGACCAATAACCAATTGTGTTTATTTACTACCTCTTTAATTAAAAACCAGAGACTCAAAACTATCCTGAATGGGGTCTTAGTTTTCATCTAAAACCATTGTTTGCCCCTTTGTCTCTTCCTCTTTGTTTTATTTTTTTCCCTTTCTCATTCTCCCTCTCCAAAATGAATCCCTTTTTACCTTAATAAAATCCTCCAACCCTAAACCCCTTTTCCATACTAGCTCCCAAACAAAAACCTTTGTTCTTTCCTCTTTCGTTCACCCATAACAATGTTGTTAAGTTAAGCCCACATAAGGCTTGGTTGAGACAAATGGACAATTTTTTAGCACCCCCACAATTTCTATTTGTACCATCCAAAAACATAAAACACAAAAAAAACCCCTTATTTTCATATCAAAATATTTGAAACACATAAAAAGATACATTTAAGATCAAATGATCCAAAATTAACTGTTTATTATGTTTTTAGTTTAAATTATTATAAAAATTTAATAAATATCTAGAGTCACCACATCATAAGTTACAGGGAAATAATTAAGCAAAAAAAAAATACATATTACTTAATAATTAAATCTGAAATATCATTACAAACATAATCCCAATTCTCAAATTAAAACAAAGATAATTCAAATTTAAAATGCACACAAACAAAATATAAATGTACTCAAATATAAAAATCTCAAATTTTAAAAGTCATCACAAAAATATTGGTGTTTTTTGTTTTTTACTTATGACACCCCATTTTTATAAGTAATATTATTTTTTATTTAAAAAATTAATTATCCAAAGACCTATGGGTTAACCCACTAAAATCGCAAGTTTTTAGAGTCAAGCTAGAAAAGTTTGCATATCTAAATGAACCGAAAATTTTAGAACCCACATACCATGTGGGTTGCGCACTTCACGGGTAGTCCATGGACCTTAACTCATATGTCCATCTTTAACGTTGTCGTTGAAGTTATGTCGTCATAGAGGGAAGTTTTGCGAAAGTCATAGGTGGCGAGAGCATAGTGAGGAGAAGAGAGGGGAGAAGACAAGGAAGTGAAGTGGATGAATGATTCCTATAAGTTTGGTAAAAGTTGCAGATAGGATAAAAAGTTATAGGGGTGTTTTGGCATCTTTAAAAATCGATTATTGAGGGTACGAATAGAAATTGGGGAGTGTTAAAAGAAAATGCTAGACAAATGTGTATGTTAGAGCCTAAACACCTCCAAGATATAACATTTGTAAACGAATTTTATTTTGCCACCTACTCATGTTCTTCTCAAACTTACCAATAATACTGAATTTCTAACTTTCTTTTGTCATTATTTATAAAAAATTATTCCATTTTTGGATCAAATGATCTTTAAGCCCAAGTTGCTACTCCAGACATATTGATCTAGAACATATTAACTATATAACCAAGATCGATGAATCCCAAATACATTAGTTTTATTTTCCAGGTCAATTGATCAGGAATACAAAAAATTATTTCATTTTTAATACTTCAGATAGTAACTTTATTTTTTAGATCATTTGATCTCAAACACATTAGTTGTATGTTCCAAATCAATTGATTTAGAACTAAAAAATATCTATTCAGTTTTTTAGTTTTTGAACAATATGATCCGAAATACACTAACAATATATTTCAATTAATTGATTAAGAATAAAAAAGTATTATTCGAACCAAGTGATTTGAAATATCAAAACTAACTTTATCTCATTCCTTTTCTTCGATAAGTTCTCCCTGCGACATTAACATGTTTGTGCCGCCAGTCAGCCACTAAACCATCCACCCCCATCACCCAATTTTTGCCCCTCCCCCCTTATGTAACAAAGCTCTCTACCCCTTTCTATAGAACCCGCCCTTGAAACGATGACACCCCCACCCAACAACACTCAATCATGCCTCTCCGAAATGAATTATTTTCTATACTCTTCATGTATAAACATAAGAACCCCATAACAACATTCTACATTAATTTATTTGTGCTCTAGAAGTTAATATGCATGAAGATGATGTCTTTTCCCTTGTCAGCGATTGACATACCATCTACCACACTTATTTCTTCTTCTTTCTTTTTGGAAGGAAAAAGGAAGATTATATATGAAGAGAAACTATACAAGATTTACAACTAGGCTAAAAAAGTTCTATGGTAGGAAACTAACGCTTAAGTTACAAACTAAGAAAAAGGTTTGTACAATATGCTGAATAAAAACCCTTCGGTGTAATTAACACCCCCTTTATACAATATTCATTTCCAAGTAAGAGCTTTAATAGAACATAAGAATCAAAATTATTAAAGACCATATTTTTAAATATAATCTAGTTCCTAACAATGAACCAAACACAAGTTATCCAAAAAACCAAGGAATATTTCTTCTTTGTCCTCCCATGGCACAAACCATTGAATTGGTCAAAAAGATCATGAGTGAATTTGGAAGAGCTATAGAAAATCCAAGCCAGGAACAAATGTTAATCCAAATCTTGTTAACAAATTAGCATGATAAAAATAAATTATCAATATCTTCCAAATAGTTATTGCAGAAAGCACGAATTGAACCCATTTTAGTGACCAAAATCACTTTTCTAGTAAGCCGAGCATGGGTCGGAAGTTTGCTCCAAATAAGCCTCCATGAAAAAAACTGTCACTTTTGATGAAACCTCACAAACCCAAATCTTTTTATCCCTTCTCTGAATTTTTTTTTTATGGAAGTGTTCTAATGAGCTAAGTAAAGATCTATACATTGAAGCCACAAAAAGACAATTAGAAGTAGCAGAGCAACACCACTCGTCAAGAAACACCTTATATAATATTAAAATATTGTAAAACTGATAAAAAGTCTTTATATAACTTAGCTTTCCAATGAAAAAATATCTTCTCCATCTAAAACTCCAAACCAATCTACCTTATTATTGAGGACCCTAAGTGAGAAACATGAATCCCTTCTTTAGATGAGATTTGATTTAACCTGGGATATGTGGTTTTAAAAGGAAGAACTCACACCAACATTATTCCCAAAACAAACTATTCTGGCCATCCCCAACTTTCCTCCTAATATTTGACATAAACAAGCCAATGACACCTAGAGGACTAGAATTAAGCTTCATAATATTCCTCCACAACAAAGGATTAACATGGTCAATTAGTTGCTCATGAGAGGAACCATACTTGTGAGACAAAAGTTTGACTCATATAGCTTCAAGCTCATAAAGGAAGCACCAGTTCCATTTAGATAACAAACTTAAGTTGAAAAGTTGCAAATTTTTAATGTCAAGGCCGACTTCACATTTAGGTCCGCATACTCAATCCTTCTTACTTTAAATTCTTTACAACTTCCTAATTACTACCATAAAAAACTTTAAAAAATTAAGGCCTAAGACGACCTTCATCTTTAGGTCTCAACTCAATTTTAAAATATTAATGATTCACATTTGTTTAGTTCTCTGTTGTAGATTGGTTTAGATTTTTTTCCTATCATGGTTGGAATTGAAAAAGTTTTGAAATTCAGACATAATTGAATTAATTAAAATTAATTAGCTTGAATATTTTTTTTCAAAAACTAACCCTAATCAACATGAACATCCCTACTAAGGAAAAATATTTTGTAAGTTTGGTTTATAATATTAAACACAACCTTTCATATGGTGTTATCACCATTTTACTATCACATACCACCATGATTGTCACTCCATCATCATTTTTGACCTTCCGTTGCATCCCTACCACTTCATCCGTATTAAGTGCCATCACCGCTATCTCCAACACTCGACCATGATTGTCATTGTAATGCTTCAATCATCAATATCATTGTTACTAGTTACCACTATCATTGTTGTTGTCTCATCACAACTACCACAATCATTTTCCTACACCATTGTTGGAGCCTAGTTACAAATGTCATTTTACAAATGTCATTGTGGCCACCAATATCACCCTATTGCAATGTTCATCACAATCATCACCTTACTATTGTTAAGGTAACAATTATTATGAAGGAGTCAGGTTAATTATTTTTTATTATCTTTATGTGTTTATTTTATATCACATTCTTTGACAATAAAAGAAAGATAAAATAAAATATATTTGATTTTCATAATTTCAAAAACTAAAAAAGTTAAAAGTAAAACTGTTTTTTTTTTTGTTTTTCGAATTTGAACACATAAAACCAATTTTTTTATAATGAACTTTACTAAGCTGAGGCCTTTTTGAACCATTAACCCACGGGCTTATATCTCGAAAACTAAAATCGAGAATGAGAACATAAACTAATTTGGTTGATATATTAAAAACTATGTTGAATTTTTAAAGGCCATTGTATGTGTCCCCCATGAATGTTTTCATCTTCCAGTGCCCTCAACTACCGTTCTCTCTCTTCACAATAATTTCAATTCCACTGTTATCTCTTTTTTCAATGGCTTCCACGATTCTTGTTTCTATCACAACGAACAAATTCTCGCCGCCGCAGCCGTAACCACCCTTCCAACTCGGCGCTCTATTCCCTCACGTAGAGACCCCTTTTTATAATATGTTTTAACTCTTTTTTTTAAGTTTATTTTTTAGAAATTTAACTTATTTTCTTTTCCACAAATTAAATGTGTATTATTCATTGAGTTATAGTCATTGAATGTAAAATTTAAGTTATTGATAAATGTAAGTAATAATATAATCTTAAATTGTAAAACAATTATAGTTATGAAATAAAACTACAATGTTATTAAGATAATAATAATCCTTAAACTGAAAGAGTAGTAATAAATATATTACCTACCATATTATTCATAAATGAAAATTGTAAAAAGTTATAATTTAACAGTGTCAGTCCAATTTGGATAAAAATGATATATATTATATATTGTGATATTTTTAAAAATTAAAGAATTTTATTGGAGTTTTTAAAATTAAGTACTAAAATTAAATTTCCAAAATAATTACAAATAAATAATTAAGATTTATTTTTAAATAGATAATTAAGATTTGTTTTTTATTTTGTTTATCATGATAGCAGATAAATATGACTTTCACTTTACTGAAATCTTGAGAAGTGTTTTTCTTAATTTTTTATTTTTAGTTTAGAATAACTAAAATGGTATTACAGGGTTGAAAAGGTACTTATACTTATTATTTTATCAAGAGTTTTATATATAATAAATTGTGTATATATAGATAGGGACTTAACTAAATAAGAAACCCAGAAGAGGGACAATGATACATATAAAATTTTGTTTAATAAAAATATAAGTTTTTTTTAAAGGTATGGTAGAGCCCAAATAAATATGTGACTTTAATACTTATGCAAAAAAAATTATATTATTATTTATTATAATTTTTTTTGGTAATTTTATTTATTTTATGAATAAATACTTTAAAAATCATAATGAATTGTAATTAATTGAATGATGGTGCATGGGTGCTTTTTTCTAAATATATAAGCATCAAATCTTATTAATATATATACATAGGCAGACCCATTAAGCTTAAAATTTAGTATATGCATTAACTAAATAAAAAAAAACACCCATTGAGGAAGAAATTACTTTATGCTTGTTGAAAAACAAGAGAAGAAGAATGTTGTGCTCCTACCTGCATGACTCAAATTAATTAGATTTTCTTCAATTAAAATATGTTCACATATTCTATAACAGAAATGACATAACAACATTGTGAAATTCTGAGATATATTTACATATATTAAACAACAAAATATACTTGACTAATTAACTGTAGTCTTTTCCCGACATTATAATCATCAGTTTCCTTTTACTATCAGATGGTCTGCCATAGCAGCTTATCTGCCAGGAAGAACAGATAATGATATAAAAAATCATTGGCACACCAACCTCAAGAACAGGTCACAACAGGATTCAGTCACAAAACCTCAACCTTCCAACTCAAAACACCAATCTCCAACTGCAAACCCATTCCAAAGCATTCATACAACACAAGATTCCTGTTTATTTTCCTCGCATTCATCCTCCTCCACCTGCACTGACTGTAGCACCGTTACCAGTGTTGGCAGCAAAGAAAATCTGGTTCTGCATGATGGATTTGACTTTTCGGATGCAGAAAAGGATCTTATAAGTGGAAACTTCGAGTTAGAACCGTATGTTCTTGATAGTTCATACATCTCTACTGAACCTGAGTGCTTTGGCCCAGTCTTTGACGCTGAACTTTGGAGTTATGATGAAACCATGCAAGAATATTGCTCTCCATTTCCCCAACATTATTCATTCTCCTCCACAAGCATCGACGATACCAATCTTACCACCAAAGAAAATCTGATTCCGGGAGATGAATTTGCGTTTTGTGATGCTGACACAGATCTTATGAGTGAAAACTTCTTGTTGGAACCGTATATGCTTGACATTTCTTCCTATGACTCAGTCTTTGATGCAGAACTTTGGAGTTATGATAAAACCACGCAAGAATACCCCTCTGCAATATTCCAGCATCCATTATCATCTACAATCACTGATATAGATCTTATGAGTGAAAACTTCTCGTTGGGACCGTATATGCTTGATATTTCTTCCAATGACACAATCTTTGATGCAGAGCTTTGGAGTTACGGTAAAACCAGGCAAGAATATTCCTCTCCAATTCTCCATCATGCATTCTCTTCTACAAACACTGAGTATACCACATTTATCACCAAAGAAAATCAGGTGGTTCCGGAAGAGTATACCACTGACACTTTTACAAACAAAGAAAATCTCGTTCTGCAAAATAAATTTGCCTTTTGTGATGCAGACATGGATCCTATGAGTGGAAACTTCTGGTTAGAACAGTATATGATTGATATTTCCAACCTTCATATTGAATTCGAGAACTTTGATCCAGAACTTTGGATTTATGATAACAATATGCAAGATTTCTTCCCATTTTCCTAGCATTGATCCTACTCCGAAAGAAAAGAGAGTATACCACTGTTATTACCAGCAACTAATATATGCAGCTTCTGCAAGATGTATTTGCGTAATGCGTTATGAGATGCAGAGACATACACAAAGCAAGAATCCAATAAAGGTTGGAAACTACATCTTAGTGTGTCCTTTGTTAATTAAAAAAGTTGAAATGTTACATAATCGAGAAAACGATGTAATTTATTATTTGTATATTTATTTATTCGGTTGTTATCATTATTATTTTTGTCTCTCTTTTCATTTTATTTATTTAATTTTCATTTGATTTTTTTTTTGTGCATAAGTTAGTTAATGCTAGCTGGATTGTAGAAGCCCTTAGTTGTATATAACCTTGAGATTAAAAATTGCTCATAAGTAACAATTCAGATAGACGGAGGATCAAGGATGGCTAAAGCGAACAATGAGCGACCCAACAAACATTGCATAATTATTTCATTCTGGGTCCAGAGTAATACCAAACAAAATGTATTACTTTTAGTGGACCCAAATAATTATTGCTCTGATTCAGACAGTGCAGAACTCTGGGTCATTTGAGGATTTGATTTGACAACCAAAGATTCTTCAGGTATTAAATATTTTGTATACCGATCAATGTATATCTTCTAATTACAATCACTTCCACATTATGAAATCATGTTATTCATTCTTTTCATTTAAAATCCAAAGGATGAAAACGAGTTGAGAATTAAATCTACCGTTGAGAATTATAATAAAATTAAATAATATATAACAAATTTTAAAATCAATCGGCATTATAATTGTATTTTATTATTCCAAAACGCAAACTCATCTTCTAAAACTAGATTTTGGTTGCTGCAACAGTGTTGTACTGTTCCAGAACGAAATTTTCATACTCTGCTTGTGCTGGAGGATGGGAATTCCATGAAAAGTTGAGGAAGCTTGCCTGGTGTTATATATCATTACTCCAAAGTTCAACTTGGCTAAAGTGGTCAGTTTCATCAGGGACATAGGAAATATTAAGCATATAAGTTTCTAACGAGAAGTTTCTACTCATAAGATCAATGTCTGCATCCCAAAAGGCACATTCATCTTCTGTCACCAGATTTTCTTTGTTGCTGACAGTGATATACTCTGTGGTTGTGGAAGAGGATGGAGATAAATCTTGTGAGGTATGAAGGCTTTGGAAAGGATTTGAGTCCTGTTGTGAACGCTTCTTCAGGTTGGTGTTCCAATGGTTCTTTATTTCATTATCTGATCTTCCTGGAAGCTGGGCTGCTATCACTGACCATCTGATAGTAAAACAAAACACTTATATTAATTCATCACTTCGGTTAACTTTTGTTTAATGTTTTAAAAAATTAATAACATTTCGTCACTAATTTATTCTTTAAAGTGAAAAAAGGTTATGAAATAATAATTTTATGAGAAATAGGTTCGTGCAACATTTAATAATAACAACCCTTTATTTATAGTTTGGGTGATCGAATAAGAGTTTGACCTGCTACCCAGATTTCTGTGCAACTTGATAATAGTTTCGTCTTCTTGTTGAGTGTAGTTCCCTCTTTTGAGGTTTGGCCTTAGGTAATTCAGCCACCTAAGTCTGCAACTCTTTCCACATCTTTCAAGACCTAACAAACCAATTACAATAGATTCATAATACTTAATAGTATGTAAATTGAAGTTTCTAAAGTTTTATTGAAAGATTGAAGGTTTCATGTTCGAATATTACCTGCAAACTTGGGGAGCAATTGCCAGTTCCAGTGGCCATATCTAGTAATATAATCGATTAACTTCTTGTCTTCCTCTTTGGTCCATGCTCCTTTCTTCAATCCATTTTTCTCTATGCATGGGCTTCTCACCATTTCTCTCTACAACAATCTCTGCTTTAATTAATTATATTATTTTTATAAGTATATAATAACCATAAAGTAGATCAAAAATAAGAAAAATGCGTAATAGGAGAGAACAATATTATTGCAGAAGACTTCAGTGCATGATAAAAAATGCTGAAGGGGTCTATATATGTGAATGTATGGGACCTACTGACACTGTTATAGGTCGGTAACATTCTAACAGAAAGAAAATAGAAATGGCAACAAATCCTTACGCACTTTTGTAACTCAGCATCACTTTTTGCATGGGTTAAATAAGTAATCTGTGTTTTCAAAAGAGTGAGTCAGGTTATAATATAAAGTCACGTGTTAAATGAGCATGTCAACAACTGTTTCGTAGGTTTGGCCAACCTGGGATAGTTGTCTTTTGTATTCCTCTAATTTTACAATTTGAATCGGTTGCCATCATATTTCGACGGTTGTGATCAATTTCTACTTTTTAGTTCTTTTTCTTATGTTTGTTTTTTTTTTTCTACTCACTAGATATACTTTTTCATTATATTTAACAACAATGCCAGAATCCATGCTCAATCGAAAAGAGAAAAACGAAGGAAGCACACAATTCAGAGAAAGAAGAAAACAGAAAAAAACTTTTATTAACCAACAGAATATATTTAGAATTCTGTTACAAGCTAACTAACTATTTTACATACAAGCTAACTAACTATTCATCAAGGTGATTAACTAACTAACTAGACTAGTCAACATAACTAACTAACTAATTAGGTTAGTCAACTAATCATTACCAACTAAGATTCCCCTCAAGTTATAATTAATATTATTCATTCTAAGTTTAGCATACAAAAATTTTAAAGTTACAAGAGAAAGAGATGGGAAGAAGGTTGACCAAACCATTATGAACTTTTTCTTTAACGATATGACAGTTGATTTCTATGTGTTAAGCTCGTTCATGAAAGACTAGATTGGCAACAATGTGGAGAGCAGATTTGTTGTCACAATACAATGTAGCTAGTTGAGTGAAATGTAATGCAAATTCCTAAGGCAAAAATGTTAGTCCCACTGCAGCTCACAAACAGCACTAGCAAGTACCCTATATTCAACTTCAAAAGAGCTTCTGGAAATGGTAGCTTGCTTTTTGGACTTCCACGAAATTAGAGAAGAACCAAGCTAGATGGAGTATCCAATGATTGATTTGCGGGTGTCCATGCAATTGGCCCAGTTAGAGTTACTAAAAGACTGGAGTTGCAAAACATTGGAAGCTAAAAAGAAAAGGCCATTGCCATGAGACCCTTTGATGTATCTAAGAATTCTATGAGTTGTTTGGTAATGTGTTGTTGAAGGATGAGAGACATACTGACTGAGATGGTGAACAACAGAAGTGATGTAAGGCTAGGTATTAGTGAGATATATAAGTCTTCCTATTAACCTTTAAAAATAAGAAGCATCAGTAAGTGAAAGTGGAGAACTAGCAGCCTGATGAGACTTGGAATTATAATCAATAGGAGTGGAAACAGGCCTAGCACCAAGCATATTGGAATCTGTCAAAATATCAATGGCATATTTGCCTTGACAAATATTGATTCCAACAGAAGATCGAGCAACCTCAAACCCCAAAAAGAATCTCAGATCATCCAAATTCTTGATCTTTAAGGTGAGATCAAGTAACTTAGTTATTTCTAAAATTCCCAGCATCCTGCTAAAACTATGTCATCAACATACACCAATAAGATAGTGAATGAGTTCAGACCATGTTTCAAAAATAGGGAGTAATTCATGGTACATTGTTTATAACAATGAGAAATGAAAAGAGTTTATCAAATGTCGATTGGCCTGCTTCACACCATATAAGGATTGTTGCAATTTACAGGCTTTTTGAGGCTAATCATGGTGCATTCCAAGAGGTAAAGTCTTATAGACTTCTTCATGAAGGTCTCCATGTAAAAAGGCATTGTTTACATCCAATTGCTTAAGGTATCAGTTTTGTGTAGCAACTAAAGCAAAGAGCAATTTGACAGTAGTGAGTTTAGCAATCAAAAAGAAAATGTCAAGGTAATCTTAACCTTCAACTTGTGTATAACCTTTAGCGACAACCTAACTTTATATCTCTCAATAAAGTCATCTGCCTTGTGGTTAATTTATAAACCCATCTACAACCAATGACTGAGTTGTCAGGAGGTAATTCAATAAGTACCCAAGTGTGGTTAGATTCAAGGGCTTTAATTTTGGATTGTATAACTTCCTTCTAGTGTGGTTGTTTGGATGCCTCCGCATAGGATTGAGGTTCTTGGTTGGTAGAAATAGTGAGAATAACTACAACATAAGAGGGTGACAGTTTTGCATAAGAAAAGGCAGCTGCAACAGGATATTGTTTTGCCAAATTTGCTAGGCCTACGGATTTGTCTGCTAGATCTTCTCAAGGGTACAATATCAGTATTGAAAGCCATGCCAGGGTCAATAGATGGTTTAGTAGGGAGAGGAGGAATGGCCTCAAGTGATGTGGTTATGGGAGAGGTAGTATTTTCAATAATGACAGTGGTTTGAGGCAAAGGCAGAACATCAAATAAGGAAGGTTTGTCCTTAGCAGTATAAGGGAAACATGTCTCATAGAAAACCATATTTCTAGAGGTGTTGAAAGATCTAGAATTCATATCAAATGTGACATATCCTTTGGTGTTGGGTTTGAAGCCGAGAAGGATACAAAAGACGGCTCATGGATCAAGCTTCTTCTTATTAGTAGTTAAGGTACCACTATAATATAGGTAGCCAAAAACCTTAAATTTAAACAAGTCATATGGTTTGTGATACAGCTTCTCAAAAGGGGAGATATTCCTAAGAAAACGAGTTGGCATGCAGTTTATAAGAAGTGAGGAATGGAGCAGGGCATAAGACTAAAAAGATGAGAGGCAAGTGAGCTTGAAATAGTAGAGATCGAGTAACATTCAAAAGGTGTTGGTGCTTCCTTTCGACAATACCATTTTGATGTGATGTTTCCATACAAGAGGTTTGGTGAATGATTCATATCTCTTCATAGAAACTCTTGAGAATGAACTCAAAACCATTGTCAAACCTGAACTTTTTCACTGCAGCTATTGATAAGTGCTAAAAAATAGTAAATTTTCATATGGAATTTTGGCACTTCTATTTTAAATTGTGAACATTTGTATCAATTTTCCCTAATCTAACAAAGATGAAATGTAAGCATATGTTTCCAAGTTTTTTATTAAAAAGAAATCATTTGATCCCTATTTTGTATATGATTCAGGTAAATTAAGAGAGAAGAGCAAATCCTGCAACAATTCACCCAAGCTAGAATGATCTTGCCTAAGCGAGAGCTTATCAGAGAAGTACCTTTCACAAGCCATTCTAGCCTAAGCGAAAATGATCTCGCTTGAGCGAGATTCGTCTAGGGAGAAATTAATTTAAAAGTTATTCTAGCTTAAGTGAGAATATTTTAGCTTAAGCGAGAATATTTTAGCTTAAGCGAGAATGACCTTTCTTCACCATGAAGTACCTTCTAGCTTAAGCGAGAATGACCTTTCTTCATCATGAAGTACCTTCTAGCTTAAGCGAGAATATTTTAGCTTAAGCGAGAATGACCTTTCTTCGCCATGAAATACCTTCTAACTTAAGCGAGAATATTTTAGCTTAAGCGAGAATGACCTTTCTTTACCATGAAGTACTTTCTAGCTTAAGCGAGAATATTTTAGCTTAAGCGAGAGTTCGTGCAGTATATATACTTATGGATCAGGAATAAAGAAAAAAAAACGCTGGAATCAAATCACAAAGCATTGAAAGAGTCGTTATTCAACCTTAGTTGTAGGATCTTCTTCTTCATCTCTTAGAATGTCAATAGCTACATGAGTGGCTAATCCTTTTCTCTTGGGATTGAATGTAATCGATTCGAACTCGGATATAATCTGGTGATATTTCTTTATAGCAGTTCTGTTTTTATTCAAGATTGGTATTTTTGTTCTGCTCTTAATGCTTGATTCTATCTGATCAATAGTTTCATGAATGTGAATTTTGGATGAGACTGGAAAGTAATTCTAAAAATCTGATCTGAACAAACATACTTGATATATTGTGATGCTAGGAATAGATTTCAGCATATCAATTGCTTATAACACCTGAATATAATGCTGGACAGTTTGTTGGATATGTGAGGAATCAATATTCAAGGAGATGATCTTATGAATTTTATACGCAAGGAATTATACATGCATAATTACGATTGTTTTCAAGGTTTTCAAAATTTCATCTGTCATTGAACTAGTTAAGACATAGTTTAGGATTCGAATGTTCAATCGAGGTTGAACCGACTTTCATAATTTTTTTTAAAATTTTTTTACTAATATAGTAATATACTAAGTGATGTATTCCTGCCTAACAAGGAACTAAGCTAGGACTAATAAAGGAGGAGCATGACTTGGATGAAGCTTGAAAGAGCCTAGTTTAGGCTATGGTCCCTTATATTGTATTGATTACTCTATTTTAAGGCTTGTATGTGCACCCTTGTGTCATTATGATTATAGGGGTGGAGTTAGTTTTATTTTTGAATTTGTATTTTGGCCTTTAGGTTTATTTTCTTTTAGGAGATGTGTTTAGTCTCTTTGTGGAGTGTGTTTAGTTGAATTGATTTAGTCTTAATTTGACATGTACTCAGTTAACACTAAATTAACCAACTAATCCTCCCTAATTAGGCCAAATGGACGTCCAACCCCTTAGAAAGCCCTTAGGTCCATTTGTGCTCTATAAATAGAGCTCTCCACCTCTTATATAATTTAAAACTCATTTGAATGAATTTTACTTCTCTAAATTTGAGAACTTTTCTTCTTCTTAAATAGTATTCAATGTGCTCTCTTTAGTGAGAGAGTTCTTCATGCTATTATCAAGGGTTTCTTTCCTTGTCACTAGCTTTCTCATAGGGTTATCTCCATCAGAGAGTGGCACCTACCCTACACCTTCATCTTCTAGTCTTCCTCCTCCATTTCTAGCTTCAAAGGAACCTCTATGAGTAAGGATCTTGGGAGGCATTCTTCTACTATCCTTTAGTTTTTATTTTTTTGATTTGTTCATGTTGATCATCTTCTTCTCCTCAACTTAATTGTATTTTATAAAAGTCCTATCCGTGTTGTTCAATTAAATTTCGTGATTTTCTTGAAGTAGCTGATGTCTTATTGTTGTGTTATTAATTTTGTCTCAAAAACATTCTATGTGCATTCTATGTGATGTTCTCTTCTAAATTTTTTGTTCAATTTTTGTGTTCTTCCATTGAATCAATTGTTTGTGCTTTAGATATGAATTTTCGCTGTTTTTTCTTGCTGTTTTGATGTGTTGTTCATACTTGGTTTAATCCTAAGAAACACTGAATTTTGATTCCATAATTTTGTGGATGAAGCCACACATGTGTGGTTAATGTTTTGGACTTGAACCTTTGCATTCTCTTGTTGCATTTTTTGTTGTTTCTATTTGCTAAATTTCCAGTTTTGTTTTAGTATTTTTGTGCTATCCATTTCCACTAGTTTTGGTCCTTGTTTGCTTAGGTTTGGAGCCTAAGAGGATTTGTGAGTTAAATTCACACTACTGTAGCAAAAACCACAGCATTGTGATCGCATCCTTGGCTAGCTATTACATCAAGACTTTGGCGCATCATTGCTCTGTTTTGCTATTCTATTTTAGGTGTTTTATTTTTCTGTTTTATACTCCTTGTTATGTCATTAGATTGTCTTGTTTAGTCCTTAAATTGTGATATTAAATTTCCTTAGGTTTTGCTAATTTTTTGTGCTAATTTGGAGTCTTGAAAAAAGAAAGTGTATATTTGCTTCTTGAAATGGAGCTTCTAAGAGAGTTTGATCTCTTTTGTTTAAGTCTCTTGAGAAGTCTCCTATGCTTTTAGTTCAAGCATATTCTCTTAACAAAATTTTTCAAAAAAATTATAGCTCAATTTCTCTTCCAAATCTTAGTGTCTTATTGAATTTGTAGTAGCTCTTTTGCGTGCCAACTTGAAGTGAAAATTTTCTAAGATTTGTTAGAGTTTTGGGCGTGACATTGAAGAGCTTCAACTTGTGCAAACAAAAAGTGCTCTTTTGAGTTGCTTAAAATTTTCTTAGATTGTGTCTTTTGGCTTGAAATTTGGCGGCCTTGCTTACCTCTTCTATTCAAGCGTTTGTGACCTCTTAGTTTGTCATAAAATTTTCAGTTCAAATTGTTATTAGGTGCATCTAAAAGGAATTAAAAAAAAAAAGAAGTCAAAAGAAATTTGAAAAGAAAGAACAAAAAAATGTGTTAAAAACAAAAGAAGTAAACAATATCGGAAGTATAAAAAAATTATTGGTGTACCTAATAAGAAAGTATTCTAGTGCAAAAGAGGACTTAGAATTGTTTGTAATTGCTAGGAAATCTTATCTTTAGCATTCGTCCAACCTAAGATCATTTGGTGCAATTCTTGAAAATTATTTGAGTCATTTTTCATTTTAGTCCTTATTCTAATCTAGAACTATTTTAGGATTCTCTTTGTGTGCTTAGCCTTCATTTCTACCCTTGTTTTTAGTTTGTCTTCTTTGAGTTCTTTGTGTCATGTCTCCATTAATCTTTCCACTTGGATAATGTGCCCTTCAAATTTTGTTTTTCTTACTTTATTTTTGCTTGTACTATCTCTTTGGAATCTTGCCTTGGTTTGTGCCACTTTTATGTAGGGAAATCTTAAGTAAGGAAGTCTTCTACAAGGGTAGCCTCTTAAGGAAGAGTTGCAATAGCTCAAAGTACTTGAACAAAAGGAAGAGCAAGGACACAAGAGTTAATCTCTAGGCCTGATGCTAATTCATAGCACCTAAGAACGTTTTTCAGCGAATAAATATTTTGTAGCTCTAGTGACAGCATAAAGATTGTTTCATTCGTATATTGTTGAATCACCACCCAGAGATCTTATTTACCCAACTTAATTTCAGAAAGAAGATCTACTGACTGAGCTTTCTTAATCAGCCCCCCAAGCCCCTCAGCTACAATCAAGAAGAGGAAAGAAGCAAGTGGATCCTCTTGCCTTAAGCCTCTATGCAAACAAAATTCTTGAGTAGTGCTTACATTCACTAATACTGAAATTGATAAAGATTGAAGACACCCTTGAATCCAATCATCCATCTTTCCCCAAATCTGAAGCTACTAAGCATATAGAAGAGAAATTTGCTTTAAACACCAAAAGAGACTTCTTATGCTGCTTTGTCTCTTGAATTACTTCGTTAAAAATCACCACACTATCAAGTAAATGCCTTCCTTTAATGAATGCAGTTTGCATTTCTTTGATAATTATTGGTAACACCCTTTGTAACTTGTGCACTAGAACCTTTGCTATGATTTTATAAATCACCCCAATTAAAGAAATACGCTTATAGTTTCGAAGTCGACTTGGACAGTCCTTCTTAGGAATCAAGGTGATAAATGAGGCATTTGGGCCTCGGGAAAGCTTCCCATTTTGATGAACATCCAAGATTCTATTGAAGTCCACCCCATGTAATCTTACTCCAACATCCCCTGAGATTGGAACCTTTCAGGGAGGAATTGTTTAACCTCCTTCTTGACTTGCACTGGATCTTCAACCCATTCCCTATTAGACAACAAGCCTAATAGTTTATTAGTTATCCTCCTCTAATTAATTGTAGCTTGAAAGAATCGAGAGTTCGCATCCCGTTCTGTCAACCACTTCATTTTTGCCCTCTGAGCCAATAGAGTTTCTTGAAAGACGCTCCATCTTCTCAGATCTCCAATAGCCTCCATTCTTAGTCAGATCCCCTTCCATATTACCCACATTTTTTTTGCTCTAGCATTTGACATCTGCTTTAAATGCTTTCAATTTTTCTTTTAATATGAAAGCTCCCCACTCTTCAAGTTCAATATTGTTGTAATGTTTCCTATTGAATTCCCCAAACCCATCACACTCAAGCCAACTATTGATGAATCTAAAATGTTTAGCCCCCCAATTGATAAACGACTGTTTCAGGACTATTGGGTAATAATTTGAGAAATCTCTCTTGAAAGCTATTAGGTGCCAAATCTAACCATTTCTGAAAGATTAAGAACTCGTCTAGAACACTACATCTTTTACTTTTAGCACCAAACCATGTATATCAATGCCTAACTACTAGGACCTTCAACACCTCCATATCATCGATAAAGCTCGAAAATTCACTAACACCACTAGACAATGCCCCAGTCACCCATTTTCACCAATCCTTTCCTCAGGAGACCTGACTGCATTGAAATCACTAGCTACACACCAGACACACCTAGAGAACCATTGTCTATATTCAAGTAGAGCCTTTTACATTTCCTTTTTCCCAGTCATTTGACATGGCACATATACATTAACAAAAATCCTATCAAATATCTCTGACTTGAACTTGCCTTTTTTTCCAAGAAACCCCACACCAATAAAAGTCTTTGAAACATTGAACTCCCCAGTGTTCCAAATATGCAAAAGTCCTCTAGACATATTAGATGTCAAGATTGCTTGCCATTCCATATTCGAATCACCCCACAATGCACAACGTACACTTGTTTTAATGTGTTTCTACAAATACTGCTGATGTTAGATTTTCTCCTTTATCCCGATGAACTAGCAACACATCAGTGATAGAGATCTATGTAATCATCAATGTGTGGGAAGAGAACAAGCCCATAAATGGTTAGAGCAATGCATTTGTAAAACCATCCCAATCATTTGCTCCAAACAGCCACTTCATCCTTTCTGCCAAATAATTTTGTGGAAAACCCTCCACTCCATTTCTATTTAGTTTCCTCCCTCTTAGTTTTTTCTCTTGCAACCTTTGCATATTTGATGTTGTATTCATTGAAGGGAGATGTCCTTGATACTAGTATGACTTGTTATCTTCTAATGAAATCCCAAAAATCCGCTCATATTCTTCTAACATAGGTGTGTTCTGAAAATCTTGAAAGGTGAAACATCTTAAAGGATGATCATAAAATTGGGTTAATGCAGAAATGGCTTTTGTTTGCATATTTAACTCCAACAGATCCAAGATATTTCCATATTTTCTTGCAAAGGCTACTCGTTTAGTCCCCCTCACTAAACTACTGAAGGGTTTCAAGAACTTCATATCAGACATTTTACCCTTAAAAGCATTGTTCCTTTTGTCTCACTATTTGATCTCATGTCTCTTTTTAGGATATTTTCGATCAACAAGATTTTATGATTCTCAAAAACCTATTTTATGGAAGAATGTATGTGAATAATTATGCATATGGAAACTATCATACCACTCTTTTTCTTTTAATAGAAAGAATAAGGAAGTTACATGCTAGAATAGGAAGACGAGTAAGAAAAAGATGTCACAAGCGTCCTAAACTAGTATACCTAGAGGAGTTCAACTACCTTATGGGACTAATGGCTTTTTAACGAGTGAGTCTCACCGGTTGATAGCTATTTGTACCTTCCAAAGGTTTTTTAGAGCTCTACTCATTTTAGAATACATTCACAAATTGGAAGTGCATCCAAAGTGTAGGCATTCACAAATAGAGTCACGCTCTCGATGAGACTTTTTTGATAACCAGATTATAAGTGCATCTAAAATGGTATCACTAATCGTCTTTCACTACCTAGGTTACTTTCAGGTCCAGGTGTAAGACCCCACTCATGTGTGTGAAAAGTGTATTTGCAGTGTGTGAGGGAGCAAATATTAAATTACTCCATATACAATGGAAACATATGTCATGTAACCTATGGTACAATTAGAACAATGCATAGATAAATAACAAAAATATGGGCAAATAACCAAACCAACAAAATAAATAAATAAGGGGTGAAAATAACATAAGTTATCAATTTTACATATTTAATTATTTAGGCTTGACTCTAAAAAATCTGCAGTGGAGTCGCCATTTGTTGACATGTGGGTCTTGACGGGACGATAAAAAACTATTTTTTTTTTAAAAAAAATAGAGGAGTCACTACCAATATTTATTTAGGAAAATATTGAAAAAATATTTAACAAGAGGTGGTATACAAAACCAAATTTTAAGTTTGGAAACATAGGGAAGGTATTAGCACCCTACGACATTTATCTTAATGACTTTAATTAAACATAAAAAACTAGATAACGTTAAAAACATCTATTTTTATTTTTGAAAACTCAAAATACAATAAAAATATGTTATCTTATGCTTATCATTAATGAAATATTAATAAATATGAACAAGTTTTTCCATTTTTATATCTTCAAAACAGTTTTTAAATAATACTTGTCAAATAAATTTTTATTTTCTTTTCTTTCCGAAAACAGTTTTTAAAAACTATTATTAAAAACTTTTTTCAAAAACTAAAAAACAAAACAAAACCAATCAAACCCTTAAAATTTTAAAATCTTTTAAAACTCTACATCCAACAAAATATTTCTTCACAAAACATTTAAAATTCTTAAATAAAATGAATTACTTTCTTAAAATTCAGATCCAAAAACTAGATTTTAAAAGTACAATCTACATGGTTTCTTTTATCTGTTTTTTGTCTTTCTTCTCAGTTCTAAATATCTTAAAACATGAGACTTTAATGCGTACCTAATTCAGTTTTGTCGTGGACGTAGTTATAACATGTTTATAATTTCTAAAATCTGAACCTAGCTGCTACAAGACAAAATTCACTATCCATAGTAGATACTAATATTTCATTTTGATATATTATATATTTTGTATATACTTTGGATTAAATTATTTAGATATGCTATTCTACAATCTAGATCCATTACAAAACAATTTTACTATTCATAATAAGTATATAAATTTCCTTGTAGTGTGCATTTTTATTTATTTATCATAAGACGAGTAAATTTGAACTTATTATTTTTTTTTATAAAAAAAATATTTTTTATTTTTATTTTAATTATAATTGGTTTATTAATTTTTTAGAATTTAAAAAAATATTTTTTATAATTTACTTTAGTTCTCCATCACCATTAATCTTGTTTTATAAGATCATGAATTTGATTCATGTATATAAGAAAACGTGGTTAGAAAAAAAAATTACTAAATATGTTCATCTAAATATAAACTCATAATTATTTTTAAAAAAAAAACATAAACTCGTAAAAGTGAAATAATATTAATTACGGACTGTAATTCTGGAGAAACAAACGAAAGACGACATAGATCATGAACTATAATTAAGCACGTTTTTTATTTTATTTTCAGTTGGTGTGACGATATGCATTAAATGAAGAGCAAAGGAAAGGAAAAAAGATAAGGGTGGTATGTATATCAACATCACAATTAAGAAATCACCTTACTTTTAGGTTAGTAGTAAGCATCATATATTCTCTCTCTAGTTTCCTATATGTAGAATGACTTTGGGTCTTCAACACTTGAAAGCCATAAACTACATTATACATTACATACTGCAAAATTAGCACAGCATGTCTAATGTAAGCTCACCACTTCCAATATTCGCCCATGATGATAAACCTCCCACAAAATTCACTCGACCCATTGCAAATTTTCCTCCTTCCTTTTGGGGTGATTATTTCCTTTCCCATCTTCCTACTTCTCAGGTTCTTCCATATTCCCCTTATCCCTAATCTTATCTTTTAATTCAATTGTAAACACCCATCTTTTACTTTCCATCTTTTACTTTCATTTTACTCTCTCTTTATCTTTTTTGTCTTATCTATTTGAATAAAATATATATTGTTCTTACTTTCTACTCTAAAAGATTAGACAATCTTTGTTTTACTACACCTCATTCATTATCTAATATATATTAAACTTGATTTTATTCCCATTTTTCAATTATTTCATTTTCCTTATTTCTCTTTTTCTCTAAAGTTTCAAATTTTGAAAATGGTTACAATTTGAAAAAAAATAAATCAAAATCCACTTAAAATAAATGCCCAATTCACTCTAGAACATCTCCGACACACAAAACTCACAATGTCTTTCACACCACATCATTAATAAATAACTCACATAGCTTTTTTTCTTACATTAGTGCTTATAAGTAATCCAAACTTTTGTACTTTTTATTTCAATTGTCTTGTTTTAACAACTTAAAAATTTAATTTAATTATTATAAATAATGTTAATTTAATGCAGATAAAAATATTTAAATAAAAAGTAAATAAAATTTAATTATTACTTGTTAGAAGTCCTAAATTATTGTAAAAATTATTTTTATATTTGTAAGAATCAATGTTTATTTAAGAGTCACATTTATTTTTAAGTAACTCACGTTATTTAGTAAACAAACTTTAACAAGAGTTACTAATAAAAGTCATTTTTTATTAGTGAGATACAAGTTAAGAAAACTCGTAGCGATAACAACCTATGAATCATACTTATCTTATTCTAGCTAAGAGTCGTAAGATAAGATGACTTAGATTTTTATGGAAGTAGAAAGAAAAAATTGCAAATTCTTTACCTCTTTGATAACAAAATTTAACACTCTAATATTTACTAGCATTACCGATAAAAAAAAATGATCATTGCAACTATGTTTCAAGTTTTAAAATAAAAATTTCTAAGATACTCTTTAATATATTTTTAACCCTCGGGCCTCGGTTAAAGTTTATGGACAATCAAAATACAAGTAGGCTGATTCATTATACTATTGAATTAAATTTATGAAAAATCAAAATTATCAGTAGGATTAATTAAATTTAGAGTGAGTTGGTATTTTAGTTTACCTTGTGGTTTTAATGTTTTGATCTCTCAACTTGACTATTGACTTTTTGTCAAAATTAATATAATGTTTCATATACGCTAGACTTTCCATGATTACATGCAGGAACATGATAGTCACGTTAAAAAAGTTGGATTGTTAAAAGAGGAAGTGAGAAAGATACTTGTTGATAACGATTTTTCTTCCAAATTAAAGTTTATTGACTCAATTCAACGTTTGGGTATTTCCTACCATTTTGAACAAGAAATTGAGGGAGCATTGCATCAAATGTACAATATTTCAACAAAATACAGTACTATCATAACTTGCAATGGTGATCTTCATCAAATAGCTTTACTTTTTCGATTGCTTAGACAACAGGGATATCAAATCTCATCAAGTACGTATTCAATTTGCACCAAATTTACATTTCAACATTACATTGTGAATGTGCTTATTTCTTCCTATATAGAAGTATAAATGAGTTAACTTTGGACAGAGATTTCAAAAAAGTTGATTCATTCTTTGATGAATAGATGGAACTAAGCTTAAGTTGGTTTATACAGAATTAGGTCGACTCAATGGCTCGTAGGATTAGGTTAGGTTTCAGAAACCTAGACCTATATAGAATCAAACTTATTTAATTTGGATCTAACATTATTCAAGTTTTTATATTTTTTTTCTTTAACATTTATAGAAATTTGTACATGAAAAAATGGACCTATTTCAATGTACTCTGCATATTACCAAGTTTATCAAAGTCGGAGAAAATATAGTTCATGTTAAATATGAATTGGATTAGATTGAACAATTAATTTTAACAGTTCTAGAGGACAAATAAGTTCACATTTTAGAAAATATAGTTGAAAATAGATTTACACACTATAAATGTTTACTTTTAAATTAACATGCATTTAGGTACTTTCTAGCAGCTATCCAAAATATTTATATTATTAAATACATAACTTGGAATTATACATAACGCATGTTCTTTATTTATTAAATAGATATATTTTACAAATTCAAAGACGAAACCGGAAACTTTAGCACAAGGGTGGCCAACGATATAGAGGGTATGTTGAGCTTGTATGAAGCAACTGAACTAAGAATTCATGGAGAGAAAATACTTGAAGAAGCACATAATTTCTCTTTCATTCAGTTAAGTAAATTTGCAGCAGCACAATCAAGCCATTCTCTTACTTCACAAGTGAAGCATAGCTTAAGACGATCACTTCGTAAGGGGCTGCCCAGGCTGGAAGCAACATATTATATCTCTTTCTACCAAGAAGATCCTTCCCATGATGAAAATTTGCTAACACTTGCAAAACTAGATTTTAATATGTTGCAAGAGCTACACCAGAAAGAAATTAAAGATGTCACGAAGTATGTCTTCCTCAAAAATTAAAGATCTTTAATTTGATTAAGATTAGATACATATAAGTAAATTCAAGTCTAAGATCCGTTCTCATCAGAATTTAATATTGGATTTGGTTATCAGGTGGTGGATTAAGGATTTAAATGTCTCAACAACATTGCCGTTTGTACGAGACAGGATTGTGGAAGGTTACTTTTGGATTCTGGGAATCTACTTTGAACCACAATATTCTCTTGCTAGAATGATAACAACAAAAGTGATTTCTCTATGTTCTGTCATTGATGACATGTATGATGCCTATGGGACCATTGACGAACTTGAGCTTTTTACCAATGCAATTGAGAGGTTTGACACATCAAATTAAATGATCCATGCATAGCATCATATGTTTAGTGTACTTCCTATAAATATATCAAAGTCAGTTTAATTTCTGTTCTTCACTTGCAGGTGGGACATTTGTTGCATGGATGATCTCCCTGCATACATGAAATTATGTTATAAGGCGATTTTGAATATTTTTGAAGAAATGGAGGAAGAGATGAGAAAGCAAAGAAGAGTATACTGCATCAAGTATGCTAAGGAAAATGTATGGTTTAAGTTTTCTTTTTTTTTTAACAAGAGTTGCCAAGTTTTTCTTAATTACTATCATTACTTTTATGGTAAGGAGATTGCCGTCGATCTCCTGACTAGAACTTGAGAGTCTTCATTAATCAAAATCTTAATTTTTAATCTATTTCAAAAGCTATTATATTATATATTTGAGATGCACCTGTGTGAGAAAATCTTCTTATAATTAACTAATATTGAAAAGTATGGAACATGTTTCTCAATATAATTAATTTGCATTTTAATTGTAGATGAAAAAACTAGTGAAGGCTCATATGGCTGAGGCAAGATGGCTTCATTGCAAGCACACACCAACAGTAGAGGAGTACATGCAAGTTCGAATTGTATCAAGTGGCTACCCAACTTTGATTACCATATGTTTTGTTGGCATGGAAGATACAACAGAGGAGGTCCTTAAATGGGCAATGAATGACCCTATAATTATTGTAGCTGCTTCAATTATTAGTAGGCTTATGGATGATATTGTTGGAAATGAGGTACTAATTATAATTTGTTAATAGTAATCACAACTTTTAGTTTAACTCCTGCACCAAAAATTAAAAAAAAAAAAAAAAAAAAAAAAAACTTCTTTTAGTTTAACGTACGTACAGTTAAATATTAGTTTAATTAAATTTCTCTTTATTTGGTTTATGAAGTTTGAACAGGAAAGAGAACACATTGCTTCAAGCATTGAATGCTATATGAAGCAACATAATACCTCAAGGCAATATGCCATGAAAGAACTACTTAAGATGGTTGGGAATGCTTGGAAGGACATTAATGAGGCATGCCTTAATCCTACTCAAGTGCCAATCCATTTTCTTCTACGTGTTGTCAATCTTGCACGCATGATGGACGTGCTTTACAAAGATGAAGATATCTATACAAATGCAGGAGGCTTAATGAAAGATTACATTCAAGCTTTACTAGTTAATAAGATGCCCTCTGCTATATAAGTCAAGCTTAACTCTTTTATTTCTTGAATTTATGTAATATATCTATTGAAAATAATTTCTCTTTAATTAGCTTACTTTCTAAAAATTCTCACATAAGAAAATAATTAATCAAACTTAAAAATAACTTATTAATATATATATATATATATATATATATATATATATATATATATATATATATATAATCTTCCATCTAAACATAATTAAATTCATGCAACTACACTCTTATTGAGCAAATTGAAAGATTATCATGTCTGTAATAAAGTCAACTAATATACACGATGGAACCATTACCGTCAAATTAAAAAAATTAATAGCTGTCTGTACGCATCATTTTTTAAAATAAAAATTTAAAAAAATCTAGAAAAAAAACAAAATATCATTTTCATATTTTGTCAACATACTTAATCATATTCAGAATACACCTCAATACCAGAAAGCTCAAAATAGAAATTTTCATGAAAAAATAAAAAATAATAACAACAAAAACCACAAAGATCAGAGGATGAAAATGAGAGGAGAGTGGTCAACCTAAACCACGACTATATCTGAGCTCTCTGAATCAATAAAGATGTTCTTTGGCTCACCTACATCACTAACATAATCCCATAAAAGCTGGAGATAAAAATTTTAAATTTTAGTAAGAAAAACGAGTTCAAGCTAACTCTATAAAGGGGACACTTAAGCAGAAAGAAGGTGGGCTTTTTGGAAGAGATTTTTTTTTCAAGAAAAATTACTTTTTCGTTGGAGAAGAAATAGTCTGAAAGAAGAGGAGAAAAAGCGAGGTGGAGAGCAAAAAGAAGAGTTTTTGAAGACTAAACAGGTATTAATCTACACTACTCTTTTTAAAATCCAGTAAAAAATAATCAAAATAAGATAAAAAATTACTTACCTTTTTACCTACCACCAGAATTGATTTCAGGTGACATGGAGTGGCGCCGGAAATAGCACGGTGGGGAGGAGGAACTCACTTCTTTTTTTTTTCTTCTTCTTCATGTTATCTCTCCCTCTTTTAATTTCTTCAAAAAGGTTTGAAAAACCTGTGTGCAGACCTAGCATAAATATTTCCCTTTCTGTTTTCTTTTTTTGTCTTTTTTTAGGGTTTAGATAGTTTACTAAGTTCACCTCCACGAAACTACTACTCACACCCTCTTAGGTCCAACAGCCCATCGCTGTCTACACCTCCATTTCCTACTATTTGCGCCCCAGACCCAATAATAAATGGGTTCTATCCGCACCTCCCTTGTTTTACTATTCCACCTGTTTACATCATATCCCATTTTGCTGTTTTCACCTCCGTTTACTGTTTGTACCGCTGCTTTTGCTAAATGTATTTCTTTCATTTTTAAGCCAAAAATGCATTATTTTTAGCCTTTTGTGAATATAAATTGTAATTTTTTATTTATTTATTCTATCATTTTTATTTATTTACATTTTTCTAGTTAACATGTTACGAATATTCGAAATAGCAACTAATAAAATTAAATCTAACAATAATGATAATGTTAATAATATTAATTCAAAAAATGAAATTTATAATAACTATTTTTTATGTTTTTCCAACTTAAATGTTATAAAACCTTTAGCGGTTATAATTACAGAAGAAAATCTAATAATGATCACTTTAGATGAACTTCTAATTTTACTATCATGAAAACTAAAATGACAACTTTAGATGCACTTATAATTTGGTTTCTTTTTATAAAATCTTGATTATTATAATCATTATAATGTTATTTAAATTATTTAAAACAAATAATAGTCGCTTTAGATGAACTTTTAATTTGAGTATTACGAAATTACAATAACTACTTTAGATGCACTTCTAATTTGGTTTTCTTTTATAAAATTTTGGTTATTATGATTATTATCATATTATTTAAATTATTTAAAATAAATAATTGTCACTTCGGATGCACTTCTGATTTGACGGTCACGTTAAATACTTATCCTAACTACTTTTGATGCACTTCTAATTTGGTTGTGGTAATAATATTTTAAAATAAACCCAAAAATAAAAATTAGTTACTAAAATAAAAACCTAATAAACAAACCATTATCAAGAACTACATATATTCTGATTCTCTATTACACATGGGGATACATAAGAGTAGGAACTTACTCATGTCGAGCCCCGAAAAATAAAAAATAAAATAAGTCAATTAAAAATTAAAATATTAATAATATTTTATAAAAAATAAATTTTTCAATAATAATTTTCTCATTAAAACATTAAAAAAATAAAATAAAATAAAAATGTGTTTGTTATATTTCAACTATTTTAATGGTAAAATAAATATTTTTAAAGTTATCTAGTTTTGCACATTTAATTAGAGGCAACCGTCCTTAAGACGAACGTCGTAGGGTGCTAATACCTTTCCTACGTATAATAGACTCTCAAACCCAAAATTTGATTTCATAGATCACCTCTTCTAAAAGTTTTTTCAATGTTTTTCTAAATAAATATTGGTAGTGACTCATCTGGTTTTCATAAACTAATTTTTTGCCGTCTCATTGAAACCACACGTATCGACATTGACTTCTATACATTTTATTTTACTTTTATATATATATATATATATAAAGCCATTTTTTATGTTTTTATTCCGTTAATTATACCGATATATAGCTAGTTTGATGATCACTTTCTTCTACCTATTACATAAACCACTTTCCTATATGGAAACTACAGTGATGTGGCCTGATGGTGGGAACTATGCTTAGAAAAAAAAAAAAAAAAAAAAAAAAAAACTAGCACTGGAAAACCTATGTCACTATCCGTTTGCACAGGTAATTAAATATCTATCTGCAGCAACTTGAACAAGTTGAAGGAATTCAATCTCTAAAATTAATATATAAGATATAAAACAAATAGGTTTTGAAAGTGTAATTTATTACGTTTACTTCAAAATTAAAATATCGTCTGATTTAAAAGAAAATATTAATATATTTTTCATTTTGCTCATAATTTTTAGTTTGTTTTTTGGCCTTTAACTGCCTTACGTAACAAAAAAAATATTAACATATTTTTAAGGACTAAAGTTATAATCAATAGCTAAATTTAAGGATTAAAATATCATATATATAATCAAGATGTGAAATTATTATATGATTCTAGATTATCATACTTATGTTCTTAACCAATAATAATTTATTATTTTTTTATAATTTGATCATTATTTACAAGTTATATAATTTGAGAAAATTAATTAATTTTATTTTTTGAATTAATTAATTAATTGTATCGTATGATTATTGGTTGGAATTGCAAGTGAAGTAATCTAGAACCATAGTAATTTTTTCGTCAAGGATTCTTTTATATTTTTTATTACTTTTAAAGATTAAATTGACATTCTCTTATTTTTTAAGAAATACTAAATTATTTTATTTCTTTTAATGACTAATTCTTTTACATACATATATATATATATATATATATATATATATATATATATATATATATATATATATATATATATCCATTGTCACATGGATTGTTACACATTTTAATTACTTTCTATATTAACTATCTCTTTTGTCTCTTATCTTATGTTTATTTTGTTAAAAGTTGCGTAATGCGGATTGCACACCTAGTTTAACTGAAATAAATTAATTAATGGAAAGTGAAATGAAAATCCAAATGTGTATTTTTTTTAAATAAATTGTTTTGAGTATTTTTTTTAAAAATATGTTGGTTATAATTTAGAAATTTTTTTAAAAAAATATTTTAAAAAAAACTGAAAATAGAAAAAAAAATTGTTTTGAGTATTAAAAACTTAATAATATTGTAATTATATAAAAACAATATATAAATATATTTAAAACTATACATAAATAATTTATAATATTTTCATTAAAATTGATTAACTTAATAATATTATTTTTTAAAAATTAAAAAATATCAAATGAAAATAAATATATTTTTTAAAAATAAAAACTTAAAAAAAATAAAAAATAAAAAATAAAAACAAAAAACATTTTTTCAAACTAAACAGCACGCTTTAAACGGTTGGTAGAACAAGTACTCGTCTATTTGTTGAAAAAAATAGAAGTTTCTTTTTTTTTTTTCTTTTAATCTGACTAGCGAGTTGCATGTATGACAAGTTGTTTTTGTTAATCTGCACAAATTTCATTCGTTTTAATAAATTTTGTGTTGTGATAATCGAGTCTGTTGTTAGTCCACCGATATATCCAAATTCTCTCGAACCAGATATATAGGTCAGATTCTCAATCCAAACCAGGTTTTCAAGCACGACAAATATGAACTAATTTTACAGAACTTATCAGATAAATAATTAACCAACAAAAAACACTGTTACAAACCCAACTAACCAATTTCATCTAACTAATTCAGTAGGACTAACAGTTGATGCATGTAGTATCATATATATTTCACTTTTCATCAAATAATTTATTTGAATTACTATAAAAGAAAATTCTTCTTACTTTAAGCACGACGTTGAACCTCCTTCATCTTGTTCAAGTTACCCTTTTCCCATATATTTCCGTATATCACTTTTGCCAGCTGATAGTCACATGCGATATGCATAACATGTAACAATCATTTTCCTTTTTCTTTGTTTGTTTTTTTCTAACTCCTTTGTTCCATGTATACTAGTGTAGTCCAATATTTTGTTGTAAAATAATGTATATATTATAAAAATCAAAGTTACACATTTCTTTGAGAAGTATTTATATAAAAATAAATAAATAACATTAGGTAATTGGCCGTGCACATTCATCGATTTGTCTCTTTATTCACGCAATTTAAAAATAATTTTTTTGTTGCATATCATTAAACACAATTAAATTATCTGTTGTCTTGTTTTCTCTATCTCTCTATTCCTTGCTAGTTATGATTGCATCAGAAAATTCTGTTGTATACTTAGAGACTGTTATACCTCGGATAAGTCTCATTATTGTACATCGATATATTTTATATGTTTTTTATTGTTTAAACCACGACCACCCTTACCCCCTAGTCAAGAGATTCAAAAGTGGCAAGTGGAAGTGTTGTAAGTAGGAAAATGAAAGAAAATTTATATTTATTAGTTCAATAGAATGGAAAGTAACATGGAAGGTGTCACCAACACAATAAAGTCTGTTTTACTTTCCACTCAAAATGGATATAAAAAAGGAAGGAAAATAAAAAATAAAAAAACTTCCAAAACTACCCTTACTTTGAGTAGGAGAGTTCTCCACGTTCCGTTCAGAAAAATCAAGTAATAAATATGGAATTTTGTAATTGTAATAATTTTATATTATTACTTTTTTTTCACTATTTTCTACACAACTGAACAAATTTGACTTTCACTTTATTTTATCTCTTTTTCTTGCCTTTTTTCTTCACATTTTATTTCATTTTCTATCCTTGCAACTAAGCAAAGTCTTAGTTTTTTATCAAAAGAACGATAGTCCTAAATCTAGAACTAAAAGGGATTAAAAAATATATTATATATGTAAATAAAATCTTATATTATTTGAATTATGATTTTATATATATCATTAAAATTATTATCTTCTTTTTACTTAAATTAAATTATAACATGAACTATGAAATGTAATTTTGTTGGTGTCTTTTTCTTATGTGTTACATTTACATTATTTATATAATAAATTTTGAAATATTTATTTTTAATAAGATAAAAAATATCAGACTAAACAAAATTACCAACATTTATTGATACAAGTAGTAACAACTTGTGTTCCTTAACCCACAATCAAACTTAAAATTGAAATTTAATATATTGATAAATAACAAAATTTATAAACTTTAATAAAAAGTTATCATATACATATATATATATATATATATATAGCATTGAAATTAGGTATCCAAATATAAAATTAAATAAATAATTTTTAATTAATATATGAAATTTATCGAACAATTAACAAAAATCACATAATATTTATCCACAAATCACAAAAATAAATTTATAATTTTTTTACATATGATAGCTTTGACAATAAGAGAAATAGATTTTATAACTCGATCAATTTGGGGATATGAGTTCGGGTTATGAAATCATGGCTTACAATGTGAGACTAAAAATAATAAAGATAGTTACTGACCTCTTAGTTGAAATAAATGAAAGTCAAAGATTTGACCAATTTTTGGCATATAGGCTAGAAGCTTAGAGTAGCAAATGTGAGTGGCTTTTATTTGGGCGAGGATATGATGTTAAGGTTTAGAGATAGAATGTGTGTACTTAATATTTGTTAGCTTAGAAAGTTGATCTTCGAAGAGAGGAATATGAGTAAGTGAACTTTTTATCGTAGTACCATCGTAAACCTTCAAGTTTTTTGCAACCTTTGAGTGTACCTGAGTGGAAGATAGCATCTTTATGAATTTTGTGATTAAGTTAAACAACATACAAGTAAACGGGGACTAAATTTTTGAGACCTTACTAGCAACACTTGAAGATTGATGGGTTAAACAGATTAGAAGGAAGTAAATAAGCGATGGCTAATAAACAGGTAGGGTCGTCTGGTGGATTTAGGCCAGATTCGAATATGCTTCTGTTTAGGATACTTTGGAAGGATAAACTGCGTTCGAAAGTTATGGCTTTCTCTTAGAAGCTTCTCCTGAATAGACTGCCGACTATTGATAATTTATTGAAGCATACTGTAAATATCCTTCCACTTATGCAGTGTTGTCCATTGTGTAAAGAGCATCAAGTAGAAGATAGTAAGCATATTGTTTTACCTGTCTAGTGGCTCAAATTTTATGGTCCAAAGTCATGAGGTAGGTCGTATTGAATCCTCGTTATCTGATGATCTCTCTCTTATTTCAGGATGTGAGTGCTTGGGTGGTTGGTAAGTATAAAAGTAAGTGTAGATTTTTATTTGTGAGTGCAGTCTGTTGGGGCATCTGAATATCTAGGAATTTCATAGTCTTTAACAACAGGCTTGTGGAGTCCCTCGATATATTTGACTTCATTCAACTCATCTCCTGGAAATGGCTGTCTTATAGGTTTGGTTTTATGAGGGAGCGTGTCTTTTCTGATTGGTGTAGTAACCCTCGTTAGTGTCTGTTGAATTTGTAGACAATTTAGGAGGTTTGGTGGGGTAGCCTTAGATGTTTAGTTCAAGGAGGTGTCTTTTCGCTCTTTCCATTTGATGGATGTATAGGGTATTAGAAACTTATTATTTCGCCTATTCTTCCATTTATTTATATATATATATATATATATATATATATATATATTGTCTTTAGAAAAAAAACCTTGAACTATTTTTTTATTGGCTCAATTAATGAGAAATCAAGTTGTGAGAACCATAAAAATGTATATATTCCAGTTTAAAGTGAACTTTAATCATTAAAAGTAGTAAAATATAAAATAAAATAGTTAATTAAAT
The DNA here is from genome assembly GCA_037954015.1 of Psophocarpus tetragonolobus. Taxonomy (NCBI): domain Eukaryota; kingdom Viridiplantae; phylum Streptophyta; class Magnoliopsida; order Fabales; family Fabaceae; genus Psophocarpus; species Psophocarpus tetragonolobus. The sequence goes on along the minus strand of CM075689.1, from coordinate 18,423,623 downwards.
CAATTTAATGAGATGTTATGATTAATTTAAATATATCGTTTGAATTTTTTTAAAAATCAATTTCTTATTAATAATAAAATTTTCATATTAACAATTTTTATTTCTTTAAAATTTTATCTTTCTAATAAAATCAATCTATTTCCTGTAACCAAAAAATCAACCAATTTATTTTTCTTCAGACATAATTGATCTATAAGATACTATATATATATATATATATATATATATATAATTTAAGTTTTAAAAATCTTACTAATATCCTGAATCGATGCGACATGTTAAGATATTTCCTTTCTTCAATTTTAATGTATCTTTAAGTGTCATGTGGAGAGACTACCCATAAAGGCAAGGGAAGAAAGAATAAGATATTAATTAGTGATTAAATGAAAGATAAACAAATTATGCTTTTTTTATTCTTAAGAGAAAGTATAACTAGATGAGGAGTATGATAAGACCCAAAAGAGTTAGGTCTACGGATAATAAAATTTAATCAAGAATATAAAATATAAATTAAGACTAAAATATTTTATTATCTTTTTACATTTTTAAAGATAAATATGAATATATAATCTTAATCATATCAACGGATAATAATTATTATATGTCAACATCCTATTATTATTCACAAGAATAAATAAAATATTTAACTTCACATATACAATTCTTTTGCCAATTGAGTATTATAAATTTATAATATATGAACATGGATCCTCTCCTGTTAAAAACGTTAATAGGAATAGCAACCATTAAATTATATATGATTTAACTAAATGTTTCATTTATCATAAAATGTTAAATCAATAAAAAAAATTAAGCTTATAATAAAAAAATCTAAAAAAAATCACATTTTCCATTTGTTTCAGTTTTTGTCCCTGCTATAAAACTAAACCAACTAAACAAAAATTATAAGGTAACTATAAAATATTAGGTTACTTCCTTTTAGTTTGAAGAGAAAGAGTTATCAGGCAAATTAAATACCTTTAATATAATATAATATAATACAAAGATCTACCGGATAGTTTTTCTGAAATACTTTATGAAAATTAAAATATAAAATAATATTTTTATAAGTTAAAATTAATCTATTCTCACATTAAGGGATTGATGTTTGAACATTTTTTGTAGAAAAAGAGCTTTGAGATTAACTTGAAATAAACAATCTTTTAATTAACAAAGTGTTGAACAAGAACCTGAGACGCCAACAATCATTTTTAGTTATTCATCAACACATTTTACACTCTCTTAATCTTTGTTTTTATTTCACTTAAAAACCCATTCATCATATTAGTGGAATAATCAATTTTTGTTTAGAATTAGTGAATCTTCCTAATATCCACCAAATTGCTAAGGAGACAATTTGATATTCATAAGATATTACAACAAGACTCATACACTTGTCAGAAATAATCAACACACACATGAGAATAAGGAAAGACAATAATGGTTGAGTGTCATGAAGAAAGAACAACTTTAGCGACCATTTGATGTGAAAAACAACCACAACTAAGAACAATTAATCGAATAACAATTACACAAAAATTGGCTCAAAAAATCTTAACTAATATCAATTGAGAAATAACTATGATCTACGTTAGTTAAAAAATAACCTAGCAAATGTTGATAAAAGAATAATCTAATCAACGTCGACCGAAAAGTATCCGTAATGACTCCTAAAAAAACCTCAATCAATGTCGGCCATTAAACATCATAAGCCTATGTGAGTTGAAAAACCTTAACCAACGTTGATGGAAAAATAACACTAATTAACACTAGTTAAAAAAACTTAACCCACATCAACCACAAAATAATGTTTTATAAATGCATATTCTAAAAAGGTAGTCGTATAAATATATTCTAATTCTCACACACAATGCAATTTTAATTAGATATGCCACAGAGAAATGCTTTAAAGTATATGCTATGTATAATTGTGTTAAAAATATATATCATGAATAATATTTATTTTAGTAAAAATATTATTTATTATTATTTTTACATAAAATAAAATAATTAAAAAGGAAAATATTTTAGATAAAAAAGAATTATTGTATGACAAGTGATAGACACTAATTTATAAATTAAAAAAACTGATAAGAATTATTGTAGGCTCTTCCTATTGTAAATAAAGAGAAGTTGAAGGCATTTTTGTCAATTCACTTGTAGTGTTCGAAGATAAGAATCCTGATAATAACAGATACAAACCACATATACAAACTATCTATCAAACATTGAGTGAGCTAAAGTTCATCATGGTTCTTTTCTTATATATATGCTTCCAAAAATTATTGTGTCACTTGTCTGGTTGTTTTTGGTGCATGTGGGGCTCATGGTTTGGATCCAAATTTTCGTATAACTTATAGCCACTTTTTCTTTTTTATATAATTTTTTTTTACACAAATGGCTTACCCACATTATTTATTTAAGTAACCTCTTTTATTATTCAAGTTAAAAAATTAGTTATTAGGAAACCAATTTCTCAACATGATTTATTTTTTATGCAAAAAAGCCTCTATAAAATTGGTTGCTGGTAACTAATTTTTTATTGGACGTTTTCTTTTTCAGATTTATTTTCTTAGTCAATTTTTTAAAATTTATTTTTTATTTATATAGATTGTTTTAAATCATGAATTTTAAAATTAAAACTTTTTAGTTAATTTATGTTTCATTTTATTTTTTTTATATTTTTTTTATGTTGTGCATCGTTTTTTGTTGTTTTAATTTTCTTTTAAGGCTTTGTAATTTATTTTTCCACTTATATTTTTTAAGATAAAATTTTTAAACACTTTTTAATAAAATAATTTGAAATATTACATTTAAAAATATTATTTTAAAAAATTTAAACTGAAAAATAAATTACAAACTATTTTAAAAAAAATTTAAAATAACGAAAAAGATACAAAACATAAAAATAAAACACATAAGAAACAAAATGAAATACAAATTAACTTAAAACGTTTTTAAAATAATACTTTAGGAAAACATATGTACATAAAAAATTAATTAAAAAGAAATAAAACAAATTTTAAAACAAAAATATGAAAACATTTAGTTAACTTTTAATTTTTTTAAAATTTATTTTTTATTTAAGTATTATTTTTAAAGCATGAATTTTAAAATTTATTTTTTTTTATTTAATTAATATTTTACTTTATTTTATTATGTGTTTTATTTTTACGTTATGTATTTGTTTTCGTTGTTTTAATTTTTTTAAACGCTTGGTAATTTATTTTTTATTTATATTTTTAAGTTAATTTTTTTGAAAATTTATTACAAAAATAACTTAAAAATAATATGAAATATTAGGTTTATAAATATTAATTTAAAACTTTTAAACTAAAAAATAAATTACAAAGCATTTAAAAAAATTTAAACTTACGAAAAATATACACAACATAAAAATAAAACACATAAAAAAATACAAATTAACTTAAAAAAGTTTTAAAATGTGTATCTTTTTCATGTTTGATTAGCTTAAAAATTTTTTTAGTTAACCTACAAAATTTAACTTAAAAAATATAGGCTAAATTATATTTTGTGCCCCCCGATTTTAGTTCTTATTAGCTTTTTTCTCCCTTTAATTTTTTCTTCACTTTTACAAATTAAGAGTTAATTAATTTTAGTTCTTATTTTTATTTAAATTAAAATTTAAATTAAATACATAATTTTAATTCTTAAGTTAAATTAAATCTTAATTTTAATTAAAATTAACTTAATAAATAAAATTAAAAATAAAATAGAAATAGAAATTAAAATTAAGAACTAAATTTAAATTAAAAGTTAAATTAAAATGTAAATAGAATTTAAATTAAAATTATAATTTAAATTAAAAATTAAAATTATTAACAAAATTTAATTTAAATTTTAATTCTTAATTTTAATTTCTATTTTATTTTTAATTTTAGTTCTTATTTTTATATTTTAATAATTTTAATTTATATTTTTAATTGGTTTTAATTTTTAATTTATAATCCTAGGATTTTATTATAATAAATAATTAATAAATATAAATTAAATTTTTAGTTTTTAATTTTAACTTTTAGTTTTAATCCTACTTTTGTATATTTACATTTATATTTTAATTAATTTTGATACTAACACTAATTAAAGTTTAAGTAGATTTGAATTACAAAATAAAATTAATCTTGACACATGGTGTAGTAGTATGAGCTATTGTACTTTATAGTGAGGTCCCAAAGGAAATGTTGAGATGGGGAGAAGCTCTCACACGAGTAGCCAATCTCTCTGGTTGGGATATTCGAAATAAGTAAGCAATCCTCTCTAATCTCTCCTTTGGCAACGCTTTTCTCTAATTTACTATCCCTTACTAAACTAGATCAAATAGTCATAAGATGGAACTTGACTCCAAATTTATACACGTTTAAGGCTCATAGTATTAAAAATGAAAAAGTCCTTTTTTTTGTTATCTTGTTGTCCTATACATATTCTGATTTGACATCCTTCATTTTCATTAAAATTTCAGGCAACAGTATGTAGAGATTGAACAAATTGTAACATATAACAAATATGTTGGGTCCAAAATTTTCAAGTCTTCCAAATGATCATCTAGTAGGGATGCAATCTCGTATTGAAGAATTAGAAAAGTTTTTATGTTTTGAGTCAGTTAATGATGTTCGAGTTGTTGGAACTACTAGGATGAGTGGAATGGGAAAGACAACTCTTGTTCGTGCTTTATATGAAAGAGTCTCTCATCATAATTTCCAGGGATGAACATATATTGAAGACACATGGAGTAGATGATGTTTACCGCGTACAAGCATTGGATTTTAAGGATGCTGTTCAGTTGTTTTGCAGAAAAGTTTTCAGAAGTAATTATATTATGAGTGATTATAAAGGGTTGGTACATGATGTACTCTGACATGCTCAAGGCCACCCATTAGCTATTGAAGTAATGGGCTCATCTTTGTTTGGTCACAATATCTTAGAGTGGAGAAGTGCTTTAGCTAGCGTAAGAAAAAATAAAAGTAAGGATATTATGGATGTACTGCGGCAAAGCTTTGATCAGTTGGAAAACATGGACAAAGAAATATTCTTAGATATCGCTTGCTTTTCAATACCTGGGAAGATGAGAAAGTGAAGCAAATTCTAGATTTTCTTGGATTTCATGCTGAATATGGCCTACGAGTTCTTGGATTTGGGCAGGTACATTGTTCAAGAATTAGCACAAAACAACCCGAGAAATATGAAGTGGTTGCAGATTCTGACTAGGTTGAGCGATTTCCAAGATCTCTGCGAAGTTCTGTCAAACAATATGGTAAAATAATTTTTTACTATAAAATACTAGGTTGCCATTTTTTCAGAATCTGCAACCACTTAATAAATTCTTACACATATTTTATTTTCCTTTAAATGTTGTAGGCAGGAGAAAATCTTGAAGCCATAGTTATTGATTATTGTTAATATAACTCTCATAAAAAAACACTGGTCGATGCTCTATCGAAATGGGTCACCTTAAGTTGCTCCTATGTGTGGATCTGAATTCCTGTGGAACCCTTAGTTATCTTTCTAAGGAATTAGGATATCTTAGTTGGTTTGAATATCTTTTCAGTATTTGCCACGAGATTTTCAGCCAAAGAAGCTTGTTGAGTCGTCTCTACATTACAGCAGCCTTAAACAGTTATGGGAAGACACAAAGGTAGAGTAAACTATTTTTCTATTTCTATTTTTTTCCCTTTGAATACACGCACGAATAAAACACAACTCTCATATATACTTTTGCTTTGTTTCTATTTAATTAAAGAAACAAATGAAAGATAGCCGAACTACGTTATTAATTTTGTCTAGTGTTGGCCTTTTATTGTAGTCTCTACACAATTCCAAATGTTTGGATCTTTCTCACTCCAAAAATCTAATCAATATGCCAAACTTCAGCAAGGCCCCAAATCTTGAGTGTTTGAATCTCGAAGGATGTATAAAACTCAGGGAGATCCATCCATGCATATGTACTCTAAGAAAACTTGTTGATTTTAGTGTAAAAGACTGCAAAAGTTTACTATGGTTACCAAACTGCATATTGAGCCTCAATTCTCTTGAACATTTGAATATCTCTGCTTGTTCAAAATTGTATAATATCCCATTATTTGATGAACGAAAGAATGAAGAGCATTCAAAGAAGATTTGCATAAGTGAAGCTCCTAGTCATTCCCAATCAACATCCTCATTCACCAAAAGGTGGCTGACATGGCCTTTGTTGTTGAATTCCAGAGTTCCTAAAGAGTCGATCAGTTGTTTGTTGCCTTCCTCACCTATTTTCCCATGTATGAGTCCACTTAATCTAAGTTTCTGCAATTTAGTTGAAATCCCTGATGCTATTGGAAATTTAAGTTGCTTAGAAAGGCTAAATTTAATGGGAAACAGTTTTGCTACACTACCCAGCCTCAAGGAGCTTTCCAAACTATATTATTTAAACTTGCAGCATTGCCAGCAGTTGAAATATTTGCCAGAGCTCCCTTCACGAATTGAGTTACCGTCAAAAGGGTACATGCCATTTTCTCCAGTTATAACGAGTCTAGTTCCTATAAAAAATGAAGGATTATATATGTTCAATTGTCCAGAATTAGCTAAGAGGGAATGCTACACTGGCATTGGTTTATCATGGATGATACAAATTGTTCAGGTATGATGCTACTTCCTTCTTCCTCTCATATCTCTCTCTTTATGTGTGTAAGAGCCTACAACTAACAAATGGTTATGTATGTGGTACCATTCACTTTACAAATACAAACATGCTGAATATCCTAACTGGTGGGCTCCATGTGTTACAAGTATAATCCTGGAAGTGAAATACCAATGTGGTTCAATAATCAACATGTGAGCACGGGTACTTTAATAAGCATGGAGGCATTGAAACAAGGTATATAGAGTCAATAAATAATAAAATAAATATGGTATGTTCCATCAAAGATCCTTAAATGAGTGGGTAATTGTGTTATGTGTAGAGGAGTGTTTCCTAACACATTGAAACGAGGTTTGCAATAATCAAATGAAACCAAGATGACGCGCCCACCACTGGATTTCCAATTTAAAAGCTGCAATACTGTTAAAGTAAATTCCATTTTCTTCAAATAAGATGAAAAGAAATGTTCATTAAGTTTAATTGTTGTTATTATTTTTCCTATGACAATATTTCTTACCTGCTAGTTAATTTTTTAATTTGTCGTATGTTATTTGTTTTCTAAATATATGAATTCTACTCCATAGTGATCCCTTTGAGTCAGGAACACTTGTGCTTGCTTCCTTCCACTTTCGCAATTGCAATGGCTTCTAGCACTGTCATCCACCCCATAAAGACATACGATGTGTTTGTGAACTTCCGTGGTGACACACGAGACAACTTCACTGCTCTTCTTTTTCAAGCTCTCCATAGGAATGGCATTTACGCCTTCAAAGATGATGAATATCTCACGAAAGGTGAACTTATAGAACCCGAGCTAGTTAGCACCATTATAGGTCTCATGTTTTTATTTTTGGTATTTTCAAAGAGCTATGCTTTCTCAACTTGGTGTTGGTGCTTGCAACTAGCATAGATTCAATATTGATCCAATATTAGAGGTGCAAAAGCAGAGTGAAGGTTAGAAAGCCTTTATAGAATACCAAAAAATATTAAAAAGGAGGCAAAGAGATGGAGAAACTGCAGAAATAGAGAAAGAAAAATTATACATATACACTCTATACTATTACACAACTAGTGAGAGAAAGAAAAATAAAATAACAGAAATAGAAAGAAGAAGTATGAATAAAATGTATAAATTAGAAGGATATACATGTATTATTACTCGTGGAGAAAAGCCTTGAAACATGTGTCACATCTCCTGGCTTGGTATATCCTAAGTAAATAACTAATAATCTATCATTTCACATCTTCCATATAAATGCATCAAGTTATATACATGTTCAAACAGAAAAGTACTCTATTATTATGTAAATATTATTTTGAAACAGGAAAGGTACTCTATTAGAATCTTGTACTATATATGTAAATTTTGTTTTTGTTCACTTGGGTGACAATTTGTAGTTCTTCATTCTCTTTAATTTTCCAGGCTACAACATGCAGAGATTGAAGAAATTGTTCATGAGATAATATAAGAAACGTATTGGGTCCCAGATTTTTAAGTCTTCCAAACCATGATCTAGTTGAGATGGAATCAGTTGTTGGATAACCTAACTCGCATAAAGAATCCGTACGATGTATATGATACCTTTTCTTTTGGATATACGTTTACCATAGGAGATAGAGTTTGTGATTCTTTCTAGCAACAGAATTTTATGTCTAATATGATTTTATTGTATTCAAATCCATATATTGAAATCTAATACTGTGATCATTATGGCTCTTCATGACATCAGGAAGAGAAGTAAAAAAAAAAAAAGTTCCTCATTTGAGTCAATCTGATGAAGTCATCATATCTTTGTTTTCTACTTTCATATCTTACATATTTAAATAGAAGCTGTTTCAGATTTTGATTCAAACAACCTTTGCCTGTCCTGACATTTAATGTCTTGACTAGTCTCAATGATATCTATTCGTAAGAAAATAAAAGGAAAAATAATGACATTAACAAACAAAAATATTTTCTGTAATGTTATGCAAATTATGTTGAGGATTGAACACACAAGACAAATGTTATGATTAAAGCATTATTGAACTGGGGTCAAAAGTGGATACACAATTGGTTCACAGCTTGGCTTCAGGAATATGCATCTAAAGACAAAAGTAATATACAGTTAAGTTTCAGGAATATGCCGAAGCCAAGCATCCCAAGGCTGATCTCTATACATTTACAGCATATATAAAATTCTGTAGATAAGATTAACAAACAGTAAACTTCAAAAAAATCATAACGAACACATGGCCCAGGAAACTAACATAAAAGACAGTCACCATGGTAGTGTCCTACTAATATCAACTTTAGACTATGTATGCATACGAGTATTTTGTTTTATAATTGTAGCATATGATTCCACACATTGCATATGGAACAAGCTTTTGGGAAATCAAAGAAAGCAATTGGCCAGTTGTCGCACTTCTAATGGAGGAGATTTCAATAGTGCTTACTTGATTTTGAGAGATTATTTATTTGTTGGATTTACGAATCTTATCATCAAACAAGTTTAACGAATAAAGTGTGTTCGTATTAGTTTTTAATAAAAGTTGAAAAGTACGTGAGCACAACAATGTAGAAAAAAGGAAGCACTGGACGTGAATTAAGGAAGGTTAAAGGAAATTATTAAAAGTTAACGCCAAAAAAACTCAATTATTGGCTTTTATACAATGTACAATAACTTTGTAGCGAGGAAAGTGGAAAATATCAACTATCAACAAAGAAGAGCAGAGTGGAAATTAAAGTGTAATCATATTAACTTTATAGAAAAATGGAATTGGTCTTCTCCTTTTACAACTTTACCCACCGTGTGCCAAGGCCCACGAGCCTTGGGAAGATTTATATTTCTTCTTTGCCAACACTTTGTATAACCAGAGATACTGGTGCTTGCTTTCAAGTTTCAACCTTAACAGTAATTCTAATTCTCATCGAATTTTGTTCTCAGTTCTCAGTAATGGCTTCTAACGCCATAGTGGAATGCATCTCTTCATCTTCTCATGCAGTAAAGACATATGACGTGTTTGTGAGCTTCCATGGCGAAGACACACGCAACAACTTCACCGGTTTTCTCTTTCATGCTCTCCGTAGAAATGGCATTGAGGTCTTCAAAGATGATGCAGATCTCAGGAAAGGTGAATCCATAGCACCCGAGCTTTTACAAGCTATTGAAGCATCTCATATCTTCATAGTGGTCTTCTCAAAACACTATGCTTCTTCAACTTGGTGCTTGCGAGAACTAGCTAAGATATGCAACTGCATTGAAACATCACACAAATGTGTTCTGCCTATTTTTTATGACGTTGATCCATCAGAAGTGCGAAAACAGAGTGGATATTATGAGGAAGCCTTTGCAAAACACGAAGAAATGTTCAAACAAGATAAAGAGAAGATGGAGGAAGTACAGACATGGAGAAAATCTTTGGCACAAGTGGCCAATCTTTCTGGCTGGGATATCCGAAATAAGTAAGTGCAAATTTGTCCTCTTTCATTTCATGATGAACCATAATGGTACATGTGCAGTGACTGATATCCATGTGCATATATTTCAACAGTTCTTAATCATATTTTTTTTCTGTTTAATTTGCTAACATGTAAATTGAGTCCAACTTTAATAATTTATAGATGTTTAATGCAAATAGTATTTTAAAAGTGAAAATTTAATTTGTTTTTAATTATCTTGCTCAATACATGTACTTTTTGTTTTGATTCTCTTGGATGATGATTTGACGTGCTTGATCTTTATATTTCAGGCCACAGCATGATGAAATTGAGGAAATTGTTCGAAACATTATAAATATATTAGGTTCCAAATTTTCAAGTCTTCCAAATGATAATCTTGTTGGGATGGAATCTCGTCTTGAAGAATTAGCAAAGCTTTTACATTTGGACTCGGATAATGACACTAGAGTCGTTGGAATTTGTGGCATGGCTGGAATAGGAAAAACCACTCTTGGTCGTGTTTTATACGAAAGAATCTCTCATCAATATGATTTTCGTTGTTTTATTGATGATGTAAACAAAATTTATCGAGATTCTAGTACATTAGGGGTGCAAAAACATTTACTTTCTCATTCTCAAATTGAGAAAAATGTTGAGATTTGTAATGTATCCATGGGAACATGTTTGGTATGGAGTAGGCTACGCAATGCAAAGGCACTTATAGTTTTTGATAATGTTGATAAAGTGGAACAACTAAAGATATTTACAGGGAATAGAGAGACTCTGTTACGTGAATGCCTTGGTGGAGGAAGTAGAATCATCATAATATCTAGGGATAAACATATATTGCGAACACATGGAGTCGATGATGTGTACCACGTTCAACCATTGAATGACGAACATGCTGTTCAATTGCTTTGCAGAAATGCTTTCAAAGGTAATTATATTATGAGTGATTTTGAAATTTTGATACATGATTTATTAATTCATGCTCAAGGCCATCCCTTAGCAATTGAAGTGTTAGGCTCTTCTTTGTTTGGTCGAAATGTCTGACAATGGAAAAGTGCATTGGGTAGGCTAAGAGAAAAAAAAAGTAAAAATATTATGGATGTGTTACGAATAAGTTTTGATGAGTTGGAAGACATGGACAAGGAGATATTTCTAGATATTGCTTGCTTATTCTATAGGGGTGAATACCAAGAATATTTGAAGGAAATTGTAGACTTTCGTGGATTTCATCCTGAAATTGGCCTACAAGTTCTCAGTGACAAATCACTCATAACAATTGAGGATGGGAGGATATATATGCAAAACTTGTTAAGTGATTTGGGCAAGTGTATTGTTCGAGAAAAATACCCTAAAGAACCAAGAAAGTGGAGTCGGTTGTGGGATTACGAAGATCTGCACAAAGTAATGTTAGACGATAAGGTAAAGTAGTTTTTGAGTATAAAATCCTAAGTTGTCATTATTGTAGAATTAGAAAATACTTTCGAGGATCTAACATTTTCTTTCCCCTAAACAATGTCGCAGCCAGCAGAAAATCTTGAAGCCATAGTTGTTGACTATTTATTCGAGGTATCACAAATTGCAACAATGAGAGCTGATGCACTATAAAAAATGAGTCACTTAAAGTTTCTCAAACTTGGAGGAGGAGTGAAATTTTCAGGGAGCCTCAATTATCTTTCCAATCAATTAGGATATCTTATTTGGGAAGAATATCCTTTTCAATGTTTACCACCATGTTTTCAGCCGGAGCAACTTGTTCAGTTGTCCCTTCGTGAGAGTAACATCAAACAATTATGGGAAGGAAAGAAGGTAATGTATTTCTTTCTTTTTCTATTTTCTTATTCTTTAATTTAATGAATAATTATCTTTTGTTATTTGCTTTCTATACTGATTAAAGATATAGAAAAAGGCTAAAGTGTTATCATTAAATGTTTATGTTATGGGTCCTTCATTGCAGCCTCTGCATAATTTGAAACGGTTGGACCTGTCTTACTCCCAAAATCTAATCGATACGCCAAATTTTGGTGAGGCCCTGAATCTTGAGATTCTATGTCTGGAAGGATGTACACAACTAAGGCAGATGGATCCATCCATTGGTCTTCTAAGAAAGCTTACTTTTTTGAATTTGACAGACTGCAAAAGTCTAGTATGCTTGCCAAACAACATATTAGAACTCAATTCTCTTGAATTCCTTAGTCTTTCTGGTTGTTCAAAACTGTATAATATATTGTCATTAAACAAAGCAAAGGAGGGAGAACATTCGAAGAAGCTTTGTATACGTGATGCTCCTATGAATTCCCACTCAACATGGTCCATCATGAAAAGCTGGTTTATCTCGCCATTACAATTGTTGTATTCCAAAGCACATAAAGATTCAATTACTTGCTTGCCACCATCATCGCTTACTTTCCCTTGTATGCGTCATCTTGATCTATGTTTCTGCAATTTGCTTCATGTCCCTGATGCTATTGGAAATTTACATTTCTTAGAAACGCTGAGGTTAATGGGAAATAATTTTGCTACTCTGCCGAGCCTCAAGGAGCTTTCCAAATTGAATGAATTAGACTTACAACATTGCAAGCGATTGAAATATTTGCCCGAGCTTCCATCACAAACTAATGTGTTATCAGTATGTTACTGGCAATCAAGATCATTTCAAAAAGGTTTTCTGCTTCATTTAGTAGAAGCAGTGTTAAAAATCTTCAATTGCCCAGAATTAGTTGAGAGAGAACGTTGCAGCAGCATGTGTTTTTCATGGATGATGCAGATTGTTCAGGTGTGCATAATCCTTCCTTCCTTCCTTCTCCCATCTTTTTCTATTATGTTTTATGTTGTAGTAGGAATTAAAAAATTTGACCTGTGTCTGTGGTACTAGGCGAACTATCCATACGAATGTGGTGAAAACTGCTGTTGGTTATGGCCTCCGCATATTTCAAGTATAATTCCAGGAAGTGAAATACCAAGGTGGTTCAACAATCAGTATGAGGGCAAGGGCAATTTCATATACATAGACACATCTCACTTCATGCACCATGACAAAAATTGGATAGGTGTTGCGTGTAGTGTAATATTTGTCATTCCTAAACAAAGGGGAATATGCCCCCTAGAAAAGGAACAAAAAAGCATTATGAGTTTGCGGCTTCATTACCGTGTAGATTTAATCACAGATGAATTGGATCACATGTTTTTATTCTATTTCAATCGAAAACATTTCATTCGTGCATGTACATTGGACCATCCACTTAGGACATATCCCGGTGACTTGAAATTGGGATTTCAAATTGGTGAAAATGAATGTTATGTTGAGGTGAAGAAATATGGTTACCGACTGCTTTATAAAGAGGATCTACAACAGAATTCTTTGTTTCGGAAGCGCAAGTGTGAGGCAATTGAAAGAACATAAGTAGTAACTCACTGTCGGCAATACTTTAATCATAGTGAAGAATTGGAGGCACATTTGAATATGGATGCAAGATTTGCAATAATGAAACCAAAAAGTAGAAGTGCACAGTAGAAGCAACAGCAACATTCAAATTCACTTTCACTTTGGGAATGACAGTTCTTTCGTATGCATCATATGGTTCAAGTAATTCCACTTTCTTTGAATGAGGTCAGAAGAAATGCTAATCAATGGTCTTTTTTTTTTTAATAGAAAGTAAACTAGCTAATTATATGCATACCTTTCTTACTTGTCATTTAATTTTCTTAATCTATCGATTTAACATCCCTTTTTTAGTCTTGCATGACACTTGAACAAAATGTTATTATAAGTCTTTTGACAACATTCTAAAAATGTCACCAATTAATAAATATTAATAATATTTTTTTAATATTTTATCAAATATTTTGTGTAATATGAGTCAATAAAGTCTCTAGATTAAAAATGTAAATATAACTGATGACATAAATGATTTAGTCAATAAAGTTTCTAGATTATCTTTAGGAACGAGCACACAAACTAAAACAGTATGTAAAAATACTCATAAATTTGTTAAAGTAATTACAACAATAAATAAAGCTGAATCTAGTAATAGAAATCAGACTACACAGGAGAACAATAACTCCAACAAAGACAAATCTATTAGTTAAATATGAATTTTACACCAATTAATAATTCACAAACACAAGTACAAGAAATTTCTATGGATAGTACATCTAATAGGAATCAAACAACAGAGAGGTTTCCTGGAACTTCTCGAAGACTAAGAGAACATAATACTAGGAGACAAGATCTCATCCAACACCCTGGAATCTTAGATAGATTTCTACACAGAAGAAGATCTACTAATGTTAGACGATTAGAAGACTTAGTAGATATACAACAAAATGTTGAAATAGGATCAAACTCTCGAATAGATTCTTTGAATCCTAGACAATTATACAATATAGGTTGGTTGAGCTCCGAAAGAACTAGCCTTTACAGATATAGGAGGAAAGAAGATTTCCACCTTCCTGACAACACTTATGAGATAATACCATTAATATCTCAACAAACAGCTACACAACTTTGAAACCAACAAGGAAGATATGTTCATATGGGTTTAATCACCATAGGCGTAAGATCCTTAGCTAGACATATGATTGGAGCTAGAGCCTTAATAGTTCTCCATGACACCAAATTCCAAAACAATGATTCCGAAAGCATCATAGGTATACTAGAAGTTGACTTAAATCAACCCATATCTTTGATATACCTTGCCCCAAATTTTACACTTACTCTTCTAGACTTTGTAAACCACATTAGTCTAGAAGTACAAACCATAGGATTTGGAACAAATTGGATAGGAGATAACCTACACTTAGACATAACCTTCATAGGAAGAATAAGTAATTATATTTCTTCTATGTATAGAATAAACACTAGACCATTAGAAGAAGCTATTAGCTCTATTGGTACACAATTTTTGCCAGCCCAAGCTTTCACTCGAAGAAATGAGGGTCATCTATGGCAAACTCATTTACAAAAGGATGAACGAAATCCCATCACAAATCCAAACTCTGTCATCTTACACAATAGATCTAGAGGCCTTAGTCTAAGTTTTACAGACTATAGAAACACATCACTCATAGATTTAGAACAAACTAGAAGGGATAGTACATCTGCTATTCGTGACAATGATCATATTGCTATGATGAATATCATAGATAATGATGATGAAGAAGATGATGACATGACTGAGGAAGAATGGAATCATCATCAAGCAAACATAGTCATGCTTAGGCAAGGAACTTTAGAAACAATGTCTAGACAAGATTCTTTACAACATAGCCTCCTTAGTGAGTCAAACTGGGAATCCTGGGATAATTTTCCCCCAGAACATAATGAAGTCATAACACTTCAAGAAAATGATATATATGATATAGTTAATATCTTTTTACAAAATTTAAAACTTGAAGAACAAACTGAAGAAAAAGAATATTTTCACAAACTTCAAGAAAAATTTAAAGACAAAGAAGATGATGAATTGTCCACTACCTCTGAAAACACAAAAGTAGGATTGATCAATGAATATGAAGAATCCACTGCTACAAATTATAGGTTAGATCCTGCTGGTACTCAGAATTATAGCCCGGGATTTTTACCTAGAGAAACAGTTCAAAATATTGTTCTTAGTGATAATAAATACATCTCACATGGTAAAAGATTGCCAGTAGAACCACATTTTCAAATTCCAAATTTACTTCTTAACTTAGGAGGAATAGATCCACAACTCCTTCCTACATACATCGAACAACGGACTGCTGCTGTAATCCGTGATTATGGCATACATCATGAAAAAGATGTACAGTCTTCACAAGAAATGATCGCAAAAGGAGAAACATATCTCGGCGACATTGCTAGATCTGGTTGGGAATCCTTTAAGAAAAACTTCCCTAATGATCTAAATACTTTGGTTGTTGAACCTGGTCCAAACATTTACAATTTTTGTTCCCTAGTACAAAGATTGTTCACTTCACAATCTGCCAATGATGGTAATACTATTAGACAACAAATTTATTTAGGACACCTAGAAAGATTGTCCATTGAATACTTTGGAAAAATAAAAGAATATTGTCAAGATTATTTGTTATACGCGTCTATAGCCGGATGCTTTCATGACGTGAATATAGGAGATAAAATGTTCCTTAAACTTCCAGGCAAGTTAGGACAAAAAATTAGAGAAAATTGGAAAAATGATGAGGTTACTCCCATGTTGAATAATCTCTCAATACGTATACAACACATTATGAAAATAATGGAAGATACATGTACACATATAGCCATACAAAAACAACTTAAACATTCTGATGCAGGAATCTGCAAACAAATATATACACCTCAACAATATTCACAAAATAAGTATAAAAATAAAAGAAATAATTCTAGAAGTAAGCCTAGAAATATCAATACACAAAAATACTTAGGACCAAGAAATCTTAGAAAAACTTATACAATAAGAGCATCTAATGCTAGAAAACCTACACTAAATCCTAGTAGACATGTTAGGAAATACAGAGATAATAAAACTTACAAACAAATATTAAAATGTTTTGCTTGTAATCAACCAGGACATTTTTCAAGAGATTGTGCAAACATTTCTAATCTTTACACATAGTGGTACGACAGATTCTTCTTTATGTCCTCTTTGTGTTTGTCTCAAAATTTTTTTCATATGGATGTGGTTGACTGGATTTTAAGTAACATTGGGAAAACAACGTTGGTCAAGAGGATAATGTGGAATGTTCTCTTTTCCATTACAGTCCACATGGTTTGGAAGGCTTAAAATAATGTGGTCTTCAATAATAGGACGTTTGAGTATTACAGTTTCAGTTTGTTTATCATGCAAATCACACAAATTCACCGTTTGGACTTGAAACCTATATCCAATGCTTATGGAGTCCAAAAGGTTTATTGGAGGTTTCCCCTACGGAGTGGGTTACAACAAACACTGATGGGTTTGTCAAGATGCAACGTCAATCTACAACATATGTGGGCCTACTTTGGGATGAGAAGGGACTATGGCTTGGTGATTTTGTTCTGAATTTGGGTTCATCAGATGTGATTATGATAGAATTATAAGGAATCGTTTCTGCTTTGCAGTTTGCATTTGTGTGGAATAAGGGCATCCGAAGGTTACGGGTTGAATGTGACTCACAAATGATTATTGGGTTTATGAATGAAGTTGTGCTACACTCCCATCCATATTGAGCATTCGTGAATTTCATTCATGAATTTCATTCATAGTTGGTCTGGGAAGGAATGAAAGGTAGTTTTTATTTATATTTATAGAGAGGTTAAAATGGTAGCTAATCATTTAGTTAATATTGTTCATTTGTATCTTTTAGAAACTCATGTTTTATAGCATCTCCTTTGTCCTACTACCTTCTTCTGCATAGGAATATTATGAGAGTAGCTATTGAACATTTTATCTGTTTGTAAGGGTTTGGCCCTAGGCTTCAAACCTTCCCATTACCAGAAAAAAAAAAAAAAAAAAAAAACATTTGCATGTAATTCATAACTATTCTAATACTTTTATTTGTTTCAAAGAATCTTTTTTCTTTGTATGATAAACAGCAAATAGTCGTAGTAGAAGAAGGTCATTTTTTTGTAGAAATATTTATCATGACAAATAAGTCTATATGAATGAGGAAATCAAGAGAATTGTTGTAAGATAATCTTAATTATTATCTACTTTTTGACATACAGAGTGTGTTTTACATGAAATATTACGTTTTTTAGGTGGTTAAATAAATAATTTTCAAAATTATGTAGTTGAACTAGCGAAAGAAAAAAAAAGTCAAACCAATTGGCTGTACCCTCTGCAAAAATATGCCAATTCATTTGGAGTTTTGATGAAACAGCCTTCACCTGGGAAACTCCAAAGACTATATCGAGAAGTGCCTTAGAAAGGACCATCGAAATGGGAAAGGGAGAATTCTGGTCAAACTAGTTGACTTTACGCACGCAGTATTGATCATAACTTCCTGGGTGGACTCTCTTCCTTCGTCAACTTCATTGATCAAGTCAGACGAATAATAAAAGTTGAAAAGTACATGAACACAACATTGTAAAAAAAAGGAAGTCATGAACGCAATTATCAAAGAGATGACGCCAAAAGCTCAATTATTGGGCTTCAATTCTTCTTTGCCGACACTTGGTATAACCATGAAATGTAGTCACTATTGGACAATGGCAAGAATACTATATCAAATGTATGAGTATCTATCTATTATGTTATGTAAAAGTTGAGACCAGCTCTTGAAACGCCTCCAATCTTAGCCTTGAAGGTTGATTATATATTCTGTTGATATCTCAGCTCCTCTAATATTCTCTTTAGCTGTTTCAAATGAATCTTGCTGTAGATGTCACCTTTGTTCTATCTACTTAATTTCCCATTGTTCTCCTTCCATAGTCATTATTGTGTGATTCATTCCTTCAATTTCAAATATCATCTTCAGTTTAATATACATCAATGCTTTTATTGTAATTCATGACTTAACAACCATTACATTGTTCATTGCTTTTCCAATTTTCCTTCTTAAGACATAACTTTTTGCTGACTTTGAAACATTAATGTAATTACTTTGTAATCAGATAGAGACGAAGGAAGTTAGGAACCAAAATGGAAACAGAAGACCTGTATTGAAAAAGGGGGTTTGGTCTTTTGTGGAAGACAAAATCCTTGGGAACTACTTTCAAGTCCATGGAGAGGGAAACTCGAGAGACCTTGCCAAAAGAGTTGGTATGCACTGCATTAGTTATCATCTCATTTGAAATTCTTTTATTGCTTCTCTGATTTTTCATTTATTTTATTTTCTCTGTACAGATCTGTTTACGGTTAGAGTTGCAAACACCAACGATTCAAATATCTGAAGCCAGATATCATAGATAGAAAACATTTTTATGCTGTTAAAATTTTGAGAGAACTCTTGTTCCAAATCCTTTTTTTTATTCTTAAAACCAGATCTCTTGTGCCATTCAATAACTTGTCCATCGTTCCCCAAAGTACAGGTTCATGAATTTTAGGACAGTTAGACTAGCCTTAACATGGATTGGGATGGTTTAAAAATATTTAGCTTCAGTTATAAATCAATTATTGCAAATCAATCCAGAACAGAAGGAATATATGAATAATGATTTGGAGGAATATCAAGAAATTGAATTGTGGGAATTTATGATACCCAGAAAAAAAGAAAAAGGAAAGCTGAGAAGACCAAATTTGATACCTAAAGGTAACTTGATTATATTTCTGAGTAAATTTTTACGCTCTAGACTTTCTTATTATCGTTATCATACATACGTATTTCAGAATATGGATGATTTTGTTAGGTCATGGTCTTGTCTATTGCAGAATTAAGTCTTGTTCAGTCTGTCTTTGACATGTCTATATATATGAGTAAAAATTTGCTCTGTTGTGTGTTCTTACTCATTTGTACTTGTTGACAAGTACAGTATAAAGGTTTAAGTTGTCAAAATACTTACTCATTAGCTTAATACTGAAATTAATCGTACAAATTGACCCTATTTTCCACAATTATAACGTCCAAATCTTATTCTATGTTATATCTTGAAAATCATAGCCTATTGTTAGATTATTTTTCTACTTTGATTGGAGGCTACCGAAATTTCGTTACATTTAAAAAAAAAAAAAATACTTGGTATATTAGAAGGTGTGGAATGAAAGATACTAGTTGACATACATATATATTAGAGGGTCAAATTAATTCCAACATTCTTATTGCAATATCAAGTAACAACCAATCGAATTGAGTTTCAACTTACCATTTTTTAGTTATACAGATAATCAGATATTACAAAGTAACCAACCAAAAATTTAATGCTTTGACGTGTATTTTCTTTTCGAGCATAATAGTAAGAGCAGCTTGGAAGAACAAATGACTTCTCGGATAATCAATCCAATTCTCTATTTACAAGCTACACCACTGTTAAAGTAAATTCCACTTTATTGAATAAGCTAAGAAGATCAAATGCTCATGATCTTTGTTTATATTTTTTTCAAATAGAAATTTTCCTAATTCTTACCACTAAATTTTTTAATTTGTCTTTGCATGCACGCCATGTTAATCCTTGCGTTAAGTCTGTTTGACCAATTTTAATTTTTACTCCTTTGTCTCACATCAACTGCTATGTGCCAAGTTAATATATAATGGCAGTGCATCTCCATCATATCTGAACAACAAAATAAATGAAATAAGACAAAAACAAGTAATGGAAGAATCTACCAACATGGACAAGCGATGTTGTCAAGCCCTCCTTGCAAAACAGTCAAATAGTTCCAGAATCAAGTTGAATATCTGAGCTATAGAATGGCCCTCTTCCATTTAATTTAAGGCACTTATCATCAGAAATTGTCCAAGCTACAAGCAAAGGAACAGCGAGAAGGTTTTCATTTGAACACAAGTAGAGATTGGTGGAAGTGGTCTGAGTGTCTGACCATCCTTGAACAGAGTAATCCTGCCATCAAACTGAGTAATATGTATTAACTATTTTAACACAAGTGTCAAAAGGGCACTGGTGACGGTTATAAAATGTAATGTATCAGCATCTTTGTGCCTTAGAAAAAATGAAAAAAGAATTTCGGGGTTCCTCCAGAAATGTCTTGCCAAGGACTTGTGCTGATAATGATTGAAATGAGAATACATTGAAGTGATTCGGTCACTTTCATATTCATAAGTTTCCATGATGCCATTGAAATTCCATCTTTTACTACCATGTATTTATTTGTGCATTTCTGAATGTAAATGTAGGAAATGATCGGTGTGTACTCCAAGGGTTTCTCCTTCATGAAAAATTTCTCCATTTACAAAGAGCAAAGCTTAATTCTCAGATGATATATTATAGAAATGGATCCTTCCTTCTAACCCTAACAGTGTCTAGTCATAATTATGCCTGCCTAGTTGTGTTGGTTATGACAGAAATCTTGAAAGCATAACAAGTATATGCAATAACCATCCTGGTGTCCAGACAGTCACATGGAAAACCAACCATGTCCCAACAGGAAAAATGACCATCATTTTTTAATTCATATACCCCAGTCATTGGCATTATCAGCTTTTAGGCAAACAATTTGATCGAGACAAAATGGTAACACAACAAAATTTATTAGATAAGAATTTATTTAATTTGTATGGAAGACAAAGGATAAGTTTTGGGTACAAATACAAGATTTGTAGACCAAAACACTGTACATACATAAACAATTTATAAAAGAATTGGTATAAAGTAATGTGAATCACTACACCATGAAATTCCATAGACAAATTTATGGAATAATGACTTTAAAACAATCATCAGGGACACATGGCCCTGGAATTCAATATAAACCTCAGTCAGCAACATATTTCTATTGTCCACTACTATATTATTTCCTGTCTCCGTGAAATCAATGCCAAGCTGAAGCTGAAATCAAATTTCTGTTCTTCCATCCCAGCAACATGGCCCCATCCTTCTCCACAAGACTATAATGTTCTGAATAGCACCTCAGCAGGCTTCTTATGACAGAATTCACATAAGAACTCAAAGGATATTGACGAAAGCCAGCCATTGTTAACCTAGACTTCCATTTGCCGAACAGTTCATGTCTCTCTACCCTTTGCTTTCCTTCACAAGCAATAACGTTGACAATATCCCGAGCCAGACAATGTTGCTCCACATTAATCCGCTCCTTGCTCTTTCTTGGGAGAGAAACATCAATGGACTCAAACATTGCTAAGTAGTAATCCAAGGTTTCTATAAACCTGTTGAAGAAAGGAGTGGTGTTTGTGTTTGACTCTTGCTCTACCAACGTAGTTACCTTGGGAGAAAGTGATTTCACCAATCTCAAAAGTCCATCCCTTGGATTACTCATATCAACACTCTCATCAGCAGTATGATGGAGTTGCAAAGGGAAGTTCACAGCCAAAGCCTCACCGGGCCTAACATCAAGCATGTCTTTTGTCACATCTGGAGCTAAAACAGGCACACCATGGAACTCAACTGGGATATTAAACGCCTTAGAGATCACAGCTAACCTTTTCCCAATGGCTTCTAATCCATCACCACGAACATATTTAGAAAGGGGATCATCAATCCCTGTGATCCTTACATGGGGTGCTCCACCAGGTCTTGCTGCTAGAGCTTGAAGAAGTGTCATCCATTGAGTTCCCTGACCAATCTGAAAGTCTATGATATGAATGTAGTCCTCATTCCTACAAGCTTCAGCAATAGCACCATTGGCAGCCATGCAACCAAATTTTAAGTAGGGACAGATTTCATACAGTAACTGCATGTAAGAGAGTAAGTCTTTTCCCTCAGGCTCTCTGCATCTAAGGGCATGGTAGATGGTATTCCCTGATGCCTCCTTCCTTGCAACAAGCCCTTCTACCAAATAAGCACCAAGGCGTTGGATTGGCTCCCCAGTTATAGACACAGAACTTCTTGCCTTTTCTATTAATTGATCAAAGTCTTTCTTGTTGTTTTCGAACAAGGCTTTGGCACATACAATCAGCAATTGTTTCAAATGGCTGGATGGGAATTCTTGTGGCGATACTTGATCCATTGATTTGTGACGCTTCTCTATATGTGCAACATCACTAGACTGGTCATCATTGCTCCTGGACAAACTTCTTTCGCCAGATGTTGTTGGCCTACTGCTAAAACCCAAAGAAGTGCCTGACGTGGTGGCATGATCATCACCATCAGGTGCCATCAAAGCAGTTTCTAATTCCAGCAATGCATGTCTGGTTTCATGGCTAAAACTTGTATTATGCGGAAGAAAGCTACTAGTAGATAGATGCAAATTGTCTTTGAGATAGTCCACGGATGAGACTGGCCTATGCAAATAATGATTGCTTTCCAACAAAGAGTTACAGGAGTTGACACCAGAGTGAATTTCCCCTGAGGTGTGCTGTTCCTGGCTGTCACTTAATGCAGAAGAGAGAGTATCAGAATCAACATGAGAAGAAAGCGCCGAATTAGGTGAGTTTCCTGTGTCAAGTTTCAAGGATCCAAACAACCGGTTGGGTATTGGTGAAATAAGAGGATAAGACGATGTGTAAGAGGTTCCTGCCGAACTAGTCACACTGGAACTTAAAAACTGATTCAAGTCCATACTACGATGATGGCATCAGCTAGAAGTAACTGCTTTGGTAAACTTCTGCTTGGGACTTGTATCCCAACGCATTCAATGATAGCAGATAAACCTTGAAAACGGAGAAGCATTCTGTCAATATTAGCAATACACAGCAATAACACTATATGTTCACAACCACAATAATTAATGACTGGATAAGCTAGAAGAAACATGCCATATATAAATGACCACAAATACGTAAAAAAATAGATAAACTTGATAGTTTGTAGATAGAATTCACCACTAATCTCTTAGCCCATTGGAACAAATAGCAGAAATTAGAAATTGAAATAAGTAACTTAGTATGTTGAAAGGGAAAATTAGTGTCAATATCAGATAAATGAAACTAATGGATTCGGAGCCAAACATTAGTGTCAATAATGATAAAAATGATTCTTTGAATACCAATGTATGTAAGGTAGCGATCACATTCACATAAACAGATTATCATATACAGGAAATAAGGTGAATTGCGCATGCAAATGCAGTAAAGCAAAACATAAAAACAGCGATTGAAATTGGACACCGTCATCATTTATTCTAAAGGATGCAAATCCAAAATTCTATGATTTGAAAACCAGAGGAAAATATTCTTTCATGAATTTTCTTTCACATCAAGATAGAATCTGCTCATAAGCTAATAATATACACCGGGGAGAAAGATACTGACATCACAAACATGCAAATTTCAAGTAGGAAGAGAAACGAATCAAAAAATAACAATAGTAGTAACAGCAAAAATGATAGCAATACCATGTAAGTCACAATTCCTCATTTCAGATTCAAATCCTTAGTTAGAAACCGAGGGTAGTCACTGAACCAGGCAGCAAAAAGTTAGACCATACTATTCCCGTTGATGTTATTGTGCAGTTGTCGAACTCCCTGATGTTGAGTTATCAGAAACAGCATATGCACCTTTTCATACCAGTAAAAGCAGAAATTTTGCTCAAAACCCAGAAAAGGAATCACCGACCTAATTAAGTCTACTATTCCACTCCACCCAAACCATTCATATATATCAAATCAAAATCCAAAACTTCAACTCAGACCCTTATCTTGCAATTTTAAGCAGCAGAAATGATGTTAAGCATTCTTCTCAATCAAATAAACAACTACACGCGAAACTCTATAATCTATATCTTCTTTTAAAAAGAAAGACCATCAAATCATCAAGCACTAAGAATCAGCTCAATACATCTATGCAAACAAAAACAACATAACAGGGATTAACAACACTGTTTCACAAGCAACAACATGGTAATAGAGAAAACCAAACTATCCAAGAAAAAGAAAAACATTGGTATAAGCAATTAGCCTAGTAGCACTACCTCCAATGCTGATGAATCAAATTCAAAATCTACCATTAGAAAAGACTTTGATTCAATACACGTGGGGAGAAAAACTGCTGAATTTGGCTCTTTGGTTTTTGATGTGGGACTATGGTTTTGTAGGAAAAAATCAAAAATGGAAGGTGACGTAGAGAAGGGGTTGTTTGAAAAACCGCAAATTGAGAATGGGGAGCGTTCAAATGGGGTATATATAGGGGAAGAGAAAGGAGAGGGAAAAGGATGAGCTAAAGTTTGACGGAAGAGTAACGGTAATGGCGGGGGAGATTTGTTTGGTGGTAGCGTTGGTGCTGTTATTTAACGGACGTTAAGTGATTGACCGAAACGGTTGAAAACACCGACCAGAACACACGTTGGGAACTTGGTTTTACAATGCATAGCTGCCTGGCCTGTTGCTTTTCTCGTATTTTTCGTAGAAAGTTAAAGTTGATGTTTCATAGTTAAAAAAAAATTGACTGAAAGATGAAAACGTTAAAGAAAAGTAAGATAAAATAAGTGCAAAATAATTGCATAAGTAGTGATATTTCATGTTTTTGCTGTTTCCAGCTTCGGCTTAAGATGTAAGATAAGTGATATCAAAGAAAGAGATTATGAAGAATTTTTTTTAAATTCTACAGTAATTTGCTTTTATGTTGTATTTGAATGTTCTAATTAATTTAGTGGGTAAGTTATTGTAAAATTTTTGTATTTGAATTTGATTTTTATAAATAAAAAATTGTGTTTAATTTATAGAAGACAAGGAAATAAATAGAAGTAAAAGAAATTAAATAAAAAATTAACTCTCGCACATTGTAATTAGTATAATTATTTTCATATTGTAAAATAATTAGAAATGATTTTAAAGTGGTTGTTAAGATAGTTATTATAAAGTAAATAAATTTATTAAATATAATATATTGTGAATTGTGATTGAATGATTATAGAATATTTTTATTTAAATGAAATTCTAAAATAAAAGCATAATATTTTTATTAGTATTAATTTTGGAAAATTAAAAAAAATTATAAAAATATCTAACAGAACTTCTCCATTGCCAAATGAATTTGGAAAAGGAAAACTATTTTTTTTTAATTTTTTATGGAAACTAAAAATTTTTCTAAACTAAAAGGAATATTATATTAAAATATGAGTAAAAATTTAAATATTTTTACTTAAATTTAATTTTAATTACTTTTTATATAATTTATTTTTTTTACATCTATTTATTTAAATAAATGAAAATAAATTTATTTACTTTTTTCTTATTTTTATATATTCAAATTACACTGTTTTCTATATCATATTTCCGGCTTATTTCTAACATTCATATCTCTTATTCCGTTATTCGAATAATGGAATTCCACAATTTATTCTTCTTCCCCACAAAGTATAAAGTTTTAGTTTTGTCATTAATATGTTAAAAGCATAGTCTATTTTAAATTTAAATAAGTAACAAATGTATCTTTATATTTACTTACAATAATTACAAACTTACTTTAAGTAATTGTCTATTTAAAGTGAGCGAGTACAAACACTTGTTATTTATTGTTAAAATAAAGTAATATACTAATACTATCTATTATTTACACTTCAAATTAAATGAATGGTAGATTTTCTTTTATTTCCTTACATTAATTAACCACACAATTGATTAAACAAATTTTGTCTCGTATTCGCGCATGTCTGAACGTGAGCTATGATGTAATTTGGACACAAGTACGTTCATGCATTAATTAATTATCTGTCTATAGTCCGATTCAATCCGTATCAAACTCAACCATGCACCGTCCTAAGGGATTCAAGATATTAACGATATGCCCATAATTTATTGGTTAATTTGATTTGATGTTGTTACTATTTTGTTTAAGACTTTTGTGATCATGAATTAGTATATATATGAAATAATATTTTACATTATTTTTTTAATCACAATCTATCATATTATTTTCTGTCAAAAAATCTATCATATTATCATCATTTTTAAATTACATCATTATAGTAAAAAATAATAAATTATCACATATAATAATAATATATGTTTACAATTAGTTAACATTATTATTCCATATTATTTCTTTTCCTCTCTGTTTAAAAGGTTTTAAAATAACTATTTGTATGTATTTATTTATATATACACCATGTCTTTTTTTTTAATTATGGATTAGTATTATCTTAATATTTAAATATAATTTTATATTTAAGATTTAAATTCGATATTATATTAAGAATAATTTTATGTCAGTTATTGATTCGTACATTCTACCGTGAACTCATATAATTTAAAAGATTTTTCATTTATTACACAGTGAAAAATATACACATCAATATGTTTTTCGCTATATTCAAATAAAAACATTCCTGCTTATAAAATTATATGTTCATTGCACCCAGAACATAAAATTTTGACTTTTGAAATAATAAATAATTTAAAGGTTTAAATACGTTTTTTCCTCTTAAAATTAAAAAACAACATAACTTTTGATAGTTGAAATTCAAAAATATTTTTTTAATCACTGAAATTTTTTTTTTTTATTAATATTATCCGTTTATAAGTTTCAATAATATATTTGATTATGTGGGATGTGAAATTAAAAATTAAAAAGATTAGATTAAGGAAAAGGATAATCCACGAATATAAAAACATATTCTGTTAGTAATTTTTTAAAGAATTTAATGAGAAAAGAAAAGCTAAAAATAATTAGAACTAAACAAAATATTTTTTTTAATTTTAATAACTAAAAACAATTTGTTGTGAAATATTAAAAACAAAAAACTTATTTCTAATTTAAAATAACAGAATAAATTGAGTATAACATATATATTAGTTACATATATAAGTCACATCTCTAATAATAAAACTCATTTTCTTAATTTTTCTCTAACTTAATAAAAAAACATTTTTTCACTATTTTTCCACAGATCAACTTGATCACAATTTTTATTCTTGTTCCGCTAATTTGTTGAACTAAATAAGTTATATGAAGCAACTAGCAAGTTAACGAAGCATTAAATTTTATTTTATCTCATCTTATCTTTTGATTCTGTAAATTAAAAATAATTTTTTTTAATTAAAAATATTTTTTTTCATTGTGTTTTTTTCTTTTTTACAATTAATAAAAGTCACTTTCTCTTGTTTATAAAAGTCATATCCATTCTTAAAAAGGTTATTTGTAGAAAAGAGTTAAATAGAGCTATAAAAGCTTTTTTGAGAAATCTCATTTTGAAAATACTTCTTAAAAAGTTTTATGAAAATCTTCTTAAGAAATGACAACTTCTATGTAAGTTAAAAAATGATAAAAAAGTATTTTCAAAAGCACGAATGTAACTAGAATCTAATATATTATACAGATGCATTTGTTGGTATACAAACACACATTCAGGTATACACATATGTAACTAGCAAGTTAATGAAGCATTAAATTTTATTTCATTCATCTTGTCTTTTGATTCTGTATTATTAAAACTATTTTTATTTTAATAAAAAATATTTTTTTCTTTCATTGTGTCTTCTTTCTTTTTTTACAATTGATAAAAGTCATTTTCTCTTGTTTATAAAAGTCATAACCATTCTTGAAAAGGTTATATGTAGAAAAGAGTTAAATAGAGCTATAAAAGCTTTTTTGAGAAATCTCATTTTGAAACACTTTCTTAAAAAAAATTTTGAAAACCTTCTTAAGAAATGACAACTTCTACATATGCAAGTCAAAAAATAATAAAAAATCTTTTCAAAAACACATATGTAACCAGAATTTAATATGTTATACAGACGTGTTTGTTAGTATACAAACACACTTCAAGTATACTAATGCACGTTCAAATATATACACGTAGATTAAAAGCAACTTTTATAAAAATAACTTTTTCTGTTTTGTAGATGCAGTTTTAAAATAACTTTTATAAAAGAACCTTTTTATAAAATTATTCAAAATAAAACTAGATTTAGAATACATAAACATTGCAATAGAAGTTAGCAAGAAATTCAGTTTTATATTGGTTCACTCTTAATTTGAAATTAAAAAATATAATAAGTATTTTTATTGCCACTATTGGGTATAACCAAGGGGGATAAATATCGAGGAAATGTATAACTATGGCACACGAGTCATATATAAGAGAATATAACTTCACATTCAACCCAAAATCTTAAAGCATTAGATTTGTAGGTTTTTTATACTTATATATTCTTAACTTTCCAATTTCTACACAATGTGAGACTTCAACTCACACTTGTACTCCTACAATCTTCTTCTCAAGTGTGAGTCTCTTCCACATTGTAAACTCTCCCTTAAGCTTGGTCTGACCCCTTATTCACACTGTCTTAAACACAAGAAGACACGCCACCTGAAACTCTTGTCAGGAAGACTTTCGATTAAGGGGATTAATCATCAACTTTACCCCGATCACAACCATCGGCTTTGATACCACTTATTGGGACAAAAATACACAACCAAAAAAATTCTCTTTATTCATATAGATAATAAAAATACAATATAAAATAAATAGCAATACCTAAGCAAATTATTTTGTTCACATGGTTCGCACCCTATGCTTACATCTACAACAAATTTTTGAAAAACCTGCAAACTCTCCTCATCATTTTCTTCACATGGTTTACACCTCTATGTTTACATCCTAAAGATAAAATAATATCTTTTTTTAAAAAATATTTACAGATTTCAAATTAAAATATTTTAAATTGTTTTCTTAACAATTCGGTACTGGAATTCACTTGACTTTAGTTTACCTTCACCAAGCTCGTTCAATATCAAAGAGATGTATATTCATGGGACACAAGCCCATATATAAAAGAATATGACACCACCTTCAACCCAAAACCTTAAGGCATTAGATTTACGGGTCTTTCTCACTTATATATTACTCAACTTTCTAATTTTTACACAATGTGGGACTTCAACTCACACTTGTACTCCAACAATCACTTTTGGTCTACAACAAGTATTTTACACCACTTCTAGTTTTACAATTAAACTGTCCTGAATTTAAGAATCGAGTACAGCAAGTTACTATTGGCCATCATAGTATACAAAGTCACTTTTGGCTATCATGAGTACTTTTAGCCAAAAAGTCACTCATGGATTTACCAAAGTATTCTTTTTAATTTTGAATTTAAACCTTGGATATGATGAAAGTGTTTAACGGAATAACTCTCATAAAAAAGGATTTACAAATTCACTCAAAAAGAATAACTTCATAAAGTGAAGGATAGTTTGTTGGTGTCGTGTATAGCAGTTTCAAATCTCTCAAGCTGAGTGTTTTAATCGTGAATATTTTGTAGTAACTAAGAGCTTTTAAGACTTGAGAATATTTACAAAGTTATTATTCTTTTTCTCTTAAAGCTCAAGCTACTTTATAAAGACTCTTCAAAATTAACCTTGAGACTATAGAATGTTGTGCAATTGGTGTGCTTGGCCATTCTAAAGAAACATTGAATATATTTCTATAAATGAGACATTTCACCAACTCATCACTTTATATCAAAACACTCATATAGATTATCTATTTTCAGAGCAAGTTGATATGTTTAACCGACTTGTAGAAGATAACCTGAAAACACTCTACTCGAGGTAGAAACTCGTTTTTCTATGCACAGGTTATATTATCTTATTCAATTCACTTGCATATCATTATCTTATTCAATTCACTTGCATATCATTGTTTGAGCCTTTCTTTCTTCACTCCATTTGCATAAATAAAAAATTGCCATTTGAAATAATGTTTCTGAATGTTAAAAAAAATAAAAGAATATGATCAATGATAAGAGCAAATTTAGAGAGCTTTTAAACATGTGTTGATATATTCTGCCTATGTCATGCTTTCGAATCTACATCTAAGTCTTTTCTTCACTTTCAGTGCTTCATTTTTCATTTTAGCTCCACAAATCTTACTCTTCAATTCTGAATCTTCTCTTCATAGAATATGTATTATGATATTCATACTTCATTCTTCATATGCTAACCCTTTGTCTTGACTAAAATGCGTCATCTTTATATGTTTTGCATCTTCCTTTTTACATTGTGTAAAAGAATATTAAATTTTATCAAGGTCATTTTATGTATATTTACTTTACATATTAGATTTTGATCATTCAATGAACGATCTATAATATTAATTTAAATAAATATTAAAATATATAATTATATAACTATAAATATTTGAGTTATTTAAACTTTGGTGCACATAGTTAATATAAAATAATTTAATAAATAGATTACTACAATTTAATTTATACAAAAAATAATTATAACTTTTAATCTATAAATAACTTAATCTTTTTTTTTTTTAAATTTCATATTTGTCTTGATTAATTTCTGTATAATATATCATTTATCTTTTTATTTTTATAATTATATTACTTGACATGTAACTAATATTTTTCACTTAAAATTATAATTATGTAATAGTATATAACATAATTATATATATATATATATATATATATATATATATATATATTATTATGCGGGAAGGGGCGAGGTGGGTTCCAGAGGTACACAACCGGAAAGTCCACCATTTAATTCCATAAAGTGCAAAATCCGCAATTTTATTTATATTTTTTATTTTCATATTTTGAAAATAATTTTTATTTTCAAGTTTTTAATATTTAAAAAATATGCTTATTTATACTTGATATTTTCTACTTTCAAAAAATAAAATTGTTAAATTTAATCAATTTTAATAAAAATATTATAAAATATTTCTATGTAATATAAATACATTTATATATAATTTTTTAATTAAAATGTTGTTATTAAGTTTTTACATAGTTTTAATTATTAAAAACACTAAAAATAACTTTTTCTGTTTTTTGCTTTCAATTGATGTTTGAAAATGTTTCCACAAAAAATATTTTCTAAATTGTAATCCAATAATTTTCATTACTATTTTCTATGAAAATTAAAAAAAAATACCTTAATGGAATTCAATTTGTCAATCATTTGTCTGCATATTCTACAAGTTAAATAGGTTGACCATTAATCACAAACAAATATACAATTTATTAAAATTTTTTAGATAGTATTAAAATACATTTTATCATTTTAAATTAGGGACCTTTTCAACAGTCATCTAATTGATATAATTTTATTTTTTTAATATTTTTAAATTAATATTCGATAAAAGTGTCTAAAAATTTAAATATATATTATTTTTTGAAAATAATACGAGGTCACATAGGCTTATGGACTAGACTCCTTTAGTCTGGGAGCTAAAAAGACAAGCTAAAAAAGTCATATTTTAAATGGATTAAAAAAATTTGAATTTATATACGATGCGAGTTTCAAGTTAAACAAGTAGGCTAGAGGTCCAAACCTATTTTTGTAGTTCTAGTGAGTACACTTTCTCTATACGAACCATATCAGTATAATCTTTACGAGTCCAGTCATGTTTATCAATATCTAGATTTAATTTGCATGTAATTACTCATATTATGAATATTTTTACAAGTGCTTCTGAGTACACTTTATCATCATGAACTCTCTTGTTAATCTAGGAATATATTCACTTATAGTTTACATACAATAACTGAGAATTATATTTAATATATATATATATATATATATATATATATTTATATATTTTGGTTGGTCTTAGTTTTAACTTTAAAACACTTTTTAAATTAAAAATTATCAATAAACTATTATTTTTTAAAAATAAAAAATATATTTTTTAAAATAAAATTTAAAAAGTAAAATATTTTACTATTGACTCAATTTCTCCATATAAATATTTTTTAGATAAAAAATAAAATAGGCTAAACAAAGCCTTAGTACTAATTTTATCTTTTATTCTCTAAAGACTCTCTTACTTCCTATACCTAAAAATAATTAATTTTAATTTATCTTTAATTCTTATACTTGTATAATTTATCCTTTTAGATTCTATAAAAGCTGAATTTTACATGCGCATAATAATTGTTCTAATATTGCTGAATGACTGTTTCTTGTGAGAAGTACTATAACGTGTACGCTTAGAGCTTTCCATAACCGACCAAAATTGTGTTGCCTACCATCTGTTTGGCTTATTATCTCAACATAGTTATATTGAAACGCAGTGTCAAAACCTTATGCAGTTACACCGTGACTAACAAAGTATCCCAAATATATTCTTTCAAAAGAAAAAACAAGTATCCCATATAAGGTTTTATTACACCATCAACATACATATATATAATTAGATTTTTATAATCCCTTTGGTGTTTCATGTTTTGCTAAAGGAAAAATAATCGTCTTTTAGAAATAAAAGAATTAGATAATGACATAATGCATGCAGAGTTATTTCTCATTGTTATCCGTGATTCAACACTCCATTTTAATGACAATTATGAACTGTTTATGGGCAAGATCAATTTTGGTGGTGTTAATATATATCCTAATTAAGGAAAGGAAATTCTGATTCCAAAACTCAGAAATAGTCACGGTATATGTACCCCTATACATTTTAATTCGGCAATTCTCGAAAGGAGAATCAAAATGCTTTTGTATTTTAGTAATAATATAAAATGGAAGTGATTAAAGATGGTTTGAGTGAAAACTAGCTGGGACCAGATAATATGTCAGTCAAACTTAACTACTTAAGCAGTGGTCTTAGTATGAAATTTCAAATTGTTCAATAATAATTAGTCTTTTATATATCCAAATGGAGATAGATGGAAATTTCAAAATGACAAATGGTGGGGTACAGTACCTTTTATCTGTTGTGACTTATGACTATTTAGCCCTACTGATGATCTCATGTGGTCATTTACACTGATAATGTGAATTGTAGAACATGTTCTTTATGGAGAGACTCTAGTAGAGTAGAGGATTGTCAAAGAGTGTCTCATTCTTTCATTCTTGACTCTCTTCAACATATCCAAGCACGTGAGTTAATAATCATAATAATTTATTTTAAAAATAATCATGAGAGTAAATTACACTATCATTTACTTAGATAAAACTTACATTCTTTGTTTTTTTCACATTTACAATAAGTTTCCTTACTTTAAAAGGTGTAAGTATACTAAGTGTAATATAGAAAAGAGTATTAATGCAATGTTTTTAAAACATATATGTAACGATGGAATGAGATGGTGCGAATTATAGCTACTATCACCCATCCCGTTGGACAAAACATTGTCTCATGCTTTCTTCAGTACTCATCTAATAAATACTTTCAAAATTTTCAAATATATGCAAATATCAATAGATATCCACGTGTTTTTTTAAGTTTAAAATATATGCAAATTATGGTTTAATTTTAGATGTATATGTTAAAAAAATAATTTATCAAATTGTGTATAAATGTATAAGATGACACATTTTTGGAAAGAAAATAAACTTATTGAGATTATCTAATAACTTCTTTTTTAATGCATAAATTATAATATAAAAGAAAAATACACTTCAAAGCGCGAAAGGAAATTGTAATTCAAACAAGATTGGTCCTATAAAAAAATAAAGCGTTTTAGCTCTCCACATAAAAGAAAATTTAACATTACTATTTTTATTTTTTTAGGCTCATAATTTTTTTGTTTTTCTTTTACTTAAAAATAATTAATCATTAATTTTAATTAATAAAAATATATCTTAATTGGCGATTCATTTTTAATTATATTAATTCTTTTTCAAATTAATTTAATAAAATATTAGTTTAAAAACGTCTTCTTTATGTTTTGAAAAACAAAGTTAATTTCACTTTAATATTTATTTTAGGCTTAAAATTATATTGAGTCCAGTTGACTTCAAACATAATCAACTGAAAATAGAATTATTTCTCTAGATCAAATTCAAATAGTATTTGACTCCAAAATGCAAATCTAAATAATATTTATTATATTGGATATTTAAAGAATGTCATAAGTGTGAGTACCCACATATACGTAGAGTGTGATACTGTCTCAATCCATTTATAAATGGGTTTTTAAGAAATCCACGCCGCTACCTGCATATACCCCCATTAACGAAATCAACTTAAAATTTAAAGCAGATTTTATAAGAATCCAACCAAAATTTTAGAATAACATTTGAATTGGAAATGAGTGTATGAAAAAGTCTTTTCCTCATAGGTTTCTAATTTCTGACAAATAGGAATGCATGTAAAAAAGGCTAAGTGGGTTTGTGGAGGTGGAGATGGAGAAAGAATTTTTTTGAGTGGGCGTAGCAAACCTTAGTCCAATTTAGTGTAGAAACTAAATTCTAAATGCTTGTTTCTTAATAGTTTTATAAAACTGTTTTTAATATTTTAGTTTTTAAAAATTAAAAAACTTGCTTGGATAGTGCTTTCTGAAAATAGTAAACTAAAAAACTGAAACAGCTGAAAGTAGTTTTGCTTTTCGGTTTTCTGTTTTCGTTTTGAAAACTCAAAATATAATCAGAATATATTGTTCTTTCCTTTTCATTAATGAAATTCTAATAAACATTAACAAGTTTTTCCATTTTTACATATCCAAAACAGTTTTCAAATATCACATGTCAAACAAGTTTCTTTTTTTCTTTTCTTCTCAAAAATAATTTTTGAAAACTATTTTTAAAAATTCTTTTCAAAAACTAAAAAATAAAATTAAACCAATCAAGCCCTTAAATTTTTACTCCATCCGTAATTTGCTCTCCACTTTGTTACATGCATTTTTGCCTTTTAATTTGCTACTTAATCTTAAAATTGTTCATGGAATATGCAATGCTTAACTAATAGCTAAAGGATTAAAATTTAGGGACTAAGGTGAATAAAAAAATATTAAAAAACTAGAACAGATTAAAAATATTTTAGAGTATTTCTAATGAGAAGTTTTATACTGTTATTTAACATTAAAATTATTATTTTAATTCATGTTCCACAACTATCTAATTTTTAAATACCTGAAATCTATATTAAAATAATAGTTTTAATGTTAAGTAATTCATATATGAAATTTCTATTGGAAATGTTCTTAAGAGCTTAATGGGAGTTTCTTTAGGAGTTTTGAAGTTAAAAAATTATAAGAAATCTTTGGAGTAAATCTACAATTAACAAAGTTTCTTATCCTTATTTACAAATTCCTTATATAAGGAATTGTTTCTTAACCATCAAATAACATATTTTTTTGTCATTAATCACTATACATAGATCAAGAAAATTACTCAAAAGAATAAAAAGTTGTGAGTTTTTTTTAATTTTCTTACCATTAGAACAAAATTACGTATAAGTTTCTTAACGATGATATGATACTGCGAGGTTTATGAAAAATAACTTTTATTGAGTTAAGGAACCTGCTTAAGAAACTCATATTAGAGATGTCCTACTCCACTAAAATCAATAAAAAAATTATTAAGGGATAAAAGTAAATTTCATGAAAATACATAATTTCAAAAATTTGACATATGGACATCATCTTAGATTAAGTAACTTCATGTAGTTGTTTTGTAACATCTCAAGAAATTCTAATACAATTAACACCATTCACAGTCTTAATACATCCATTTGCATATAAAGTTATCTCAGAACACAAAAATTTACAACCAATAACAAAGAT
The DNA here is from genome assembly GCA_037954015.1 of Psophocarpus tetragonolobus. Taxonomy (NCBI): domain Eukaryota; kingdom Viridiplantae; phylum Streptophyta; class Magnoliopsida; order Fabales; family Fabaceae; genus Psophocarpus; species Psophocarpus tetragonolobus. The sequence continues at coordinate 18,387,616 of CM075689.1, read as the reverse complement.
CATATACTTAACAACTTGTTTAGTGGGATATCTCGCCCAACGAGGAACTACAGTACCTTGCATAGCGACATATGTGGTCAGCGAGAGGTCTTAGATATGGTTTTTCAAATAATGGACTTCGCTCAACGAGATGTGTCACTGAGTAAAAAACCATGCGAAAATGTTGACAAAGATTACTTTGCATTGAGGGAGACATGTCGCTTAACGGAAAGCCATGAAAATACCCCACAAAATTCAACTTTTCCCTGATCAAGAACTCTCTCCCAATGAAACCCTGTAAAAACACAAAAACCTTTATTGTAGAATTCTTTGCCAAAACTAACCATCTGTGAAAACAAACTACACAGCAAAAACACTATTAATCTCAACAAACATATTTACTTCATATCTTACATATCCAAGTATACTAGAGTTTTATCATTAAACATATACCTATACAAGCTCAAAACATGATATTATACAAGTTAGCATTGCATAGTTATTTGCATCTCCTATAGATATATTCTACGCAGATCAAAGTGAACTATCTCATTCTTGCTAATCAGCCGTTCACTTCAATCCAATCTTTCCTGCATATTAATAACACAATTGTCATCTACTCTCGTGGAAAGCACAATCATCATAGTCAAACACAAAACATACAATGCAAGGTAAGCTTAAAGATAAGAAATCAATCTTATAGAAGTATATGGCATCTAATCTAACTGCATTATACTTGAAAGTCACCAAACAATCAAACACACTTATATCCCTTCATGCATAAGTACATATCACAACAAGATCATAAGACTCGACGTTTTCCGAAAAACACACATTGAATTCGGATATACTAGATGGCCTAATGACCATTTACAATTGGAGTCTGATGCCTATTTGATCCAATTTTGACAATCAATCCAGCCTATGCATACTCATCTTATACTTCCAACTAATGTTTGACATCCAAGAGGACCCATTTCTAACACTCAGTTGACTCTCAATTGGTGTCTAGCATCTACCTGACCCAATATTGGCAACTAATTGCTATTGGACTATATTAATCCCAAGGGTATTGTCTCGTCCTCGTCGATCTTAGCATCAGGATCACAAGGACCTTATATGTATCTCTAATTCAATGTACTCCAAACAAAGTTAAGTTACCTCTTGTAATAGCCCACATCTAACATTCTCATCATAGTAATTAATTTAAGCATATAACATAATTCATTCAACCATGCATCGTGAATCAATACAACCATTCAATTTCATTTAACAACCAAATTAAAAATCAGACTTAAATCAATCCCAATCATTTATTGTCACAAACATCAAATCCAATAAACTAAAGCAAAACAAAAGTTTCCCTTACCTATTTCTCTTTTATGAGTTGAATTTGAAGAATATAGAAAATCCAACCGCAGGAATTACTCAAAACCTGGTAAAACCCCAAAACCAAAATGGAACATAAGAAATTGAGATTTTATAGAGAATTTCCCCTCAATAGGAACAATTGAACTAAAAAGAATGGAATAAGATCCAAAGAAATAGGATCATACATATTTATAATGACCAACAACCGAAAGCAAGAGATTTGACAAGAATTTCTTTGGACTTAAAGGTCCAAAAGGCCACCATGCAAGAAGAAGAAGATTTGGGTGAGAGGAAGAAAGAGAGAGCTTCAAGCAGTGAAGAGAAAGAAAGAGGTAAGCAATGGGAGAAAGAAAAAGAAAAGGAGAGAAAAAAGAAGAAAAAAGAAAGGGACAAGGGAAGAAAGAATCAAGAGTGAACTTAGTAATTCTATTTTACTACCCGCACGCCTCACTTTCAAAATAATTAGATTCTCATAAAGCTAAATCAGTAGTTTCAACTTAAAAAAGAATAACCATTAAACTCACCCCTCACTTTTCTATTAAACATTCTCTTTGTCTCTTATATTTAATTTCAATCGCATTCTCATAAATAACAATACAAATATTATAACCAATTACTTTGTAGTTAATTCGTTAATCAAATTCAAATTAAATTTAGTTTCTCTTTTAATTATTCACTCACTTAATTATTAAGTATCATAACGTCTTACATGTTTCGCTTAACTGTTATACTTAATGACAAGATTAAAATATAAAAAATAAATAAAAACTAAGGCAGGTCAAAATTTTAGTTAAAAACTAAAAATAAAAATCATCAAAAATTGAGAAAAATATAATTTATCCAAAAATAATATAAAGATATTTCATTTTTTACCTTTAATTTTGGTCAAAGTCCATAACCATGGAAATAGAACTCCACGAAATGATCACATGGGAATTCTCTATTCCGGCTACAAATGGGAACAAGCACGCACAACAGTTTCATATTTGTGTTCCCATGGCAATTAATTAATTTCTGGTCCCTCCAATTCTTAATTGGTCTATATATGCGATGTGGTCACAAAATATATACCATATCTTTTCTTTTTTTTTTTTGCTTGAAAGAATATAGCGTTATTAGCATTAATTATATATTGCTCCACGTACCACGTTTCCATTAATGACCAGCCTTCAAAATGAACCTGATGTATGGTCCTTATGGTACCACATACATAAATATGTATACGATATTATTATATAAAAAATGAAAGGTACGGACGTAGTCTTTGCACACTGATTTTGACCTTATCCCCTCCAACCTCAATTCCATGTGCCATGTAGAACAGAAGACATAGAACTTATTCTTAAAAGGTGCAAGCAAATTGGAATTTTGATTGTCGATCAGCCACGTGTATTCATGTTATGTTAGCTGGTTGGGTTATTCTTTATTTGTAAAAAAGGCATAAAGTATGATGCCTACGTGCAAAAGAAGAATGCATAAGGTTCATTTTATTAAAAGGGAATTTTATATTTTTTGAATCATTCTAGAGAATCTATAACTCACTATTCATCCTACGTCTTGAAAAAAAGAATTAACTTTGGAAAGTTCGCACACGCGACCAATTCCTTTTCGTGAGAAATAACTAGTGCAAACATGCAACCCTTCATAACTGTGGTGGAAAATATAAGTGAAAACACTCATAAGTCATTCAATTAATTACACTTTAAAATAATACTATAATTTTGAATGACTCTGTTTAAGCATCGCACACTCTTTAATTTATAATATATATCTAATCAAGTTTTGTTACATGCATGGTTCAGGTAGTTCGATTTTGAATAGCATCAATTAAAGAGAAAGAATATTTATAACGTTTTAGTGCTATATAACACGTTATAAATATTCTATTGTGAATAATGCTATATAACACGTTATATATATATATCACGATTGTGATAGCATCTATTGAAGAGATGGAACATTTATAATGTTGTATTGCAAGATTGAACAATAAATGTCATTACGAATTTAATACTGAGTAGTCTTTTAATCACAAATCATAATAAATTTGTTGATTTTATTAATTATTATTTTAAAAGTTATATGAAAGATTTATTGTGATTAAATAATAATATAAAACTATATTAGGTTAATGAATCTCTTTCTTTCGCTAATACTTAACGATGATTTAAAAAAAAATTATCTCCAAACAAAAATGTTTGTAAAAAAAAAAAAAAGTTAATGTAAACAAGCTAGCATTATTACCTTTTCTTTCTTTTATTTTTTGTTAAGCAACATTTGTTGAGGGAAAGATAGCATGTAGGCAAAGATTAGCATAAAGCCTTTTGGTTTTTTTATTATTATTAACAATAGTTTTAATCATTTAGTTTGAGATTTAGTCCTATTTAAAGTTTCTCACCTCTCCCTATCTGTATTATGCGGGAATCAAGTTTGGTCATTTTCTACAAATTAAGTGTGTATTCGAACTGTGTCACCTGATATTTATTTGTTGGAAATGAATTTTAATGACTGTTGATTTGAGTTTTGAAACCATCTCCTTTATAAACTTCTTAAATTATCCTAACATTTTATTTTACCAAAACGGACACACATTCTATTATATTTTAGAACACCCCTTTTGAAAACTAAAAAATACATTCAAGAATTAACAAATCCAAAAATTACATTTTAAAAATTTTATTTGATAATGTATTTTATTACATTCCAGAATGACATTCCAAAAAGTACAATAAATATATGTCTTAAAAATAGAGTTCCTTCTAGCCGATTCTAAGTGGATGCTAGAATTCACATTTAATTTGATGCTCTCAAAATGTGGCATACTTATATTGAACACTTGGTGGAGCACTATTCGTGTATTGTGGGTGTTCTTAATGCAGCTAGGAAGTTCTCAAAAGCAATACAATTACTTTCACAAATGCCAATTAAACCTGCGGGTATTTATGGTTGTGTTAAGTTGGATTTAGTCAAATTCAAAATTCAACCAATCACAATTTATTAGATTGGGTGGGATTAAATTTTTGTTTTATTAAATCTAACTTAATTTGTCATGGAATGAGTTGAGTTGGGTAAATTGGATCAGCATTTAAAAGAAAATTAAAGAATAAATGGAATGTTTAGAATTTTTTTTTAAAGAATAGAATATATATTGTTGCCCAAATATTTTTATATATTTTTTACATATATTTTTAAAAGAATAGAATAAATTATATGTAAAAACTAAAGTAAATTAAAATTAACATATTAAATTGTCAATCAACAATAACTTTAGAAACATTAGTTCAAAATAAAAGTAAAATGCATAATATCAAACTATAGTACTAGAAAATAAAAATAAACACATAATATCAAACATAAAAGTCTAAATTATTAAAAGCAATAACATCTTCAAATTCAATGCATTCAATCTTGCCCAAAGTCCCAAACATTACAAAAAAAATGAAAAAACATAATGCCATAATCAATTATTACTAATAACATCAAGTTAAGATCAATGTAATTTGCAGAATTTAAAGGCAAAATCAATTTTGCCTTAAGAAGTAAGAACGAGTGGTCCTAACTCTTAATACTTCCAGTCCTCATAGGTGCCCTACTAGTAGTTTCAAGAGTAGTTGTATTTAAAGTCAAACCATGCAACTCTAAAAATTTAAACAATTAGAACATAGTATTAATTTCTATTCATATTTTGTAAACAAAATAATAAAAAAGAAAAGCCAATAGGATAATGATAACATTATATTCCACACCTGATTCAATCTTTTCAGTTTCATCGAATTCAGTTTGTATATTAACATATTGCTTATCACCTTTGAGCCAATTTTGGGCACAAATCAAAGCCTCCACTATGGTCAGACTCAGAACTACGAAATAGATCAAGCATACGACTTCCTGTGTTAAATGCAGACTTAAATGACACCGTAGACATAAAAATAACCAATATGTGTCTAGCCATGAGAAAAGGAACATAATACTTAGTCGCTTTCATCCTCCACTATGTCAAAATATCAAATCCACAAGAATTATCTTCAACATCATCTTCCAAATAGTTATCCAACTCATTTTTTTTGTTCATCACCTTGTTTTTTTTTTCATATTCATTATAAATTAACCATCCCAATAATCATCCTCATCACCATTGTTTTCATTATTATCTGTTGATATGTTTGAAATCAAAGTACTAGAAGCACTACTCTCAAGAGAAATAGGATGTTTCATTGCATACTCAAAAAATAATTTCCTTATGAGATCACCCAATTCTTTTTCCATCTCTTTACTTTATCAATATCATCTAGTTTCTTAAAGCAGAATTGAATATACTCAAGTTTAAAAGATGGATTCAGAAATGCAGCCACAAACAAGAGATAATTAATATCACCACTCTCTCAATACTTATTAAATTTCAATTGCATATTAGTTGTCATCTTTTGTATGACTGAATCTTCATTGTGTCTCCATTTATTCAATGATTTTTTAACTTTAACCAACATCTTAAAGAAGTTATTGGCTGTAACATGTAATGAACCAAAAAAAGAAAGTGTTGCTTCATAAAAAACCTTCAAAAAGGTAACAAAAATATGGGCACATTTCCAATCATCTGGTTTAGGACATCTTCCTTCACTAGTAAGAAGATTAAGCACATATGCAGCCTCAATATATTCAAAGCGATAAAAAGCTTGGTGAAACTTTTCAGCAACTTCTAACATCAAATAAGTTGAATTTCACCTAGTTGGCACATAAAGACACAACATAGGCTTTGAATTTACACTTACTTCCTCTGCACACTTCTTAAAAGTATCCAACCTACTTGGGGAAGACTTCACAAACTTACATGAAACCCTTATTTTACTAATGGAGGAATCAATTTCCTTTAGCCCATTAGTCACAATCAAATTCAAAATATGAGAACACCACATATGCATGAACTTTCCATTCAACAAAGCTTGATCATTCCAAACATTTAGACCTCTATTTAAATGTGAAATGGATACATTATTAGAACTTGCATTATCTATTGTTACACAACCAATTCTTTCAATCTCTCATTCTTTCAAATGATTTTCTAGTGTTATCCCTATGGTTTCACTGTCAAAATTCATAGATCAAGAGAAAGAAAAGAGAAAAAGATATAACAGAAAGCTGTTAGAGAAAACAAAGAGAGAAGAATGAATAAAACTAAAAAATAGATATTACTCAAATGAGTAACTCAAATTTTACATAGTGTAATGACTTATATAGAAAATTTTATACCTCTATTACCCTTTATCTCTAATATCCCGCTACAAGTTGGAAGTGTTATTTAGCATTTCTAACTTGAAATGAATAGGGATGGCAAAAAAATTCGCCCCCACGGATACTTGTGGATAAAACCCGTGAAAATATCTGCACGGATAATATAAATAGGTACCCATCACCTGCGGGTACGGGTTTTTTTCTACTCGCTTCTTAACGAGCACGGGTATATGTATCATAATATTCGTACCTGCGGGTACCCGCTAAACTAAAATTATATATATATATATATATATATATATATATATATATATATATACCGAATTGATTATAAAAACATGGGTTTAATTAGTCGATTTATTAGTGAACAAGGAAAAATATTATCCAGACACGTAAATAGATTGAGCTTAAAACAACAACGATTAATTACGATTTCTATAAAACAAGCTCGTATTTTATCTTCATTTCCTTTTCTTAATAATGAAAAACAATTTGAAAAAAGCGAGTCGACCGCTAGAACTACTACTTTAAGAAAAAAAAAATATAGAAATTAAGAATTTGAAATCCAATTTCAATAATATTTTTGGAAAATAAATCAAATTAAAATATTAATTATCAAAATTCATTGATATTAATCTTATTTTTTTATGAAAATTTCATAGTTAATAAAATTATTTATTATAAAAATGCTGATAATATAAAATAAAGATTTGTATTAAATATTTTCTTATAATATATTATATTAATATACTTTTAGAACTAATTAATCTTATAGAAACTAGTATAATTTTATTTCGAGATTTTCCAAAAAATAAATTATTTATTTGAATTATTTATTAAATAATTTATTTTTTAAATATCCATGGGTACTCGTAGATACCCGCAGGTAATAAAAAAACCTGCGTATATTTTTATAGCGGGTACCTGATGGGTTTTTAGCGGGTGACGGGTTTTTGTAACAGGTCGGGTAGCAGGTAACCACTACCCGTGCCTGTCCCGATCCGTTGTCATTCCTAGAAATGAGTAATACAATACAAAATAGAGGAAAATACAATCCAACTTAGAATGAAAAATACATCAAAGATAGAATCAAGAGAATCCTAATTACAAATGCTAAAATAGAAAACTAAAACTTAACCACCAAGTAGAAACTACTCTTAAGAGTTTAACCACTTGATAAGAAACATAAGTCAATGAAATGTTTAACTACCATATGACAGAAGCTAACAATCTAGAAAATACTTAAAAATCCACAACAGAAGTTCAATACAATACTTAACCACCATGGACTGAAGTTATCTTAAAAAAGGATTAAGACCAAACACTTGTGAGCACCAACTGAAACAATTATTATCAACCAAATTCCAAGAAAATTTGTGTCAAACCAAGATACTTTTCAAATAATAATAAAACAAATCACCAAATGAGGAGGAGGAACTACCAAAAGCCCGAGTGGAAAACACCCCAAAACATTTTTGCAGATGTTCAAGCAAAACTAAAATCAATTTAAGAAAATAATAACACCAACTTTACACATTTGAATTGCGAGACTTGTTAAATTTTCTTCTAATCCAATTCCATTATTTTATTTTTACCTCCATTAAAATCTACTCTAGACCAGGTGTGATCTTAGCTAATATTATAACATCTATTGTTGCATCTACATCAATCAATAATTTAACAATATTATGACCGCTAACTATAATTATGCAGAACAAAAACTTGGATTAGAGTGTCCTGAATAATTTCCCAACACCCTCAGTCCCCATACCTTAAACTCCATTCTTCCATCACCCTTCACATTTTCATATATGAATCCGACAACAACAGCATCCTTGAAAACGATTAGTCAGTTACCAAATATTATCAAATAAGTGTCATGTTAAAAAAAAGGGAGATAACGCAAAGCACATGCAATGGATCTGCACTAGAGAAGATGAAAATGAACTACGAAGTTGAGTAGTTGATGATGGAGAATCAATTTCTTGAATCTCGAACAACTTAAAAGAAAGGAAAGGGAAGGAGAGTTAGAGAGAGAGAAATGGAAAAGAAGAGAAGAAAAGAGGGAAGACTTACCAAAACAGATTCCTGAAGTTGTCAACAGAGTGAATAATTATGTAAAGATGGTTCAAGCAAAACTAAAATCAATTTAAGAAAATAATAATTTTAAATTTTAAGAACCAAAAATGATTTTTTATTTAACTTTAAAAATAAAAAAACTTATTTAAATTTATCTATTACATGAGATTTCTGCTATTGTGACATTGAAATAGGAAAGTACATTTTTGGGAAACTTCTTCTTGCACATCCTTAATTTTTTTCTGCACCCATTTTAAATCATTGGAATGAGTATTCCAGAGTGTAAATGGACCCTCAGAATGAGGTGGAGAGAGAAAATCTCCGAGATGCCGAAAGGAATTTCATCGTTTCTGAAGAAGGCCCAATAAAGTTATATGGACATGGGAACTGATATAGAATGAGTTTAAATTAAAAAATATTTATACTGTTATTTATTATAAGTTATTATAAATTAAAAATGGATTTCTATAATAATTACAACAGCTCGATCACTTATGCTTTCCAACGTTATTGGACATTTTAAAAGGCAACCTAATTTCAATTAAAAAAAGCTGAATATAAAGAAGAAGAAAAAACAATGCACGGCTAGACAATTTAAAACAATGATGGTGATTATAGATTACAGATTACTTTAACATGAATCAAAATTAAACTTAAAAAAAATGGACAAATAAAACTCAAATAAGAAGATGAAACAGAGTGTATCTATGTGTATAAACATTTTGAATAAAAAAAAAAACATTGAGTACTTTTCAATTTATTCTTACGACTATATGCCCTCCAACTCCATGTAATATGGGCACAAACTGAAGCAAAACAGCTAAATAACAGTAATATATATTACAAAATAAAGATGACAACAGCAAATAAAAATCCACACGTTTGGTTAAACACGCAGGTCTAGAGGATTTAGAACAACTCCACACTTCACTCATTTATTTCCATTAACACACTTTTAAGTCTTTAATATTTTATTTTGAAATTTAAGATTTAAATCTTATATTCTTTTAACACAAATTTAAATTATATAAGTCTTAGAGACTTACTATAACTCAAATAACAAGTATACAACTATTATACTGGATTTGTTACTAAATACAAAACATTAGTTTAAAAAAATGTTTTTTTATCTCTTTTTTGCACTAATTGTTTTTTATTAAATTTCCTCAATTATTTCTTTCTCCTTTTAGAAAAAAAAATGGATTTTTAATCATGTTTTTAAGAATAGATTTTTAAAAATACTATAATTTAAGTTACATTTAATATAAATAACTAAATTACTCCACTCTTTGAATATACATAATTTTTTGTTCATTCTTATAAAAAGGGGTCGAGATAATATATAAAGGTAAATTATATATACACTTTTTTTAAAATTACATAGAATTCCTTATTTTTTATGTACCTTTTGTTTTAAATTACACATATCTTTATTTATTTTTGTATTAATATATATTTATTTCATGTGAATAAGATATAAATTTTTTTTTTCAAGCTTCAGTGCAACAATGGATGTGAGAGTAGCATGATAGCATATAAAGCTTAAGGAGCACATGTGTAATATTATACAAAATTATAATAAATTTATGTGTAATATTATACAAAACTGTAAAATACTTTTTAAGAAGTTTGATGTATGATATTACACGTTTTGAAATGAGTGATATAACTTTTTTTTTTTTTGAAAAGCTAAGATTTTATTCAATAGAGAAACCAAGAGTTTCTTATAGTACAAAACATGAACCACATCGTAAGCTACTCCTGTTGGAGCATTGTGATAAACAATTCTCCGCCTAAAACATATTTAATAAACACTCTCTCGGTTTAGCATACCAATCCGAGAATACACACCCCTATTAAACCCAAAGAAATATGACAACCATTTCCACGAGATTACCTTAATAGTCATCATAATGTCTACTGACTCCACCTGTATTCTATAAAAAACAATCTGATTTCTAGTAATCCAGATTCCCCAACAACCAGCCAGCCAGAAAACATACCTGCACCTCTTTTTTCTCTTTCCAACCACCCATGCAGACGATGAAAGAAAAAGTTGATTCAGATTCCCCGGAATAGGTTCCTGAATTCCCAGCCAGCTAATTATATTACTCCACACTGATTGAGCTTTGGCACACGTTAAGAATAGATGATTCCTGCTTTCCATAGTGCTTCTACAAAGGACACATAGAGCCCCGTCTCCTGGAATCTCTACACCTCTCTTCAGTAGATTATCAATGGTTGGTAATCTATCCATCAATAATATCCATGAGAAAGCAATTACCTTGGAAGGAAGACTATCTTGCCACATACGACTCAATTGATTTGGTTCCACCTCAGAGAGTGTCGATGAGTTCTGATGCGTGCTCAGTACCACATAAGCCTCTGCAACTGAGAAACCTCCATCCCTACTAGGCTTCCAGATCCATCTATCCAAGCTGTAGTCCACAATTATGACTGGCTGTAGGACAGTTTGTAATAGACGAAACTGTTCTTCTTCCCAAACAAAAAGTTCCCTCCTCCATGCCCAACTCCACCCCTCAGATGGTTGCTTTTTCTGGCTAATAGTCGTACCTTTATCAGTCGCTAACTCATATAACCTGGAGAACCTTAAGGTGAGAGGACCCTCTCCAATCCAATTTTGTTCCCAAAACAAGGTATCCTTTCCGTTCCCGACTTTTTTCATGACGTTATCCACGAACCAGTCTGGTTTCACTGCTTTCGCCCTGTCAATGTCCCATAAATCCCGCCACCACTGCGACGCTGTAGATAAATTCTGCTGCCTTTGATTATAATTGTATGTCTGTCCATATGTCCATATCTACTCTCCAGTAAACTCGCCCAAATTGCATTTGGCTCTGATAATAACCTTCACCTCCACTTTGTAAGCAAACTCAGATTAAAGTTCCCCAGGCACTTCACCCCCAACCCCCCTTCTCCCTTGGGTCAACACACCTGATCTCAGCTAACCCACGCAATTTTGATCTCCTGGTCAGTCCCTCCCCACAGAAAGGAGCGTTGTAAACCGGTGATGACTTTTAGGACTTTCTTGGGCACCTTGTAAAAGGAGAAGAGGTATAGTGGAAGGCTAGACAATACTGAATTTAGCATAACTAACCTTCCTGCGAACGACATTTGTTTTGCCCTCCACAACGCCAATTTCCTCTGGAATTGTTTGATGATTGGTGCCCACATTTGTACCCTCCTTGGGTTTGCTCCCACCGGAACCCCCAAAAATTTAAATGGCGGTGAGGATGCAGCACAATTCAAGAGATTTTTTACAGCTCGTGTAAATGAGTCGTGTATGACCTTCAAGTACCATACTGATTTCAGATCAGCTTCCCCATCATTATAACATCATCTGCGTATTGCAGAATTGAAAATTTTGTCTCGGCACCAATATTGAGCTCTTTAAACGTCTCTCTCCCTACAGTTGACATAAACAAACCAGCTAAAGCTTCAGCTACCAGAAGAAACAAAAAAGGGGAGAGTGGGTCTCCCTGTTTCAAACCTCTCCTCGGCTTAAATTCCTCCGTAGGGATTCCATTAACTAAAATTGAGACATGGTTATTCCTTACAATACTCGACATCCACTTTCTCCATGCACTCTCAAACCCCATCCTAGCCAATATGTAATCCAAAAAATCCCAATTTACCGAATCGTACGCCTTCTGAAAATCCACCTTAAACAGAAAACATGGTTTCTTTTTCCTTTTCGCCCAATCCACAATTTCATTTGAAGATCCTGAATGAGTGATATAACTATAATAACTAATGAATATGTAAAAATAAAAAGTTTGATGTAATTTTAAAAAAACAAAAGAAGAATGCATTTGTAATTACACTAAATCTAAAAAGTGTATTTGTAATTACATCTTATATATAATACACCTTCTACTTCCATAAATAAATAATTAAAAAAACGGTTTATTCAATGATAATGAACCAAGCGTAGGAAGGATGGAGATTGAAGTGGAGCAGTGGAGTCACAGAAGAAAGGCACAATGCCCTAACGTGTGTGGGAAACACATGGCTTTTAGACCCTACAAAATATTCAGCTTTCTTGAAGCTCATGCCATCTGATAGTTGGTATCTTTCCCTTCAAGTTCTATACATGTGCCTACAAATGATGATCTTTATACTAGTAAAGCAGAGTCGTACGTACTGGTTCATATCATTCATTACTTTTTCAGTTAAAATTAACATAATGGTAATTATTTTAAATTATTTTGTAATAAAAATTATTTTATTTTATTTTAAAGTAAAAAATAAATATTATTGAGTTTTTTTAGGTCTTTTTATTAACTATTCAAATTAGAAACCATATTATACATAATGGACTTAATTAGCAAAATTTTATTTCTTGTAAAAAATAATTGTACTATTTATTGTAGCTAAAAAAATAATTTATGATCAATATTTAGGTTGCTATTATAACTAAATATATTTTAATTTATAATATTTTTAATTGATTACAATAAATTATTTTTAAGTAAAAATAATTATTATAAAAAATTATAGAAATTAATGTTGTTGAGCAGGATTTTATTTCTCGTAAAAAATATTTACAATATATATAATAACTAAATTATTTTAATTTATAATATTTTTTGTTAGTTTTTCTTTTCTTTTATAGATAAATAGATAGATAAATTTTTTAAAATTGAAAATAAAAAAATTATATTATTTTATTATTCATATAACTCAATACTCAGTCCTTGTTCAGTTGCAAGTTGTAAGAAAAATGGAAAGATACCTACGCAAAAAAAATGAGAGAAAATATATTATTCTCAAATTCATAGTAAAAAAAGTAATAACAAAAATGTTCACACATTTTACTTTCACATGTTCTTTCAACTCAAAACCGGCATGAAAATGAAAAGTATAAACATAATTTATCAAACTAATAAACATAATTTCACATCAATTGCATGAAATACATGGAAGAAAAACTTTTCTTTATGAACTCATTCAAATTATGAAACCAAGAAACCAACACTATTTCATTCAAATTATGAACTCACGAGACACGAATAAATGGAAACAAACTTGAAACACCTTGAAAGATATTGTTTTATGAAATTGTGCGCTAAGGACAGTACAGTTCACCACACAAACAAAATGTTTTTTGTCGGCTATATTTTTTTCTTTAAATAGAAACTTTTATTTTAATTATCATCTTACTCTATGAAGGATTGATGGGAGTGATTAGAGAGGTTGTCAACAAGGATTTATATCAAAATTATAGTTGGAGCAAGGAAAATATATAGATAAATATGCTCCAATTTGTCGATGATACTATCTTATTGGGTGAGGGGACTATCAAGAATATAAGAACCATGAAAAGAATAATGAGAATTTTTTAGATGGTATCCGGGCTTAGAGTTAACTTCAACAAAAGTAAATTTCGAGCCGTTAGTCTCCCTCAACTAGAAACTTGTAGATTTGCTTATCTCCTAAAACGCAAATTGCTAAACCTACCATTCACATATCTAGGAATGCTAATTACAGCTAACCCAAGGAGGCTTGATACATGGCAACCAATCATTCAAAAAGTTTGAAAATAAGCTAGCGTGATGGAAGAATAAAAACTTGTCCATCAACAGAAGGCTCACCCTCATTAACTCAGTTTTTTTCCTTTCTACCTCTCTTTTTCTTCTCCTTCTTTCTGGCTCCAGCAACAGTAATTGACAAGTTGGTAAGCATCCAAACCCAATTCTTATGGGGAGGGGGAAGGGGCTTAGAAAGGTAGTAGAAAAATACATTGGGTAAGCCGAGATAAAATGTGTATAGAGAAACATGGGGTCTAGGTATAAAAAATCTAACATATTTAATAAAGCAATGTTGGGAAATTGGAGATGAGAGTTATTCCACTATAAGAATGAATTATGGGTTCATGTGCTTAGGTCCAAATATGAAGGATGGCAAGGATTAGAATGGGAGAGTCACAAAACCAAAACATCTATATGGTGGAGGGATTTAGGAAGAGCGTGTTAGAGCAACAAACAAGGTGAGTGGTGGTTTTAGGATCTGAGGAATTGGAAAGTGGGATTGGGAAACAAAACTAGGTTATGGAAACATGATTGGGCAAGTAAGGGATCGTAGCAAAATAGATTCCCAAGATTATATGCTAACTCAGAGCAACAAACGGCAAAACTATAGATATAGGTGAGTGGTGGAGGGTAAATGGGTATAGAATTTCAGATGAAGGAGAGAATGGTTTCAATGGAAACTTGACTCTATGAAAAGGTTTCAGCTCATAATTTCTAACATAATATAGAACCCAAATCATGAAGATGGATGAAAATGGTTGGCAAACCCGATAGGGACATACAATACTAAAGCAACATACTCAGCATTGTAACATAGAGCTTAAGGGAGGGGCAGGTAGATGGAGGAAATGAAGCTATTATGGTCATCCAAGGTACCATTGAAAGTCAAAATATTCACTTGGAGACTAATGCTGGACGAATTACTAACTAAAGACAATCTTAGGAAGACAAACATAGTTATGAATGCAACTGACTGGTTATACCCTTTGTGTGAGTTTCATGAAGAGACTTCAGGTCACATGTTCTTTAATTGCAAAGTAGCTTCCCAAATTTGGAACAAATGTTATGCTTGGATTCAAGTTAAAACAATGATGCATCAAGACCTTCTGATCAATCTCATTTAGCACATAAGCAGGGGTCCAAGGAGCTGCAACAACTAGATGAATTTCAAATGGACAAATTATCGTGACAAATTCATTACATATTTAGTCTTGGCTAAAGTGTTTGGACTCTTTTTTCTCATATTCATTTTCTAATTGGCTTAGGAACTCTAGCTGTATTGTTGGGATGGTCTAGGTCAGGGTAATTCTATATAATGAAATAACATGTTGAGGTTGGGTGTTTATTGTAGGGGTGGACATGGGTGGACTAGTTAGGTGTAATCGAATGTAATGAAATTATATGGTGAAATTAGGTGGGATGAAGGTGATTTTGAGCTAGTTTGCTCTGATTTGGTAACAAATATAGGTAATTAGAGTCTGCTAGTAATCTGTGTTGGCTTCTTTAATGTAAACCATTTTGCTATTCGTTTGGGGGAGTGATGGTTGGTTAATTCTTAGTCTGGTAATATTACCTAACTATCATTAACATTTTTGTTGTATTTACATGGGTTTATATTCTTTAATGATATTCTAAAATCACCTCACTCTGACTCAACCGTTCTAGCAATAATTGATTCCATCCCTTGATTTTACTTTCATATTTTAGGGGAATAACACTCCCTAATCCCTTAGGCTAAAGGATAAGGAGGTATAATTAAAAAGTATTTTAGTAGAATAATAGAAAAAATTATGTTTACACATGATTTTGAGTTGTATTTAAATATATTTTTTTTAAAAAAAATAACTATAGAATTATAAGAGTTTAAGATACTAATTAGAAATTTTTTTTTCTGGACAAATCATTGGGTAAAGTTAAAAAAAAAATGAAGTATTTAAATAATTAATTGATCCAATACTAGCTCATTCCAATATTACATTCTAATACCAGCTAACAATGCACTAATTAGATATTTATTTTAGAGTGCGTTTGAGAAGGCAAATAATTCAGTTATTAATTTATTTCACAAGTTCATAAGTTAATTTAACCAACACTATAAAGTATTTGACAAGATATATGAAAATAGTATATTTTAGAAGTTTTTAACTTATAAGTTACAATCTACTTCAACTAGTTTGTAGCTTATTTAATTTCCTTCCATTATTATTCTTTATATTTTAATATATATATTTTAATTATCCTTAATTAAATTTACCTATTATTATTTATATTCAATCTTACAAAGACAAAAAGTTTTTTTTCCAAATCAAAAAATAAATTGTTGGAAATGGAGGTTTAGCTAGAGGAATACATTAATTAGTTTGGAGGAGGATTGGGTAATGGAGCTAGAAAGGGTTCTAGAAAGGGTCTAGGCAAGGAAAAGGGGAAAAGATGGTTGGGGATGAAGAGGGGGGATGACTATTCTTCTCAATATTCAGTCAAGGATGGGTATTGTTCAGCTTTTGAAATCTCCCAAGGAAGTGTTTCTTTATTCTTTACAAGGTTATGAAAATTAAAGGTTCCGTCTGAGATAATAGATTCTCTTGGAATGTAGCACATAATAGAATTCAATCTAGGGTTGAATTTGCAAGAGGAATATTATTCCTTCTTTTGGAGTGGCTTGCCCTGTTTGCTCCATACAATCTGAATTAGTAAGTCACTTGTTATTTACTTACCATTTTAGTTAACAAGTGTGGATGTGTTGTTACAGATGACTAGGATTCTTGTCTGTTTTGCCTACTGAGTGTCAGTCTTACTTCTGGCAACATCTGGGTATATTACTATTAAATGGAAAATTCACTAAAGGAATCCTTAATGTAATTTGGTTAGCAACTCTATGGGGGATCTGACTTGCTAGAAATGTTGTAGTGTTTAAAGAATTGTCTTTCAATGTAGAAGTTTGACAATTATCTCTACAAAGGTCATGTGAGTGGATCAAAGGGGTCTATAAAACTCCTGCTATGTCTTTCTTTGAATGGTCAACTCAACCGGTACTATGTATTGTTCAAATTTCAAAAAGCCCAGCTTAGTTGTTCCTTTCTAAGGGGATTCACTTAAATGGGGGTTGATTGATACTTGTAAGTTTTTTATCTATTTGTAGGGGTTCATTTGGGGGGTTGATATTTGTGGGTGTATTACGGTAAGAGGCTATTTTGGCTTGTTCTTCTCTAATTTGTACTATGTTTGATCCCCTTGTGACATGGGTGTTGCTGATGCTAGATTAATAAAATTTTTCCTTTTACAAAAAAAATCAAAAAATAAATTAATTTTCATTAAATTTTATTAATACTCATTAAATCAACTAGTTTAAAAAAAAATAAAAGCATATTACATATCTTATAAAGAAAAATATATTAATAACTGTCATTTTGACATAAAATAATAACATTATCTTTTAATTATATTATGTCTAAATTAATTTTAATTTATTGAAAAATAAATTAAGATAAACATTCACAGTTATATATATATATATATATATATATATATATATATATATAATAAGTAATTTAAAGAATTACAAATTAATTAATTTTTATTTTATCAATTTCACTATTTATTTTAATTTTTAATTAAACATTTGTCACTAAAAAGTTTAATAAGAATTTTTTTTTAAATTTAAAATTATAATTACATAAAACTATGTCCTTGTATATCATTAACAAACTTATCTAACTAGTTCTATGAAATACATCAAATTAAGTTAGCTTTCGAGCTTGGAACTTATAAGCTAGGAATTTATCAGCTAGCTTGTAATCGCTAAAAAACTTGGTTAACCACTTTCAAACTTTAGTGATTTATCCTGTGAACCACTTTATTTTAATCAAAGTTCAAATCCAATACTTTAGAGACCAAATTTGATCCGCTCTTTGTTTAATCCAAGCATCTCTTATTCATTCTATAGAATGTTGTCTTTCTTTCTTTCTTTTTTCTTCGAAATGGCCAAGAATGGTGGCTCATAAACTTCTTACTAACCAATATTTTACATAAAATGCTAAGAGCTCCTTTGATATATATCCTCATGAAGAGCCCAAACTGCAAGAAAAATGTATTATAAGACGTGCACACCACCAAGAACCATTGCACCGTTAAATCGAACGTGCTGTTGGTTGTTATGTCCTTAAAAACTTCTTAAGATCACAATCTTTGTTCATGCAATAACATAATGTTCATATAAATGAAAGCAGGCTTTAATGAAATGCCCTTTCAAGGTAGTCGAGTGGAATGGCCAACCAAAGATATAGTTTTAAAATATTGGCTTTAGTTTGAGGTAAAAGTCACAACTCTTTTTTAAACTATTATCGCAATAGATTTCCAAATTCCATTTGTCAGCGATTATTATTAAGAAAATATAATATAATATACTATAAAGTAAACCCAAAAATGGTAGCTAATAGCTGCAAAATATTTTACACCATTTTAATTTTCTAAATTTTTACAACTTTATGGACATTAGTACCTTAAAAATTACTGGATAACATTTTTAAAATATTCAAAATCACTATGTAAATGTTTTAAGGATCACTTTGTATAAACATATAATCATAGATGTTAAAGTTGAGAGTTTAGACATATTTTTGAAAATTTAGTAAACTCGACTCGTAAATTTAAATTGTAAGAATTTACTTTGTTAAAAAAAAAGTACTATAAATAACATAAAAATTGAAACTTTCAACACATAATAAGTCCAAAATTCAAATTATTCTAAATAAAATATAAGTTCAAAATTTTTTACAAAGAATAATTATTTAGAGAACATCACTAAATCAAATTTTCTTATATAGAAAATATTACTAAATCAAAATTTCATAACAAAGAACATCATAAAACATTTAAAATTTCATAACAAAGAACAATAGAAAACTCAATCATCCAAAATTTGATAACAAACTCATAGAGAACATCACAATTCATAAAAGCAACCAAAATTGAAAATTATGAAGTATAATTTCATAAAGCAAACACACAACACAAATTTTCCAAATTAGAGATATGAGATATAAAAGAAATTAGAACAAGGATGAGAAAGCAAATTGCAAATTCTAAAGCTAAAGAAATAGGCTTGATCAAGATGAAAATGAAATGAGACCGGAGGAGAGGAATCGAAAATTACAAAATGCTAATAAGTTAGACCTCAACGTCAAAATAGGGTGATGAGGAAGGAGGTGCAAGATGGAGCTCGGGTAGTGTGCGACAAACCTAGGCAGTGATGAAGACTCAACAAATCAAGTTAGGCAATGCTCGATGAAGGTCAAGTAGTATGCAATGGAGCTATGCAGTGCATGACAAAGCTCAGGTGGTGGCACATAAGAGGAGAAATGGATGGAGAGAAAAAAAGCCTAGTTTGTGAAAGGAGAAATTAGACATGGATGGAGAATCAATGTGCATTTCATTTAATATTTAGTTTAACTTAAACTCAAGGACTCGTGGCAGACTTGTGATTCTAAACGATTTCACCAATTCTGGCTCAAGTTTGATCTCTCTCAATTGCGCTTGCGAGTTAACCGATCAAAGAGTTTTAGAAACTTAGGATTACGTGATTCTACGAATGAAAACATGTTTTTTATAACTTTGGATAATTATTGAGAGACTAGCTTTCATAACAATATTAAAATCGTAAGAATTTAATGCATATGTATTGTCACATTAAAACAAATTTACAATGTGAATAAATGAAAATTACTCTTCATATAACTTTTAATATACATTATATACAATTTACCAACTTTGTTTTTACTGCATCAACAACCAAAACATTATTATTTATAATAATTTGTAGTTAAATAATAATATAAAATTATTTTACTTTATTAACAAAAATTTGTTTACAAGTATTAGGAACACACTCCTCCTAATACATTCTATCATTAGTTGAAATTTATTGAAAACTATAAATTAGAATAGAAACATTTAAGGACAAGTGAAACCAACATAAATTTATATTTAGATAAATTTCAATTAATTATAGATGATTGTTTGAAAGAATATATGAGAGAGTGTGATGCTACCATAGGGCCATGATATCAGGTAGGATAGTATAATGGAATTCTAAGCCTTGATTTTAATGGATGCGAAGTGGGGGAGGTTGCTAGCCTTAAAACGAACGTTAAAAAGTATTTTAAAGGTCATTTTTCGAAGGGTGAGACAAATAGACCCTGTTTGGATGGAATCACTCTCAAGAAATTGTTAGTTGACCTGAAGGATGAACTTGAGAGACCCTTCACCTAGGAAGAGTTAAAGGAAGCAATGTAAGAACATGAAAACTACAAAAGTTCAGGTCCAAATGGTCTCAATTTTATGTTATTAAAGAATTTTGGTTCATCTTGCAACCAGATTTCATGGCCTTCCTTCATGAGTTTTATCTGTTGGGGAAGCTAGTCAAATGTTTGACCTCTTCTTTTATCATATTGATACCTAAAAGATCTAATCCAAGAAAGATTGACAACTTTCGCCCAATTTCACTTATTGGGTGTATGTATAAAGTGTTTGCTAAGGTTTTGGCAAAGAGACTGAGAAGAGTCATCCACTCTGTCATATCTGATAGTTAGTCAGCATTTTTGAAAGGGAGGAAAATATTAGATGGTGGCTTAATTATGAATGAGCTGGTGGACAACGAGAAAAGAAGGAAGTCGGATTTTGTGTGTATGAAGATCAACTTTGAGAAAGCATTTGATTATGTGAGTTGGAGGTACTTGTGATATGTAATGGAAAGGATGAGGTTTGGTGGGAGATAGATAAAGTGGATTATGGAATGTGTTGACACAACACCGATTTCTGTGTTGCTTAATGGAAGCCTTACTAAGGAATTTAGTGTGCCCAAGGGTCTCCATCAAGGGGATCCATTATCTGCCTTTCTGTTCCTTTTAGCCGCTGAGGGGTTGAGTCTAATGATTCGAGAGGTAGAGAGTAGAGGCATATGGAAGGGATGTGGTGTAGGAAGTTATGATCAGAAGTTTTTGCTGATGGTACCCTCTTGCTTGCAAAAATAGATTGCCAATTAATGAAGATCCTTAAGCAGACTCTTCAAAACTTTGAGTTGATATCCAGATTAAAGGTGAACTTTCACAAGAGTTATCTCATTGGATTAAATGTAGAAGAAGGTTGGTTAACCAGAGTGTTAGGCTTATTGAATTGTAAGATAAGGGCATTACCGCTGAAATACTTGGGATTAATTGCCTATTGGAGCTGACCCATCATGACTTGCTACATGGTCCTTAGTGATCAATTTGGTTAAGAAAAAACTTACTTCCTAGGACAGTAAACACATTTCCACCGTAGGGAGGTTGGTGCTCTTAAAATCCATTCTGTTTGCTCTTCTGATCTACTATCTATCTTTATTCAACGCACCCAGAGATATTATCTCTCAACTTGAGTCCATTTTTTCAAATTTTTTGTGGAGGAGTTCTACAGGTAGAAGGAGAGTCACTAGGGTGTCTTGGGAAAATGTTTGTAGGGGAAAAGAGAATGAGGGATTGGGGGTGAAAGACTTAAGGGCATTCAATTTAGCAATATTGTTGGGAAAGTGGAGGTGGAGGATGAGGGTTGAAAGTCATAGTGTACTGGAAGTTAGGGAGGATTGGGTTGTAATTGCTCTAGGTGGTGACATGAATTACATTCTATAAAGC
Source organism: Psophocarpus tetragonolobus (assembly GCA_037954015.1). Classification (NCBI taxonomy): domain Eukaryota; kingdom Viridiplantae; phylum Streptophyta; class Magnoliopsida; order Fabales; family Fabaceae; genus Psophocarpus; species Psophocarpus tetragonolobus. The sequence continues at coordinate 18,365,742 of CM075689.1, read as the reverse complement.
AGGAAAGTCAATGGAGAAAGGGTTGGTGGTTAGATAATGTGAAACATAGGATTGGGGAGGGTAGTCAGGTATTGTTTTGGAAGGACCAGTGATTGGGGAACAAATGTTAAGTACGACATTCGATCGATTGTATGAGTTAGCAAAAAGTCAATCGATATGTGTCAAAGATATGCAAGATACACGGTCAAGATGGCAATGGTCATGGAGATACATATTGTTTGCTTGGGAGGAGGAACTGTTAGGAAGATATTCAGAAAGTTTAGAAGGAATGGTATTGAAGGAGGGAGATATGGATAGATGGATATGGACCGTGGATGATTTTGGTCATTACACGGTTTCTTCAACTTACATGGTACTAACAAGAGAATATCTTTACCAGCCTCAGTATTAATTTTTCAAACTGTTGTGGAGATCATGAGTTCCATCAAAGGTTCAGGTTTTGGTGTGGCAATTGGATGTGGATAGACTTCCTACTAGGTGTAATTTGTTGTAGAGAGGAATAATCCAGTAAGGTAAAGCAGTGCATGGATTGTGTGGGGCCGCTGAACAGACTGAAGCACATCTCTCCTTCAATTGTGACGTTTTAGTTTGGGTTTGGCAATCCCTATGTAATTGGTGAGGATATTTACAACCCTCTCAATGTAAGTTGGGAAGCATTATTACCAATTTGTGGGGTTGGTGGATGGGTCACAAGTGCTTTGTAAAGCATGGTCTTTCGTGTGGTTCATAGAGATTTGATAAATATGGAGAATAAAAAATGCGACAGTCTTCAAAGCTCATGAATGTGACATTCAAGAACTCATTCAGGCTATCCAATTAAACTTGTGGGAATGATGTAAGGCAAACTCCCTAACCTCTCTCACTCTTAAGCGGATAGGTCATGAATCCAACTTTTTGTATAGTATAAATATATTCATTCTTATTTCTGTTTATATAGATTTTTGTTATTTTATGTTCGGAGTGCACTTTGTGTGATTTTGTATGCCTTTTAATAAAATTTCTTTTCTTATAAAAAACTCTACTTTTTTTTCCAAAATTAAGGCATGGATCCATAAAATAGAAAAAAACAATTAAGGAATGGAGACTTAAAATCTTAGTTAACTAATCAATGTCTCAAGAATTTATCAAAGTAATTTTCATGAAGGTCACACGTATGGTTTCATTTTGTTTTCTTCCTCAAATTAAATTCTTAGTTGGATTCATCACTTTCCCTTTATTTCATTTTCATATAGCCTTTGGTCATCTAGGTTTGTTAGGTTGACAGTTGGCTCTGCTAGATAATTTCTTTTCTCATTATCCCTAACCTTTTAATGTCCAAATTCAATTGATTTAGCCATGCATACACGTACATGTTTGATTTGTGATGCGTGCCTATAAAAATTAAAAAACATATATTGGAAAAGGTTAAAATCCTTAAATGAATATCGGTACTCGAGAGATTAGTCTTAATCATCCATTATTGTTAAATCTTTAGACTACCGTGTCAAAGTTAAAATCAATTAAATTTTCCAATCAATCCTCTTAATTATGAAATAGGAAAACATTAAATATTATTTATTTTTTAAATATTAAAATTCATTTATGTTTAATTTTTTTGAAAGAACATTTATGTTTAATTAATTACTCATTTTAGTTCCTATATATATATACCTACACAATATAATATTTACGTTATAGTGTCTATTCCTGAAACTTACTTTGTTTTAGTCTTCATTGTTAAAAATTTGTAGAGGATAAAATGAATTAAAAAGTATACGTGGAATGATAAAACAAGTTAATATATACGTGCACATACTATTAGAAGAAAAAAAAGTTGTTTACAGATTTCATCTAATTGTACACACTTAATTATTTTTTGACAACTTTTTTTTAACAAAAACTGAAATCAATAATCTGAAGTTGTACCAAACATACTCTTAAATGTAAAATGGTTAAATCTTCACCAAAAAACAAATGTAAAAGGGTTAATTAGTTTTAGTTACTAAACTTTTTAAAATTTGACTTTTACACTTTAAACTAAAGTTTGACCAGTTTAGATTCTTAATGTTTAAACAAAAAATAGTTTATGTTCCCGGTAACAGTCTCAAAATTTTTTAAAATTCGATTGTCAGTCTTTTTTTATAGCCTAATTTTAGTCTTTAAAGAAAATTTTAAATCCCATTATTTTAATTATTTAATTGGTTTTAAGAATAAAATTTAATGTGGTTTGATAAGTCACATTTTGTGTCTTCATTCGTTTTAAATAAAATATTCTGACTAAACTTCTAAAAACTTTAGATGTTGATCGACCAAACTTTTGTTGAAGAATAAAAATCAATTTTTTTAAAAAAATTAGAAACCTCAGACGTTAAACTTGTATTGAGATAAATTTTAAGAAAAACATAGTTAACAAAATATAAAAATAGGCTAAAGAAAATTATTTTGGAAAGATTTAGAATTAATCATGAAAATTTCCAACGGACCATGAGCTCACCTCATCAATCATCATGGTGGCATGTGCAAGAAAAGGATGAGAGCAAAAATGGGAAGATGCATATTGGTATCCAAAACAAAAATAAAATTTGATATTATTATGATGTGAGCATTGCAAGCATACACAACGTACGTTACTTCTCAAAATGGATAACCCACAACACAATTTTTTTTTGTGCTGTTTGTTCTGAGTGTGGACCCAATCATGGCTGTGCAGAAGAGAAAAAAGCAATGAATCAATGAATGAAGTGAAGTTGTCCTTCAACAAATGATCTAGTTTGATTCTACATCAAAGTGAGGGTCCCACGTGTCCCACTTGTTCAAACATCCCTTGCAAGTGTGTGCACTGTTCATTGCACTTTTATTATGCTTTTGTTGCCTGTCACTGCTTCTGCGCAACCTTCATCACATTCTTCAGTTCTTCTCTCTCAGCTTTCTTCTTTGATTCTCAGTCACATACTCACATTTGCTTCACTTTTTGACCTCTTTGATTCTCTCAGCTTTCTCTGCTAACATAAAGCAAGTGACTGTCTCAGGGTTCCTTCTTTTGTTTTTTTTTTTTTACCATAATGAACAGGTGAGTTTATGGTCCAACGTGGTACGCGTTTTTCCAGAACATGTTTCCTTTTTGGCCAAACGTTGTTGCTATCAGTGTTCTGATCTGTATATCTGGCTATGTTTTTTCACTAAAGGGTGTTTTGTGTTTGTGTCATTCTGTGCTGATGCTTAATTGCTTGACGGGTTTGTTCTCCCTCTCTCTCTTTCATGTGCTTGTTTTACTGATTAGATTTTTTTGGAGGGGAAAATAATTATCTGCATTTGGTTTAATGCCTGGCAACGAAAGTTGAGTCCAATAGAAGAGGCTAGTTTCTCATATGGCAAACCACAGTTTGAGTCTCTACAGGATGAGATGCTTAAATTAGTATCTGATTGTGTCTTGAAAAAAATTATGGAGATAATTGGAAATCTGGAATTTCAAGAGAAGGTTGAGCCGTTTTTCATAAACCTGAACTTTTTCTTTTGTGTGTTTTAATTCTCTTTTCTTATCGGCACAATGAAATTTCCCTTTGTAGAAAGAATTCAAAGAAAGCAAAATATGCACATTTCATTTGGGTAAAGGACTGAATTCAACTCCATTTGTTTTGCTCTTCTTTTTTTTTTTTTTTTTGGCTTATGCTGCATCTTCTCCATTTTCGGTCTTTGATGCCATTCCTTGTTTTCTATATAACTGTGATTTTGATTAATTGACCTTTTGGATTGAGATGATGGGTTGTTATTGTAAATCATTTACTTATTCTTTTTACAATTTGCTTTGTTACTCAACTCAGTTATAAAAAAACACAAATTTTAGACTTTATTTTTCTCTTTTTTATAGGACTTTTTTTAAACTATTTTGTGCATTAATTATTTTTTATTTCAACTTAGCTACCTTACTTTATGATAAATGTTTTTCCTTTTGGGAACATTGGATTATACGATTTAAAATATATTAATTAATAAGTAGAAAATAATTAAATAGAAAGAGTTTATAATATCAAATGTTTTTTTCTTTTGTGAAAATTGAATTATACGATTAAAATATATTAATTAATTAAGTAGAAAATAATTAAATAAAAAGAGAAATAGAATATCCCAATAAAATTAAAGGTAATTCTGAAAGTTAATTGGATGTGAATTAGATAATTACATTCAGGATAGTATAGTATATATGCCAATCTGTAGCTTTTAAGTTTTTGCTCAGCTCAGTGTTGGGGGTTTTAAATGATGTATGATACAGAATTTATTAATGGCATTGAAATCCAGAATAATAGCTTACAATTGACAATTTGATGTTCCAATATAATGAATCAAGTTTCAAGATTAACTATCACTGATCTCAAGATTTTCAATAGTAAGTCCATGATCTGATGTGTGCTTGATGTACCTTTTTGCAGGCCTATAAATTGATTGAATGATCAACGTAGAATAGCAAAGAAGTGGAGGAGATGAGAGAGGGGTCAATAGGACTGATTATTGGGGTTTCCATTGGTGTGGTTATTGGGCTAGTTTTGGCAATTTTTGCATTCATCTGTCAGAGGTATCATAGGAAGCGTTCACATATAGGCAATAGCAGTTCTAGAAGGGCTGCTACCATACCTATCCGTACAAATGGTGCTGATTCTTGCACTATTCTATCAGACTCAACCTTAGGTCCTGAATCACCCATAAAGTCAGGAAGACATAGCATGCCCTTTTGGCTTGATGGGCTTAGGAAGAGTGCTAACATGGTCCCGGCATCAGGACTACCTGAATATGCATACAAGTAAGAGTTTGTTTCTTTTATGAAATTTCCTTCATTTGCCTTTCTTTTTGTTGTGGGATTAGCCTATTTAGTATGCGCGAGACTAGGAATAATAATTTCTGTTTATTTTGTCATTGTGGAATGTGAAGTGGTCCATCAAACTTGCACTGCATTCTTCATGAATCCTGATCTGTATACTTTGAAGAGAAATAGTCTGGAGCTATTAGGTTGAGACATTTGAATATCAGATATTGAATGATGACACAAAGTAAAAGATGGCTTTAGAATTTTAATACCACTAAGCACTGTAGTTGTAGAACTTGTAAAAATAGGTGCTTGATTAATTGGTTATATGAATATGCCGTACTCAGGCTTGTTATATATCTGTTACATAAATGCATATGCATATCTCATCGTGTCTCTTTTAAGATACCGCCACAACATAAATATTTGTTTGGAAATATTTAAATTTTAGTGACTACAAAATGCCACAGTGAAATTCAGAATGTTTGTGTTTTTCATTCTTTTCATTGAATTTTATTTATGCTTCAGGGATTTGCAGAAGGCAACACATAATTTTACTACAGTCATAGGACAAGGTGCATTTGGTCCTGTTTATAAAGCTCAGATGTCTACTGGTGAGACTGTTGCAGTTAAAGTCCTAGCAACTAATTCTAAGCAGGGGGAGAAAGAATTTCACACAGAGGTAGGTTCCCAATGTCATTTTCCGTAACTTTGGCCACATCACTGGTAGAATTTTGCTGTACATGGACAAAATTTCACGGCCAGGTGAGTCAGATTTAGTAACTTCATAAAATTTATGAAATCAGACTGGTGAAGAAAATATAGTAATAATTAGAATTAGTATTGATGTATAAATAACATTTTGGATAATTAGAGTATTAAAAACATGACTTCTTTACATATCCTAAATCAGAAAAAAAATATCTTTTGTTTAGATCTGTCTACGCTCTACAACTTATATTATTAGTTAGAAACTAGCTATGTTTACTTTCAGCTGAAGTTAATGACTCTAGGAACAATTGGTGATATAGCAGTTTTACAGTCCTTATCACATACATTCATTTTCTGTAGTGCCTTTCTTTTTACTCCAGAGTAATTTTAAATTGAAACCTTTTATGTTCTTCTTTTTCTCAGGTTTTGTTGTTGGGAAGGCTACACCACAGAAATCTGGTGAATTTGATTGGATATTGTGCAGAAAAGGGTCAACATATGCTTGTGTATGTCTATATGAGTAAGGGCAGCTTGGCATCCCACTTGTATAGTAAGTCATCTATATCTCTTTTTGTATGACATACATTGACTGTTGTTCTGTACAAACCTTTGCCTTTGAATGTGTTCATGAAAATATGTATCTGCAAGAAAATTTCTTCACATTATTTTTCTCTACATCCTGATGTAAAATATGTTATATGCGAAATAGTAGTGTGTTATTGTCTGCCTTGCAATTGATGCATTTTTTTTTTTTCCTTTTTTGTTTCCTTCCATTCAAATGAATTTGGTGCATTGAATGTGCAATAATAGACAGAATTATTGAACAATATGCTTTTCTTGTGTCTAAATTTAGGTGATGTCAATGAAGCACTGTGCTGGAATTTGAGGGTGCAAATAGCATTAGATGTCGCAAGAGGCTTGGAGTATCTTCATGATGGGGTAAGTTTCCATGTGATCTGCACCAATCTAATTATAGTTTGTATAGTGTTATAATTGTAAGCATTGTCACTTCAGGCTGTCCCTCCAGTAATCCATCGAGACATCAAGTCTTCCAATATTCTGTTGGATCAATCCATGCATGCCAGGGTATATCCTTACTCATCCAACATCTCTATCATAAAATGTAGCTTACATTAACAAATATACAGACACTTTTATATTAGAGTTGTCATAGTCGTTTATTGTTGTTAGGATGCTTCCTAATATGTAGTTGATCATGCTGAATCAAGCAGGTTGCTGATTTTGGACTTTCAAGAGAAGAGATGGTTGATAAACATGTAGCTATTCGTGGTACCTTTGGCTATCTTGACCCTGAGTACATATCTTCAGGAACATTCACGAAGAAAAGTGATGTATACAGTTTTGGGGTGTTGCTCTTTGAAATTATAGCTGGCAGAAACCCTCAGCAGGGCCTTATGGAATATGTAGAGCTTGTAAGATCTCTCTCCTTACCAACTATACTGGGTGTCATGGATGTGATGGTTACAAACTTACAATTAGGAGGAATATAGTGCAAATTGCATAACATACAAAATTAAGTTGATGTTTGTGAAGAAATCTATTAGAATAACATTGAATGTGTTAAGAGTACTAGTTAAAGAGTATTTAATATACTCTACTAAATGTGTCTAATTACTTGAAAAGTATTAAACTATTTATTTATTTTTGTTACACTTAATATTTTCTACTTATATTTGAAACAATTTTGATACAGTTCTTTTGGTGTTTTAGTATTGCTAGAATGCTAGCTAATCAGAATTGAACATAATTCGTTAAGAAATACTTGTATTAAAATATCATAATAGATGATTAGAGAAATTTTAATCTTAATTGGAGAAAACAAAATACATCTAAGAACCTGCATATAATAGATTGGTGTCTACCAATCTATTATTAGCTAGCTACTTGAAGACTCCATAAATGGGTCTACATCGGTTAGTTAAGCAAAATTTATAAATAATTATAAATTCCTTACATGTGTTTTATTCTTATAGATAAAAGAAAAGTTACATGATGACTCTGCCGGATGAAATTGTCACATTTTGGTTGAATTAACAATCACTCCTGCGGTCAAGAAACAAAACATGTCAAAGTCAAAAGTAGTTGTTGGCTTATTTGTGAACTCATTAACTCATCATGCACATTTCATTTTCTTGGCTAACCAAGCAATTGATTGATGATTAGGCAGCAATGAACAGCGAGGGAAATGTTGGGTGGGAGGAAATTGTGGATTCTCACCTTCAAGGAAACTTTGATGTCAAGGAACTAAATGAAGTGGCAGCACTTGCCTACAAATGCATCAACCGTGACCTAAGTAAACGTCCTTCTATGAGGAACATATTGCAAGTGTTGACAAGGATCCTTATATCAAGGCACCATGGGAATCATTACAAAAATTCCTTGTCAGCCACAGATGAAGTTTTCATTGATCCTGATCAGCTAGAGACCATGATTTCTGTTACTGACCATAGGAAAGAAGAGTCTATAGATAGTGTAGCAGAGATGCATGATGTGTAGAATATGGTTTTACCTTAATTAACCTCATTTTTTTACATTTCATTTTTTTATTTTGGCTTTGGTTGTACATGGTTGTAGATTTGGTTTGTATACTGTTGTGTAAAATGTTTAACAAATTTTTTTGGCCTGGCATTAGTTATATTGTCTTGAAAAAATGATACTCCAAAATTTATTATACTTGTTAGCACCAAACAAGTAAGCTGTTAGCTGTCTCCTCCCACAACTATGACTGAAGGCAATTGTTATATTTATCTCTCATTTTAATTGTATTCCTCTCTTTTCTACCTTTTTTTTCTAGATTTTTCTTACATATGTTTTTCTATCTGTTTTTCTTCAAAAACAAAAAATATGCACTTCCTCTTCAAATCTTCAATGGAAATATAAGCCATGGAAAAAAGAAAGAAAAAGGACAACAAAAAGGGAAAAACACGTGCACCACACAATGAATTCATCTAAGCTCTGGAAGGGGAACATCCAGATTTGTGTTCTAGATTGTTAGTTTACAGCATGAGAGGCCAACCTATTTGCATAAGTATTATGTGACCAGTAACAAAAGACATGTTTTTTATGAGATTTAAACAATTTCTCTATCATGTCCTAATGTGCCTGGGAACCAAAGTGTATGATTTGAAAGCTTGTATCACAATATGAATCACATTCCCACCAAAGTTTCCCCCTGCCTTTCTTGTGAGCAATCTCAATTGCTACTTGCTAGCATAGCTGCATTCAATTCCGTGAAAGTAGAGTATCTTGTCCTAATATTGTCAACAGAGCAAGCAAGGAAGGTTGCATTGCAGTCTCTTAATATTCCACCACATCCTGCTGGCTCAGGTGAGCCTCCAGCAGCTCTGTTGGTCTCTTGCACTTAACACAATCAGGAAGAGGAGGGTGCCACAGAACTGTGTTTATTAGCAAGCAGTCTTCTACAATGTCCTGAGACTGAGAATTCAGAATTGACAACTCTGCAATGTAAGAAGGCATATGATAATTATAGGAATTCCAAGTAATACTTACACTGGCCTTGATTAAATTAAATTGATGATATACAGATTTCAGTTGAATTTTGTGATTGTCAAAACCAAATTTATTTTGTTGAACTAGTGATTTATTAACATGAAATTGCAAATCCACTCCTAAATTTTTATTTGGAATACAACGTCAAGATTTCCCTTTCCCTTTCCCTTTCAGCTATAACTAAAATAACTTTGCATTTTTCATCATCTGGACTATTTTGAGTGAAGCCATGCAGTGCAGTGTAAAAGTAAAAATAGTTAAGTTACAATAGGAATATTTTTGGATTACACACATTAATATGAGCCTAAATATCTAAATGAAGGCAACATTTTAATTTTTAGTTGTTATCATGAAAATTATTGCAAATTGGATTGGTCGAGCACACAATTATTTTCATGTAATTTTATGCTATTAGTCTTTGAGTCTCTTAACTGCTATCTTTATTGCTCATTACTCATTACTTTTCTTTTCTGAATTTTTTTTTCTTTAATTGTTTCAGACTGGATGTTTATGAACTGTGAGTGCCGTATGTTTTCATTTTAACAATTATGTATTTTTATTTCATTATATTTGCTCTATCACAAAGAGAATACTGCTGATTCCTTTGGTCCTTGATAATCTTGTGTCAAATTTGTATTTAACCGAGAAAAAAAAAACAAACTAATGTTCACCTATCAAGAAAGCTATTTAGGTGTATTTAATGTTTAGTCTTCCAAAACAATTTATTCAATTCTTAAAATATCCTTTACATTGATTGCATAGAACAAAAGAAAAGAAAGTTATTGAAGATAAAATTCTAATTTAATTAAAAGTATTTTTAGATATTAACATTAAACATGAGCGCATCTTCTCTTCAGTAAAATACAACATTATTTGAAGTATTTAAGAAATGTCCAAACATTTTCATTAAGAATATCAACATTATAAATACTATTAACATGAAAATTGCTTTCTTTTTTATTATATTTATTTTATTCGAGTAGTAGTTTATATTGGTAAAGTGCTTTAAATTGTCATAAGTGTTATTGATGACATGATGTTCGTCATTCAATAAAATTATTGTTGATATACAATTGCCGTTGAAATGCGATTCAAATGCGTCCATAAAACATTTACATTGCGAAAACAATTGTAATTGTAGCTCACAATTTAAAAATGTGTTTGAAACATATATTCTTCACATCTATTTAAGTGTCCAGTTGATATAGAAACTATATATTAATTTAATATAATAATTAAGGAGCCTACATAGCAAGATTTAATTTAATATACATAAAATATTTATTTTATTAAAATAATATATTTTTAAAAAATGAATTACCTTTATTGTTTTTTCAACAATAGATGAGGGTGTTGAAAAGTTGTGAAAATATAGGAAAAGAAAGACAAGATTTAAAGAAAGGAAAGCATGGGAAAATGAGTTTGATAAAATTTTGACAGGTGCACTCATGCATGCTTGATAAACTATGATGGGACAACGTTGGTGAAGAGGAATCCTGGTTCAATTTCCATAAAGGATATTGTAGTTGAAGATGCAACAAACCAACAATGGAAGCATTGAGGATTCCTCATTGTTCTATATTCATTCTGTTCCAAAATTCAAGATATTTTGAAGAAAAATATTAGAAAAGATAGGGTATTAGTAATAAGGGGAGTGAAAATAGTAACTCTATTAAAGCCTAGTAGGGTTTTTACTGATGAGAGAAGCCCAATTCTAACTTAACACAAACCACTAGGCTATTTTTCCTGATTGAAATATAAATTGGGATGCATAGGAAATATAGGCGAGTGGAAGAAATTCCCAAACTATATTTTGGTAAATCTTATAAGATTGGAGAGTTTGTTAAAATTAAGCGTATTGTATCTTTATAAAGTTATTTATTGGAAACTGAAAAAATAAGATGAATATTTTTTATAAGATATAATTTTTTAGAATTAAATATCTTTTTTAAACAACAACCAAATAATTAAATTAATAATTTTATTTTAAATTTAATAAATTAAAAATATAAATATAACTGAGTCTTTTAATTTTTTAACCATAAAGAGCCACGCTAGCACTGTATGCGAAGCCCCTGTCGCAACAAAATTTGTGAAATAGTGATAGTCTCTATCAAAGGATGAAAGTTCTTTTTTTCTCAATTGTGTTTTATTTTCTGTTCTTATTAATTAAAAAATTGAAAGAAGTGAAATATGTTATTAATAAATTTTAATCGATAATTAAAAATCTGAGTGTTAGATAAAATGTCTATGATATTTGTCATTGACAACACCAACGTGAATTTTCAACTTACGGAACTCCGAATTGGTATGCTATTGGAGTCAAGGTATTTTGGTTTTAATTGATATCATGTTTCACTCTAAAGAAAACACTGTTTATATATATATATAAAAAGAAAACAATATTGGTTGGTTTACTTATAGCAGTTCTGATATTTTTCAAAATGATATGGTTTAGGTTGTAAAACCCTCTAAACCGTTAATTTAGATGACAAATTGAAACAGTCAAAGTAGAAATAACAAATCTAATTTAATACAACAAATAATTTATTTTAAATTTACAAAATATAAATGATTTTTAAATTTGAAAATGGGATATTGATTTAACAATTTGATTTCTTTTTAAAAAAAATATTGATTTTAACAATGACAATGATATATATTGTTTCAAAACATTTATTTTTTCTTTCTGGAAAAACAAATAATGAAAATTTGTTAGAAAAATAAATGTACTTTTTTTAATATTTAACTAAAGAAAAATTAAAAGAAAACATTTTTTCTGAGAAAAATTAAAATATTTTTAATTTACAACAACTCGATCAATATAGTGTAATATGGTTATTACTTAAATATGTGCATATAAAAAATCAATCCTATGAACAGATATTTTTATCTCAAATAATTAGTTTTAACCATTCCAATCCAAAGATACTCTAATTTATTTATTTTTTTCATCAATACAATTACACTAGGACTAGGTGAATATCTTTAAAATTAATAAACATGATCATCTGTGCAGAATTACATAACCAAATTTTCATCATTTGAAGAAATATTAAAAGTAAATATCTTTTTTCGAAAAAAATTAAAATAGTTTTAATTTACACCAACTCAATCAGTATAGTGTAATATGGTTCACTTAAATATGTGGTGAGTCTTCTCTTCCTAGTATGTGTATAAAAAAGCATTAATTTCAAAATTTAAATTTAAGTTTTTAAATTTTTTATCATTTTTCATTTCTTTTACTGACATTTAAATTTCAAAATTTAACATCCCTATATACATACAATCATAACAATAACTATGATAAAAATCAAAACATCATCCTAAACTATAACATCATAATATCAATTTCACATCTAAACTAACAATATTTGACATAAAAAAATTAATTATAAATAATGCTAACCCTAAACCTTAAGTACAAATAACAATCATATTTTTTTTTACCTTATACTGTAAACTAACATCAATAACATATTTTTTATGCTATACTTCTTTTCATCCTTGCATTAACATACAAACCCTAAACATATCAAAATTTTTAGACATTAAATTATAAAAATATATAATCTTAACAATAACTAAAAAACATGCTTACTTAAACAAAAATATATAATCTTAATAATAAAAACTTACAAAAAAGAAATTCTTCTCTTCTCAGCTTCTTCAACTTAAGTTCACTTCGTCATGCATTTTTAACCTCAACCTTTCACATAATATATTCACCTTCAGTCCTTGCATGCAAAATGCACCCTAGTCCAAATCTCCATTCAGGTTGGTGGTTTGAAAACACATGTCACTACCCCATTGGTCGTGCAGGCGGCCTAACTTTTTGACCCTCCAAACTACCATCTCGGTTGGCAAATTGACGTGATCCTTACAAATGTCAACTCCCAATTGCACCACATTGTAGTGTGACACAAATCCTCTATCTCAATTGTCGATTTTTCTCTAGTTATAAACATGTCTATAACTAAGGAGCAGACCTGTGTGAAGTAGCTGTTCCAACCTGCCATGTCAGTTCGCGATTTGAAGATTCTTTATTAGGACCGTAACAAATCTATGTCCCTGTCAATGGTAAGGCCTAAAACGCCACCTAGGTTAGTGATTTCCACTTCGACTGGCCTAACTCGCTATGTAAGTTGGCAGTTTGGGAGTTCAACAAGTCAAACCACACCATTCTAAAAAATATTCGAACTACTACTCCATTTTTATAAATATTGATGCAAAATGCACTCTGTTAGTCAAAAAGTCCTTTCTTTGTGTGTGTGGGAAATTAATAATTATGTACTCCACATTTTAAAGTAAAATATCTAACATTGACTGAATTGAACCTTTTTTCTTTCTTTCTTTCCTTTACTTCAAAGTGAAGTCATTACATTAAAGAAGTTTTCAATCTAACTTAACTTAGGAACATTACCATTGAATTTATAATGAAAAAATGAGTGATAATATAAACCTTTTGGTTAATGATGTTTAAGTGAACTTTTACAAAATTTATTTTTATTTATTTTAAAATTTTCTTCAGCAAGAAATAATTAATCACATGAAATGAGCACATGATACAAAAGGTCCAAGTAGTAGTTTCCATTGAAATTTGAAAAATCACGTTCCTAATGCATCACCATACATGTGATTTCTAAAACTAGTTAGTTTTAGTTAAAATAAATTTATTTTGTTCATATACATGTATTTTTAAAACAAGTTAATAATCTCCTGAAACTAATAAAATTGGCTAAGAATCAATTTCAATTCAAATTCAATTTCTCACCATTAAACAAACATACAAATATTTACCTAGAATCATGGTAGTTGATATTAGTCCAAATAAATCCAAACATGTGTGGGAAAAACATAAGAGGTAAAGCCACTTTTATTGCAAAAGTCAAAAAAGCATGGAGTAAAATTTCTAACTCCTACATACCATGCCTCTAACAGTTGAAATTATTGCGACATTTAATATAATGTATAGATTGCCATCTTTGCCTACTAGTGAGCAATTCCTCAAACTTTTACATCCCATTATAAATTGTAGTTATAATAGTAGTATTTTATTGAGAAAGTTAAAAACAATAGTAATTTTGAATAAGCATATTTTTTTAGTAAGAGAAAATATTATCTTTTTCTTATATTTAAAGATACGTTATAATTTCACCTTGATGAAATTTTTATTTTTTTTCATGATTTTTTCTTATCAAAGTTTTTCACATAAAATTATTATGTCAATTTTTATTTTCTCGAGTTATTATTTTTATTACTCCTATACATCGTGATTTCACCTTATCTACAATAATCTCTAATTTTTTATTTTTTTCTCACAGGGTCATTTTTTATCAGGGCATGCCATCCATTCAATGAAGTATAACGATGTTTAACATAATTTATTAAGCAATGTACATGGACATGTTGTAATCATTCAATTTCTCCTAATAAATCGACCTTCTTTTTGTTTATTTATATATATATATATATATATATATATATATATATATATATATATATATATTCTTATGTGATTATAGAATTATTTAAATTTAAATAAAAGGTTCAAATTAAAACAGCCAATTTAAAAATAACATGTGCATTTTTCACCAATAACATTAATATTGTTTCCATCACTATCACCACCACCGATATCACCACTACTATGAGTGGTAGTGGCGATACTGGTGACAAGAATGATGGTGAAAGAAGAAATTACTTATTGGTGAAGTGATGTGGTAAAAGATACACATAATCTCTCTCTCTATATTAATGTCAAATAATGTCAAATAATTGACTGTAAAGCAGTTAACCGATTTAACTGTGGTTAAATCAATTATTAAATTGGTTATCAAACTAGTTTTAATAATTTTTTTAATTTTAATGTACTAACTATATTGTATAATATTATATAAAAAATATTATAATGTTCATAATATTAAAAGTTAAAGTATCATAGATTATGCATATTTCATAAGATATAAGTACACATATAATAAAAAAATATAATATGAATTGAAAAGGTAATTATAAAATGAAAAGTAATTTTTACTAATGCATTCTCATATTAATAAGTTAATCCCATTTTTTATTGATTTTGGAACCAAGAAGGGGTTGACTTTGAAAATCCAAAAATGTTTTAAAAAGTTGACCCTTTAACAAAATTATGAACCAGTCAAACTAATTTAATGATTTTGCCAGTTTGAAGTTAGTTGAATTGTTTTTCTCCATTCAATTCATGATCGGTTAAACTAGTTGTTCCAATCCGATTTTTAACAAATAAGAGAGTACTAAATAATTAACAGCTTGTTTGATTTAATTGTTATTTTTTGTTTTAAAAATTATTTTTCAAAATATTTTTACATTAATCAACAAATAATTTTGCATTCAAAATCTATTAAATTTCAAAAATAGTATATAAAGCTAAGTGAAAAATTTTTATGCATTAACATTTAATCACAACTCTTTATATATGGCAAGTTTGTTGAATTTACTAATTGATACTTTAAATTTCATAAAAATAAAGGATTTTAATTGATGATAAGATAAAACTCTTTTACACCATTAATGCACAAGTATTTAACTCTAAAACTAATGTGTTGATATCATAAAAATCAAAACAAACAGAGAGAAAATTTTCTATTTTTTTCATACATTTTCTTTAAGTTTTATCAAGCATTTACATTTTTAGAAATAAAAATATAACAAGAAGGCAAACACTTTTAATTGTGTTAAAGAGGAAACAAACTTTTAAAAATAAAAATTTATTTTTTAAAAGAAATAAAAAAAGAATGTGATGGTCATTACAATGAAAATAATTTTACACTTCTTATCGGTTACTTCAACAAGTCTGTAAAAAGAAAAAGCCACTTCAACCAGTCTTATATACAAGATTGTATATGATTAAATAAACCACTAGAAAAATATTTTAGTCGATATTTATCTTTTAGAATATCCATCAAAATACAGTCTATAATATAGTTTAATAAACATTCATCTATTGAAAAAAAAATTATTTTTAGTTAATTGTTGTTGGTAATTTCAAATATATATATATATATATATATATATATGGTGGATTTTACTGTATTTTGTTTAGAAATTAGACGTGTATTCTTATGATACTTTTTGTATACCTACTAATATATTAACTTTATTTTGCTGAAAAAAAAAACCAAGGATGTTTGAATTTATTTTTTTTTTAATTTCAGCTGTTTCTCTCCTACTTCAGCTCTTTATATAAATAAAAAGTAAAAATGTTTTAGCATCATGACTTGAATTTAGAAAAAAAAATGAAAATGAGTTATGTTTATAAATCTGAAAATTGTAATTTTATAATTATTTTTTATCAAACTTTATTTTTCATATATTTCTATACTCTTAGATTATGTGAAAGTCAAATTTTTACTGTATATAAAAATGACGTTAATTATTTTTAAATTACATTTTAATAAATTTATTAAAATAAAAGTTCAATTTGATAATAATAAATTATATATAATTAATTATTCAGAAAAAATTTTCAGAATTATTTCAAATGCACCCTAAATTAATGTACAACATATATAGTTTATTTGGATACATAAAAAATAATAGAAATATGATATATATTTCTTCTTCCCCACCTTTCACATAGTGGCTAAGATAAAAGTTCACATCAATTGGAGCTGACAATGGATTTGAACATCTTCTATTCCTTTTGTTGTCATATGGAAGATATGGACGAACTGTTAATGGCTAATATTCCCATTTCCATGAATGCAACTACAATTCTAGAAAATCATGCGCATGCTCCAGCTGGATAATGCTTACCCTCTATCTTAATCCAAATCTTTACTTTCCATCTATATATTCTTTTTGTTCTCACAAAAATTAAAGATAATTTCAAAAGTTTACAACAATTTATATACTTTAAAATTTAAATATAATACATTTATGAAAAAAAGCTAGAACATAATTTAAGAAAATTATAAAAAAATCGTTTATTAAGATACATAAAATTACATTTACATATTATCTTAATAAAGTATTTATTCATTTATTTCTGTAAGGGATATTTTTAATAAAATAATTAAATAGTTTCTTATGTTTTATATTTGTATGTCTAAACTGTTTGTTGTTTTTTAATAAAAAACAGGCTTTTACTTTTTCAAGAAGTAAATTATATATGTTTCCGGAAAAAACTCAGAATAATTTTTTAGAATTTTTAAGAAATTTAAACAAATAAATCCAAAGACTTTCTTTTCTAATTCCTTTTTTTAACAGGTTTACCAGATTCGTTTTTTTTTTTCTTATTAATATATAATTAGCAAGATCCCTTAAAAAAATAGTTAGCAAGTTCTATTGTATATTAACTTAAAGAAAGATATTAATTATTAGTCACCATTTTATGACCCCTAGCTTTAGAAATTCAGTTTGCCCACCCTGTTTCCTTTCCTCCAAACATGAACATGATTAAGACTTGACCAACCAAAATTATTAAGGCTCACATCATCATCTTAATTTGACATTTTCAGAAGCAGAATCTTAGTTTTTCTTGGTTATCAAATTTAAGTTCTCTTCTACTCTTGTCCTATTTGCCTTGTTGGCTGTCACTATAATTCTGTGCAGCTGTGCATTCACTAGCACTAACCTATTTCCCTAAATTATGCACAAATCTGGGTTTTGCATTAACCTATGTATAAACTCTGTCAACATCATCTAATTATAATTTATCTATTATAAATTTATTAATTTTTATAATAATTATCTTATCTAATAATATTTTTTATTAAATAACATTGTAATATTATTTTACATTATGAGTTTGTCAACTCTAAAATATTTTATTATTATTTGATTCTTGCAAAGCTATTAAATTTTTTTGCAGAGAATTTGTTATATTCATCTTTAATTTGTGACCAGAAATTGTAAAACTTATAGGAGACTGTTAGTTTTTAGACAGGGAAGACTTCAAATGTATGAATTTGAGGAACCTCAAATCTAAATCTAATTTTGGCAGATAATATTATGATAAATTTTTAAGACATTTCACAGTCTCTTAGTTTGTATCATTATATATCTCACATCATGATGTAACATTATGAACATAATTATGATTTATAAGTTATAATTCATGTTGAAGTATCTAAGTGTGTTTTTGGTCACAATTTATTACAATCTTTTGAATAATCCATTAATCAAAACACATCACTTGGATTTTAATAATTTGATAACCTTATGCATGCAAACAAAATTACAGCAAAATTCATGAATGTGATTATGTTGCACTAAATGATGGTTGAGTTGAGTCAAAATGTGATAGAAAAATAGGAAATGACAAATTCAACATTATATAAAATATACTTTAGTTTAAATTATGGGATATGTTCAAGTCCTAACACAGCAATAAAGTTATGTTTTGATGAGATATTGATTAGGAATTCCAATCCAAAAAAACTTCTTTGAAAAGATAGTTGTATATAATATAACCTTGTACCATATCTTCATATAACGAGGAATCTATGGGCGCAATGGGCAGCTGATACAAGATAAGGATATCTCTGATTAAGAATCAAAATCCTGTAAAATATCCGGGATACATGCAGTAAGTTCAGAACATATGACGATAAACATTGAATGATGGAAACGAATACCAACATAATTTTCACCGTCGTTATATCAGACTAGTGCACCAGACAAGACAGGCACTGTCGTGTCTTCTGATTGCATCTTTATGTTTTTAGTAATATGAAGAAAATGAGAAGAAAAAATTTATGATTGTCTTACTTAAAAAAGAAAACTAAAATTGCAGAGTGGTGTAATTACAGTTGATTAGTAGCAGTTGAAAGATAAAATGATAAACAAATATGTATACTAATTGTTATACCTATATATGTAAAAATGTCATACTTTTTCTTTATCTTTTTTTATGATATTATTACTGATACAAGGTCGGACACATGAGTATTTGACAGATGGAAAACAGCTTAATATCTAAATGATGAAAAGCCTGATTAAATGACAAAATTGATGGAGAAAAGATTAAATTGATGAATTTTTTCATTTTTCAGGATAAAATAATAACCTTCATTTTTAAGTACCAAGCAAACCTACTCAATTTTTTTAAGACTAAAATGGTGACTTGGTCTTATTTAAAATATAACACTTGCGTACGTGCCTTCTTGGTGGTTGCCTACTACTATAATAATCTAAGGATTAGATTACCTTATATTAATTATATTAAAGAGAGAATCCATATAGTTCCAAGGGTCTTCATAAAAATGGCTCCATAAGGCTGGTTTAGTTTGCTGGAGTTTGGTAGTAAAAGAGAAAAGAAGGAAATGGAGGAAGTGCTGAAAATGGTGAAAAGCAATGCAAATGTTGTTCCTGGAGCCAAATATTGTGTTACAGGTTCCACAGGGTATATTGGTTCATGGCTGGTGGAGGCTCTTCTTGAAAGGGGTTGCACAGTTCATGCTACTGTCAGAGATCCTGGTTAGTATTTTACTATTTTTCTCTAATAGCCCAAAATAATATACCCTTTTCCTTTTTTTCGCTTTTTGTGTTCCAATCAAACTAGTACAAGAGAAAGAACTAGTAATTATAATAAGAAATTGTTGACCAGAACAGAAGTTATGTGATAGCATTTTGCCTTCATCAGTTTTTCCTTAAAAGCATCGAAATAAACAGGGGCAGCATATTGACATGGATTACAACTTTATTCTTTTATCTTCCAAAATCATGATTCTGACATTGTGAGAACTGAGACAGCAGAAGCAATTTCACTGTTCATGATAAGAACCATGATTCATGGTGAATAGTTGATTTTATCAGAAGTCACTTTTTTTAAACACAAATTCTATTTTTGATCAATTTTCAGCATTTTTAGATATTAAAGGATGAAGTTTAATGTTACTTTCTTAGTTATAGTCTGATAGTAAAAAGGTTTCATCAACTGAAGCCAAGAAGGGAAAAATCAGATGAGAAATAACCATGGTTTCTTATCAGGAGAGAATTTATACAGGACTTCATGAGTATAGAAAAAGATTAACAACTGTAACAACAATTATAGATACTGTTATGCATAAAAAAAACTATTAGGAAGAATTAACCAATAAAAACCTCCGATAGAAATACTCTAAACTTTATTTGTTGGTTGTTGCTTATTTGTATAGTCGATGTTAATTCTTTAATTCCTCTTAATGCAATTAGTGTATCTACTATCTTGTCTGTAGGCAAATTTATTTTGATGTCATCTTCACCAGTGCTATGTGTTTGATTTTCTATTGACTAAGACACTCAACTTTTGATAGTAGAATAAGGATGTTAAAAACTTAAAATTAATGAGAAAAAAAGTGCAAGTTGATTATATAAGAAGTAAGCATCGAAGGGTTTTAGAAGGTTTTAGAATTTAAAAGGTTATGCAAACAGAAAATGATGGAAAAGAAAGTGACGTTGGTATTCAAACGGCCAAAGTTCCAGAAAAAGCTACTTAAGGTCATTTTCAATTTTACTGTGTGCTTTATGTGATGGCAGATCAACTCCAAGGCCCACAAGATATACATCAATCCATATCATCATATATATCTATCACGGGTTATTCTGGAAAACTATTTTCTACATTTTTCTATCAGTAATTCCAACCTTTGATGGATAATACTAGAATTGAATGAGAAACACCCTGTTTAGCTTTATGATGAGATGACAATAATTTTAACAGAAAAATCTTAAATATTATGAATGTATTTCTCGTTTGAATTTAAAAAAAAAAAAAATTGTTAAGCCCAGCATTTGATGAAACTTAAAAAACAAAACTAATTATTATTTCAGTTTTTTTAATTTTTTAATTTTTTAATTCACGGTTTCTTTTTAATTTTTATTTCTGTTTCTAAAAGCATACTAAATTGTTTTTTTAAGTTTTATCTTTTATACATAAATATGCAAGTATATATATTTTCGTATGACACTTTTAACTAAAATAAATACCTAAACTCACATACACACAAATTGTCCTTCATATCATATTCTCTATGTATTGTTAAGAGAACAATAATGCTATTTGTTTTTTGCATGAAATCTGTACAAATTCTCAGGTGATTAATGTCAATCTATAATAAATTAAAAATTGAAATGGGAGAAAAAATACAATGTCTAGTTATGAGTAACAAATTTTTTTTTTTAGTCATGATGAGTAAAAATTAGCTAATAAAATTTAAGTGTGTGTTCTCCTACGAATTTGTAATCGCACTGTTCTTTAAAATGTTTAAGATTGTGTATAAAAATTTAATTCTAGAAGAAAAAGGGAAAGAATATTTTTTTTCATTTTTAATAAATATTCTCTAATTTAATAATGTTTTTAAATGAAACAAAAATTATAAATATAATTTAATTAAAAAATAAAATAAATAAAATAAAATAATTTATCTTAAAAATTTTCCTCCAAATATATCCTAAGAGAATATACTATTATACTTAGTAGAACTACAAGTATTCTCACATCATTTGTATATGTTGTTTAGAGGGTATTCACGGTCCAATTTAGTTTTGAAAAGAAAATGAAAACTAAACTAATTAATTTTAATTGGTTTGAATTGATTTGATTTTCTAGACTTTTTTCTCTATCAAATTAAACTAATGATAATCAGGTTGATTTGATTCGATTTCAGGAAAACTGATCAAAAAATAAAAAAAATCAATTTTTTTTATTAAATCGTAAAAAAACTATTTTATGCCTGAAACTAGTCAAATTCATTAGTCTATTAAATTCATAATTTTATAACAAAATATCAAAGTGTTTCATATATATTAAATTAGTCAAATTAAATTATTAAAACAATACGACATAATACAAACAACAAATTATACAAATTCAAAAAATAAAATAAATTTACAAAACCACGAACCAAATCAGACATGGTCAGCTTGAGTCAGGTCTAGACCCGATCAAGTGAAAAAACTAAATAAAATTAATTAATTCAATTCGGTTTAGCAGGTTTGTCGGGTTAATCCAAAACGATAAAATACCTATTTGCTCCTTAATTGCTTAGATTATTGGTCTCCTAGAAGCCCATTTTTGGTCTCATTGTTGGACTATTTTAGGCCCGTATTACTACCTGTTGTACTCTACGTTAGAAGCTCATTAACAACTTACCGGTGACCACTGGCACTATTTTATTTTATAAAGCCCCTCTTTCAACATTTTATGAGATCAAACTTTTACTTTCTACTTTAATTCAAAATTTTTACATCTTTTTATTTCACTCTACTAAACATACACTAAACGAAAATACTCATAAAAGTTACAGATCTGCATTCTGCTCCCAAGTTATTAAGATATATAACAATCTTAATGAGTCACTTATCCTTGAAGTTTAATACTGCTAAAATTAGTTTATTCATAGACTTTTATTTAGCCTCCAGTTTAAGATATTGTATATTCTTGAATTAGTTAGTATCTGATAGGCTAATGAACCTCAAAACCAATTTATTCCTTGTGTGAATGGTGAATATTATATATACTAATTATGATATACGTGTTACTTTCTATTGTCTGAATGTAATAGCAAAGTCATTGCACCTTCTGTCTCTGTGGAAGGGTGGTGACCAATTGAGATTTTTCCAAGCGAATTTGCATGAAGAAGGAAGCTTCGATGAGGCTGTAAAAGGATGTGTAGGTGTGTTCCATGTTGCGGCTTCAATGGAATTCAATGTTAGTGAGAAAGAAAACAATGGTAATGCCATGAATAAAATGCTTTCCATGAACCTGACATAGGCAACAAGGACTTAAAACGTGTTTTTGAAACATAGTTAAATGGTATAGTTAAATGGTAACAGAAATAATATTCCTTGTATTGAACTGGCAGAGGATTTTGTTCAAGCAAATATAATTGACCCTGCAATCAGAGGAACCATAAACCTTCTCAAGTCTTGTTTGAAATCCAATTCTGTGAAAAGGGTTGTCTTCACTTCTTCGATAAGTACCATTACTGCCAAAGACAGTAGTGATGGAAAATGGAAAAACATTGTTGATGAATCTTGCCAAATCGAACCTGACAATGTATGGAACACACAAGCAAGTGGATGGGTAAAATAAATATTTTAAATTTTAATTACCTTAGTTGTTCACTTGCATTTTACACCAAATTGGTTCCTTTCCTTAAGGAATTTATCTGTGGTGGCAGGTTTATGCACTTTCTAAGTTTCTAACAGAAGAAGCAGCATTTCAATTTGCAAAAGAGAATGGCCTTGATCTTGTGTCAGTCATAACGAGCACTGTTGCAGGTCCATTCTTCACTGCTAATGTACCAACAAGTGTTAAAGTTCTACTGTCACCGTTAACAGGTGATTTTATCATCAATCCACATTTTTTTCGTGCATAGAAATTGAAAATAAGTGATTTTTATCAGGAAACTACTAT
This sequence comes from Psophocarpus tetragonolobus, assembly GCA_037954015.1. NCBI lineage: Eukaryota > Viridiplantae > Streptophyta > Magnoliopsida > Fabales > Fabaceae > Psophocarpus > Psophocarpus tetragonolobus. Next base: position 18,342,340 of record CM075689.1, on the reverse strand, counting down.
CTTGGTGACAGAGGACTAGAATGTTATAAGAAAAACTTAATCTGGAGCCAATTTTAGAATAGGAATTTATAGGATCATTTATGTTTTAGTGATGTCTCTTTTGTTTTGGGCTTTTTAATTGTTTGGACTTTTTTTATGAGTGATACTATAAATAGGCCTTAATAACATTTATAAAAACATTAGCATGATAAAAATTTAGTTTTGATTAAGTGTGAGAGGTGTTCTATCATTGTTCTTGGACAAGGATCTTTAGATTCTTAAAAAAACATTTCTTTTTGCTTCGAATCCTCTAAACGTATCAAATGAGCTTTGTTTGTGGTGTCATATTTTATTTCTCATATTTCCGATTTATAATATTTTCACCACTTTATTATTCTGATCTACTATTATGTTTATGTATGTGTTTGAAATAAAAGCAATATTACTAAATATTATGTAAGTAAAGAATTTGAGTTTTGATATCAATAACTTCCATTTAATTCCTGAATTTTGTGAACTTAAGTATCTATTATGCAAGTTCCTAAAATATTTTGTACCTTTATGCTTCTATGTGCGTCATGAACTACAAACAATGCAATGTGCATAAAATTTCTTCACGACTTAAAAAAAGAGTTATTACCACTTGACCATATTGATCACAAATGCAGGTGAATCTGAGAACTTCAAGATATTATCTGCTGTAAATGCACGAATGGGATCAGTTGCTTTAGTTCACATTGAAGATATATGCAGTGCTCACATATTACTAATGGAGCATGCTAAAGCTCAAGGCAGATACATATGCAGCAGCCAGAGTTGTACATTGTCTAACTTGGCAACTCTTCTTTCCAAAGTGTATTCATATTCAAATATCTACAGGAAGACCAAGAAAAATTATGACAAAGTTCCCTCTGAGATTTCATCAAAGAAGCTAGATGATTTGGGGTTTAGTTACAAGCATGACCTTGAAGATATAATTTATCAAACAATTATGTGTTTCCTAGATTATGGTTATTTACCTCCAGTTTAGTCAGATGCAGTTTTTCATTACCGTTGTACATGATTTTAAACAGTTTAGTTTAAATTAATTGTATTTTGCCACACAAATAAATGTAGTCCACTTGCAAGCCAACAACTTCCTTGAATTTTTGGTATATGTTATTTTCTCTTATTTTGGCCACAACAATTCATAGACACTATTAATTATCAATAGAAATAAAGGTCTGATATCCAAAATTTCAAGCATGATATATACGACAATTAATTAGACCAAGATTTTGATGAAAAACACCAAGAACTTAAATTATGTCACAATCTAAATCAACAACTTTAATGGTGGTCACTCCTTATCTTGAGTCAGTAGTAAATGAAGGCTAGACAAGAGGCTAATTGAGGCAAACCTGCAGAATAGGTGTGACCTAATTGTACTTTCATAAATAGATATTTTTGGTCTTCATTGGGGACCAAAGTCATTTACAACAAGAAAAATGAGTTAAGAACTAGACATAGGCAAAGGATAAACATAATGAGAAAGGTTAAGTTCAAAGTCTAGCTATATCAAAATTACATACCATTTTTGGGAAGGTTTATAGCTATTTGGTAACTATTTTTGAAATCTTAGCCCTCACTGTTTTATCCCTTTGTTTTTATTGCACAGCTATCATATGCAACTGCCAAAGCCTGCTTCAAGCATTAAAGAGGGTGCCCTTAAAATGGTTCATAAAACTATGCTCAGATGATTAGCCTAAAATGCTTCTCAATGCTTTTGGAGCCTTAAATTGCAAGTCAAAAGCTTCAAGGTCATTTGAAAATTTAAATTTACCAAACTAGACTTGACTTCAAAATTTGAAATATGTGTATAGTTTAATTGAATGAGCGCTTCCATTCCAAAGCAGGGAAGTGCAGTGAGGGTTAGTGTACATTTATGAGGAGCATGTGCCATTAGAAATGAAAGCTGTACAGATGTTACAGAAATGAAGTGACAGTACCAACCCCCACCAAGGTACACCGCTCTGAACAGTCATGGCCTTTGCCAGTGACCCATAAATTTGCCATATTAACTCTTGTTTCTGGATTACTACTGTGTGAATATATAAAGTTAATTGTATAAATATTGCAATCGTGTAAAAAATACAGACTTAAATATATTTTTATTTTCTGTTTTTAATAAAAAATTAACTTTTGGTCTTAAAAAATTCATTTGAATTTGTTTATGTAACTATATTGCCTCTAATAGTGATTTTTGAAAGGGAAAGGGTAGCCACACTCTCTCTTACACTTTTTTTTTCTTTTTAAACTCTTTATCGTATAATATTGGAATTCATTTTAACCTACCAATTTTGTAGGTTCTACTTTTAAATGAGAAGATTAGCTATTAGTGTTTCCTATATTCATTTATTCGCACAAAATACATTTACAGGTGAAATGTACATTATGCTAGTTCAGATATCCTATCCAAAAGACTAGGATACGGGATATAAAAAATTAAAGATTTTTATGTTTTTTTAAGGAGCAAAATAGGTAATGTTTAAATTGAATAATAAAGATAACAAAATAAAGGTTTGGTTGGAATAGGTCTTAAAATATAGAATATTTTATCCTGTGTAATAACCAACTACCTCTTCTAAAATAATTCATCTTTCATTATCATGCAAGACTAGTTAATAACAATAGTTAATCTTCCTAATGGAGATTCCTATTTGATTACACAGAAATAACAATAGTTAGGGTTAAGAGCAAGGAGTTGAGAGTTTGGTCATACACACACATGTTGAAAGCCAACAAATTGTCTTCAAATCATGGCTTGGTTGGCCATAACTTTACACCTGTCTACTTGATCGAAATCTGTCAAGATTTGCACTATAATGTGTTAGAAGAGGTCTCGAAGGTACCAATCCATTGTTTTTAATGTATGGCCAATAAAACAACATTCATACATCTACCACACTCGATCGAGAAGCGGTCAAGATTTTGCATTCAAGAAGAATGACATTCTAAGTTGTGAATTTCGTCACACCTATTGACTTGGTGGACATTAGCCAAGATTTTCCACATTCATGTGTCATAAGACACCACGTAGTTGTGTTGAAGCGTGACAAGAGCAACTATAACACACTTTGAAAAAAATCAAGTTAGGATTCACAATCTTAATTCATGTCCTAATTAATAAATATAGATATTTATTGGGATAAAAATAAAAATCATGTGACTTATTCAAGATGAAAATAATGTTTATAAATACTTCCATAATTAACGAAGACTCTCATATTTAAAATATCTAAAATAAAAAAAAATTCTTAACTTAGTGTCTTTTCTTAATAAAAATATATAATATATAAGCTAGGTATAAATATTATTTTATAAATAAATTTTGTAAGATTGAATAAGTTCGTAACTTACAATTCTAAAAAGACAAAACTAAAATTATTACATTAATAAATTGTGATATGCAAAGTATATGGTAAGAAATGTGATCTTACTAAATTTGACATGTGTCACCTAATCTGATACTCCTATATGAAAACTAAAAAGAGCAATCTGAGAGAGGAGACACATGACATGGGTCCGGACCTTATCTTAAACAGTTACTGTTCACATCAAGATCCAATAAACTTCAAAAGATTGATAACTGACAAAAACAACCATTAAATATTAACAAAACCTTCCCAGTACAAAGGAGAGAAGAGACAAAACATAAATCTAAACTTTGAATATCTGACTTGTAAATTACAATTCTTATGTTTTTCTTCAAGTTTAGAATCACGTCTGTCTGAACTAGAACCAAAACCATCGAAGAAGTGTCACATGCCATGCCATTTATTGGGGAGCATAAATACAAAATGTAACAACTTCCCATTTATGTACTACGTCGGGGCTCAACAGTTTGAGGAACACCATCTGTTTAGTTACCATACAAGGCTGAGGACGTCAACCACATCATCCAATATTCACACGATAAAGTGTGTTTCGATTGAATTGTTACAATACTTAATTGGATAAACTAGTAAGAGAATTGTTACACATTCTGTAACATACTCTTTTTAACACTTGTTAAAATTTATTAGAAATTATAAAATTAAGATAAGATTATTTGATGACAAATTTGTTGATTTGCATAAGTTTCAACTAATTATAAAGAGTATGTTAAGGGTAATGTAAGCAAGATTATAAATAGGGTTTTATTAAAACATATTACCATATGAAAATATTAAAAGTTTAATAATTATGCCCTATTATTATAAACAAAACATAATGCAAAGCAACTGTTTTATAACTGTTTTCGGTTTAGTAATAATCTTATAAAACTGTTTTTAATATTTTAGTATTTAAAAACTTAAAAACTGGTTTGTGTAGTGGTTTTTTAAAATAATTTTCGAAAATAATTTTGATTTTTTAGTTTTCAAAAACTAAAAAACAGTAACAGCTAAAAGTAGTTTTCCTTTTCAGTTTTCTATTTTTGTTTTGAAAACTAAAAATAGAATCAAAATATGGTTTTTTTTCATTAATGAAATTTTAATAAGTATGAATAAGTTTTTTCATTTTTACATCTTTAAACAATTTTCAAATAACACTTGTCAAACAATTTTTTTTTCTTTTCTTCCCGAAAACAATTTTTGAAAACTATTCTTGAAAATACTTTTCAAAAATAAAAAAAAACAAAACCAAACCTATAAGACCCTTAGTGTTTGTTTGACAACAGTTTTATAAAATTATTTTCAATATTTTAGTATTTAAAAACTAAAAAATTCGTTTGGTTATTGTTTTCTTAAAACAGTTTTTCAAAAATAGTTCTTGTTTTTTAGTTTTTAAAAACTAAAAAACAAGAACAACTATAAGTAGTTTTATTTTTCAGTTTTTTATTTTCGTTTTGAAAACTCAAAATACAATAAGAATGTGTTTTTTTTTTCTTTTCATAAATAGAATTTCAGCAAATATGAATATTTTTCATTTTCACATCTTCAAAACAATTTTCAAATAATACTTACCAAATAATTTATTTTCTCTTCTTCCCAAAAGTAGTTTTTGAAAACTCTTTTCAAAAACTAAAAAACAAAATCAAACCAATCAAGCCCTTAGTATTTAAAAACTAAAAAATCTTTTTGGTTACTATTTTCTTAAAACAGTTTCCAAAAATAGTTTTGGTTTTTTAGTTTTTAAAAACTAAAAAACAAGAAAAACTATACATAGTTTTGCTTTTCAGTTTTCTATTTTCATTTTGAAAACTCAAAATAAAATAAGAATATTTTGTTTTTTTTTCTTTTCTTTAATGAAATTTCAGTAAATATGAACAAGTTTTTTTATTTTGACATCTTCAAAACAGTTTTTAAATAATACTTACCAAACAAGTTTTTTTCTCTTCTTCCTGAAAATAGTTTTTGAAAACTCTTTTCAAAAACTAAAAAGCCAAATCAATCAAACTCTTAGGGCTTGATTGGTTTGGTTTTTTTTTTAAGTTTTTGAAAAGAGTTTTCAAAAGCTGTTTTCGGGAAAAAAAAACTTGTTTGGCAAGTGATATTTGAAAATTGTTTTGAAGATATAAAAATGGAAAAACTTGTTCATGTTTATTATAATTTCATTAATGAAAAGAAAAAAACAACATATTCTGATTGTATTTTGAGTTTTCAAAACAAAACAGAAAACTGAAAAGCAAAATTACTTTCAATTGTTCCCTAAAAAAGCAGAACTGTTTTTAGAAAACTATCCAAGCAAGTTTTTTAGTTTTTAAAAAACTAAGGCCCTGTTCGGCGTGGTTTTTGGTTTCTAGTTTTAAAATTTCTAAAAACAAAAACTAGTTTTAGTTTTAAGTTTTCAAAATTTTAAAAACAACATTATTTTAAAAACATTGGTTTCAAATCTTAACCAAAATACTAGTTGAAGTAGTGATCGAGACAGTCATTGAAGGTGATAATCTGTCATTGGCGATCGCCAATTGGAGGTGTGGTTGGTGACCGTCGATCGGAGGTAGCGGCCGGTGACCGTTGGTTGGATGTGACCGCCAGTCGGAGTTGGCGGCCGGTGACCGCAGGTCAGAGGTGGTAGCTGGTGACTGTTGGTCGGAGGTGGCGACCGATGACTGTTGGTCGGAGGTGGCAGACGATGACTGTTGGTCGGAAGTGGCGGCTGGTGATCATCGATCGGAGGTGGCGGCTGGTGACCATCGATCAAAGGTGGCGGCCGGTGATCGCCGGTCGTAGATCAGAGGTGGCGGTTGGTGATCGCCAGTTAGAGATGGCTGTCGATGACAGCGGGTTGGAGGTGGCGATCGGTGACTACTAGTCAGAGGTGGGGGTTGGTGACCGTCGATCAGAGGTGATGACCGATGACTGTCGGAGGGGCGGTCGGTGACTTTTGGTCAGAGATGATGGTCAATGATGACAAATGATGTCAAGTAATGAACTTAAATAAAAATGGAAACAGAAATCTAAAAACCAAATTTTATTGTTTCTAAAATTGAGTGAAAACTGTTTCGAAAATGAGTAAAAAACCAAAACAGAACCATTTTTGCCGAACAGGTTTCTGTTTTCAAAATACATTTCAAAACAAAAAACCCGAAACTCAGAATCACCCCGAACGGGGCCTAAAATACTGAAAACAGTTTTATAAAGGTATTGCCAAATAAGCAATTATTCTTTGTGTTTGTTAAGTTTTTTTATAATATTTGTTGAATGATATTAAATGAGCACTTATGGATATCTAAAACACATTTAATGAGCAGTTATGGATCTAATATTGGATGGCATGAAATCAAACCAAATACAAACTTTGTATAAGTTTATTGCTTCTATTGGAAGAGCTTATTTCATATGAACTTCTTACATAAGAGTTTATAATATAAGAGCTTATTTTGCCGAACAGGTTTCTGTTTTCAAAATACATTTCAAAACCAAAAACCCGAAACTCAGAATCACCCCGAACAGGGCCTAAAATACTGAAAACAGTTTTATAAAGGTATTGCCAAATAAGCAATTATTCTGTGTTTGTTAAGTTTTTTTATAATATTTGTTGAATGATATTAAATGAGCACTTATGGATATCTAAAACACATTTAATGAGCAATTATGGATCTAATATTGGATGGCATGAAATCAAACCAAATACAAACTTTGTATAAGTTTATTGCTTCTATTGGAAGAGCTTATTTCATATGAACTTCTTACATAAGAGTTTATAATATAAGTTCTTAAATTTAATAAGATATTTGTGTTTATATATATATATATATATATATATATATATATATATATATATATATAATAGAGAGACGGAGAGGAAGAGAGAGAGAGCGGGAGATGGAGAGAGAGAGAAAGAGAGAGAAGGGAAAGGATACAGAAAGGGGGGAGAGAGAAAAGTGGGAGAGGGATAGGGAGAGAGAGAGAGGGAGAGACTCCGTAGTAAATTTTAATCATAAGAGAGACAAAAAAGTGAGAGGTGAGAATTGAATGAAGTGTGAATTTTCAATAAAGTTAAAATAACTTTTTTCAAAAAGGTATTCTAAATAGCTTATACAAATAAGCTTAAAACAACTTATGAACTTTATATAAATATTTTTATAAATTTATCCAAACATATATATATAAATATTTATATGATAAGATAAACTCAAATAAACTATAAATAAAATTACTTAATTAAACGAACATGCAACTAGGATTCCTACAATTTTTCAATTTGCCTGTGGAAATTTAATCAGTTTAGTAGGTTTACTAGGTTATTACCCATTTTAATGGCCCTATTTTTTAGGCATTCAATTAATGTAACACCGCAGCCTGCATTCTAGTGGAAATGTTGGAGGGGTAGTTATTAAATCTGGTTTAGTACTATCTTACAAGTCTTGTGCATTTAATTCTGATTCTTGACCTTAATGGTGCCTTGTGCAGGCGTAAAAATATTGATATCAATTTTTTAAAAATTACAAATGTATGAATAGGAGGTTCATACAATAAACATGAAGAAGCACCATTGACTTGAGGGAAAGAATCAAAATTCTTTAAAACATGAATGACAAAGAACCTCCATAAGGCCAAAATAGGGGGATCTACAAAACTACACAACATGTAAGGAATTTTGACTTTGACCCTTTTGGTTCAAGGTTTGCAAATCACCACAAAGCAAGGAAGAAGAGCTCTAGGATTGAGCAGATAAAGCTCCTCAATGTTTGAATATAGACCAACTTTCCCAGCCAATGAGTCAAATCCTGTTTGTGCTGCCATTTCTTGAATGTTCTCAAGTGGCCTGTGAACCCTGCCAGCAATTACTCTGCATACTATGAGTGCTTTTCTCAGTGATGGTTCATCACCAATTATCTCTATGGACTCAAAGGCCCTTCCACTTGTAGATGTTGTGAAAACTCCAATGCCACCCTTGAGTTCCTTCTTGGCTGAAAAACCATTCCTTATGATTCTGCAAACACAACATTTTTCTGATAGGCAGAGGCTAGAAGAGCCATTTAGGCCAAGTGAGCATGAAACAGTGGTGCCATAGAATCTCAAAAGCTCATTCCCATCAGCCAGGCATCTAGGATGCTTCTTCTGGAGTTTGCTGGCTTTGATTTTCACCATCTCCCTGTACTCTTCAAATCTTGCAAGAGTCTTTTGCATGTTGTGAACCTTCAACACTCTCTCAATTCTACCACACTGGTTTTCAGACTTTAACCAGCTAGTTCTGCATATGATTTCCACTATTTTCCTTGATGAATCTCCTTCCACAAGCTCAGTCACTGTCAAGCCAAAACTTATTGCTCTTAATCTTGGAATATATGAATACGATACTTAAATGTGTCAGAACAATACAAAATCAGTAACAATCTTTGAGGTCGTAAAACACTCCTATCAATTTTGAACTATGTGAGTTGGAGAGAGAGAGAGAGACTGTTCTCTTAAGAAATTTTTATTTTTGAAGGTAAAGGTGTTGGGGAGTTCTAAGCATCGTTCCTAATTGAAAAGATAATGGAAAAAGGGAAATCAGTTTGGTTTTCCCAAACAGAAAAAGTGTGTTGATTTATAATATTCCTTCCCCCAATTTAAAAAATCTGTGTCTATTTGATATAGATGTGGCTTGAAAGTTTGCGGTCGGAAGAATGTTTGGATAACCAACTTTGAGGATCAGATAACAAATGGAAGAAACGAACAGCCAATGCTACAGTGGAGGTTAAAAGCATTATATATATGAAGGAGTGTAAGATGTGGTGGAACTTTCACTTCAGGATAGATACCAACCATAGAACTAGAAAACATTAAAATAGATATCTGAAAAGGAGAAGAAAAAAAGTGTTTCCACTTACCAGCATGCTTGGACAGATGATGAGCTTCAGCAGCATCCCATTTGTTAAATTGCTCTCCACATTTGTGGCAAGTCACAGTTGAAGAGCCATTAGAATCTGTCTCAAGAGACAACCTATTGCTAGGAAGTAGTCCACCACCATGAGGACCAGACCCTTCTTTATCTGATAAAAGGAAAGGAGATTTTCTTGGAGGAGTGGATGAAGTCTTAAAAGAAGGGTTAAAATAGTGCATTGTTGGGTGCCCTCCAGGACCAGGAGTTCCAGGCCTCAAAGTCCCCACAAAAGTTGAACCACCACTACCTCCAACACCATTGCTACCACCACTACCAACCCCTTCTTGGAACCCTCCATAGCCAGTTATCTTCAGCTCACACCTTGAGTTGCTCAAAATCACCTCATGAGTTATGGGGTTGAGGAACTCACTGCTTCCTATGGATCTTGGACTGCAACTTGGTGGTTTATCAAGATGCCTCTTGCTTCCATGAATGACATCTTTGAGATTTGCTATGGACCTGGAACACCCTGACCTCCCTGCTCTCTTGGTCAAGATTGTGCTCAAGTGCTTCCTTGTTTTGGGGTCATGAACATCAGATGGTTCAGATTTGCAGTGTAAAGACTTCTTAAGAGAGAACCAAACTGTTGGCATATTATCCTTAATGTTTCCCTTTATCTTTTTTTTATCGTCTTTCTCCATTCACTTCAACTAGACTCTCCTATGTTTCTGTGCTCTTGAACTTAACTATCTTACAATGCTCATTCTCAAAAGGCTCCATCTCCATGTTTCCCTTTTCCACCTTTCCCTCCCTTTTCCTAAGTGAAAGCTGAGAGAATGAAAAAAAAACTCAAAAAGACAACGACTTCAGCTTCTTTCTGCTTTAAGCAAACAACATCCTTTTTTTCTTTCCTGAAACTCCTTCACTTTCCAAGAAACAACTCAACTCAACCATGCATCAAAAGGGCTACCTAACAGAAAAACAATGTTTCACAAGAGAAATCAAAATACCATGAAGAACAGGTGTTAACATCTTGAAACAAAATTCAAAATACCACACCAAACTAGCATAAAACACCTTGAAAACTCTCAAGTACAGGTGCTACCATGAAGAGTAGTGTGAGGGGCCGTTCGGCTTCATGACACAGAATGAGTTTAGCAAGTTGCATAAGATGGTGACCGGGAACGTGACCCCATCAGAGAACAAGTGAGACAAAAGAGACTCAAACCCTTACGATGAAAAAACATGAATAAGAGCATTAGTTAAAACACGGGTGTTTGAAAAAAACAAGAATCTTTGGCTCTTGGATATGGGATTTAGGATCATGACAACTAACTCGGACAAACTAGGTACTGTGCTGCTATTAAATGTGAGTTACTAAGTGTACCTTTTTCTTTTTACATTGTATTACAGAAAAAAATACATATATATAGTTAATATATGACTGTAATTTGTGGTATTCAAACACAAGCATGTGAAAATCATTCTAGAGTAAATTGATGCAAGTACACTTATTTATATTGGTAGTAGTATCACCGCTGCTCGTGAATAGACATAGACCTACAAAATTGTTAATGGTTAGTTTTGTAGTTTGATTAAATATTGTAATTTGATTTTTAGTCTCACATTGCTTAGTATTATGAGATGGTGTTCTTCACTTTGTTATATAAGCAAACTTATGTAAGGTTTATAAATGCACCAAAACAAATACTTTTTAGTGTTGTTCATTTCTTTCCTTTAGTACTTTGTTCCCAACAAGTGATATCATAATACATTTCTTAGTATGCTCTGTGGTTGCAGCAGTGTCTGATCTTCTGCATCAGAAAAGATTTGGTTAGAGTAAATTTTCTTAATATGCAGCTGTGTCTGATCTTCCATATCAAAAAAGATTTTTTCTCTTGTTTTTGGGGATCTCAGTCTAGAGAACTAGTGAAGGTTTTTCTTCAAAAGTAGTAGGAGCGATGGCAATAGACGAAGACAAGATGAAGATGGAAAAGTTTGATGGTGCAGACTTTGGCTTTTGGAAGATGCAAATAGAGGACTATCTGGATCTGAAAAGCATGCAAGAACCTCTCACAAGTCAGAAACCAGAAGCTATGAAGGAGGATGAGTGGAGCTTTTTAAACAGAAAAGCTCTCGGAGCCATCTGATTGACATTATCTTGTGAATTAAAAGAAGTACAAGGCTATGTAGATGCAGACTTTGTTGGAGAAATTGATCATCAAAGAAGTACCACTGACTACATATTTACTGTTGGAACTACAACTGTTAGTTGGATGTCACAGATACAAAAGGTCGTTGCTGCTCTATCCACTATAGAGTCTGAGTATGTAGCAGTAACAGAAGCTAACAAAGAATTGATATGACTTCAAGGATTGTTAACAGAGTTGGGATTCATCCAGGAAAAGAGTGTTTTGCACAGTGATAGTCAGAGTGCAATACATTTGGCTAAGAATTCAACATTTCACTCCAGAACAAAGCACATTGATCTCCGTTATCACTTCATCAGATCTCTACTTGAGAATGAAGTACTAACGTTGAAGAAGATACTAGGAAGTAAGAACCCAGCGAATATGTTGACAAAGGTTGTCACAACAGAGAAGTTGAGGTTTTGCAGTGTCTCAACTGGCCTTCAAGAATGATTGATGATAAAGGCAACTATAATAAGTGATAATCAAATTCCATGTGGGAGAATTGTTAGTTTTGTAATTTGATTAAGTTTTGTAGTTTTATTTTTAGTCCTACATTGCTTAGTATTGTGAGATGATGTTCTTCACTTTGTTATATAAGCAAGCTTATGTAAGGTTTACAAATACACCAAAACAAATACTTCTTAATGTTATTTATTTCTCCTTTAGTGTCTTGTTCCCAACAAAAACAATTTAAAGAAAGCTTAAGGCAAATGCTCAGGATAGATGAGAATAAATAAAATAAAGTGTTTTTGTTTGGTTTGAACAATAAAAAAATAAAAAATCCCGTAGGCCCAAGGGCATGTAGGACATGTGTTCCATTATATTACTTTGAATATGTAACTAACAACAAATATTACGTGGACTTAAGATGTTCATCATTGTTATTTGATTAGTCTAAATAAATACAGTAATTACAAAAAATCAAGAAAATGAAAAAGGTTAATTTTTAGAAATAAGAATTCAATTTTTTTCTTTTTTGCATTTTCTCTTAATTTTCCATTTTTTCTTTTATCCCATTTCTTTTTCTCACAAACAAACATTATATTATTTTATCAAAATAATTATTTTGAACTTTAAAATATATTAAAATAGTGATTTGAATTTTTTTAAAAAAATAATAAGAGTTAGTCTTTCATAATAATATTAAAAAAATTATAATTTCTAAACAATCATAAAATTATTGCTTTTATAAAGAGTCCTCGGAATAAAGAGAAATTATATCCAATTCAACCAATATCAACATAATATATATATATATATATATATATATATATATATATATATATATATATATATATATATATATATATATATACCTTAAAAAGGGATTGAAAACATATAAATTAAGTATGGCTAATTGAAGAAACAAAAAAGTGCAGTAGACATTAATTTATTTGTGTTATTTTGGAACAAATTAAGTGTCACTTTTAATATTTGGCTATGCTGTCAGCACATGAATGCATAGTGTTAACTTTTATTTTATGGGGAAGAAGTCTAACCCCAAATAATGCCACATGCAATCAAGTTCCAAAAGGAGGACCACTCAACCCGAGTGTTTATTTTATTTTGTCCAACATTGAATAGTCTCTAAACCATGGAATTAACTAGAATGGCCCCAAAAATAAAAAATTAAATATTGGATTTAACATAGAGGAGAATATAAATTTTGTCCCCAACTGTGATCTTTTTCACCTTGAAAAACTCAGAACCATATATTCTAAAGAAATATGGGTATTAACTATTTTAACCCGTACACAATTTTAATATTTCTCAACCAAATTTTAATTAATTTCTCAATTGAGACTTGGAGCATAATGCCTAACAACCAAACAGTGATTAATGTGAACCATGACATTGTGTTTGTGTCAGTGAACCTATCTAAAAGGTTGACAACATGCTTGAGATTTTCCTCTTTCATGTCTGCAGCTTTTACATGCGAAGTGCCTTTACTTCTGTAGCACTTTTTCACCTACATGAAGAAGCAATCCTTATGCATCAGACACCAATTGTTTAAGCATAGTTTCAGCAAATTTGCTTAATGGACTAAGGACATGAGCCCAAAAGTACAAGCTTTTGCTTGGAATTTGTTTTCAATTACCTATTAATTCTGAGAGCATGATGATATATATATATGTACCAAAGAGAAAAGAAAGCATCATAATTTGTAGGGTATAGCTCTGCATATTTTTGCTAGGTGTAAATGAAAGGTTAGTGGGGTTGGCTTGGTCTTTATAAACTTCATTTTAGATAGTTTTTTTATCAAATTGATTTTGATTAAAATTTGAAAATTATCATAAAATATATCTTATAAATTTTAATTTTAAAAGTACGCTTAGATTATAATTTAATTCTTTTAAAAATAAAAATTTTATATTAGAAAATAAAACAAAAAGTTATATTATTATAATTAAATAAATCAATATAATAAATTATATAATTATTTAAAGGCTTAATTAACTTTTTGTATTCTGTTTTTAGTTCTTGTTGAATTTTTTTTTATTTTTAGTCTCTATTATTTTTTTACATATAATCTCTGTTATTAACATAAAATTATTAATTGATGATGACACATTAATGTTGAATTAATTAAATTTTTTGTCCCTAATTTTTTTTTCCTATTGAAATGATATTTTTTCAATTTCCAATCACTTTGTATAAATAATATATGTTATTGACAAAAAAATGGATAAGTGATTACGTGACAAAGTGATCATGTTGATTTCGTCAAATTAATATTAACTCAAATTAATTAAAAGTTTAGATGTTTTACTCAATTTTTTTATCTTCAAAAATGCCAATAAAACAACACTTAAATTACTATTTAAAAAAAAGTTAAACAACGTGATACATAATAAACACTTGAGTAACCACTAATTTAATAAATCACTAATTTAATAAAGTGGACTTAATGATATAATAATTTGTTTGCTATGATATAACAATTTATTTGCTATGTAATAACTTAACTGGTTTTTTTGTTGTAGCATGTACTATTTGTAAAAAAATATATTAAAGACTGAAAATAAAACAAAATATTTTAATAGGTCCAAAACAAAATGAAAAAAATGGATGAAAAGTTAATTAAACCTAAAAAATTAAAAAATCATGTAGTAACTATAGACATCTGAGTCAATACTAATTTATTAAAGTGAACATAATGCACAACAATCTGTTTGTCACGTTTTTATTAACCATAGACATTATGTGTAAAAATAATTATTGGAGATCAAAATAAGAAAGCATTTTAACATGGATAAAAAATAAAATATAAAAATTGGGAAAAAAGGTTAATTAAACTTTATTTAAATTGTATCTAGGGGAGGTTTTTTATCTCATATTTAAGTAACATTTGCTGGGAATATCCTTTGACCATAGAAAGTAACTTGATCTGTGTTGGTCAGCAGATGACAATGAAAACAGACAGCTAATATTTTTGCAATTGCTATGATAAATCTTCACCAGTATCACACTAGGTCTTTCTTTTTAAGGGAAAACATGCAATATCTAGTGTGAAGAAAAAGACTGAACAAAGCTGTGTTTAGTTCATTGTTTAGCCTCCTTTGATTTATATTTCTCTCTTAATAATTAATTTAATTTGGTGATATATTTTATTTTTCTTTTAACTATGTTTATACACTAACATTTGTTTTGAAATTAAGTTTGAATTGAAAACAATAGTACGATTGTTTGTGCAAACTGAATTTGTAAAATAAAAGTTGATTCCAACTTAATTAAGTCTCTAGCTGTAAACTTTAATCTAAATAGTTTTTTACTAAATTTCAATTTCAAAATAATAAATTAAAAGAAACTAAGAAAAAGGGGAAAAAAAGAGAAACATACACCACTCAGTAATTTTTAGCAGGGAAAAAAAGCTCTAGTTGGTTGCTTTGAAGTGCATAAGATGTCATCTACATTCAGATTATCATGTTCTCAAATCACCATAATAGTGTTGTTGAATCATCACCATGATATCTCGTTCACATAAAGTGCTATATTTTATTTGTAAACCATGAATGATTAGAATCTAGCCCCACTCATTTTTTTCCCCTTCTATCTTTGGTCTCTTGGAGACATCAATGTGACTTCTACTTCTCACCCTAAATTTGGGGATTAGTGGGATATAATTATGAACCCAAACTTCAAAAGCGCATAGTGAGCCCTTGAAAAATATGAGAACTCATTATTAACTTTGACCACCACCATTATATTTTATCAAGTTTGTGAGAAGATCGAAAAGGTGGTGAAATAGATGCATAAAAATAAAAGTAAAAACTCTACAACAAAATCAAGGTAATAACTTTGGCTGTGTCCTCTCTCATTTTCCTATTGTCCTTCATTTGTTGTCCTTATGCTGCCTCTAATGGATTAGACAAAACATGACAAAGTAACTTCTAATTGCAAGAAAACTATAAGAAGGTTAAGACAAAGCCAAGGCTTCAGAATTTCAGGCCATAATTAAGTGTCTGAATGTGGATTCAAAGTAGAGTCATGCATAGGAAAATCAGCATATCCTCAGAATTCTTTTAAGTTTCATCTTGAAGTAAAAATTTGATGGTCAACTGTGGAAAAAAAAAAAAAGTTAATTTTTATAAGAAGATCTTGTTATTCTATAAAAACTAAAAAGATCAGATCAATATAAAAGAAAAGTTAGTTTTTAATATTTCAACCGGGGAAATAATATTAAAAAAGTTATAGTTATGGAGAATAAAATTTAAACCATGGAGTGAAACATGGGACAGTGTCATACAGAGTGTCACCGATGATGGTTTTACATGCATGTGATGGTGCAACCCACGATTCATTGATTAAATCCAAGCACATGCTGGTATACCCATTTTGCCCCTCTGGACCATATGCTTGCTTCAATTCAAAACATAGAATATATTATTTCCATTGTATAATGTCTAGCCCATTTTTTGGAATAAAACATTAAAATAAAATGGAGAGGACCATGTATATCAGTTAAAATAAACTTTAACAAAAGGTTATTAATTTTATTTAAACTATCTGTTATTTTGTTTTCATTGAGTTACTCTCACTCTTCAACTGAATACCTTCTCCATTTATGAGGAGGTGGACGTTTCAAAGGATTCATGTTGGAACAGAGCAGAGTCTGAAAATTTTGTCCCCTCTATGCTGACTTGTCAAACATCCATGACCTTATCAAGATTATTATCAAGGGACATGGGGCTTCTTAAATGTGAACATATACTGCCACTGTATTATATCTACTTGTGACATTCAGATTCAATTTCTTATTTTGTCTAACATTTGTCTCTTTTTTTAGGACTAAAAATAAAACATTTGTCTTGCGTGTGACTTGCTCTTCTTGAGAGAGATCTTACTTGAACAAGTGCAAATGTCTCAATATTTTTTTTTATTTATACAAAAAACAAAATATTTTCCCAATTATCCTAAAGAAAAATTCTTATGAATTAGAATATGCTCTGGTATCGCTGATTCAAAAAATAGAATATGTTCGAGGGTAGACGTTAAAAATGGAATGCATTTTAGCTTACAATATTCTCAATTCAGAATAGTGATATTTATTTGAGATAATGAAAAATATAAAAAAAAAAATTGTAATTCAAATATCGGGTTCTGGTCTACAATTTTATAATTTATATGAATGAGCTAACACATTTAGAAACAAATTCATGTTTTTTTTATAATATATACACGTACTATAAATTTGATTCCTTGATTTTAAAATAAGATAATTTCTATTTATTTTCGACTTTCTTACATAATAACATGTTTTTCTTCATATTATATATATATATATATATATATATATATATATATATATTCACATCAAATCAATTCTTTTCATTCTTTGTTACTTATTCGGTTAAAGAAAAAAATTATTACTTTAATTTATCCCATTAATGTTCAATTTTTAATTAAAATAATTCATAATAATTAATATTTACTAATTTTGTTTTTATGACTATTAGCATTGCTCCTCTAGGAAATTAAAAAGAAAGGTTAAAAGAAATCAAATAATTTTTCTTCTGTAGAGTGGAAGGATATGCCGTTTCGGAGAGGGAGAGGGCATCGTCCATTTCAAAACCCAATCCAACACTTTCTATTTACAGCCTAATATTTTACTAAGTAAATCTTTTTATACTCCTCTTTATGTTTTAATTGTCGATTATACCTTCTTCCTTAATGGGTACACCCTTTGAAACATATTTTCTCTTTCATAAATGTCTTTTCAAAATAACATTTTTATTCTAGAAACATATTTTCAAGACCTTGTATCATAATTTTGGAGATATTTTTTAAATAAGTATATGTTATTTCAGAAAAAAACATCTCGAAGTAATAAAATATACTTTAATTGTAGCCTGCAATTGTTGACATACTAAACCTAGATTAAAAATTAGTTTATATTTAAATATATTTAATAGATAAAAGTCATTATTAAAAGTTGTTTTGAAAGTAAGAGAATAAACTTAGAAGTTTTTCTCCTTATGCCTCCATAGCGTATCCTGTAACTCGATAATCATAAGAAAAGTCTAAAATATATAAAAAAAATAAGTTAACTCATTGGTGTGTCTTTTTTTTCTTTGTTGTTCTAGTCACACATCTGAGTATCCAACTCGGTCCTACCCTTTTGTTTCCCTTCACCTCTTCCTTCATTCTCCTCCATTCTCATGCAACCCCAGCTCCTCCTTTGTGGAGGTCTGACGGACTCCTCTTTCTTGGTTCCTTCTTGCAATTTGTATTTTTTTCTTACAAGTATGGTCAGTGTTGTTTAGACTTATAAAAAAAATTGCAATTACAAGTTCAAATAGCCCCATCTAGACTTGTAAAAAATTTTGTAAAAAATATGATTTAATGAAAATGCAAAAGGGATAAGATAGTGAAGCAAGTAAGAGAGTAAATAGTAAAACCGAAAAAGAGAAACCCACAATAATCACAGATGTATTACAACATGCATTCAATGGAGAGAAAAAATGAGAGAGGTTTAAGAATGAGAGGTGTGAGGTGTAGACAAAAGAAGACGAGCGAGAGCCACAAGTGGTAATTAAATTTTTACTTTTTTTCCTAGAATATTTTTTTCGCTTTAAAAAATTATAGAAGTGTAGAAAGAAACTATAGAGATCTAGGAAGAAATTCTCTAAATTTAGGGCTCAATATATCTTGAAACATAATGTCACACAAATCAAAACCAAACAAAACTACCAATTTTCATATTCTTTTTATTATATTTCCTTTTTAAATCGTTATAAAACTGTATTTCCATCCTATCATTATAATCTTTAAACATATCTAAAATCTTAATTTCATCCTATCTTTACTGTTCTTTCAGCTCTATTTTTTAACCTTACCTTCACCCATCTTCATTATATAAATTTGTATATATTACATGCAACATAATTCTAAAAATACACTTCCTAAACAGGTATATGTTATTTTAGAAAGAAATGTCCAGAATAGAAAAGAGGTTACAAGGTGTGCTCCCTTAAGCAAAAATTATATAATGGAAAATTGAAACTAGAGGAGGTATAATAGTGTACTTAGATAAACTAAGGGTGTAAATATTAAAACTCACCAATTCTGGTTGTAACTTGAAAGTAGTTATAGAAATATTAGCCCACAATAAAGTTAACAGAATTTCTTCCTACAGCCGTGTTTATTAAACTCTATTGTTTAATTTGTAAACTTGAACAAGTTTATGATTTTACAGAGATAAAATGTATTATAATGTATATAAACTTGTTTTATCATAAACTTTGGTAAACTCAATTGTAAACTCGGTAAATTTAGTAAAACTTACAAACATTTTAATAATTATGAGATTAAGTAATATTTATTTCAATACTTATGTTATATCTACACTTTGTTACTATACTCGTATTTTGTTACTTTGATCTTATGGAAAAGATTTAGTTATAAAAATTATTATTTTGTTACTTTTGTAACTATATATGGTATTTACTTATAATATGAAATTTTATTACTCTAATACTTAGGAGTAATTTTTAGTTATGAGTAGATGATAATTTTACCTTGTAGCAAAAATAAAGTTTTTTTTTAGGTAAATATTAGTTGTTAATATGTTAATTTTTTTAGTGAAACGATTCGAACCAACAACTTTTCTCTTGCCTTCTTCTTACATGTAAATTTTGTTACTAAATCAAACTTGTATACTCGAGAAAAAACAAAGTTTTTAAATATGAGATAAACCCTCGAGTTTGCATGCCCTTCATGAATTTATCTAAACACTCGAGTTTAATAACATTATTTGCACCTCCATAATTTCTTCTTGTATCTCATTTTGTCCTCGCTAAAATGAAAGAAGTTGTTAGATAGTATCCTACTATCACATAATTCATAGTTCAAACCAATAAACATGATATTTATAATTATTGTTTTTATAGGCACAATTTATAATTATTTTATTAGCACTATGAGATTAATTAATTAATTAAATATTGTATATTTATTAGTTACGATTGACGTGGCGAACTGGATGATGTAATAATTTATTCTGAAATAGCTAATTCATATAGTAATAGGGTGACAATAACTATAGATCCAAAGGGAGAAGACATGAAGCAAGAACGTGGTGTTATCTACAACAAAACCTTGCAAAGTGTACTTATCATGTAAGGAATATAGTACTTTGTCAATGCCTTCTCCAAAATGATGATTGGAAACGTTAGAGTCGGAAACAGTGATTGAAGATTGAGTTCACTTATAGGATCTTAAGTGATAAAGATATGTTAGAAAAAAGACGAATATATGGAGCAATTTCACAACTGTGTGACCTAAACCCAAATTGATATGATTATCGGATTAGTTAACTTAACTTTATCCAATGAACTTCACTGTTTCCTTTATATATATATATATATATATAAATATTAATTGTTAATATGTTAACTTTTTGTTAATAAAAAAATTTAAATCTACAATTTCTATCTTTCATCTTTTTCCCACCAATCTTATGACTCCTGTTAACTAGTATCATTATGGTTGACAATTGAATTCGTTATACAATTTAATTATGTGTTAATATGTGTTAAAATTGGTTGAATGGACTTGAAATTGACTATAACCAATTTAATTATGGTTTGACAAAAATCTCTTTTTTATTTAAAAAAAAAAGTCTTCCACCTAAAAATAAATTCATGTTTTTTGTTTTCTAATTTTGAAATATATTACTTTTAGTCTTTAAGTAATTACACAATATTTTATAAAGATAAAATGTAAAATGTAGTTTAAATTACACTTGAAAAACAAAAAAACATCACATTTCAAAATTCAAAAGACCAACATTAAAACATACAAAAATTAAGACAGCAAAATTAGCATTTCATATTTTAGAAAAGAAAAAACATTTTTTTTTATTTTTAAAAACATTTTTCACTTTTATAAATAAGATAAACAAATTTAGTTTTTTATTTTTTAAAAACTAAAAAACAGAAACAACTATAAATAATCATTTTTTAATTTTCTATTTTTGTTTTCAAAACTCAAAATACAATAAAAATAATATATTGTTTTTTGTTTTTCATTAATAACATTTTCATAAATATGAATTTTAATTTTTACATTTTCAAAACAGTTTTTAAATAATAATTAACAAATAAGTTTTTTTTTCTTCTTCCAAAAAATAATTTTTAAAAACTCTTTTCAAAAAGTAGAAAACAAAATCAAAACATTCTCTTGTTTATATATGGGATGTTCCTAACCCAACAATTTGAACCAAAAATGTCAGCGGTTAATCCACGTTTGATAGTTCAATTGGGGGAAAAGATCAAATTCCTTAAACATACAATCCTAAATCAATTCCAGGATTTATAATAAACTAGCATACCCTAACACCACAAGACTTCTTCCTCAACAAAAATGAGATATGGCTAAGGATCAATAAACATTGCTTTTACCATTATTGCAGGACTCATAATGTAAAGAAAAAATAGTTAAAAAGGTCCTTTGAAATCTGTTCATTAACTGATACATCATTATCAGTATAAAACATTTTATACAATCATTCAATTACAGTTCATTAAATGATAGGTTTGTTGAATTTTTAATAAATGTTTTAAAGGTCATAAATTGTAAATTGTGATTGAATTACTGGATAAAACTGTTTTACTTTATATTTACCGCGTTTTAGCTTTAACATATTCCCCCTAACTGAATCCAACGGCATTGTCTAAGATGAATGATTTTCAAAGATGTCTAAATAATAATGCTATGTTCATAAGAAAAAAGGAAAACAAGTAGCATATATCCTGCCCCTTTCAATAAATAAATGCACTAACATGTTTAATTGAATAAAGAATCATGAAAAACAAAAAATAAAAAAATCAAGACCCTACACAATTATAGTTCAAGAAGTGGCTGTCTCAAACTATGAAGCTAAATTCCCAAATGGGGACACAACAATGATGATCAGAAGCAATTGCATTCATTGGTTGATTACAACTCCAGCCAGGTCTGTACTGTACATATGACATTTAGTTTGAGAAGTGTAAAAATCATGCCACTTCCATCATTCATGAAGAAACATATATGCAACCACCCTCTGCAAAAAGTAAGCCAAAAAAACCATAAGGTCAAATTCAAATATCAACCATCAATAAACATAATCTCCCCACAAGATTAAGATATGTGGATAGTGTTTTTATACAGCTTAATTGGGTCTTCTCCTTAAAAGGAGAAGAAATGCCAAATACAATAAAAGGAGCTTCTCTTTATAAAGAGTTCAATAAACATGCACCCCCAAAGCAAGTTTTTATACATCATCAACTATTAGAAATCAGTTTTTTATGAACTTAAACGTAATTATTGTAAAATCAAACAAACTTAACAAATTTAATCATTAACAATTGAATGACAGCTATACCATCAGTGCATTTAGCTTCTTTTTTTTTAATAAATTATACTAACACCCTAAGGTTTTATTAAATTAGACATGATACCCTGTCTTTTTACCATTACTTTGACCACCTTACAGAGAGTTATGTAATGTAAAAAGAGATGTTGCATATATTTTTCAAAAAATTAAAAAGTGGTTTGTAGATATAAAGGAACAAAGTACTATGTGTAATTCAACAAAATTTTAGTAAGTGTCAATGTAATTTATTCTGTATTTTTTTGTTCCTTTGAAAAGTAGTTTAAGATAAACTAATTTTATGTGCTTCTCTTGCTCCTTAATCTATTTCAATGCCAGAGAGTACTACTAACAAGTTTATAATTTACAGGTTTACTTTTAAGCTAAAATATTGAAAACTAATAGTAAGTTTAACTGTTTAACTTTAATTAGAGCTCTTACTTTTAAGATTGAACTAGCTTTTTAGTTCCAGAAAAGCCAGGCCCAACACTATCCAGGCTATATAATGTCAAGTTAGTAAGGGTAACAGTCTGAATACCACTTTCAATTTGAATTTATGGACTCTCATCGTCTGAGCTAATGTCATCCATCCTCCTTTCAGCAATTGCTGGAAACAGCCGCTGACGATAATCAGGTGGTGGACGTGTTTCAGAAGATGTTCCCTGAGGAGTCTCCTGTTTTAGTGTTTTTGCTGACTTCTTCCCTGTATCTCTCACCTCCTTGCATACTTTATCCAGCATTATCAAGAAGTCACGAACAACTATGAATAACCTTATGCCTTCATCCTTCCCAGCATTCCCATGAAAGTAATCACCAGTACTCTTCACCAAAGCCATTATTTTCTTCTCCTCTTCCAGCAGTTTCATAACATCAGCCTCAGCATTCTGCACAAAACTTTTCACTGTCTCACAAAATCCCCTATCTTCCTCCACATTCTTCATGCTTTTGTTTACCAAGTCTCGTGTTTTTATGAGACCATGGCCAAGTTTGGCAGTGGTTCCTGTTAAGCTGTCAGCATCTATAGCAGCCGCTTTTTTTACATTCTCAAGTTCACTGCTCAAGTGTGAAACCACCTGAAGACCAATTTCATGGTAGTGATCTTCTGTTTCTTGAGCTTTATCACTAGACAAACTCTGGCTCTCTTTTGCCTTTCTAATTGCTTTTATGCCCTCCGAACGGATAATCTCTAGAACAACAAAATGTAACAGTGTAGTCTTGCCATCTGTTCCTTTTACATCGGATAATTTCAGCAGTGTATCAAGTTTAAATGCTTGTGCACCGCCACGAAACGTCCCATCATTCATTCGGTTACCAGTTTTGAGAACTGCTTCAAGAAGCTTCAGAAATAGTCGGCTATTTCTTAGTTCCTTACAAGCAACCTGACATATCAAATGAAGTTAAGAATAAGATTTTTTTCCAAGTTAACAAGGTTATAAAAAAGAAACGAATACAAGGGCAGAGATTCAAAAACCAAAAGGATATCAGTTACAGAACATTTTTGTTCATTTATGTGTATAAATGGTTTCAAATTTATTGATAAAGCATGAAATTAAATTGGTCACTAATTGCAATCAAAATCATAAAATTTCATATTAACCATAAATTTATTCAGATTATATGTATATTTCTTAACATGGATATGCATGAAAAAATAAAACTGAGTAAGTGAGTAACAAGTAATGGTGTAGTGATTTGACTGATTAAAACACATTCATTACAAAGTTATTGAATGATACAAGATAAAAAGTGTTAAACAAGTGTGAAATGATCATTAACCTTGTTTCTATGGATTATGTATTTGAAGAAGGCACAGGGGATACCAACCATCTTAAATACAATAAAATTTGGCCCTAAAGCAAAACTCTGCACATTAATTACAGCATCACTTGGGCATTACTTATGCAACAAATGAAACACTATGCCAACTTACCAAGCTTTTAACAGTTTGCTATCTGGCCTTTTGAAAGTTCACTTTGCCGACATTGGCAGTAGCTATATTAAGGCCCTATTTGAAAGAGCTTATTTCTAGCTTATTTAAACTTATCTCATCATATAAGCACTTATATATCTGTTTGGATAAATTTATAAAAGCAGTTATATAAAGTCCATAAATTGTTTTAAACTTATTTGAATAAGCTAATTAGAGTAATTTTTTAGAAAAAACTGTTTTAAGTTTAATGAAAATTCACACTTCTTTCGACTTTCATAATTAAAACTTGCTTCTAAGTCTCTCTCTCTTTCCCACTCTCTCTCTCCCTCCCTCTCTATCCCTCTCTCTCTCCCTTTCTATATCCCTCTCCCTCCCTCCCCCCCTCTCTTTCAATCTCTCTCTTTCTATCTACATACTATATATATATATATATTCAAACACTTTATTTTCATATAAGAGCTTTTAAATTTATATATCCAAACACAAATAACTTATTGAATTAAAAAGCTTATAATATAAGTTCTTATGTAAGAAGCTCTTATACTATAAGTTTATCCAAACAAGGACTGAGATGATTAATGATTAATATCACACATATTTCATTTAACAATCAACAATCTCAGTTGGCACTTAGTTCCACTAAAATATTTTAAAGACACAATAATCATGTGATAGAAAGAGCATAAGAAAAGCAACTGCAACCGAAATATACCTCTAAAATGGCAAAAGACTCCATAGTAGTTCCATGCTCCTCTTTAAATGTGCCCATGAAAAGCAGAGCTTCCATTCGCTTGAATGCAAATGGAATGTCAACTAGGGCTTTCAGAAAACTGTCAGCAGGACTAAGTTGAGATAGATCACCATTAAAAAGTCTGAGCTTAAGTTCTTCTTCTGATGTTGGTGCCATCTTCAGCAAGGTTTGAAGGAATTCAGAAGGCAGCTCATGTCCTGATCGGCGAAAAAGAGATTGCAAGTCTTTCATACGAGTAGAACAAAACAACTAAACAATTTCACTTTTAAATTTCTATATATTATTATTCCTGATAAATAAATTTAATCATGATTTATGGTTCAAATAAGAAAAGGGAAATGCATATGTCCTACAGAATGCGTTTTCCTAGAAGTTAATATTACTATTACAGTTATAAGAAATTTACAAGGAAAATTGAAGGAACAAGAAAGCACCTTCATAAAGTGCATCACAAACTTCTTCCATAGTCACATTCAGTGCTCGCAATAGAATCAATAAATTTTGTGCTTTCTTTTTGTCAAGGATCTGGACAAACTGAGGTGAAGGGTCTTGGGAGGACGATTGCTTTTGTCTTTGACCATTGTTCTTATCCACAGCATTATAGCCAAAAAGTGTCTCTATCATCTCTTCATTAAACCTGTTAAATGTTTGTAATTTGAGAATACATACAATAAATTATCATTGATAAAGAAGAGGTATGGTATTTATTCCTTACTGGAATGATCCTGATTTGATTTGATTCCAAACCATTGATTGATCAGGGTTTGCTTGAACCTTATCCCAGAAGAAGGGCTTTAGCTTGGCTTTGGGAGCATCAGCTTCACCTTCTCCACCAGCTTCAACGTTAGCCTTTGATCCACTAGCTAAAGGTCTTCCCACCTTTGAGCCAAACGGTGGCGGAGGTCGAGGAGGAGCCACACCACTCATAGGAGGTGGAGGCGGACGGGGACCAAGTTTGGCTCCAGCTGGTGCTGGGGGTGGTGGTGGAGGAGGGCCAGGTTTGGCACCAGCTGCTGCTGGGGGGGGTGGAGGAGGAGTACCAGGTCTTGCCCCACCTGGCACTGGAGGTGGTGGAGGAGGAGGACCAGGTCTGACACCAGCTAGTGCTGGCGGTTGCGGTAGCGGTGGGTCAGGTTTGGCATGAGCTGATGGCGGAGTGTTACTAATAGCAGGCTTTGGAGGGGCAGGAGGAGGAGCTGCAGCAACAGCAGCTTTACCCGAAGGCCTAAATGAAGGTGGCTCAGGAGGAAGAGGGTTTAGCCTACCTGGAGGAGGTTTTAAAGGAGGCATTCCGGAAGGGATGGTTCCTACCCGCCGAGGAGGAGGTTTCAGTTCAAATGGTGATCCTGCAGCAGCATTAAGGGCTCCTATTGATTGATTTTCTTGCACTGAGTACTTTTTATTGTCCACTAAATTATTACTTGATGACTGAAACACAGGTTTATTCCCTTTTATTGAATTTCCGAAAGAATAACTGGAAGTAGGACCTGTGGGATAAAATTCAACTTTGTCAAAACTAGTACAAGATATTAACAAGGTACAAATGAATGGTATCATGATACATACCAACAGAGTAGTCACCCATGCTTAAGCTGAGAAGAGGCCTATCATCATTTAGTCTAACATGGCCAGTCTTACGATAACGACGGTAGCATAAAAAGAGCAGTGCTGCAGCTATAAATGTCACCAATGCAGTTATAACTACAGCAAGAACAACTGTTTTTTTATTACTATTTTTATCTTCCTGTTTGTTAATATTGTCAGAAGATGGAGGAGAAGAAATTTCAGACTCAGAAGCTGCTGGTGGTGTCAATTTTGGGAAAAATGATGGTGCTGGTGAAGAAGGATGCAGAGGTCTAGGAACTAGAGGAGCCGGAGCAAGAGGTGATGGGGCCAAACTAAGTTCTGATGATGGTGCTAGACTGGTTTCAGCTGATGGTGCTAAACTCGGTGTAGGTGATCCAACTGCAGGGCCTGGACTAGGTGATTCTGATATGTGCTGGAGCAAAATACGACCAAAATTTCTTTCAGGAACACTGGATTGGTAAAAAAGGGATCCCATATCATTGACAAGCCAAATATTGGAGTCATCCTCTTTTCCTGAGACAGGTAATGGACGATTATTTTTTCTCAAACAGTGAAGAAAGTTCTCCTTGAATTGAGGACAGTAAGCATTGATAAATTTTTGGATTTCACCCTCTGCTAATGGCTGAATATCTGAACTGATTATATTGGTGCTGCCAGTCAATTCCTGTGAGAGGCATAAATCATGATCCTCAAGATCTTGTGTTGAATGAAATAAATCTTCCCAACAATATCTCCATAAGACCTTTGCCTATGGACATGAAACTTAACAACTTTTAGAGTCTATCAATCCATTCTTAACAACAATGGAAAGCACACAATATAAACCTTTCCATGTTCTCAAATCTAACAAATAGTCATTAAACAATAAAGTCCCTGTAATTTAGTGTCAGATGACAATTAGTAACAATTACAAAAGAAAGTCTAGAAACTTAAAACTAATAAATTAGAGTGCATGCCCAAGCTATCATGTGATGGTAAACAAAGATGTATATTCATAAATTATACCATTGTTCTTGATCACGTTTGTGTGCTTCTCATGTAAATTGAAAACATAACTTGCATAAAAAGTAGTATTTACCAGATGATAATCTAGTGGAATTGGAAATGTGTAAACTATGAAATTAAGAAAATTGAACATAATAATTGGAACAATTTCTACTGGGTCTAGACCCAAACATGAAACATCATTCAAAAGATCATATTTTTAGGGGAAATTATGTTTTAGGTCCCTCAATTTTTTGTCAAAATTGGTCTTAGTCCCAACCCCAATAGTTTAAAACTGATGACTTTGGTCCTGGGATTTTTATAATTAGTGAATTCTGTTATCATTACAGAACTAAGGGTACTAGGGTGAGGGAAAATGTTTACCAATTATAAAAGATACAAGGGAAAATACCATCTGTTCAAAGTATAAAGAGACCAATTTTGACCAAAATTTGTGGACCCAAAACCTACTTTACTCTATTTTTTTATTTACCACTTCACCATGGAATCATGGATTTAGGCAACCATGTTGGCTACCTCTATGCGAGGTTGAAATCCTTGTCAGATTAAGGGCCTGTTTAGGTAAGCTTTTCTAAAAGTACTTCTAGGAGAAGAAATTACAAAGAGAAAATCCAAAAAACTTCTCCATAAGTCGTTTTAAAAGATGTGAAACTTTTTTTAAGCTAATTTTAGCTAATATTTAAAAGTTTTCTCATATAGTTTTTTTTTTTAATGAGAGACTTTTAAAAATTAGCTTGTAAATAGTTCCACATCGTTTAGAAATACTTATGGAGAAGTTTTTTTGACTTTTTTCTTTGCATTTTTTTCTCCAAGAAGTGCTTATGGAGAAAATCACCCAAACTGGCCCTAACTACAGATAGCTACCTCTGTGAGGTCAAAATAAATATCGTATTAACCAGAGACTACCATTAGCCATTTGCTTAGGAGTTAAGAATTGTGAAGCAGAAGCAAAAGAGCAACAGGATATCTGGCCTTAAAAGCTTACAGCATTGTTGGGATTGGAACTGTCAAATGAAAGAAATGACAGGCTAAGACAAACAAGATATCAACACATGAAAGAAACAATGAAAGACAGCATTCACACCAAACTTTAAAGAAAAGCCAAACGCCCAATCATGGTAAGAAACCAAAACATCTGAGTTCCTATACTACGATCACGTTTAGGATGTTTTGCATGTGAACATAAAAGTAACCAAATATATAAAAGAAACCTACAAAATCCAAACACATAGTAAAGAGAACCTTACCGTGTGCTCATCAAACAAGCCAGATGCAGGATCAAGTAACTCGCTAACAAAATTATCTTCAGTTTCCTTTTTTTCCAAAGGGCTGACTGCTGCTACAAGAAGAAGAACCAAAAGAACCCCAAAGCTAACCTTTATATTAACCATATGTTTTTGAATTCCCATTCCAAGAGCTTGATATACTTCTCATTTCACCCAGGGACTAAACCCCAAAACCTCCCCAAGAAAAAAAGAAAACTTCTTTTCACAATCCACCTCCAACCCACTTCAATTCCTTCTCAAAATACCACTCTCAGTACCTTACACAAGTAAATCCAGCAAGAGCAACCAAGTGTTTACACCAAAAATCAAAACTTCAAGATCAAACAAAAACAAACTTCAAAAAAACCTTGCCACTCACCAAAGCTTCCACCTTTAATCTAATCAGATCAAGACTAGCCACACCCCACCACAGGAATCAATCAGAAAACAACTCCAAACAAAAACAAAAAAGTTGGATAGGTGCCAAAGCATCAGTATCACTAAATCACCCTGCAAATGCAAACATAAGCCAGAGCACCCAAATAAAGATTCAAGAAAAGGGTCTTTGCTTCTTGCAGGATCGAAGACAGGGAACTCAAAAAGGACGGCTTTTGGGGTTGTTGACCATGAAATGTTGATGGTGACAAACAATTTTTAATTTTTTCCTATGTGCAGAACGTGTGTCATAAAATGGTAAAAAGTAAAGGCTAACAGTAAAAAGAAGGAAGAGAGAGCTTGATGTTAAGAAAGAGGAAGTTTCTTGGCGCCAGACAGAAGAAGAACCCTACGCGTAAAGAAGAAAAAGATTCTAGATGGTTGATTCAGTCATTACCAAGCTGCCACTTTCAAATTCTCTTGGTTTGAGTTTTCTCCTCCCATCATTGATTAAAAGGAAATTCATTTAAACTTAGAAAAACTGCATACATTAAATGAGTTTAATTTTTACTAAATAATAACACCTTAAATGAGTTTAATTTTTACATCATATAAGATAGATTAAATATTACAGGAAAATTGCTTGTGTATGAGTTTTTTTATAATTAAATATTAAATTTAGAATTTTGTTTTATTCCTACAAATAGTAGGAAGTTTATGATATATATCCCTTTCTTGACCATTAAACTTGAAATTTGAAAAATTGAAGAAAGAAAAATGTAAGTTTCTTAACGTTTGGATTTTTGGAATTGTTATTGTTACTAGTTGCTCCAGCCGCAGCTTTGAAATGACAGGGCGAGTCGTGACCCCTCCTTCCTTTTTTCAATTTTTTTTATAATTATATATATTAGTATTAAATAATAAATATAATTCATAAAAATATTATGTTTTAGTAATTTATTAAATTACACTTGGTTTTTTAAATAACTATATTTAAATAATTTATACATATAGTTTGCTGAATTATTTTTTTTAAAAATGTGAGTGGATGTAAATTTTTAAATTCAATAATTATAAATAATTGTTAATTTACACTACTTCAATTAAAAAATAAATAAATTTACAAGTTACAGATATTTGGTGTATTTTAAAAATTTGTATTAATAATTTGTTAATTTATTTTTTTTAAAAATAAATTAATATAAACTAATAAATTTCTACATTTACTTAGACGATAACAATAAAAATTATATATGAATCCAGATAATAGGTTTTAACATTAGGAAAGCAAAATTGTAAATTTTTAAAAAAAATAAAATCTCTATTTTAAATAAAAAAATTATATAATAAATATATAAATTAAATTATTTTGACACTCCTAAAATTTTAAATCAAGTTTCGCCACGACTAATTATTCCATATTTTAAAAATTATGTTTGTATATAAATGATATTTTATTGTAAATAAATGATAGGTTAATTTTAAGTTATTCAACATTTGGAAATTATAAAATTCATCTTTCATTCATTTATTGCAAATAAATAAAATTAATCGAGTTAACAAAACAAATACTTGACAAAAATGCTATAAATTTATTGTCTTATAATATTTAACGTTCCATGAGGGGAAAAAAATCTTCAATTGAATCAATGGATTTTGCTGTCCAACATTTTAAAAAAAACCGAAGAAGTTTCATTTTTTTCAATATCATTTTGGTTTTTTACTTTCTACACTTTTATTTTCTTTTTACACCTGTCTTTTTAAGAAATATATAAATTATCATTATGTTTTTCACTAAATGATTGATTGCATATTAAAACACCCATTCCATAATATACCCCGACAATTATGCATTTAATTATAACAAAAATAAGTTTCACACATAACAAACATTTGTAAATACATGTCCATTTTAGAATGTGTGTTGATAAAAATTAATTTTAAATGAAATTGATTTTATATAACTAATTATAATTAACATGGATGTTGAGATGATATAATTTATGCTTCAATATTTTTATTATAAAATTAAATTTAAAATAAAATCTAATATAAAATTCTTAATTCAACATAAAAATTACTCTAAATTTTTAATCTAGAATCAATGTAAACCTAAAATCAATATGAATTCTTCAACGCGAAATCAAACTATAATATTGTTATTTTTATAATAGGTTATTATATGATTTATTTAAATTTAGATAATAGAAATAGTTACTGCATGTGAAAAACATAAAAATAAATTACTTTTACCATATAAAGCATTTTTATAAAAAATTGCAAATTCTCTTTTTCTCTTGAAATTTGCTCAATAGATTCAAATTCGCTAAGGAGATTCATCACAAAAACAAATACATTTTAGAAAAAAAAATTACTAAGCAAAGTACAAGTTACTCAGCAAAGGTAACCAGAACCAGAAATTCGCTTAGCGAACCTTCCATTGCTTAGCAAAGTAAGACAAAAGTAACTGAATTATATTGACCTTTGCTAAGCGAGACCTTCATCACTTAACAAAATTGTCTACACCTATTTTTCGCTAGCAAATAACATATTTTTGCTCAACGACTAAGTGCAAATTTTGACTATAAATAGAGGAGTCCATATGCAAAATAGGAGAAGAAAAACTAAGTTCTTAAGCATTTAGATTAGGATTCAGAGATTCGTCACCACCCTTTATCAAGTTTTTACTAAGGTAAGGCAAAAGTGAAATTTATAAACCTTTGTGGTATTAATTTTAATAGATTTATATGTTTTTACTACTCTATGATTATTATTACTTCTAAAACTAAGTTTCGGTTGTCTATGAATATACTAATTGTTCTAACCTCGATTTTCAAATATTTAGTTTATTGTTCAGTAATATCTAACTATTCTAACTTTTATTTCTCCAGATATTATAATCTAATCCTTTATTATATCTAGATATTACTTCTGGTCATTTATTTATTATCTCTAAATATTACTTATGGTCATTTGTTTATTATTTCCACTAGAAAGATTCAAAACAACACAAGAAAAGAGGCTTCCTCTTGCACCTACAAGAATTTGCTAAATTGTAACACCCCGCCACTCACAACACTTCTTTGCAAGATTTCACAATAATCTCAAGAGATTATAAAAAAATGTGCAAAAACACAAAGAAAAGAGTATATCACAATATTACCTAATTTTGATGAATACCCAAAAACAATAGAACTCAAAATCACAATTCTTTCTCCTTCAATCAATCAATTCTTGATTCTCAAATCATAAATCTCTAGGTTTTTCTTTGGTCTCACACGATTTTTTCTCTAGGAAAATCGCAAGATTTCTTTTGAGTCTTTTTTATTTTTTAAATTCTATTATGAAAAAGCTATTTTGAAATCCTTTTATATGTGCCACAGACTAGGGTAATCGATTACCTGCTTAATTGTCTGGTTAGTTATCTCAAAACAAGCCCATAATAGTTTGTTCTCTAGTTTAATCGATTAATTTTTCCACGTAATCGGTTATTCCCAAATTTTTAACATGGTAATCGATTAACCTTTTAGGGTAATCGATTACTTCCCGAGAAAACTCAGCTTTGATGACTTTTTGCTTGTTCCAGCCTAGGTAATCTATTACCAACTTAAGTAATTGATTACTTATGAGGTAAATCAACTCTTAACTTAGTAATTTTGACTCTTTTGCCACTCAAACACATTCATTGGCCTAAAACCTTCCATAATTGCTCAAGATCCTCAAGATTGTGTATGGTATATCTCTCTCAAGTTGAAAGAATGCTTATTATGGGTTGAAAGAGTGTTCGTTTACATTTTGTTATAGGCTGAAAAATTTCTAACTTGAGAAATTTGTGTACTAATGTTAGGGAGAGATATAGAGTTATCAATCACTTCCCAAATAGATCTTTTGATGATTAGGATGAATCATCACAAATTTATTATTGATCCATTTATAGAGTCAAGTTAGACTACGTTCTATTATTGAGATGAGTAAGGCTGAGTCCATATATTGAATCAAGTGAGATTGAGTAGTCAAACATTAGACCCTCATTGTTTGTTAAGTTTATTAAAATTAACATTGATGGTTTATAAAAATCTCACTCCTTTTGTGTGTTTTCTTTCATATGTTTCTTTTCACTTATGTTCGTGATATGAATAGAAGAAGATGAACCTGATCAACAGACTATGTTGGAGGATTCAGAGGGCTTCCTCTAAATATGTTGAATTCATAACAAATTTCTCTTTGATGTTGACGTAAATTTAGTTTTGTAAGAAACTTCTGCTCTGAATTAGGACTTTTGAAGAAGGGTAAATATGACAACTAATATATTTATGTTTAAATTAAATTTGTAATAAATTAAGTTTTGACTCACAATATTTACTAAAAAATAATAGTTCT
Source organism: Psophocarpus tetragonolobus (assembly GCA_037954015.1). NCBI lineage: Eukaryota > Viridiplantae > Streptophyta > Magnoliopsida > Fabales > Fabaceae > Psophocarpus > Psophocarpus tetragonolobus. Next base: position 18,308,748 of record CM075689.1, on the reverse strand, counting down.
TTATGTAAGATCAAATTTTGAAAATCTCCTATATTTTTTATCAATACTTTTAATTAAAGATCAGGGTTATTTCACAAACAAGTTAAAATTTATTTAAAATCAATTTTCGAATACCAAATCTAATATATAGTTAAAGAAACAAAATAATGTAACATGAAATTGTAAAAAAAGAAACTCTATAAAATCTCCGATGATTCGTAAAGTAGATTGCCATCAAAACTTAAAGTTTATGAATTGTAAATTCATTAAAAGAAACAAGTTATTAGACACATAATATGAAAAAATTAAAAATTCATAAAAATAATATATTAACTTACCAGAATTTCATTTTGGATATTTTTTCTTTTTCTTTTTTAAATCATATATCTAAATGTCCAAGGAAAGTTTAAAAAAAATCCTAAGCATATATGAATTTTTGTTATAAATTATCAAAGTTTGTCGGTGTTTCATAAAAAAGAATATGCATCATTCATCATAGTGTAGAGGTAGCTGATTCACTAACTTTTCATTTTGTTCTACAAATGACTATTCAATTAATCAATAAAGTTTTGTTATCTCATACTTCATTCTTGTTTTTTTTTTCATTTGTTACTTCATTTTTAGTGGACTTTTTCGATTGTTGCAACTTCCACTTCAATGGCTTCCATTTCTTTCTTTCTTTCTAAGGTCTCTTATTGGATATTTGCTTTGGAATTCTTCACGGGTGTAGAGTTTACCACTATGTATCATTCCACCTTCCCACACAATATTTGTAACAATAATTCCCCCAACACAAGTATCTATTTTTTCTTTTGTTCTTCATCATGTCATTGCTTGTTGGCACTTTTGTATAATATTTCCATAGAATTTCTTTAGAATCTTTATGAGGAAAGGGGTTGTCACTTGTACGAGAATAGGTTTAGGAATATAAAGAGAGTTTCTCTTAGAGTGAATTATCAATAGCATTGGAGTAACATCAATTTATTTTTCTTCTTACTCGCCATTAACACATCTAGTTCCTATAAATTATAAGGTTTAAAGGTAGGTTCTGTGGTAAAGTGAAGAAATAAAGAAAGAAGAGATTGTAGATTTGAATTCATCTACTAACAAAAACTAATACATTAATAATTAATATTTGATTTAAAAAAAAAACACATCTAGTCCCTTTGGAAATGATTGATTTGAGCCAAACTTGAGTTCATTAAACCTTGCAACATTTACTTAAATTCATGACAGTCTTCAACAGAATGTTTACAACAAATATCCTTTTCAGAGACTTTACTCTTAATCATTCGAAATTCGCACAATTTTTTAAAAAAAACTCTCATAGAAGTTTGGACTTCTCAGATTTTTCTGTTTCTCTCATGATTAAAATTTGTTATTGAGTTTCTCCCTCTCTCTTTCTCTCTATCCCCTCTTTTTCTCTCCCTCTCCCTCCCTCTCTCGAATAACTTTAACATATAAAAAAGTGTGACTCTTTCTACCTGTACCTTCGTTTTTTTCTCCCGCACATCCATATCATAGAACTACTAATGGCCCAATTAAAGTCCTTTTGCTAATAATAAGGCCTTGAAATTATGCGGATCTGTTATTGTGTTATCAGTAGTACATGTTAAATGTAATATATATAAGTCAACTTGAATGATATTATTAAATTTTTATTTATTAATCTTAATTAAATAAATAAATAATTACTAAAAAGAACATTTAACAGTTAAGAAAACATAAAAATAATATTTAGAGTAAATGCTACTTCAATACATGTGCACTAGTAAGAGCCTAGAGGTGTAGAATGAATTGTGTTTTATCGAGCAATTCTCAAAAAAGACTGTTAAACCTATTTTAAAAATTAAAAGGAAAATAGACGTCTTAAGAAATCTCGATAAAATTCTCTGATTTGACAACAGAGAACAATACACAATGTGCAGCGGAAAAGATAATTCCATAACATGTTTTGGTATAATTTACCTTGAGGATTAATTAATTAATTTAAAAGACACGCATTTATTATTTAAAATTATTTATCATATTAAAAAATTAATTTTCATTAATTATAATATTTTAATTATATGTTTAAATAATTATATTTTATTTTAATGTTCATTTTGTCAAAATAATATACTTTTATACATATTGAATTGCATTTATTGTTTTATAAAATATTTAAAGCGTAGTACATGTTAAATGAATATAATATTTATTCAACTTGAATGACATTATTAATTTTTATTTATTAACATTAATTAATTAAATATTAAATAATTAATTACTAAAAAGAAAATCTACATATAGGGATAACAAATAACTCTATACTTGTATGAGAATTGACTGAGTAAAGTATAGATATATAAAATACCCGATTTGTTAACTTAAAATGGAGATATACATACTTACTTTAGTCTCATATCCGTTCGCTTCTCTTATTTGAATGACTAAATTATTCTAAACTCTTATACTTGATTTATTAGACCTAGTTTCAAATCAATTGATTCTTTAAAATTTTTGTTTTATTCACAAATGACAATTTTGAGATTGAAAAAAAGTTTGATATTTAGAGATTAACATTTGTCTTAAAAAAGTTTGATATTTAATTAACAACTTACAAGTGTTTATTAGATAACATTTGAATTAATATCATTATATTTAAATAATTTATTTTTATTAAAAAATATAATTTTCTGGGGTATTGGACGGGTAGGGATATACCTAATACCTGACGAGGATGAAACCATAAATCTAATAATGATTGAATATCAGAATGGAAGTTAGGGATGAATTTTGAAAGTGGAGATAAATCTTTAATAAATATTTTATTTTATTTTTGTCTTTAAAACAGTTCAGATGACACTGAAAATTATTTTAAAATACTCAAAATAAAATTAAAAATTTATTAGGAAGTCAATAGAAAGCAAAAATTGATAGCAGACTCATTGCAACCTAATATATCACTTCCGAAACATAATTAAACCTTCCTAATCATCTCATTAAGTATTTTATATTTTTATCTTAAATTTGTAATTAATATTATTAAAACTTAGTGAATCTTACTTATACACAAAGATTGCAATAACCAATAACGTTATATGCTTGAAGTAGTTTGTCTTTCTGTTAAAGCAAGGTATAGAAAGGAAAATAATATTCTTTTTAGCTTTACAGGCTTCTAAATATTCCAAATGAATTTATTCTCCACTTTATCAAATGGCATCCTTCCACCACAAGACAAAGACCAGAAAATTTCACTCTATAACACTCTCAATGGTTCATTGTTGTTGATAATTAGCCATGACTAGCTCTAAGAAGGTGGAAGTTCAAAAAGATGATCAAACTCCACATAAATGGTGTACTCCATTGGGAGAAGAGGTTTTTGGAAGATTCTTCAGCCAGGCTAATCCAACAGTGCACAAGATTTTTGGTGATGGGTCACTTTTCAGTCCAATGTTGTTTGGAAAGTTCTTTGATCCTTCTGATGCATTTCCTCTCTGGGAGTTTGAGTCTGATACCTTGCTATCTCATCTCAGGAGCTCCAACCAAAACACTGTGGAATGGTATCAAACAGATGAAGGTTACATGTTAAAGGCAGAAATACCAGGTATATATGACACATGATTCTACAATTTCAACTCTCAACAAACCTTTTGCATGTAATCATTTTTGTGAACTGAATATACATGAGTTAATCAAGTCATAATAAAACCAGGAAAAAACCACAGAACTAGCTAGGAGGAATTAATTTTTTCATAACTCCCAGGTACAACAATTGTTTGGAATCAAAACTTCCCCTTGTATCAGATTTTTACATATCAGATTATGGTCAAATAGTTAAAAATATGTGACTGAGTATACAGTGGATCCATCTATCAAATATTCGACCAAATGAAATGGAGTGAAATGGAGTGAATTGGAGTGTTGTAAATGAGACAAAGCCTAGTTTTTTTTTCTTTCTTTTTTTGAGTTAATGGCAATTTTAGTACTGAAAAAATGAACAATCTTTTATTATAAATCTAAGTTATCATCCTTATACTTTTGAAATACCCAAACTTTAGCTCCAAAAACTAACATGGTAGTTTCTATGGTTTGAAAAGCCGGAGATTAAAACCAAAGATGCTCAACATTTTAAGAATTAAAAGCACCATTAATTACCAAAAGGGTCTAGGTGTCTATAGTTCAATTGGATGAAGTGTGAGTATTATAAATTCTCTGGTAAACTCTCTTCAATTCTTATGAAAAAAAAAATTTAACTCTAGTTTTTTGGGGGATTTCAGAGTGCCTAGTCTAGTTAAAAAATAGATAATTAAGTGTTTACTAGTAAAAATTTGTGTAACTTCTGTGAAAAATTGTGAAAGCAGGAACTGTGATAAATAGCATTCAAGTCCTTGTTGATAAGGGGAAGGTTGTGGAAATTAGTGGACAGTGGAAGCAGCAAAGAGAATCAAAGGCACGTGATTGGAGATGTGGCAATTGGTGGGAATATGGATATGTTCGAAGGTTAGAGATGCCAGAGGATGCAGATTTGAAGGTTATTGAAGCTCACATATGTAATAGCAGATATTTAGAAGTACGAATTCCAAAGTGTTCTCAGGGAAAGGATGTGGTTCAAGCTGTGTAAATTTACGAGAGAATAGTACAATAAAATCATATTGTAATAGTCTACTAGCAACTTCCACATGTTACTTAATATTTGACTATAGTTAACATTTAACATACTTAGAAAAATCCAATAGTATTACTACACTATTTTGGCATCAATGACTTTTTGTGATGTGTTATGAATGATCCTCTTATTTTTAGATTTATAAATTTTATTTCTAAGAGTTCGTTTCAAATTTTCCGTATGCACGAGGCACTAAAAGTAAAATATAATTGTTCACTTCTTAAATAATTTTGAAATTCAATTATAAGTTTTATAATTTTTTGTTTATTGTTGTTTTTGTAATTTTGAAATGCATGTCTCACTTTTAGTCCTTTAAATACTATTTAAAGTCTTAAACTCCTTTTTTTCTTCATGAAACACAATTTAAATCACTAATAATGTATTTTAGAATTAAGGAGACTAAAAACAAATAGAAACTTTTTTAAAAATTGAACTTTACAAAGATCTAAAATATATGTTACCATACACTAAACTTCTAGAATGAGGAATAACCAATGAAATTTCATGTCTAATATTAAGAATCAAGATAGTGTCAAAAGCTCAAACGCCAGAGGACCCCATTATCAACTTAGTAAGAGCCACATTACCATTTTTTACAGTACAGCATAAAATCTATTGAGTTGAAAGAAATTTTAATGGAGAAAGGTTGAACGTGTCCTTATTGATCCATGCTACGAAAATGAAAGGACTATTAATTGTTTATGGTATTTTCTTTATTGAGAAATATTAGTCGTTAGTCTTTTTTAGTAAAAATAAGACAAACGTATTTATAATTGAGAGGTGCATATGCACCCTTAATTTTTTAAAAAATAACATGTAAATGTTTAGTATGTTAATATTTTACTCTCTAATTTTATATTTGAACTCTTATCCTAAGTTTTTTTTTTATTTCAAATTTTACATTCCCAAAGTTTATATATATTTGAACTTTTTATTCTCAATTAGGTTATATATATTTTTCCTAAATTTTATATAATTGAATTAACTACTTTTAATTTATCAACAAGTTGATGCATTTATAAATTATTATTTAAATATTTAATTAAAGGCTAATTTTATATTTTTTTCATCAATTTCTTGTTTTTTCATACATTTTTGTACTTTATGATTTTTATTAATCTTTTGTCTTTGGATCCTTGATGTGCCTTTAGAAAGATTCAGATTGATGATTTCTCTCTCTTCACTTGTTATGATTACTTTGTCGTTAGGACATTGTGAATTTTGTCATTAAATAATTTTCGCTAGTGGTATAACATTCAATTCCGATAAAATAATACATTAATTATATGATGACTAGTTTCCTTTCAACAGGGTTGATATAACAGGAATTGGGACAGCAATATGAATACAGTGAGTAACTAGCAAAAATGAAATCTCATGGCTGGGTCAATTAATTGCACAAATTCTTGAAGACAATGCAATAAAATAATGCTAATCATAGATTAATGGAAGAAAATGAAATCGTTGGAGACAGGATAATGATAGAGGCCCCATCAGTGGGGAAACATATTTGTTGCAATGAAAGTTTTACATGTGACAATAGTTTCACACAATCATACTAAAAACAACTAATGCAATGAACAAAGTGAGTGCTTGTCATTTAAACAACACATTGGTCATGAAACCTATGATGACATGCCTGCAGCTAATCTTAATTAATAGACCCGTTTTAACATATTTTATTTGTTGGATTCTCTTGAATGTGAGCCTCATGACAAACAAAAAAGAAATGATCCTAAAACTTCATAAAGATGAAAATATACAATTTAAAACAAATTTTACACTCCAAATTTTCAGATATTATTATTAAATTCAATAAATTTATCATAAATAATAAATTATTAAGTTAAACAATGGTATAATTTTTTTTACGATGTTGTTTCATTTATCATTTTTTCAAGAATAAATTAAACAAGATCATGTACCACATGACACATGCATCTATATGTTTTCTTCTTTTAACATATGAGCCTAAGTGAGAATGGAACATTCCGATCCAACTCCACAACTACACTAATTCTTCTTACTCATTGTGTATATCCACATGCCATTCCGTACTACCAAACAAACGAACCATTATCTTGTTTCCTTTGTTCCTTTTTTCTTCTTGTTCTTTTTCTTTATATTAATATGTTTGTTCCAATAATTTAGAATCTTGCCTCAGACACATAATATTTTAAAAATCAGTCAACAAGATTAAGAAAAGTAAAATAAAAATATGCAGACCGTCAATTTTATTTTTCCCACCGGCATCTCACTTTCACATGGGGTGTGTCCTCCAAGGTCATTATGATTATATTAAGATTTTAAAGTTACCTAGTAGCTTCATGACCACAATTTTTTTCTCAATAAAACTCGATTAAAATAAAAAAGGCATTTTTCCATGGTAAATACCATATTTACGTAAGTATTATTATATGATAAAGTTGACAACTTGAACTACTAATAATGTAAGAAGACTAAAATTCTCTTTCTGAAATTCTGTCAATAATTAACAAAATGGGGTTGGCACAGAAATGGACCTGAAATTGGTGAGATGTGACTGCAAAAACTTGCATTGCACAACACTTCATCATCTCACACCCGAAAAGTCAAACATGCATATAGGCAATTTCTCAAACAGATTGGATATGACACAATCAAGAATAAATTGTCTAGATTTTTGGTTAGTGAAAAAAGAAAAAAATTAGCATCAATTAACCAAAACTGGAGATGCGGGGTATCGATCCCCGTACCTCTCGCATGCTAAGCGAGCGCTCTACCATCTGAGCTACATCCCCATTGTTGATGACGTCTTTCACATAGTTATATTTATATATACATATATAATAATTTTTTAAGTAATTTCATATTGCTTATAAGAGCAGTACTAGAGGGAGATAGTCATTTAATAATTAATGAGACCTGCATCTGTTTGTGATTTTCAGTAGATTTAACAATTAGTGTATTAAAATATGTAATAGAGAATTATTCTCTTGTTTATAAAACGATAAACTATAAACACATTACATTGGATGAAGTGTATGCCATACCATTGTAAGCTTATATTTACATGCATTGTTAATTTTTTTGGAGGACAAATAAGTCATAGTACATTTAATAAGAAAAGGTAGAAAAGTAGGATACTTTCATAATCATTAACCTCCCAATATTACTTATAAATAACATATTTAAAACAAACTAAAAATAAATAAGAGTATACATTTCAACAGGAGTAAAAAAATTGCTAAACTAGCTCCCACCTAAACAAGATACATTGCCAAGTGAATGTTTTAACGGCTAAAAAGTATTTAAGTCAAGTATGATAGTGTTAGTAAATATAATATTATTTTTAACCAATCAAATAAATCAATGGTCCTTCATCCAAATCATCTAAAGGAATTATTTTTTTTCCATCCTCCTATGTTCTGCTAACAGGGTATGACAATAATCAAAGAAGTCAACAGCATAACACAAAACTTAACTTTGCATCAACCAATCCAAAATCTTCATAAAAAGCAGTTGATAATATCTTCTCAAACTGGAATAGAAACTCATATACACATCGTTGATTACTTATATCTTACTATAGGATGAGTTGATATACAAATTATATTTTTAAAATACAATGGGGTAAGCTAATGTATTTATTTATTTGTTATGTAACAAGAGTGTCTAAAATAATTTGCAAATATCTCACTTAGTTTGCTTTATGGTGAACAAATATTTTAAGTACATGCAACCATTTTTTATTAGTTTTCTCAATGATTTTATTTAAAAAATAACTTTACTTTAAAAATATATAATTCTCAAATATGTATTTTGATTATATAAAAATTATTTTAAGGAGTTATAATATAAAATAATTTTATTGGTAAAACAGTATAAAATAATTTTATTCTATCAATTAATCATAAAATTATATTTTAAAATAAAATAAATTATTATAAAAAATTAAAAAATTCACAATACAATTGTTTGTTATTAATTAATGGTTTAAAATCATTTTATATTGTGTACAATCTATTTTTTCTTAAAATTTACAGAAATGTTCCCTAACCCTGTGTTGGGAAGCAATGGAAGTCACGACAACCAAAATATTTCAACAGTTTGGAAGCATCGAAATAAGAAAGAAATTTGCACTGTTTTTTGTAGGTCTCGTATTGCTGTATATCTCTTCTCAATTGACAAGAAATGTGAAGAAATTAAACAAAATTATCTTATTACCTCTTCTTCCAGTTACTCTTCTCACAATTATAAACATATTAAAATACCAATTCAAATATTTTTATTAAATTTATTTAAGTTTACAGTCAATAATTAACATTTTAAAATATTAATTTTAATCATAATATTTCATTTATAATAAATTTATTAATTTTACTAATTAATATTTTAAAAATTATATAAATAAAAAATCGTGATTTGAGCTAGTATAAAGCTTCTTTATACTCTGAGTACATAATTAAACTCAATTTCCTTTATACTGTCAGATACATAATTAAACTCAATTTATTTTCTGCCAAACAACTTTTATTTCTCAGTCATTTTTCTTCTTTAATTTACTTAACAATATTTGAATTGATTAACCTAATTAAGATTCAAATAAGTAACGGCTATTAACAAAAGAATTGTAACGGTTTGCCTAGTAGTTAGTGCACTGTGCACGCCTACTTATGATTTCAGCGTTAACCCAACTCCTCGGGATTTTCAGAGTTAGGAATAGGATAATTCTGAGGACTATGTCAAGACGGTGAATGAATAAACTAAAATTTTATTTGTCACTTTCTGTACGGAAGAATGTGTTTGTCTCAGGAGATAACAAACACCTGTACCTCTTCCTATGTCACAAATATACTTTACTTTTTCATTTTAAGGTTCTACACTTCATAACAGCAAGAGACTGATTGAATAAACTTTACCAAAATTATTTATCAAACAAAAAATTTCTTCATAACTCAAGCCTCGTTTGTGTCAGTTTATTTATATCAAAATATTTTTTTTAATAAAATAAATAGTTTTCTATATTTTTTATGTTTTGGCTAAATTGTTTTTTACTTTATAAAAAAAAAAGAGAAAAGGGAGCTTGTAGTGACCGCATAAAATATTTTATCCAATAACAACGCGTCTTGTATATACAGGTCTATTTGAATGATTTTCTCGAGAAATATTTCTTAAAAAATATAAAAAAAAAGTTTAAAATAAATTTTTTATAAATTTTTAAATAATGTAAGACTTTTTATAAGATAATTTTAAAAATTTTTATATTTTTAAAAATATTATATGAGACTTTTACATATTAATCAAAATTAATTTAAAAAAAGTTTTACTCTAAAACAACTTACTAAAAAAGTTCTTTTAATTTTTTTTCTAGAAGTGATTGTGGAAGAATTTAGCCAATCAGATACATAATAATTAAATATGTTGAGTTTTACCATTAACTATCTTAAAAATCATAAAATCAAAATTTATAATTAGATAAAATTATAAATATGTTGAGTTTCACCATTAACTGTCTTAAAAAAATGTTTTATAGATTTTTTAATTTTAAACAAATTGACCCAAAATTCAAAAAAATCTTATTTTATCTTTTTAAGTATTTCTAAAAAAAAATTGTCCAAAGATCTTGAATTTCTTTAAAAAGGCCATGCTCTCTATCAAGGCTAAAGAGGTCAACCAAACAAGTCCTATTCATATAACTTTGTAAATTGCTAAAATCCATAATAATCTTCCGCATGCCTAGGTAGCTATTGACACTTAGGGAAGTCATTGAGAGGCATATGTATGCTGGCCAGCAATTGGAGATTTTATGCTTTCAGTTAAATTGATTACTCTTTTCATTTGTCTCATATTAGTTTGGAGTCTTTAAAAAAATAGCTAGGGAAACTAGCCATATTCAGTTTTCATGTGCAACTGATCTAGAAGAAAATAAATAAATCTTATGGAACCACTAAACTTAATGCTCTACCATCTATAAATTTAACTACTTGGAATTAACGAATCCATGCTTGTGATTGGTAGATCATAACACCTATGTGTGTAACACACCCAAATGATAACGATGGCATGGAAATATGACTACATGATTGGTAGATCAATAACTTTTTTGAACTTCAATATCCATCACACCAAAGTCCAAATTGATATATTTCTACATTTGAATGGAGACTTGGTGAATGGTGATTATCTATATATAATATGAAACCCGTATTAAGCAGTAAGCACTGCATTGCTTGAGAAACTAGCAATCCTGATTCCTAAGAATAGCAGAGTCTGCTACTTATTATTATGATCATTTTTGGATTAAAAAAAAAATCATTTAGTAAGATTTGGTACCCATTTTGAGATATTATAAAGCAAGATGGAGTAATTAAGTAACCTGATAGACTTTGTGCAAAGAAAAGGCTAAAGGGTCTCTGATTGATCTATTGGAACTTTAATTGACACTGAATTGCTACCTTTAAAGGGCAAGATCTGAGCATCATGTGTGATTGTGACAGGAAGAATTTTGAACTTTATTCTACATAACATGGTAACAATGAGTTAAGCACTGTTAGTATAGTGCAACATGGCTCAGTTCAAAACTTTATTTGGTCATTTTGGTGCATGGAGAAGAAGATGAGTCAATTCCATATATAAGCATAGCTGAAGAAGAAGCCTCATAAAGGGGTGTAGGAAAAGGACAGAGAATGTTGCTGAGTACCAATAAGTGAATGGAAACACCAACTACTTATAGCATGTGAGGTAGTATGTGACTTGTTTTCACTGTATATTCCATTCTGCTAAGTTGGCTCGGAAAGTTGGGTACTAACTTTTCTTGGAAAATGAAAGGGAAAATTCTTAGCCCCAATCTAAAGCAACAGAGAAACAGAGAGAATAGTTGTTTAATTCTAAGCAGGTTGGCAAAACGTTTGGATTTGTATGAAGTTATGTTTGATTCTTGTACAACAAGGGGAGGAATAATGACCAGTAGTTTATTCTTATTTTATTTGTAAGGAACATTAAAGTGGAAATCTTGGAGATTTGGGAATATGTTAATTTAGGAGATCTATCTAGCTAGTTTTATATATTCAACATTTTTATCTAACATAATTATGCTTAAAGATATTTTTACTAAAAGTACATATATGCTTAAGACAGAGGATTCAGATTAAATTGAAACATTCAGCAACAATAATTTTCAACACAGTTGTTACCTTTATTCTTAAATAATATAAATTTGATAGGAGTGAAATTATGAGTATAAAGAAAAATAATCATGTGTTGTATTTACCATTTAGATACATTGTACATCATCTCAAAATGTAGTTACTCCTCTTTTATCCTTTACAGTTTTGGTTCAAACCAATTACAATTGAATTTTCCTAATGGGTGAAATAAAATAGTACAAAATTAAAAGTAGGTGTTAATTAAATGTCTGAATAAAAAAAAATCAGTTACATTTTCACATTAAACTATTATAGTTCTGGGTCATAAGAAATCATGTTTTAGCCATCAATATATTTTTTTATTTTGAACTTTATAATACTTCACTCTATCATTACTATCAATTGTTTGATGAAATTAAAATAAATATTAAAAGAAGTTTAGGGCGTAATGTAGTTTAGCAAATTGTAATTCTTTTTACGTTTTTACATCAGTAAATTGTAATTCTAGTATGTACAAATTGATACTCCAATTTAAGGAAGCTTCAATAATTATTCTTTCATTAAAGCATCCATTTCTTATTATTTAAGGTAACTTTAATGTCAACAAACTATCAATTTTATACATAACCTGTTCATCAATAATACATTTGAATTTCTTGAAATCTTAATAGCTTTGATAAATCTAACCCGCATATCATAACAGAAAATAAAATATCAAAAGTTGTTTTGATTTTTATAAGTTTTTTATATGAAAAATGCTTTATATAGAGTCGCATTATTTGGGATATACCTATGAAGGATTGTAATTTCTTTTTTATTTAAGAACTAGATACAACAACTTAAACCCTATAATTATAGTATCTAAGTTCCATTCACGTCTTAGTGATCGCTAACCAATATTCCATAATTAGATAGATATCTTGTAACCAAATTAAATAATTATTGATCGTTAGGATATTAGTGAAAAAAACGCAAAAATATATCATTAGTACAAGAGAGAGAAAAGATAAATTTCAAGAAAGAGTATATATCTTTTTCTTCAATATTATTTTATGAGCAGTTTGTCCTATAACCTTTTTGTTATGTCAGTGCATGTATAAACCTTATTATAATAAATAATGTAGAACATTTCAAAACTAACTTTGATTGCTACTATTTACTCTATAAACTATTGAATTTTATAATCAATTTTATCGGTATCATGGCATAAGAATAGACAAACTATTGCCAAAGAACTCGGATCTAAGTGTGATATTTTCAAAATTCAATGGTGAAAAGCTTCAGGAATTTTTATAATGATGAATATTATGATTGTTACACTTGTCAAGATGAAAGCCAATAATGGGAAAAGGAGACTAGACTACTTATACATAGGAATCTCACTACACGTGACCCCCACAGCTTATTTAAAGGTTGAAATTTAATAAATCTCCTCAAATTATTATTTTATTATTATAATAAAACATGGTTGTTATCCTTTTAAACTTGCTCACAGAACTTGAAATAACCAAAGTTTGCATTCTGATACCTACTATTGTTATATGCACAACAAGAAATTCTCTAAGAATAAAGTTAGTATTCACAATTTGTGATTTAAATGAGCCAATTTAGAAAATTTGAAACTCAAAATTTTCTGTAATCAGAGAATTTAAGTTAATTTTGAACGTTGAAAAGAAGACAGTGAAATCTAAACTAATTTAAACTCAATCACAGTACCAAACACAATAACAAACAGAACAGAATGCAATCCATCATCATCTAAACCAGACACGTTAAGAAACACATCATAAAAGTTTCACTTTGTTTTATGGTTTTTTACTTTCTTCTATCTCACTATTCATCTCTCTCTCTCTCTCTTCTTTGTGTTTGTGGATCATCATTCATCAATCTTCCTGCCTGCTAAAGCAACAGTTTTTGATATATTGTTAGTTGTTATCTTTCAAAACAATTCATGACCCCACACTAGTCAGAGTTTCTCTCTCTTATATGCCTCTCTAACTGAGTGTTTGTGCTTCAAAATGGTCACCAAAAACTAGAAGCGGTCTCCATTATCACTCACTTCCAAACCTCCACCTCCTTCTAAGGTACCCTTTTGTTTTTTTATCATTTCTATATACGTTTTTCCAATCTTCACCTCAGTTTAAATCATGGGTTGTTCTTCTTCTTCAACTTCATTGCTTCACCATGCTAAAAAATCTGATTTTTCTTCATGTTAAGGTTTCAGAATTTTGTGGGTGATGTGCTCCTCCTAGAACACAAAGAGAAAAGAGTTGGAGTAGAAAGAATGGTGGGGACTCCAATTAATGGAAGAACAAGGCAAGCTTTCACAGTTGTCAATGGTGGTGGCCACGATCTTGGCCCCAGTAGTGCTCCTCCAAGCAATGCTGGATCTGATTATGGTGCCATAGAGTTCACAAGAGAGGATGTGGAAGCACTGCTAAGTGAGAAAGCCAAAAGAAAAGATAGATTTAATTATAAGGTTAATTGATATTTGAAAGTTTAATTAAGGAGTGCGTTGCTTGTTTTGAAATTTCGATTTGAGATCAAAATATGCAAGGATAATGGCTTTGTATGTTCTTTGATTCATATGGTGCTGCTTGAATTATTGCTTGATTACTTATATCCCCTGTGCTTTTAGGAAAGATGTGAAAACATGATGGATTATATAAAAAGGCTTAAGGTTTGTATCAGATGGTTCCAAGACCTTGAGATGTACTACTCTCTAGAGCAGGAAAAGTTAAAGAATTCACTGGAATTGACCCAGCAAAAATGCATAGAAATTGGTATCATTAGTTTTTAATTTTCTCCCCCTTTCAATAATGAATCACCCTTGCTGATTTAACCATTACAATCCTTTGATATTTGAATTATAGAGTTGCTGCTTAAAATCAAGGAAGAAGAATTAAATTCAATTATTACGGAAATGAGAAGGAATTGCACTTCTTTGCAAGAAAAATTGATAAAGGAAGAAACCGAAAAAACGGTAAGAAATTTTTCTAGTCAATTGGATTTTAAAACTCGTTAAAGAAAAACAGTGGAAATGTTTATCATAAACTCTAAACTTTATGCTATCTTTGTAAATACAAGGCTGCAGTGGAATCTCTTGTTAAAGAAAGAGAGGCTAGGCTTGACATTGAGAGGTCACATACTACTCTGTCAGATGACCTTGGAAGAGCTCAAAGAGAGATCCAAAGTGCAAATCAGAAGGTAAAATAATAGTACAAAAATCCAATTCGGCAAATTTCTTTCAACTTTTCCTTATTTTTTTATCAATTATTGCACGAATTATGCTAAAAAATAAATGTTGTGAATTTTTGCAGATAGCATCACTCAATGACATGTATAAGCGGTTACAGGATTACATTACAAGCTTACAACAATACAATGGCAAACTTCATTCTGAGCTCTCATCAGTTGAGGATGAACTTAAACGTGTAGAGAAAGAGAAGGCTACTGTAGTGGAGAACATCACCATGTTAAGGGGTCAACTTACTATATCAGTTGTAAGTTTTCTTTCACATGTGAACTGTTTCAATTTGGTCCCAACTAGACTATATTTATAGTACTTGCTGTCTTAGTAGATGCATAAAAAAGCTTTGTGATGAGCACAAAAATGGAAGCTGCAATTTTTTGTGGACATGGATAGATGATTTGAGAGAATCTGGTGTTTTTTCCCCTTTTCATGAATCATGGTCAACTGGTTTTGAATGAGTGATATGTGATTGGAGTAATGCTTAAGGAAAATAGTTTATTATTTAAAAGCAGTTAATATTCTATATTCGTGCAATGATAAACCTTCAAATTTAATGATAAAAAGGCAGAGAAAAAATTATCTTTTCCCTAAAATATTAGCATTTATAATATTAGAATCTTTGGGACTATCCTTCTTTATTTGCAAGAAAAAAATTCGCTCCAGAAAAAAGAAAATTTTACCTCTTTGAATATTCAAGTCCAATGATAATATCTCTGACTAAGGTTCTAGTATTTCCAATAGTTTTTAAAGTTAAGGATAAGGTATTTTAATGAAATCAAATAATTTTAGAACATTCCTTGCTGAACATACAAACACATGCGCAACATTCAATAACACTTTTTATATATTAAAGAAATAGGAATATCAGGGAAAATAACAAAGAGTAACAAGGTGTTAGTCCTAGAGGATTTGATGTCCTGGTCATTCTTCATTTTATATAGTGATGGAAAGAGGAAATCATTTGATCTTAAGCTATAACTGCCCTATAGATCTCATGTTTAGAAGGATCAAAGGACTGAAAGTGCTAATATCCTGCCTAGTTTAGTTGATTGCAGAGTTTTGAGAGATGACGTAATATTTTCTTTTGTATTACTTTATGTTAATTTTAGGCATAAGTAATTGTTGGTTTTGGATATACTACCATAACTATCTTTCATGAAATTTGTAGTGACCATAGTCATTAAACTTGTTTTTGTGTCATTTGTGTTCAATCTTTTATTTCTTACTTATCATGCAGCTGGTATATTACCCAGTTTCCCTTGTTCTTTTATTAGTCTTCTCAAGAAGAGGCCATAAAACAGAAGGATGTCCTGGCTACAGAAGTTTCTTCTCTTAGAGGAGAGTTGCAACAAGTAAGAGATGAGCGAGACCGGCAATTATCTCAAGTTCAAACTTTAAGTTCTGAATTAGAGAAATTTAGAGAATCTACGAAACAGTCCTCAACTGAAGTGGACAGCTTGACATTAAAAGCAAATGACCTGGAGGTTGGTGTAATACCCTTTTTTTGTATTAAATATCAGTTCATTTTGTTATTGTGGAGTTATGAGAGGATGAGTTTTCTTCCCAGGAAAAATGTTCATTGAAAGATAATCAAATAAAGGTATTGGAAGAGCAGCTAGCAACTGCTGAGAAGAAACTGCAGGTAATTGAGAATTTTTTAAACTGGAGTATATTATTAGGTATAGAACCATTTGAATATTTTTAGATAAAGAATGTGAACTTTTACCTAATAGCTTAAGTTTTTAGGAAAGTTGGCCCTTGGCATATACATTAGGATGATTATCTAATATCTATCTTATTCATAGCTTTTGTTCCTTGTTAGGTGTCTAATATATCTGAATATGAAACAAGGACAGAATATGAAGGACAACAGAAATTTGTGAATGAGTTACAAAGACGCTTGACCGATGCAGAATATAAACTTATAGAAGGGGAAAGGCTGCGGAAAAAATTACATAATACCATTTTGGTAATTCACTGAACCAAAAGAATTGTGGAAAATAATAATAAAAAACTGACACCTTAATAATCTTCATTTTAACAGGAGTTAAAAGGGAACATTCGTGTATTCTGTCGAGTGAGGCCCTTATTACCTGATGAAAGTTGTAGTACAGAAGGCAAGATTTTCAGTTATCCAACATCAATGGAAACTTCTGGACGAGCCATTGACCTAGCCCAAAATGGTATATCTATTGTTATGATGATGTATTTTAAATATTCTTATTTCTTTTTTCAGAATTAGATTCTGTTGTCAAAATGTCAACTCATGTTGCTCTTGTTTTGTTCTTAGGCCAAAAACATTCTTTTACATTTGATAAAGTTTTTACACCAGAGGCATCACAAGAAGAAGTTTTTGTAGAAATTTCACAGCTAGTACAAAGCGCACTTGATGGTTACAAGGTAATCTCAAAGTTCTTTTGTAGTCTCTAAAGCACTATTCTTTTAAAATTGTGTGTATATATATATATATATATATATATATATATATATATATGTATATGTATATGTATATGTATATGTATATGTATATGTATCTATCTATCTATCTGAAACCCTTTACTTTCTATAGTCATTTTTATTTTTTATAACATCTTTGCCCTTCCTTGCATTGTGATTCTTTGGTTCTGACCTATCTGTACTACATAAGACACAAATCTCAGTTAGATTTGTGTGTCACATTGCTTTTCTAGTAGCATCAAGCATGCATGCATGTAAATCAATATGTATATTGTATACATAGGTACTTACAAGTATAACAATATGATGATGTTTTCTTTTTCAGGTTTGCATCTTTGCCTATGGACAAACAGGTTCAGGGAAAACCTATACAATGATGGGAAGGCCAGGGCATCCAGAAGAAAAGGGCTTGATACCTCGTTCACTAGAACAAATATTTCAAACAAAGCAGTCTCAACAACCTCAAGGCTGGAAATATGAAATGCAGGTACGATAGAGTATTTGTTTTCTTAATTTAACACACAAATTCAATATATACAAATTTTTATATGCTGAGGTGCTTTTATTTTGATCAGTAAATGTTAGTTTATTAGTTTTTTGTTATCAGGAGGTATTCAAATCAACAACCTTTTCCTCCTCCTCTTCTTTCGTTTAATAACCGTGTCAATCTTATAACTCTATTATGGTGAGTTGCTGATAAGGTTTTCCTTTCAAAATTTACAGGTGTCAATGTTGGAAATATACAATGAAACAATTCGTGATCTGATATCTACAAACAGATCATCTGATGCAACACGCATGGAAAATGGAACTCCTGGAAAACAATATACAATTAAACATGATGCGAATGGAAATACACAAGTTTCTGATCTTACAGTAGTGGATGTTCAAAGTGCTAGAGAGGTTGCGTTTCTTCTAAATCAAGCGGCAAATAGCAGGTAACTAATTTATAGGGATTATTCTGTTATGCGTTGTTACTTATTAGGTGTAACAAACTATTAATTATTATTACCTCAATAACACACCACGAATAAATTCTATTTTTGACTAATATCATATTCCTACACTTCATGATGTGTTTAGGAATTATCACTTTATAGCTTTGAATGGGATTAAGAAAATGAGCAACTGTTTTGGTATAACATAATTTGACATAATTCAGTGCAACAAAATATTGATTTAGTTTTTTTCTTGGAAGTCAGAACACAACATTTTATAGCTTTAAATAGGTTAAGAAAATGAGCAACTAGGTTGGTATAACAATAACATAATTTGACATAATCCAGTGCAACAAAATATTGATTTATTTTTTCTTGGAAGTCAGAACACGAAAATGAGCAACTGGTTTGGTATAACAAGAAGTCAATAACATAATTTGACATAATTCAGTGCATCAGAATATTGATTTATTTTTTTCTTGGAAGTCAGAACACAACACGTACTTAGCTTTTTAAAGTCCAACTTAACTGTATTGATTTTTCTTGTTATCTCCTTTTAGATCTGTGGGAAAAACCCAGATGAATGAACAGTCGTCAAGAAGTCATTTTGTATTCACTCTTCGAATATACGGTGTAAATGAGGTAAATATGTTTCTCTTTTAACGATAATTGAAAGCATGTTGTATATTCAATTTTCAATTTTTTTTTCTCAACTATTGATAGGCACACTGAATTGCATTATAATGCAAACTATTGTCTTTCTTCCAGAGCACTGACCAACAAGTTCAAGGTGTTCTGAATCTCATAGATCTTGCTGGTAGCGAACGGCTATCAAAGAGTGGATCAACTGGGGACAGGTTGAAAGAAACTCAAGTATGTAATGCCACAGTGATTTTCACTTTCTCTTGTGCTTATATGATTTCAAATAGTTTAAACTAAGTTTCATTTTTAATCAGGCAATTAACAAAAGTTTATCATCATTGAGTGATGTTATATTCGCCTTAGCTAAGAAGGAGGACCATGTGCCATTCAGAAACTCAAAGCTTACATATCTACTTCAGGTGATGCATTATTATTCTTTCATGGGGCATATAGAAGAGTTTACTTACCATGCATTGTTAGTGTTAAAATTTGTATACTATCAACCAATTTGAAATCATCATACAGGAAAAATTTGTTAATTTTTATCATCCAACAATAACAACAAAACCTTATCCTACTGGGTCAGGTCAGTTATATGAATAGACACATCAACAGCGTTAAAATCCAAAGTTATAAAATATTATTTAACCTTAAATCCCGTTTTGATTACTTCTTCCAAAATCTTTTTTGGCCTCCCTTTTCTTTTTTGCAAGGACTAAAGGCCATGCAAATTACTCTTGTACCCAGTGCTTCTTTTTGCCTCCTCTATCGTAATTACCTTAAAATTATTCCAAAGATGATTTCTGATGGGTGGATAGTGTAAAAAGTATCATAGTAAACTCTTTTTTGAATTCCACTCTACAATATTGATGATTTCTTTATTGTTTCCCCTGAATGTTGAGATGATCTAATAATAATGTGTTGAATATGATGGATGAACAGCCATGTCTAGGTGGAGACTCCAAGACACTAATGTTTGTGAACATTTCACCTGATCCATCTTCAGTTGGTGAGTCACTATGCTCACTGAGGTTTGCATCAAGAGTCAATGCTTGTGAGATTGGAACCCCAAGGCGTCAAACCAATGGACGTTCTATAGAGTCTAGATTGAGCTATTTCTAATCTTGATAAATGTGTATTTGTTTGTTAACCATTTGTGGCAACCAAGTGCCTGTGTGAGTACCACAATAAAATGAAGATGAAAATGAAAATGAGATTGATTCTAACAACGGCATATAGCTTGTATAGTTACTAAGCATGCATTTGGAACCAATGCATTTGGAACCAATGCATTTGGAACCAATTATAGTTGTTCAATTTGTTATTCTTAATTCTGCTTAATGTTATGTATTTATTTATAACATTTCTCTTGTACAAATCGGAAAGGGAATTGTTTGTGATAATGGAAATGAGGTACAAGCATATCTATAAAAAGGGGTTATAAGTTTAGTCCAATAGCAAAGTTTCCATGTGAGAAAAAGAAGAAAAGAGAGGTCAAGATGTCGCGTATATTTTTATTAACAAAACTAACATATTATCTTCTGAAGATATATTTTAAAAGTGAAAGTGTAAATGATCTCACTTCAAGTAACTAGTCTAGACTGGTTTGACTTTTAAAAATTATAGTGATGAATCAAGAATATTACTTTTAAACACGTACAATTTGTATCTTCTTTGATGTAACTACTTGCTAATCTTACATTGAGTACTATTTATCAAGTAACAATTAATAAGCATTTCATTTATTTTAAGAATTTTAAGTCAACCTAGCTATTTGTTAGGAGAAATATACCTAGACAGAATATTCTTTTAACCAATTATGGGATGTAATGTCATATATATATAGTAGGATCCGTTAAATTTTGATTTCTAACAAAAATTATTTAAATAGCAATTCCTAAATCATGAATTTGTAGTATTTATCTCTATCCATTTTAAACTCTTGTACCAATTAAAAAAACCTAAGTTAAAGCAATTTCTTATTAAGGATAAGATAAGCGTACAGTACTACTAATTAAATACAAATAATCTCTTACAAAAGTTATATACAAATAATAATAATAAAGCAATAAGGTTTGAGAGTGATAGCATATATATATATATATATAAAAGAATTGTCATCTAATAACTTCATACTGAGACTTTATACAGGATTCTTTACTCTGTTGTTGATAAAATTGAGCTGACAACTATTCTCCAAGATCTAACAGTAGCATATGAGAATGACTTTTGAAATATAGTAATTGAATCTAATTCTCTTAATATGATTAACTTATTGAATGAAAGATGTTCTATTGATAATGTGATATTTCCTATTGTAGATCACATCTACAAGAGGAGTGCGAAAAATCTTCAATGCAGTAATATTTATGTTCCTCAAAAGGATTAATATGCTAGTTGACCGATTTGCAAAGTTACATCTGGAGTCAAGTCATGATATTTTTCTCTTTAGTTCTGTTCTTGATTCTTTGTCACATGTATAATAAGAATCTCAATGGTATGACTTTTTCTGATTAATTCTATTTCGTGATTGGATATATTGCTTATACCTTCCACAGAAGAAAAAACACTCTCAAAACACTCTCAGTTACTTTTTTTAATTATTCAATACATTTTTTTATTTAAAAAGAATTAAGAAAATATGAATTTTAGGATTTTGTGATTAATTAAGTAAATTACGTTTAAAGTCCCTAATCTTTTTTAGAAAAAGGTACTTGTAGTCTTTAAAATTTTTTTTGTCAGGTTAAAGTTCTCCATCTTTTTGGAGGTTGTATTAGTCTGATATTAGTCCCTCTCGTGTTCACAATTATTAAGCAAGTATTTGGCGATGTCGATAAAAAAAAAAAGCAAGTATTTGGTGACATGTGTATAATGAAATAATAAATAAAACATTAAAGTTAGAGTTTTAATTGACAAATACAATTATTTATGTTTACCCTGTGCAATCGAAATGATAAATCATGGTTCGCATCTGAAGGAGTGTGTTACCAAATACTACAGTTATGTTAATTGATGAAACTAATAATACAAACATAAAAATATGGAGGATGTTGACTAGCCTAAAAAAATGTTTAGAGACTACAAATATTTTTTTTTTTAAAAAGATTAGAAGCCTAAAACATACTTAATCCTCTAAAATTTTTACATTGACTGTTAGTTTAAAAATCTTTTATACTAACAGATTAAACTCTTAATTAATAATTAAAAGAAACTTTTTTAGGTTTTAAAATCTTCTTTATTTTTTCCTTAAAGATTCTCTTTACCTTCTAAAGTCATTTCGGCCTGTTGAATCCCACCTCATATCTCTAATTCAGTCTAACCCTCAATTCTTTGGGTGACCCTTTATTTCTAATTAATTATGAATCCTAATTTCTTAAGCAAGCAAAACTAATCACAACTCACAAACATTAGGCATAAGGAAATTTCACGCATACAATCAATCCATATTCCTATACTCATGAATTACATGGTTATTAAATTGGAATACTCCAATTATCAATTTCTCAATCGTAAAATTTAGATTACAAAACAATTTGTTAACATGTATCAATAAAAAAAAGCATTATGCGCAAAGTCAACAATTTAAATTGATTAAAAGAAATAGGATTTCTAAAACAAAAACAAGTGAAGAAATAATTAAAAAAACAAAAGCTAAAAATTCTCACTTAACGAAAGATTTGTTCCTAAATAAACCAGATTAATAACAACCCACCAAAAGTGCACTATTCTAGTTCTTCAAAAAATTGTGATTTTTGTATTTTTTTTAACTAAAAATATATTATTAAAGAAATTTACTTAAGCAAAAAGCACAAGGCGTGCATGCTTAAGAAGTCAATCACAATGCCTAAAGATGAGACCAGATAAAGATAATACATGCCCAGAAACATAAAGTAGAGTTCAAGATCCATTCAATAGAAGAGTGAAACGAAAATTTTGCCTCATTGTAGCATTCTCATGAATTCAACTGAACTGTCATCAATCTCACTGTTTTTTACTTCTGAATAGTATCACATTCTTTATTTTCCAAATGTGTAATAACCTTGCAAATCATGCAAAATACTAATTCTTTCACTTCAATTTGTTAAATGTAACTAGTCCTAAAAATTGAATATTGGAACTGCGTATTTCATTATGAAGCCCTACCGCTGTAATCACATAACTTAGCCCAAACTCAAGCATCCAAAAATTGTGATTTTTGTACTTGGAAATATTAAAAATATGTTAAATTGATCCTACTCTAACTTTGCTAACAATTTTGCTATTGTTAATCGTCCAGTGACTCAACATATCATCAAGATATCTAACAAGATAATTGAATGTGTTTTTTTAGTAAATTATATTTTTAATTAATTTAATTCTTTTGTAGAAATGAAAAATTAAAAATATAGTTTTGTCAAAATAATTAACATAGAATTATCTTGTTATACTTCTTATTATCGTAACAAGTCACTAAACATGTTAATATTAACAAAAATGTTAATTAATTGAGCTAAGGTGAGGTAACCCTTTCACCTATTTTTAAATTTGAGAACTAAGATTACAACTAAAATAAAATTATATGTATTTTCACAATAAAAAATAATGTAGTTTTAACCCGTAGTACAAATAAAATTTTCTATAATGAAATATTAAAATATGTTAAATTTCCATAGTACAAGTAAAATTTCCCATTAAAAATTACTAATTGCGCAGCTTATCCTAAGTATAAAAATAAGATAATAAATAAAGAATATGAGAGATGCAGTTTGCTTATGCACTTCACAATAGATCGGGTAGTAATTGCACAAATAGTTTATGATAGAATCCTTTAACTAACTAGCTCCATTTTTATATGAAGTTTTTTTAATTACTTTCAAATTAAGTATAAGTTAAATCATCTTTACTTGTTTGATCATAGTTAGAGATAAGGTTGGTTGATGATAATAATAAGCAGACATGAACCCCAACAAGGATGGCCTACACAACACAAGAGTGGTAGTCTCACATGATATTGTTTAACTACGTATTCTTATAAAATGGGCTACTTGCATGCACATAATATATCCATTCATGATTATGTAGTTAGCATTTAAAGAAATTGTGGCTCTGAAAATGACATGAGATATCCAAAATTGCAAGTTCCCCCTAAGAAAGAAAAACTTTAAGGTTCAAGATTTTGTTGTTTGTTTGTAGCTACCAAAATTGAAAGACTAGATTCCTTGGCTTATCTTATTTTTATATTTTTTGGGGCTAATAATATTGGACTGGACCAGACCCAGAAGGACTTGGAAACTTTCCTTCTAATGTCAAAGATTCGAATCCTATACTCTTAGTTTTGAGGGTGATTTACACGTAATTACTACATCCTTTTCGGGGTTAGTTTTATAATTAGAAAATGCTAACCACTACTTTAAGGAATCAAATTTTGTTTTTTTTATTTATTTATTTGATTCCTCTTTTCTTTAATTTTTAATGCAATTCACATACATTGTTTATGACTTCATGGGAATTCTTTATGATTTTGTTAAATGAGAACTCATGCAACTATTGTTTCACAACAAAATCCCCAATTCTATATAAAAAAAATCAAATTCCCAATATTTATCATGATATCATGTCAATTCTAAAAAATTAAAGCATATATTAATTATTAAGTTTAAATATGTTTTTCTTAAAAACAAAAGTTTAAATTAGTTTTATGTCATTGTAAATAAAATTAGGGACTAAAAAAATATTATTTTTTAGAATTTGTGAGAACTAAAATAAGTGTTATATTTATATTTTCCAGAAATAAAAACAAAGTCTAATCATAAAGACTAAATACTACTATATTAATAAGTTGTCTATGAGGATATTTTATTATGTTTTATGATTTGATTTGTCTCACTGTTGAATAAAATTTTTACTTTAAAAAAAAAACAAAAACAACAACTTTTATATTTTGTTAGTAACATAAATCAAAATTATTATATTTACAAGAATATAAAGACGAATGTGAAACATTTTATTATTTTTTTATAGATCGATCAGACGTTAATTAATATATATATATATATATATATATATATATATATATATATATATATGCATATGCATATGCGACAACTAAAAAAAAATATTACTTGAGAGATAATATAATAATAATCATAAAATTTTAATAAACGATTCAAATTGAATTGTTAATTAAACAAAATTAAATAAGTATAAAATTAATTAATATTAATATTAAAAATTTAAAATTATATTTAACAGAAATATTAATAAAAATAATTAAATTAAAAATTAAATAAAATACTTATTTTGAAACAGATATTTTTTTTAAATACCATAGTGGATTAAATATAATTTACATAGACATGATTACATGTAGGCATGTCCAAAATTAAACATACCTTATTGTAAACAAAAAACTGGAATGAAATAATGAGAAATTATAAAAAATCGATTTGATTTTATGTGATTTGGTTTTTATAATTTTGCATAGCACACGCTAGTTTCGGTTTGTGATTTGATATATTGAAATCACACCAAACTCTCCTTTAATTGTTTGTAAGAAGACAGATAATATTCATTATTCTATGAGTTTATATTATTTGAACTTAATTGAGATTTTTAATTAACATGTATTAGCATCTCCAACTACACTTGGAAGCAAAGTTACTTAGTTCAAACATTCAATTCTACTCACCTTTGAAGTAATCCTAGGTGACATTGAAAGTTGTTTAAATAAAATATTATTAATATTATTAAATTAACATTAAATATATAATAAAATATCATTTAATATTATTAAATTATTATTAAATATGTTATGTAATTGTCATTGTTTTTAAATTAAAATATTATTAAATATTATGAATATTAAATTTTGTTTTTTCAAAATTATATTTAGATGATTTATAATAATTAATATTTTAATAAGTAATAAAAAAATTTAAAATACCATAGTTTTAATAAAGTCCAAAATAAAAAAAAACTACAAAATTATAAATTTTTTGAAGTTGTTTGAAACTTTTTTCATGGTGAAAATAGATTAAAATTGTTTAATCTTGATGTGACACATTAAAGACCACCAATGCTTTTATTTGAGATCAGTTGGTGAATTAATATTTGAGAAAACTATTTAATTTAATTTTATTAAATATAATTTGACAAGTAATATGTAATATTTAAATGAATTGATTGTTTATATTTTAAATTTAATGATTGCTACTTTTTAAATTTTATTGGGAGAAAATAAATATTTATAAAATTTTGGAAATAAAATTTTAATATATTTTTTAATATTTAATAAAATACTTTTTAAATCACCAAATCCAACCAAACAAAATTGCAAAATATTAGTTTGAGGTTTAGGGTTTTATAATTTATATAAATCAAACTAAGGATAATGATCAAATTGAGTCTTTTATAAAATAGTCATTAAATAGGTTTAGTTTAAAAATATTTATTTAATTAAGTCTATTTTGATTGTTAATCGAGATAAATCCAGTTTTGAAATGCACCATGCACATAAAACCAGAGTTTCCATCTACAATTTTATAGGGTATTTTTTTATTAGTTTTAGACTTAAATGCAACCGGCTATAATTAGATGAGTCATACTCAGCAGCATTAAGGCTATATTAGTTGTAGACTTAAATGCAACCATCTATAATTAGATGAGTCATACTCAGCAGCATTAAAGTTATATTTTGATTAGTTGTAGACTTAAATGCAACCATCTATAATTAGATGAGTCAGCAGCATTAACCCAACCCAATGGGTATAGTTTAGCAACACATTTTTTGTTGTAGAGAATATGAGTATAAATCACACAAAATACACTATCAGAAAGATAAAAATTTTTGAGTTTGACTAAATTCTGAGTAGAATAATTACTAGATTGTTAATTAATTAAAATACTCCCCAGCATTATGACGGTAACAGGAGACCTGAATACGGAGGGAGTACAGTGAAATGCGTACACTCATCATCATCATCTGACAACTAGCCAGCTGTGTTCTTTAATTTAACAAAATTCTCTGTTATTATTATTTTAATCTTTTTGTTATTAACAATTAATAGATTGGCTATATCATGCATTATATAAATCAATTCATCAAATGTATCAGTCAAGAGAAAAATCAGCATTCTTCTACAGAGTATTTTATATCTAAATCAACATTTTGAAGAAGCTGCTACAGAAGAAAGAAAATGAAACGCAAGAAACAGCTACAAAAGACCAAAGTTGTGAAAATTGACTCAAGAAAATCATGGGAACACCACATCAATGGTGCTACCAATAAAGGCATCCCCGTGAGTCTCATTTGTTTTCTTGGATTCATTTGGTTAATAATATGTTTGCATTTATAATTATTTCAATTGGTTTGTTTCAAATAGAATTAAGGATGGCTATGCTAACTCTTATTTATATTACAGGTTATGGTTCATTTCTCTGCTTATTGGTGCATGCCTTCTATGGCTATGAATCCTTTCTTTCAAGAACTTGCCTCCACCTATCAAAATGTTCTCTTTCTGAATGTGGATGTTGATGAGGTTAAGGTATTTTTATGTGTATAGCCTATGGTGGAGAAGACATCCTTCTTGTTTTGGTGTTTATAGAAAACTATTTAGTCCATATACCACCACATCTCAGATTTTGAATTCATCTATTTCTATATGTGAGTGCCTCTAATTGGCAAAATATCCAATACTATCTAATATCCACAGTGAATCATGTAAAGGGTAGTCTAGAAAAACATTTTTCCAAAGTGTTTAATTTTGAATTACAAACCAAACATTGAGGTAACGTGGGTTGTGTCTATGTGCAAATATAGAACCACTAGAACTTATTTCTAATCTGTTCTCAAGAAGAAAAAAATTAATCCTTTAATTTATAACAAGGGCATTAGTGATCGTTAGTGTGACTTTGGGGGTAAAAAGTGATCTATAATAAATAATATCTTTTGTTATATGGATTGTTTGAAAGGGCAAATTATGTGCATGATTGCTGAGTATATATCACTTATATTCATAATTCTCTCAACCACTTTTGTTCTACTGCTATGTGCATGTTTGGTTCTATTTAAGAAGTTGCCTTCAAGTTGGAAATCAAAGCCATGCTTGTGGATAAGACTGTTTACTTTTGCATTCAAAACCCAACTTTGAGGTCATGTGGACCGTTTTCATGTCAGCAAACAATTCTATATAAACTATTCCAAAACTAATCTCAATAAAAAAAAAATAAAATCGTGTAGGTTTCAAGACTTTTAACTTATAATAATGGCATTATGAGCCATCAACATATTAAGTGTGACTTTGCTGATGATAGCAATTGGTGATTCATAATAATATCTTTTCCAATCCTTCTAGAGTGGTTCCAAGAGACAAATTCTAATGTATAGTTGTTGAGTATCACTTTTTTTCATAATTCTCTTAATGTGTGGCTCTTCTAGGAAGTTGCATCCATGTTGGAAATCAAAGCGATTCCCACTTTTCTGTTGATGAATGGAGGAGTTCCAGTGCATAAAACTGTGGGTGCAAATCCTGATGAAATAGGAAAAAAGATCAGTTGTTTTATTCACCAGACACAAGCCCCCAAGTCAGTCAATGGAATACATGAACAAACACATTGAACAGAGTTTGCCAGAGCTGTAAATAAGACCTATCATGTTTTTTCTCTTATTAAATAAAGGAATTAGGATTCATATACCCTATATGTCACAGATTCCAAGTGGTTGATCTTTGATTATTTGTAAAAATATTTGGTGTGAACATGACAAGTTGCTGTATCATAAAAAAAAGTAGGGTATTTTAGTGGTTTCATTTTCTTTAGAATGCTGTTTTCTCTTTTTAATATACTTTGTGGTCGTTGTATATTTTTTTGTAAGCCACTTTGTGGTCCTATATGACAAGCTACTAATGCAACTTGATGACCAAGTCATATGTCATGTTTGAAACTAGTTAGTTCAGATATAATTTCAATTTTCACTTTTCTAATTGCTCTAAATGCCGTTTTTAAAAATTGAATTGAATCAAACCCAAAGCACTCAAGTCATGATTTCATTGTTTGAATCCTTTGAATTGTTATGAGTCGCAGACATTTCATGAACTTAGGTGGTTCCTTTTTGTAAGTATACCAAATATGGCATTGTTTCATTATTATTTATTTATTTGTTTTCTGTTTTTAAAACAAGATGCTGAATTAATTTGTATTTATAAACAAATAATTAAATATTTAAATATTTTATTTAATAATATAAATATTGCATAATTATTTTATGTAAATTAATTTGTATAAAAATTTATGTTATAGATATGTTTTCCATTAAACTGTAAAATATAAATGGATACCATACCAGTGGTATTCATGCTTTGCAGTTTTTTTTAAGTCATAATTTATTAATAAAAACTTAGCAGACGCTTAAGATTTTCCCGCCCGCCATGAAAAGATCATTACAAGTAATTGCCAAATAAGAAAAAACAGGAATTAAACCCCAATACATAAAGAGAAACGTTCATTACTTATTTTAGAAATGAATTTAAAATAATTATAACTACATAATACTACTTTCACACACGACTGCAGTAAATTTTATTTTTAAATATTGTCACGTTTCTAGTTCTTCAAATGTGTTGTATACTTACAAATCAAACAAAAGACTATGCTTTCTTCAAGGCTTTGCTATCATTTATCGTTCTCATGTATTGTTGATATAAATTCCAAAAATCATTGTGAAGCATCCTGTTAGACCCTACCAAAGATATAACGGCATCCAAACCTGAGATATTAAGGGGTATAAAATAAATAGATGATGACTTGTTTTAATGTGCATCCCACAAAAAACACAACCCACTTTATATATTGAAATAACTCTTCTCTTAAGTAAATTGTCTCGGGTTAGTAACCTTTTAACTTTTAATTACTAAAATAAAATTTTTACCTTTGGAAAGATACCCTTTATCCACACAATGTCAAAAACCACATCCATCTGCATATAAGGTATGTCTGACAAGACTTTATATACGCAATAATAATAGTATATTCTCTTACCGCAGCTAACCAACACTATCCATCTGAACTGCCTTTGGACAAGACAACTGATCCCAACATGATTGTTAACTTCTTACATGTTCTGAAAACCCTTCTATTGTAAAAAAGCTAGAAACCAAATATAAAATAAAAGAAAACCAAAGTGAGTGAAAGTTAAAAGAGGATAAAATTAATAAAATAATTGAAGCACAAATCAAAGACAATCCTACTGTTGATTCTCAAGAGAAATATATGAAATAAACAACATATAACTAACATATTTGGAATGTTTATTCTATTAAGAAAATATTTGAAATGTTTAGGACTTTAAGACAAAAAGTCAATCCAAAATACTAGTATATTAGAAAAACGATGAATTTTAAGGCTTAAGAATTAGATCGTGTGTTTTATCTGACGGGAAACTCCTAATATTTTTCAATTCAATTTAGAATAATTTTACAATATTAATTAATAAAAAATTATCATTAATATAATTTTTAAGATAATTATAATAAAATTCAATAACTTATTGTATATGATAATTAATAATGATGCAATGTGTTTTATAGTGTTAATGCTTAATTTATTTTTCTAAAAAAATTTAGGGTGGTGTTTACAGTTTGATTTAGTTCAGTTTTGGGAGAAAAAGAAAACAAAGCCAGTTAATTTTAATTGAATTTTAATTGGTTTGAATTGATTTGTATTTTTGGAATTTTTTTCCTTTACCCAAATCAAATTGAAGTAAGGATAACTTGGTTGGTTTGATTCAAATTCAGGAAAAATTGATAAAAAATTTAAAAAATCAATTTTTTTTTCATAAATCATAAAAAATAATTTGATGCTCAAACTAACCAAATTCATTAATATACTAAATTCATAATTTTATAATAAAATATCAAGTGTTTTATATATATATATATATATATATATATATATCAAATTAGTCAAATCAAACTATTAAAATAATCTAATGCAATATAATCAACAAATAACATATATATAAAGCAACTCAATACAAATAAAATATATAATAATATATATACTATTAATTTAGTTCAAGTCAAGT
The DNA here is from genome assembly GCA_037954015.1 of Psophocarpus tetragonolobus. Lineage (NCBI taxonomy): Eukaryota > Viridiplantae > Streptophyta > Magnoliopsida > Fabales > Fabaceae > Psophocarpus > Psophocarpus tetragonolobus. Next base: position 18,277,643 of record CM075689.1, on the reverse strand, counting down.
TTTAAAATACTAAAATCACAAATTGAATTAGACCGTATCAATTCTACTAGATTTGATTCAGGTCTATAATCAAGTAAAAAAACTCAATCATTCACTAAAACATTCATAGTTCGTCTTTGTTAGGCTTCATACTTAAAAGTAAAGTTTGATTCAATTTAAATTTATAATGAACATTTAATTATAATATAATTACTTGAGTTATATTTAAAATTTTTAGATTTTTAATATTGAAAATGAAAAGAGAAATAACTGTGAGATAAAACTTAATTTTGATGATGAAAATCACGCTTAAGTTAAAAAAAATAGTTTTTTTTTAATTCATAAAAAATAGTTTTTTTTTAATTCATAAAAAAAATTATCAGACAAATAAGTAGAACTCCTTATAAAATGTAAATTAAAATTTAGATGTCCGATTCCAAACATGCAACCAAATACATCTTTAATAACTACGTAGTACCTACCTCATAATCCTTATTACTTATTACTGTTATGTTTTCGTGTTCTATTAGGGAACGCAAAAGAACACAGTGATTAACTATTCATTCATGGAATCCTAAAAGGAGAAAGATCATTACATGATCAAATTAAAAATAATAATCAAAGGCAAAAACACTTTTTCATTTATAAAACAACTTCTTTAACATTGTCCTTACTTTTTTTTTTTTTTTTTGAACTTTAATATTATTAGACATTGGCCTTACTGTACTCCCGTCACAAAATGCTATTACTAATGACATCTTTAAATGCTCTTATGTGTATAAGATATTAATTAATTTTAGTTAACAAAATTGCTGCTTTAATAAACTTGGATTTTAACTTGACTATATTACATAGATAAAATTATTTTAGATAATTAAAATTGACGACAAATAAATATTTATTATCTTAAATATGTAAATGATATTTTAAATTAATATTAAACAACTTAATTTGTGATATAATTTTTTTTATCTATTGAAGATATTTAAAAAGGATTAAAATCCAATTTATAGATAAAAATAAAAGATAATAAATGAAAAGGCAGACAATTACACTATTTTTAATAAGACATTTTAGTTAGATTGTAACTTATTTTACTAGTTAAAAACTTTGTTTGTTAGTAATTTCTAATATTTTTTTAAAGGAAAATATTAACTTAGTTGAGAGATTCGAACTCAAATTCTTTCTCTCTTATTTCCCAAAGTTCCTACTAGATTAAACTTAAACTCCTAATTTCTAATATTTTTAATATGCTAGTATTTTAAAATTTTTTATTTTTGAATATAAGATATGGTTTTTTTATATAATTTAGTTAATTTAATAGATAGTTTACCAAAACATAAACAGATTTTAATTATCACTTACTAATTATTTGATTAACTTTTCAATTTTTAACTAGGTAAATGACTCATGAACATTTGAGTTTGTTTGTTGTAAACAGCAATCACCTTTAAAGAATCTGTTATTCCTAATAAATGTAGGCCCATAAAAAGCCCAAGCCCAAAAAACATTTTGTCTTAGAAGTTGACGACGAAGAATTCCATCAGCACTTGCCAGTTGCCACTAATTTCTCACATCTCTCATCTCATGCAGATTCCCCTTTTCTTTTCCCAGAAAATTATAACAATAATAACACCAATAAATTAATAATTAACAATAATATTAAAATAACCTCTCTTTCCCTTCTTTCTCTCCCAACTTCAAAACGTGCAAGCAAAACCCGCACCCGACACAGTACCTGTTTGTTTCCCAGCAAAACAAAAAAAAACGCGTTTTCTCTTGTGGGAAAAGAAAACCTCAATTTTCCCGGAAAACCTAAACCGCACAATGGTTTCCCGGGAAAACACCAATTGGCTCTTCGATTACGGTTTGATTGACGATATTTCCGTTTCCGACGCCACCTTCGCCAACGTCCCTTCCTCTGCATTCACATGGCCCCCTAACGCTCCTTCGGATGTCGGGTACTCGCTGATGGCTTCGCCAATTTCGTTTTCCTTTTCTCTCTGATTTTGTCCCTCACTCATGATTAGGGTTTCTCGATTCGTGTTTCACTGTGTTGATTTATTGCATGTTTGATATTAGGGTTTTGTGTTAGTTCTACGCGGTGCAGGATTTTCTGGTGTTGGAATAAATGTGATTTTTGTTTTTGTTTTTTGTTTTTTTATTTTTGATATTTTTGTGATTGCTGTGCTCGCGGGTGGTTGTAGCTTATTTTTTTAACGTATCTGTTTGGGTGTATGAATGTCTGGTGCCTCAGGACATTCTTGCATGTGCGGGTTTTAATTGATTTTCACATTGCTTAATTTTCTGTGTTGGACATGATTAAAGTATGCTTCTGCATTATTTTGGTCTGTGATTGTTTTGTAATTCATGTTTTATAATTTACATTTATGTAATTATGTTGTTGGCATGTGAAATTGGGGATTAGTTGTATCTCAAGCTAGGTGGATGGAGTGGAGAAATGCTTACAAATTTGTTATTTCTATACGGAAGTGATTGTTGGGGGTAGCAAAAGTGCTGATAAGGGAAATAAATAAATAAATGTGGAACTGTGGAAGAGATGAAAGTGATAAGGTGAATGGGTGGATAAGTGCAATATTATGAAGTAAAATATTCAAGAGAAAGTTGGATGGATGATGGAGTAGCGCCAATTTAGGACAAGAAGGCAAAGCTTGTGTAAGATTGTTAAGTTTAGTTATTTCAGCCGAAGATTGACAAAATCTACACTCTCAGTGAGAGAAGAGGATTTTTTTTTTGCACTCTGCGGTGAGAGAAGAGGGTATTCTAATTAAGGAGTAGAAGAAGATGGAAGTTGTTATACCAGATTCTTGCACAGTTCATTTGCCTGACAGTTTTTGAGGGGAGAAAGTGGATTAGTCTGAGAACTGAAGTGGCTAAATGGTTGATAATATATTGTACCAAATAAATTCAGGAAGGGGTTTTTTTAGATGCCTACAGAAACAGAATATGGAAATTATGCTACCTTTATTACAATTCTTAGTAATATATTTTTATGTAATGCATATATTTTGATTCCCTTTTCTGTAAGGTAATTATTCTTTTCTTTTTAAACCATGTATTGCTTTGAGGCCCTATATTTTTGTTTGGTCAAACATGACTGCACATTATTTGTAACATATTATTAATGGCTCTATCTACCTCCAACCCGTGTTCCTGTAAAAAATTATTTTTTACTAGCTTTTCGTTCTTATAATATTATCTATTCCTAGTGCTGAAATTGATGGCTCGTTGGGGGATTCTGATGGTCTCAAAGAGTCTGGCTCAAAGAAGAGGTAAACAAAGTTCTATTTCCCTTTCATTTGTATTGAATAAAATAATTTTATGTAGCTATGTTAATTTTACTTTCTATAACAGTCTTAAGATGATTTCTTGTTTGGTTTTGTTTTCTTTATTTTTATATCATAATTAATTAATAATAATTGAAAACTGAAGTGAAATCTGAAGACAGTGTTAATTATTTAAATAATTTAAACAAAATTAGCCGAGAGTGATCTTCAACAAATTGACACTTGTTTAGTAATGTAGTTCAGTGAAAGGACAAGTCTAATTAGTGCAATTGATGTTAATCACGGAAAAATCGACATCATAAATCCTATTGTGTTGTATATTATCTTGTTCAAGTATAACATTTTCTTGTCAACAGTTAGGCCAATTTTCTAAAATCATGTTTCCTGTCTTATATAGCATTGACTACTCTTTTTGTATTTCAACATTATATCAATGATTAAACACCAAAAAATCAGGGGACCCAATCCAAGTGGCTCATCCCAGGAGAAAGTTTTCCTCATTCTCTTGTTCACTTTCTGTTGTAGGGTTAGATCTGAGTCATGCGCATCTTCTAGCTCCAAGGCATGTCGGGAGAAGTTGCGAAGAGACAGGCTTAATGACAAGTATGCATTTTACTTCAAATTCCAACTAACTCCCCTGTCACTCTATTCTGCTTGCAAGACTTTGTAAATGTGTAACTGAGTCTTGTACCTAACATGGTGGACATGGTTAGGTTTGTTGAATTGGGCTCCATTTTGGAGCCTGGAAGGCCCACCAAAACGGATAAGGCTGCTATTCTGATTGATGCTGTCCGAATGGTGACACAATTACGTGGTGAAGCCCAGAAGTTGAAAGACTCTAATCAGGGTCTTCAAGAAAGGATTAAAGAGTTAAAGGTGATGTTTCAACTTATATCCATATTCAAATGACTTCTTGGTCTTGGGTTTGGAGTTCTATTATTCTAGATCGTTTATGGGGCATTTTTTTAAGAAAATATTTAAAAACAACTTATTTTCACTGTTTTCTATACAAAATATTGAAAATGAGAAATAAAGTGAAGAAGACATATGATGACTTTTTTGTGACTAAAGTAAAATAAGAAAGGAAATAAAAAACATCTTTTCAACCCAAACGGTCCTTTGAGTTTTTAAAGTAGTACCTTTTCCTAATGGTGACTGAAAAAACTAACAATAAAGCTTTAATAAAAATCAAATTCCTATCTGTTGTGTAGGCTGAGAAGAATGAACTTCGCGATGAGAAACAGAGGCTCAAGGCAGAGAAGGATAAGTTAGAGCAGCAGCTGAAATCTTTGAATGCACAACCTAGTTTCATGCCTCCTCCTGCCGCAATCCCGGCTGCATTTGCGGCCCAAGGTCAAGCCCATGGCAACAAGTTGGTACCTTTTATTAGTTATCCAGGAGTTGCAATGTGGCAATTCATGCCACCTGCTGCAGTGGATACCTCACAGGATCATGTTCTCCGTCCACCAGTTGCCTAAGCTGGTACTGTACAATTCTCTGGGCTTGCATTTTTGCCCAAAGTTGTATCCGTTTTACCAATACCTTCCTGGCTTTATTAGTTCTCTTCTAAGTATTCTAACTGGACCCAGTGGTGACTTCTTACTGTATTTGGCATATGATACTTTTATGATTAATGCTGGTATTTGCATGTAAATGTTAATAAGTTTGTCTGGCTCCCTTTGTCTCTGTTTTAATAGTTGCTACTGGGTTCTAAAGATAATCAAATGTTAGGTTGACAGTTTCATTATTTCAGTTTAGGCTTTGCAAATTAGGAAAGAGGGCATTCTTTCTAGTATAGATATGTTTTTAACAATCCAGGAAACAATAGAGCTAATGGTGCTTTAGTTTTAAATTTCGTGCAGCCATGTTTCCCTTTATATGCAAATTGATGAAGTTCCGATTATTGAAAGTTTCTCAACTATAATTATCGATACGGTAAAATGTATGGGGGTAATGGCGATTGGTTTATAAATCCTGGAGCACTTCTCTATAACGTGCGGGATTACTAATAGGCAAAACCAAGAAAATAGAAACTACCCAAAGCAAACTCAGATTCAGTAATGACATCTATTTACTTGATGACTTGCCACACTCATTATCCAAACTTACTCTGATATGATACACTTTATGATTTGGGATCTTTAATAATTTTATTAACATGTTTTTCAACACATTTTTTAGAAGTTAATACACCTTTTATTTCAGTTAAGATTTATCCTAAATACGTTAAATGTTTGCATTAGTTGACATGAAATTATTTCAGTTTAAATAATAGGTTTTGAATTTCTTATCATAAGTATATGATTGCATTAAAACTTTTGATGAAGACAATAATTTATCAAAAGTCATAAAGTTAGAAGAGAAACTTATTTAATGAAAAATTAAACTCACCAAAATTTATAATAAAATTTTATTAATAGTAAAAATTGTATTTACAAGAGTGTATCAGTTGTTAATATTTCTATATGGGGCAGATAAAACAAAATACCATGTGCCCTGACCCCACCTTAAAAGAATCTGTCATGCTGCAGCCATCCACCTTCTTTGGACAAATGGAATAATGGATATTCCTGCAGTTGCCACAGTTGACTCAGAATTTGAGTCCGTTTGATTTGCTAATGTTTTGAATTTTATTTTCAGTAATTTATAAAAAAACATGGCAACTATAATTATTTTGAAAAATGTGCAAAGGTCTAATTCATTTAATTCAATATATGTGTGAGTTATTATAAATTATTTAACATGTTTAATTCTTAAAAGATATTTTCTTCGATTACACTTATACTTTTTTTTTTCATTTTTATAATAACATTCATTATCAGGAAATATAAATATAATGTTTTAAAATATAAAAAATGCATATTCAATGTAAAAAAGGTGTTACGGATATTCGTGTAAAATTTAAAAATAATTTGTAAGTGTAATATGAAAAAATTTAGAAATATAATGTGTATATATATATATATATATATATATATATATATAATTTTGTTCAATCGTCGTCATATCACATGTTAGTTGAATAATGTTCATATTTATTTTACTTATACCATGTATAACTATAATCCAATTACATTCGGTTAAAACATTTTACTTATATTTTTCTATTGCATAATTTTTTTACAGTCACACCTAGATTATTCTAAAATAAAATAAAAATGTAATAGGAATGATTGGAGACTGTGACGAGCCTATGGCAATGGCGCCACCGTGAAATGACTTAAGTTCATGTAGACTCCGAAGTCTAATGTGCGGGATTACGATACATTCCTGCTTCATGAATAACTTGGATTTGGGAGTCTTTCTTTTAATATTACTAGTTGGATTTTACATTATTAAAAAAAAAATTAAATTATATATATTCATATTTTCTTCTTACATTTTCATAAATTTTCTCACCTCCCATCTTCAATAATATTTTAAAAGACTAAAATATCTTTGAGTGACTTTTCGTAATGAATAATCTGAATTTAGTTTTTTTCAAATCCGGATCTCATAATACAGATTCATTAAAATATGTTTTTTTTTTTAAGTTTGAATTAGGTAATTCAAACTACTAAAAGAAGCTTTGGATTATTAAAGTTTTTTTACAAGTTTTGATTATCTAATCCAGACTTCCAATGTAATGTAAGTCTGGATTAGATAATCTGAACTTGTAAAAAACAATCCAAATTATCTAATGCAGAGGTATTTTTACAAGTCTAGATTACCTAGTCCGGACTTGTATTGTAATACTAGTTTAGATTAAGTAATCTGAACTTGTAAAATACACTTTGGATTGTATTTTTTACAAGTTTGAATTATCTAATCCAAACTTATATTGTAATACAAGTTTAAATTAGGTAATCTAGACATGTAAAAACACAATCTAGTGTTTTTTATAAGTTAAAATTATCTAATTTAGACTTGTAAAAAAATAACTTTTTAAGAATTTGGACTTGTAGAAGAAAAAAAAAATTTCCAGATTACCTAATTTAGAATTGGAAAAAAACAAATTTAATGAGTACGGATTAGGTTTTACCCATTCTGAAGAATAACTTGAAAAATTTTTGTCCTTATATATTATGGAGGTGAAGAGAGAAACTTATGCAGGTGCATGGAGAAAAAATCTTATATATTTAGATTATAAAATATAACGGGCCAATTTGGCCCAGACAAACAGACCACCAATTTCTCCACTTCACTCTCTCTCGCTTAGGTGAAGAGTCCTTCAAATAATTCGCCTCATATCAAGCAGGGTAATTCATCTCTCATTTAGAGTGATCTCATTGGCTTTATGGACTCAATTGAGGTGCTCTACCATGGAAGGGTATAGGCAAAGGAAAAAAAGTGAATATAAAGTGTGAGAAATGGGGTTGTCAATGAAAAGATATCCAGGTTCAAAGCCCTCCTAACCATTAGTGAAGTTCATCATAATTTGGTATTTCATATGGGAAAAAGACAAGTTTTTTCTTTAATAATTATTAACACCAACACTAGTGGAAACATGTGTCTCAATGAATGTAGTGCATGTTATGCCATTAGTTTTGAATCAGAATTTAGATTGCTTTGGAGGTGAGTGTTAAGTATTTTATATTGAGCATTTAAAATAGTATATTCAAAATGAAAGGTGAGCCTTGGTGCAATGGTTCTTTAGTGTCTCCTTCAAAACTTTTATTTCTTCATCTTATACATCTTAATCAATTAACTAGCATGTTGGTCTTCCAAAAGAACTGCATTTCTTATGTATATGATCTAAAAATACTCATACTTACAATACAGATGGAAGAGAAAAAGAATTTCAACTGAAGACTTAACAAAAATTGAAAAAAGGGTGCATCTTGCCAAGTAGACGTATCATTGTTGTCACTTCTTTCTAGTGGTGGAAGGGTATAAGCTTTGAAGAAGTCCTCTCATTTTCATCTTCCTCTTTATGCAAATACCATTCCTTCCACTCATAAAAAAAAGGTCACATTTTCTCATGATCAAAATCACAATGCCCTAATGTGACAGCTCTTTATGAAGTAATCTGAAAAGTTAACGTACTTAGTCCACAATTTCCTTAGATGGGGGAAAGCTATATCTAGCCATGGCTTTGCCCTGCCATTGAAATGAATGACACCAGCACTCTGAGCATCTTCAAAACTTGTATTTTCCTGATATCCCAATCCCAACATATGCCAGAAAGGATCAATAGTGTGGACATGGCCATGGAATGCTATTAATCCAGGAGGCAATGTTCCTAGTTGCCACAAACTGAGGTCTGATTTTATATTCTGCATAAAGCATAACACCAATAGCAGTGTATCATGATACTGTCTTTCTCCAATGTGGAAACTCAAATATTAGTTTTTAACATATCAAAATTCAAAAGTCATTTACATACAAGGAGTGTTAAACAATACACTCTCTCTAGCACGTGCTTTTTTAATGGTATAAATTATTGAAAATTACAAAATCATGAAAGAGAAACATTAACCGCCTTGTGAGACTTATAAAAATGTATGTTTTTTAATAAATTTCAATCAATAATAGAGAATGTGTTTAAAAAAGTGTCACAAACAGGGTGTTACTAACATTTATAGGATGCAAAGTACACATTACCTGCTCAACCCAGTAATGGTATGTGAAGCTTATATTGGTCTTCCTCCAAGCATCAAGGTCAAAAATGTTCATGCCATAAGCCCAAGCACATTCATTGGGATCAAAATTTTGGGATATTAAAGGATGGGAGAAGTTCAAATAGTTTTTCAACCTCTTTGACATCACAAACTTATCTCCTCCACTGCATGTTTCTACTGCTCCATTTACTTTTCCATTCATGTCAATGTCCCACAGTGGTGAAAGATCAGTTTGTACCACAATGTCATCATCGAGGAAGACCACCTTGTCAAGACTTGAGAACAACTGTAATGAAAAATGTTTATGGCAGTTGGTATCAAAGACAAAAGGTTAACGGGTTATACAGAAGTAATTTTGCTTCTTATTGTTATCACATTTACCTCTGGAAGATGTATCCGAATATGATTCATTACTGAATTATACTTAGGACTAAGTGCTTGCAGCTTTGCAGCAATTACTTTCGGTTTTTCTGTAGTATTTGAAACTATAGCTGATGAACCCCCTCTAAACTGTGATCTCACTTTTTGATCTTTTTCCATTGCTTCCAGCACAGGCACCTTCCCCTTTGTAAACCAATCAAAGTGGTGCAAAGCCTTGACCTCAATGATGGCAGGAGATAAAGAGTGTAAGGAGAACCAAGACTGCATAGGATAGAAAGTTTTTCTGTCTGTGATTATGTGCAGGACAACCTTCCGAGGGTGCAAACTGTTGCGAACAAGAGATTTTGCAACGACAGAGGCAGCAAGCACATTGTCTGAGGCCAGAACAAAGTGAAAGAAGTTGTTGTCAACCAGGGCAGGGACAAGTTCTGCAGATGGAAGCTGAAGCCTTGCGGCGGCATTGTTGGTGTGCTCATTGGCTAGCCTTAAGGCAAGGCAATGAAGCTGTTTGGGTATGCTGCTTGATGCTACATGACGATACAGATATTCTTGGACTTTGGCTTCTCTGGTCCTTTGTTCCAGAAATGTTATCTAAGAAAATGTTCAGAATTTTAGTGGAGACTTGAACTTGGAAAACTGTTACTTTTTCAGTTTTGCATCAGATTGATCTTTTAGTTTTGTTTAGTTTGAAAGAGAGGGGAAATGGTACCATTTCTCTTAGTTTAATTGCAAATGTTTTGGCATCATATCCACCTTCCTTCATTTGGGTCATGAACTCTCCTATTGTCTGAGGAATATCAGTCCTTCCCTTTATCTCATCTTTGCTAAGGGGTTGATCCAATATTCCGTACATCACTTCAGGGACCTATCAGAAACCAGTGTCATTTAAAGCCATTATCTCACAATTCTGGTCAATTAGTTACTTCATAGATTTAGATGCTGACAAATATAATTAGAAAAGTTAAGGAGATTACATTTGATTCTGGACTTCTTCCCAGAATTTTTGGCCTCAATTTTCTTCCCAGGCAACCTGCAACCATTTATTTTAATAAAAAAGGTCACATAAGCAATTATAAGATTAATCTAATAGAAAAGTCTTCGTGTAAAGAGGAGGGAAAGGTTGAGATCGTTCAAATTGCTTCACTAATAAAATTAACATATTGAAAACTAATATTTGCATATTAAAAAAAAAAATCAAAAGGTCACATATATACATAAGCGATTAAACTTAATTTTCTGATAAAAAATTGAGCAATCAAATTTACTGGAATTAGAATATCTCGAGTAGAAGTGTCATGCACTTCTTTCGAATTCAGAAGGACATAGAATGTATCATTCCAGAATGTGTGTTTAGAATTTGAATTTTGCATAATTCTAATAAATTTGTAACAAAAATCATAGTCTTATCTATTTCAAAAGGAAAATACAAGTGCAGGACATAGTTTACCCAACAGTAACCATTGAAGAATCCTACCATACTAGTACTGTGCATATTACAAAAATTCTAGTTAACAAAGGAAACATAATATACATATAAGGGGCCAAAATTGAAACGCAATACACACAATGTTAATGCTTCGATTCCATTGGTTTTATGATACTTCAATTTATAGAAGCGCCATTAATCGATAATCATGATACATTGAATCCATCCAAATATGTAGCTATTTGCAAATCATGAAAAGTTCAAAGCATAGTAAAATACTTGTATGGTTTGATATGTTGAAATTTTTAAGCCTCATTCAGCCAGTGTCATATCTTTATGTGTTTTTCTCCATCCACCTATTTGTTTTCATGTTTGTGACATTGTGTATAGTGTTGTGTGTGTGAGAAAGAGAGAGAGAGGGTGATAATGTACCTATGGAAGAGCACTTGTTTTCTCCATCAATGCTATCCACTGCTGTCAAAACAAACACAAACCTAAGCAGGAATGTGAAGAACAAGAGTGAATAGAACAGCATCCTATAAGAAAGCCTCCTTGAAGCAACCTTCACTTTGATAAACTCCTTCAACCCTTTCCCCGGAAGCACAGTGACATGCCTCAAACTTGGTGATATCTGTAGCAACATTTTGCTCAAACCACAAACAAGCCAAGCCAAGGTAACACCAAAAAAAGCAGAAACAACAACAAAACTTCTCGGAGTCCTTCCTCTTCAAGGAGTAGTAATTTGAATTCTTTTCATTTGTCAATCAATAATTCACCACCTGATCAATGACAATGCAGAAAAAAATTGTAAGAACCCACGTCAGGCTATTCAGTAAAAGGAAGGTTTTGATGGTCGATAAGGTAGCTATCTTCACCTAACCTTGCTTAGCATTTGGGACTAGATAACATGTCAAAGGGGGTGTTTGAAGGCTTATAATATTGTTGTGGAGAGATATGAGAGAAGGGGGTTGTTAAGGAGAAAGAGACATAAGACTGAGTTGTTTGATTCAAGTTTTGGCTATTGACTTGGTTTTGAAGGAGGCAAAGTTAAGGAACAAAAGGGTGGAAAAAAAACTGAATGCAAATGAGGTTTGGCGTGTGCTTGGTTTTGCCTACACACAAAGTTCTTCTGTTTGGAATGTAGAGTTTGGAGTTTGGAGACTATGACACAACGGCACTTCTACATGGAAAATGACAGCTTCTCTTTCTTTCTCTCTCTCTAGTTTGTGGGGTTCAGGATGTGATTGTTGGAGTAAAACTTCAGAAAACATTCATTCTTTGATTCTTAATTAGAAAACATTAATTCTATTCCTTAGAAGAAAAACTGAATTTTTGAAGGGTGACTCATCCTTATTGGTTGTGGAATATTGATTTCTTTCTTGATCTAACAAATTTTAGTAGATAACCTTGTTTAGTTATACAGTCTATTATTTTTACCCTTTTAACAATTTCTAATTCCTTATTATAAAAAATAAGCTTAAATATGAGTTTTACTTTTTCAAATTTTGGAATATTTACAATTTTGGTATTTGTTAAAAAATTATTATTTACTATGGAGAACTAAAAAATTTTTAGTAATTAGTAAATTTATTAATAACTATTAAAGTGTGATTAGATAAAAAGCTAGTATTTCTGTTTATATACTTACTAGACTTTTTTGAAAAATTATTCTACTTAGCTTAGTTAAAAAATCTCATGTTTTTATAACTTTATCCTTTATTAAAGAATTGTTCTTTATTGTTTCTCTCATCTCAAGCATCATAACTTTATAATATAATTTTTATAATTTAAATATTTAATTAATTAATATTAAAATATATAATTATAGAAAATTTTATAATTTAAATATGTAATTATAGTAATTTAAAATTTTTAATATTTAATCATAGAAAATTATAATTTAAATATATAATAATAGTAATTTATAATTTAAACATATAATTATAAAAAATTATAATTAAATATATAGATTATAGTAATTTGAAATTTAAATAATTAATTATAGAAATTATAATTTAAATATATAATTATAGAAATTTATAATTTAAATATATATAATTATATAAATTTATAATGTAAATATGTAATTATGGTAATTTTAATTTAAACATGCATATATTAAGAAAGTTTATATTATTAAAATATATTATAATTTTTTAAATGCTCATTATTCATTTAATAATTAATGATATTCTTATTTATCATCTTACAACTTTCATCTAGTTGATGAATGAGTTATACCAAATACTTATAGTTAGTTTTTTAACATTCAATTAACTTTTTGGTTTCAAATATTTTTTGTTTGATAAATACACCCTTAAAATTTTTTTAATTGATTATCAACATTATTTTTTTGGATGATTGAAATATTACTAATTAAAAAATTATATTATTTGGGGCTGAAAGTCATCTTTATTGTTTCTGGTACTGAAATATGTGTTTAATCACCAACTATATAGGCAATCACTTGATATTTTTCGATGGGAGATTCTCGGTAAAAATATCTAATATCTTTACTTAAATTTTATATATCTTATTAATTCACTGAAAATACTCTCATATCGATGGCAAATTATCCATAAAAGAATAAGAACATTAAAATTTTAACATCATTTTTTTTATACAACAATATAAAAAGATTTACAATACCTTACGTAATATTTAACCAACTTATCTATATATCCTTTACTAAAACCTTTTACTAAAATTTTAACCTCGTACGAAATTATTGTTACTAGAAGAAATAAATTTATCAACAATGAAATTGTCGATAATTTCATGTAATTTTGTTTTTTTTATATATAAATAGGCGCAAAAATTGTTGACATCTTAAATACTAGTAATTTTGTTTTTTGAATTTTACATAAAACTAGTGAAATTCGCTAAAATGACCCTGCGATGCTAAAGTGCTTATTTCATATATATTTTTTGAAATTTTATAATTATGACAATAAATCTGCCTATAAAAAATGATTCTTTCCCTCCTATAATAATTTATGTGCAATAAAAAAAGTCTTAAAATAATTTTTATTCTATGTTTTCAATGTAATATTAATTATTTTTTATTTATATTTCTAATATTATTAATGATATTATTTCATTCAAAAAAATTGTCATCTTAAGTTGTTTTATATATGTAAAAAATATTAATAAATAGATGAAAGTGAATTAATAATTATTTTAAAAATTAACATCAATATTAATATTATAATAAAAACTAAAGTAACATTATAAAGGACATTGGCGAAAATAAATATAATATTATATTAAAAATTCAAATGAGAGAATTATTTTGAAAAAAATTTTGAATGTGATATTTGTTTTGAAATAAAAGAAAGACAAAAATTAGATATAAATTAACAATGATAAGGTAACTTTTGTAAAATTATTACTCTGTTAAATATTTTTTTTTTTTTTTATTTTTGTAAAAATAAAACCAGGATAATAATTATTATGGGATGAGGGAGTGCTATTTATGAAAATGATCGAGGCGGTGTTTTTTATGAAGAGAAAACTGTTAGGTGAAATTCCGTCGCAAATTCATAATTTTCTAGCAAGGATTTGTGTATGTTTGTGTTGCTAATCTTTTTTGCAGGATAAAAAGAAATAATTACAAAATTTACCAAAATAAAAAATGCCAGCTGCATAATTAGAAGTGGGTTGGTAGTATAAGCTCTGAGATTTTGGCATTTTGTTTAGTTTTAATTAATAATATGAAATACAATTTTTTTTTTCAAATTATAATTGTTTTAATATTTATAATTTTTAATATATTATTATTTACATTTATAAATATATTAAATTTTACAGGCCTAGACCAATGATTATTCATCCAATATTGATGACGAATAATGATTTCAAATATTTTTTTATCTAATAGAAATATTTTAGTCTATAAATATTTAATTAATATTTTTTTATAAGTATGTATTAAGTTAGATAGCTATAATTTGTTTATAACAAGACAGTATAATTTTTAAAGTTTTTGAGAACTTTTATGGGAACGAAGTGGCATTATTATTGAATCATAAACATTTAACTGGCTTATTTAATATCCTTGATTAATTTTAAGTGGATTTTGTAAAGCTGTTTTCTTTTTTTTTTTTCAGCCAAAAAAAGTAGATTGATTGGAGGTACAACTACCACAAACCCCTATATAGACAAGCTTTTGATAGTATATAAACAACACATTTGCCATAATTTCTCTTTAAATCCGATAAAAAAAGGCATTAAATACTATAAAATCTCCTTTATAATAAATTAAATTGTCTCTATAATAATTAAACAAGTAAACTATATTCATATATTAACTTATTAAAATTTAAGGATAATATTACACTATTTTTTCTCACTTTATAAACAGATTATTTAGTGAAATTTTCTCAAATAATTAGTAAATGTGACTTTTAGTTTTGGTAAGTTATTGAATTTACTTGGTGTGCAAATTTTACAAAGATGGGAAAGACCCAACCTAAGCACATGTTTAATGCAATCTTTTTTCCTACCTATACTATGGGCGTATAGGAAACAACTAATGTTGAACAAAATTGAAAAATGATTGACGTGTCAGTTATTCACATCAACACATTTTCATGGTAGATAGACAGAAATAGACAATCCAAGATAATAAGTGCTTCCTATATAGACATCACATCTTTTATTTAGAAGTGGAAAATGGTGTTGCTTTAAAAGGACAAGAAGGGAAATAATGATGTACATCCATGTCACTCCACTTAAATTTTGAGTGAAAATCCAATGAAGTTAAATCATAGTATTTAGGTAATTAAGAAATTTATGAAAGTGTTAAAATATAAACTATCTAATGAGACTATAATTTTGTATTTAATTTCCTTCTAAAATATACCCATATTTAAAAAAATCATTAAGTTAATAAATTTTTAAATACTCTCTTTTCTCAAGTTTCGGCCAAAATCATCTTCGAATACAAACTATTAGGGTAGTTCAATAACAACGTGATAATGGATAATATAATAAAGATATTTATCATGTCTCTTTTAGGAGTATTGATATAGTTTTTTTATCCAATAAAATTTTAAATCTTGTAATTGTAAACTTTCATGTTATATTATTTTTTGAGATTTTATAACAACACAGTTATGCGTAACTTATCATGTTAGAGCTTTCGATGGAACTGTATCTTAATAATTAGTTTTTTAATATTATAAAAGATTTAAGAGAAGGTAAAACAATCCCATTATACGTTTGAGTCAAAAGTCTAATAGATTGTAATATTTAC
This sequence comes from Psophocarpus tetragonolobus, assembly GCA_037954015.1. Classification (NCBI taxonomy): domain Eukaryota; kingdom Viridiplantae; phylum Streptophyta; class Magnoliopsida; order Fabales; family Fabaceae; genus Psophocarpus; species Psophocarpus tetragonolobus. Next base: position 18,261,692 of record CM075689.1, on the reverse strand, counting down.
AAGATTGTTGATATAGAGTTAAAAGGAAGTTTACTGTTACAAGACTTGAAGTCTACTATACAAGACTTAAATTTTATTGGACAAAAAATCTATAGTATCAATACTCTTAAAATTAATAAAGACATGGTAGATTTCCCTTCATATAATATATCCAACAATAAATTATTAAAATAGACTTCAATATCATCTTCAAAATGTAGAATTTAGACCTCATTCAATTTTATAAAATTGTAAAATTAAATTTATATATAATTTATATACTATTACTATTTGATTATTGAAAATCTTTTTAATGAAAGACTATATATAATTTCGTAATTCATATTATTCAAGAATGCAAAGTAAAAAAAATGGTGAATAAGTAATAAATAACCACAAATTAAGTAACCTTTTAATATTGTTCATTAATGATGCGAATAATTGCGTAGATGCATATGATTTAAAAAAAAAAATTGTTGCTTAATCATGATTTCAACTGCTTTGATGATGTGATGATGTGCTAACTGAACTGAAAAGCATGAGCTTCTACATCTAATAGAAAACTGAGTAGAAGGACAAAACGAAAATCTAGTTTGTGAGATTCAGCTTGTTCTTACACATCTTGGTCTTCACTTTTCACGTAGTATACTTTATAAGTTTGTGGGAAAAGTTACATTTAATGTTGAACAACTTATGTTTGACAATTGACATGTAGTAGGACAAAAGCATGAATCTAAATTGATAGGCTAACTATCAAATATATATAATATTTATATATCTATGATAAAAGAAGTATATATTTCACTACATAAATAAATATAATATTAATTAAAATAGTTATACTCACGTAATTATTTAAAAAATCATATATGAACATTTACTTTTTAATCTTAACCGGTAACATCAACATATAAAGAGTAAATTATTAAATTATATTTAATTTGGATGCAACTTTTTTTTTAACCATTATAATAACATATAGTGTAAAGTTTTTAAATTTAAGGAAGATTAGTATAAGAATAGGCAAACAGTGATGTTATATAATTTTAAAAAAAAAAAAGCTTAAAGGATGTGCATGTAATTTGCTTTAACATAATATAATAAAAATTTAATGGATATAAGCAATTTTACACTAGTCAACCGATCATAAACATTGTTGGTATAACTTTTAATGTAATTATTATAAAAATTAATAAATTTAATTATTATACATAGTTGTAATGGATAAGTATAAAACTATTTTTAATAGATAAATTTTATTAGTTAGTAGGTTAGTTTTGTTAGTAAAAAAATTTAAATTAAGACTTTGCTTTTTCATCTTCTATATGTACTTATATAAACTTTGTTGTTGTAATTTTTAAGGGTTATTGTTTTATGAAATGACAACTTCTAAGGTATAAAACTATTGTATAGTATAATATCATTACACTATCTGTTTTCTCATATAATAATTGATATTTATTTGTTTATTTCTTGCAATCACTATAAGTTCTTGCTTGATATTCACAAAAAAAAGAAGTTGTTGCTTGATATGCTCTTCGTCATGAATATAAAACAAAAATAAAATTGCTTGTATGGCTTAGTTAGTACCATATCTGAATAAGATAAAATTCTTAATTTCCTTAAAAAAAAAGTTGTAACTTTCATAGTAAAGAGCCAACCTTTGAAGTCTTTGAAGACACTCAGGAAGAGTGTCAATTTGTGGAAAATTTGCATCTAAGCTATGCAACATAAGGTAAAATGTCCAAAACAGAGAATTTCAATTCTCAGACTAGTTTGACCTTGTAAACCCACCAATTCTAAAACATGCATTATAATGATTTCAGATGCTTTATATGCACTTCTACATGGCTATATGTATTAGAGAGTCTCCTATAACCACATCATCCATCATGATCCTAACAATAAGAATCTAATTTATAATTATTTGATTAGTGTAGTTTGTAAGATAAACTAATTAATTATATGTTAGATGTTTATTGATTGAGATTACTAATAACAATGTGCTGATCCAGATCATGTATTAATTTTTCATGTTTGACACAGATTTTCCAATAGAAATAGAAAAGCCTGTTTTGTAGCACTAATCTTATATATTGATTTATAATTTTTTTTAAATTTTTACAAATGAATCATTTACATTCTTCATGTTTATACACTTGATATGATTTCAACATAAGTGGCAGTTTTGGTTGGAAGTTAATCAAGATATCTCGTTTTGACGGAGTCTTCTGGTTACCTTTTTATTACCGTTTATTATAATTAGTTTTGTTTTCAAAACAAACTCCAACGTAATTATCTTGTATTAAATAACAGAGTCTACAAAAAAAAAAAAAAGAAGAATCTATTATCTTTTTTTATGGAGCAGAATCTATTATCTATACAATATTAACTTGAGGAAATGTAATGATAAAAAAATTATAACCGGATCAGATCACTTTTGAATATATAACGTTTCTGCTTTTTTATTTTATTTTATTTTATTTTATTTTATTATAAAACCAGTTCTTTGTTTTTCTATGTTTTTTTTATAAGCAAACGAATTGAATTAATTCAAAAAAGTTTACCCCGAAATACAAGAAGTACTTGACTAACAGAAAAAGTATTATGAGAAACTTAAATACAACAAGCAAGTTCATCACCCATTTAACAACAAATGTATCGTGATTTTTTTTTTTTGCACGATTTTCCTAAGCATTCTTTTTTTATTATAAATTATAAATCTTGTTATTTTATTACCATATTTTTGGCAACAATTTATTAAAATCTAAAAGACTTGTGTTCCACACAAATAAATTTTTAAAAATTTGAACTATTTTCTTATCAACAATCAATTTATCTGTAGGTCATGATAAATTCTCATTGAAATGAATCGATCATGGTTGGTGATTAAATAATGGAACACATAAGTATTGTTGACAAGGGAGGAGTTACTAGCTACATAAAGGAGTTGTAGGTGGAAGACCAGAATTTGTTGGAGGGTATTGACTCATTGTGTACATCGAGAAATGATATACTTTCAGAATATTGGGGTAAAGCGAGGGTAATTGAAAACACCATCCTTTAGAAGTCTAGAGTGCGGTGGCAGTGCAAGGTGATAATAATTATAAGTTTTTTCATAATTGCTTTAAGGTGAGGTGTTCCAAGAATAGCATTTTGGCTATTCAAGCTAATAGCGATTGGGTGGATACTGTTGATGAAGTTATAGCATTAGTGGTGCAACACTTTCAAGATTTGTTCTCAGAGAAAGGTACTGTTAGACCAACCCTTGATGGGGTTCACTTTACCCAAATATCAAATGTTGAGAGACTATCTTTGGAAGATCAATTTTTAGTAGAAGAGATCCAGGAAGCAGTTTGAGCTTGTGAAAGAGGGAGAAGTCTGGAACCAGATGGATTTCTATAAATCTTGCTGGGAATGAAGTGGTCAAGGTGGTTCAAGAATTTCATGGCTTAAAAAATTAGGCTTTTGTTTAAGGTTGATTTTGAAAAAGCTTATGACTCGATCAATTAGAAGTTCTTAGATTATATGTTTTGCAGGTTTGGTTTTGGGGCCAGGTGGAGAATGTGGATGTCAAATATAGTTTAGAATAGTCAACATTTTTGTTCTAGTCAATGGTAGTGTGACAGTAGAATTTAAATTGGTAAGGGGAATAAAACAAGGTGATCCTCTATCTCTTTTTTTGTTCCTGGTGGTGGCAGAAGGTCTTGTGAGACTGTATAGATCAACAATTCAGAAAGGAGCCTATCATGAGATTAGAGTGGGTGATGAAACAAAATTCTTATTGTTTCAATATGCTGATGACGCTATTATGATTGGAGAAGCACATTTCTAGACAGTGTAGTTAATGAAGGCTATCTGGAGAGGTTTTGAGATAGTATCTAAGTTGAAGGTTAATTTCCATAAAAGCCATTTTTATGGACTAAAATGTGGAACCGTTGTTTGTACATGCGATGGGTTGTCTCCTAAACTACTCAGTGAGTTCCCCACCTTTCAAAATTTTGGTAGTTTTTATAGGGGTTAATCCCAGGATGGCAGGAAACATGGTCATCAATTATGGATTTTTTAAAAAGCGGCTTTTAGTTTGGAAGGGAAAGAATTTTTCAGTTGAGTTCGTTTGGTAATGTTAAACTCAATTCTTTCAAGTCTTCCATTATTCTACTTTTCTTTTTACATGGCGCCTAGAAAAGTGATTAATATTCTAAAGGATTACAACATAAATTCTTGTGGGGTGGGAGTGTAAATGATAGTAAAATTGCTTAAGTGAGTTGGGAGACGATGTGTATGCCTAAGAGTGAAGGGGGGTTGGGTGTGAAGTGTTTGTTGAAGTTTAACCTTAGTTTGCTTGCTAAATGGAGATGAAAATTCTTGACAGATAAAAAAACGATTTGGGGCCCTTTGCTTCGAAGTAAATATGAGGATTTCCAAAATTTTCCATATCATATTACTGAGTAATCCAAATGTTCTATTTGGTGGAAGGATATTTGGTCAATAGATGGTCCTCTATCTGAGATACTAGGTTGGTTACAAAACAATATTAGTAGACAAATAGGCGGTGTGAAGGATACTTTGTTTTGGAATCATAATTGGTTTGGTGGTGGTTCACTAAAAATGCTTTTTCCTAGAATGTTTGACTTGACTGTGAATAAGAGTGAAACAATTAAGGACATGGGTGGCTTTAGATCTAGTGCATTATAGTGGAATTGACAATGGCGACGGGTTTTTTTCTTTGGGAGGAGGAGGTGCTCACATCTGTGGAAGGGTTAATACAAACCTCGGTTTTTCATCAAATGAACAAGATCGCTAGAAATGGGAGCCAGATAGAAATGGTGACTTCTCTATAGCTGATGCATAGAAAATAATAACAGATAACTTAAATAATAACAGATAACTTAAATAATAACAGATAACTTAAATAAAGGCAGTAAGTCAAACACATTCACAATTGTTCAAATGGCTTTGGAAGGATAATCTACCTTCCAAAGTTATAGTTTTTTTCTTGGAAGTTGCTTCTTTATAGACTACCACAATTGATAACTTACTGAAAAGAGAGGAGTTCCGATTCATTCTGATTTACAGAGTTGTGTCTTCAGAAACAATCATGCAAAGGTTAGTAAGCGTCTAGATAATGTGGTACATCGTTCTTGGATGGATCGGTATAGAATCACCTTTACTGGATAAACTCTTCTAATTGTTTCATTTAACTAGTTCTTGGATGACAGAGAAACACAAAAAGAATTATAGATATTTATTTTGGCATGTGGTATGCTGAAGTATATGGCTAGCTACAAACTCCATTATTTTTAATAATAAATTAATGGAATTTTTAGATATCATGAATGTTTTTCAGATTTTAATAAGAGTGTGTTTTTTGTTATTGGTGTATTAATTCTTGTTTATGTCTTTTGAATATGAAAGAATTAAGTAGGGTGATTTTTTTTTTGGTGGGTTGAACTCATGTAGATATGACAACCTTTGAGTCTTTTTGTTTTCCACTCCATTAGACATAAACTTCTTTTTTTTTCTTTTTTTTTTTTTGTGATGACTGTATACGGTTTCTGAAACATTTTGCTTCAGATTTTATTTGTATATAATATACTTAGTGTATTTGCCTTTTTTTTTTTAAAAAAAAAACATATACACTTAATATGATTTTAACGTCAAAATTTTACGTCGGTAAAATTATACAATTGAACATATCTGAGAATGCTTGATTTGCTTAAACCAAACACATACAAAATGGATGAAATTGAAGATGTGGCTTTAACTTTCACTAAGTACTTAATCACAAGCACAGAACCTTGAATGTGGGAAATTAGGCCTGAAGCTATTGTTAGACTCAATAGATGATCTTCTAGTTGTTTCATTAACCAAAAATAGCAACACTCTTTTTATTAGAGAGATTAAAATAGGATTAAAAATTTATGGATAACTAAGATTGAATTTGAAAACTCTTATCTGTAACTAAAACATGTTAAACTATTCTTTTAATTTATACCGGGCCACCTCATTCGAAAAGAATTTATTTTTTTCAATCATCACCTTATCTAAATATTTTTGAATATTTTTTGTACTCGAGCCAGACTTAAGAATTTTGGTGTCCTAAACAAAGTAAGAAAAATCATTTAAATATTATTCTTATTATACAAAAAAGTACTATTTCCAATCCTCCAAAAGTATAGATATATTTTTTAGTTGAGAAATTAAAAAATGATCCATTAGTAATTAGTGGTGATTAGTTTATAATATTTTTTATACAATTTTAATTTTACTATTATATATTTTGCTTTAGTAATATTTAAATAGATAATTAAATTGGTGTTAATAATATTTATATAGATTATATTTATCATAGTATTTTATATTAATTATTTTGGTGTTAATAATATATATAGATACAGCAAAGTCCTCAGGCTAAGTATATTCAAGAATCAAGTTGTGAGGTTTAGATGACTAACAATAGATTCGTCACAAAACGAAGGCTAACTATTTCTTTCATAATATTACGAGGGATAGAAAGAATGGTCATTGCTAAATTAAATTTTACATGTAAAAGGACTTAACAATAATTTTATTTCATTATTTTAGTTTTTCATAGTAAAATTTTCATTGCCAGCACATAATGCAAAACTATTATAGGAGGAAAGGATTTCATTCTATTATTATTAGAGGTAAATGAGGCAACCTGACCGTTAACAAAATAATTAGGAAACAAGAAGATATGTTAAAAATATATTGTTAACTAAAAACAAAGAAATTTTAAATTATTTATTTTAAATATTTTTTTCATTTTTATTTTTTAGCCTTTAAATAGGGAATTATTAAAAAAAATTAAAAATAAAATTAGAAACTAAATGTAAATATAAAAGGATAAATTTCCTTTATACATGTTACAACTTTGATTTATAAATTTTCAGATGCATTTACTAGAGAATCGCAAAACTCTCATTAATTGAAATATAAGTAATTTAAAATTTTCAGATGCATTTTCTAGAGTTTTAATAACATAATACAGGGAGAATTGAAATATAAGTAATTTAAAATTTTATTTATTTATAAGTGTGTAATTTTTTTTATGTTTGAATATGATTATAAAAATCGCTTTTTTTAATTAAAGACATGTTCTTGTTTTATAAATTTCAGCTTCAACAAGATCTTGTTTTAGAACAGCTTGTCAAAATAATTTTTTTTTAGATTTTGGTATTTTTACCTAAAAGTTTATTAAAAAAAAAAGTAAGTTTTTATTATGTTTAAGTAAGTACTTTTTTTTTCTTAAAAGATGTACGTTTAAACAGACTCACCTATGTTCATTTCTTAAAATTAAATTTTGTTAATTTTTATTATATTTTTTTGTTAATTTTAACTGTTGATTTTATAATTTTACACTATATAATGTTTTTAAAACGCTAGAAAATTCAAAATTCATGTGGGTGTTATCTTTTTGCACCACCGAAATGCTATTTGCACCCCTAATTTTTCAAAATACCGAACCTCTCACCTTGTATTACTCCCTCTCGTGCAGCTTCTCTTGTTCACCTTATATTGTTCTCTCTCTGTCTTAGTTCTCCATCATCGTTAAACCACATCCTAGTAAGGTTATAAATTTTTATTTTCATTTTGTTTATCTGTATTTGGTTGAGTGTTGATTAGTTGTTGATCTCTGGCTATGCTACATTTAAGGTGGTGTGCATATTGTAAATCAATTGCTCGGCAATATATTACAAAAAATTTATAATTTTTTTTGTAAAATATTATGTATTTCTTAAAAGGGAAAAATTTTTTTGGGAGAGTTGTAAAAAAATAAAATAGATATACTATAAAAAATTACAATTTGTTAAAGAATCTACATTTTTTAAAAGAAAAGAAAAAAGTTTGGGAGGATCATAACTCCCGTCGACTTCTAAAAAGATCCTGCACCAGGTTCTCCTCCAAGTTCATAATTATTATGATAGGATGAGTGAAATTCATGCATGTCCTTTTAAATTCATTAATAGAAAATTTTGTTATACACATTTTATATCTTTTTGTTGTTTCTAACTTTGTAATTATTTCTAACTTTCCCTGAGTAATCCTTTTTCATATTTGGGTCTTTTTTGAACATTTTACTAATAATTCATATATTTCTTATTTATTTTGTATTTTCCTTTACTTTATCAGTTAATTGGTTTCTTGGATTGAACTTTGTATTAGACCAACATTATAAATTTGAAATTTTATTGTAGTTGTAATGCTTAGTTGATTTAGTTTGGTTCCTTTGGACTCATTTTGTTTTCCCTAAAAACCCAATTGGAGACTATTTAAAGACTTTTTTGTAACTATTTTTCCTTCAATTTTCATAATTCAATTTCATTTTCCAGCTTTTTTTTTTCTTTTTTGTTTTGTTTTCTCCCTTTCTCTTTTGTATCTTGCACTACAAACTTACATTAAAGGCTAAATTTCTAATTGATTCAGGTTCCTATAAAATTGTACGCGCTGAGGGTTTGAATTTTGTAATCCATAGAAATTTCTTCATTTATTTTTTGCTGTAAATTGGACTGCATCTGATTAAGATCGATTAATTCAAATTGAATAAGGATATGTGGTTGAACGAGAATCTAATTCAACTGATTAAACTATGAAAGTTATGAGAATTAGGGATTGCAATCACAACCCAAATTTGTACAAATTAATTGTGTATGTTGATAGGAATTCACATGTTTTTTTAGAATGATGACAATCCTTGCCTCACATTGTAGAAGTCCTTAAATCGATGTTTTATGTTTATGAAACTTAAATCTCTGTTTTGTTTCAATTCAACAATTGAATTTTATTGTTTGCAATAAAAGAAACTTTTTCTAACTGTGTGATTAATTAGACATAATTGAACCGTATTTTTAAGAAGTATGAGGTTGATTCCTACATTGCAAAATTAAGGAGAAACCTAATATTGTTTGATGGTGATTCGATAATTGTTATTCTTAGTCGTAAACAAAATGATACATCCATATCACGTGTCCTAGAAACTTTTTTCTTCTAAGGATTGTAATCCTTAGGACTGAATGACTATTGAACATTAGCTGTATTCTTTGCTTTCAACCCCTACATGTTGCCACACTTAACGCTAGGGGCAATGTACCCCTGAAAACTAGACAACTACAAAACATTAGTAATAATATCTTTTGCTTTCAACATCTACATGTTGCCACACCTAAGGCTAGTGAGTTGTGTACCCCTCAAACCTTGGCCGTGGTTGTGGGCTATCTTGATGAAGGAGTCCTTGATTTGAAAAACAAATTTGTTTTGCTATAATGTGGATATGAAATCTGGAACACATTGGTTTTTTACTCCGTTAATTATAGATCATGAAATTTGCAACAATTGTAAATGTAGTTGCAAATTAGGTGATTTTCAATGCTAAATTTTGGAATTATTGTGTTGCGGATCAAATGATTCATATGATTCATAAATAATACATTGAGGATAAAGTGATTTGCAATGTACTGTTACGTAATTATAAATTAGGTAATCCAAAATGTGTTGCAAATTTTATAATATGAAATATTTTAAATAATTATTTTTTTCTGCATTAGACTATGAAGGATGAATATTAGAATATTTAATATATCCCAAAAAGTTGACATGGATGTTGATGCCATATTACCCAAGAGTCCTTTTGGAGGATTCATGAAGATTCTTCTGTATTCCATGTATATATTAGGTTTAGAATTTCATTTGTATTTTGTTGACTCTTTAGTAAGTTGACTTTTATAATTGACCTTGTATTTTAAGGTTCCCTTTGTTTTAGAGGATATATGGATTTTAGGCTAAAGGTTAGATGGATAATTTACTGTAGATGTAACCAAGTGGTGTTGATAAGCCCAAAAGTATGAGTAGGTGCCACTTTATGGGCCGCACTCCCTCTTGAATTTCTCACACCCCTCCTTGACCACACCTAAAGCATGCTTTATCTCTCTTCACCCATTTTTCTACCCACACCTCTTAGTCATGCTTCCTACATGCACTATGTATCTAAACTAGATTGTGAAGTGCCTACATGATTCATCTTTACACTCCTTTTCCTATCCACACACCCCTAATCATGTTTTCCTTAGAGAGTGAAGTCTCCTCCTCTATATTTCTTTCCTTCCTGTCCTTAATTTCCTCTTAGCTTATGCAACATTTATGCATGGAAGAGATCCTTAGAGTGTGTGATATTATCTCGTATGTTTCATTCTATATGAGCGTATGAGAGAATTATCTTAATTCTTCTTTACTTAAGGCTTTATTTTTTCTCTTTTATGTAGAAAATAAGTATAATTAGGAATTTATATTATATATTTAATTTGGTTTAGATATAACTACTATTTTTGGGATATACATATGCAAGTTTTGGAGTTTGATTGAACTAATGTTAGTTAGAAGAAGAATCAATAGGCGAAGGGTTACCGCCTAAGGCCCATCAGATGAATGTCCAACCTTGGCTGGCAGAGAACATAAAAATAATTGAGCCACCATCAACCAACGCCCATTTTGTGGGTACCCAGTCATGTTGTCCCATTTTAGCATTTGAGTTAAGTGTCAATGGTTAGAATAGGACTGCTAGGCAATGGTTTTTGAGCTAGTAGACTATAAAAGGAACTTTTTGTCTAGAAAAAGAGAACTTCACCTCCTCTAACCTAGGACACATTTTAGAGTTTGTAGGCTTATTCTCTAACCTCTATTTTTCATCTTTTTGCTTCCTCCATCATTGGGGATGCTCATTTCCACTATGAGTGGTTGAACTTCTCCTTAGTTGAAGTTTGACATAATTAAATTGAACTCCTGTGTGTATTTTGATATTTAATTTGAGTGTGTTATTCAACATTTGTGTCACTTCTGTTCTTTATGCTTTATTTCTCTTATACTCTGATTATTTTACATTTTGAATGTGATTGTAAAATATATTTAAATTATAAAATAAGAAGAGCATCCAATAAAATTTATTATTAAGAATAGAGTAAAACCCATAAACTATCTTTAACTCATTTTCTTAAGCTATTTGATTTAGGTTATTGAAGAAATTGATAACTTAAACCTCAAATGAGTTTGGACCTTACTCATAAAGGATTAGGTTTAAGCAATTTTTATGAGTGAGGGAAACATGAATAATAAACATGATAAAAAGTTCATTTATGCATGAGTGAATGTTTAGTGAAGTCAAATTCCAATTAGTTCTCCATCTTTGTGAAAACTCTTTTTTTACACTTTCCTTCTTTAATCTTTGTCTTATTTTTAATAGTTGTTAGTAAACCTTATATCTTTTGTTAAGCAAGTAAAAAATTTATAAATTTCATAAATATCAACCAATTCTTTGTGAATATAACCTTGTACTCATTTGGGTTATAATACTTGATTAGTACACCTTCCAAAAAGTTTAATAGAGTGTTTTTCATCATAGGATGGTGACAACATGCAATCATGTATGTACTTGAAGAAGCGTGGGGTAACAACCAATTTGTTGCATGGAAGCAAACTAGCATCACCAAGCATCTCATACATGACACCTATTCATATGCAAAAAAGTTGAAGATTTCAAAAGAGATTTGAGATTGATAACGTGAATAGAAATGAATTTCATGTCGATGAAGATCATGCACCTACTGCATGAATTAAATATGCATTAGCCGCTATATCCCATGATTTCTCGGAGATGCATGCACGGTAAACATCTCTGATAAAGAAAAGATGAACTATTAGAAAGGACAACTATTGTGCCTTTATATAAGTGTTGAAAAGTGAAACAGATATGCATATTGGATTATGAAGCAACAACAACGTGTCATCTAGTGTGATTGTCATCTTATCTATAGGCAATTGAAAGTTGGATGCACATTAAATACCCAATTTATGGACCTTAGAAATTAATAATAAAGATATACCTATTAGAAAATGGATTAAATATTTATTGGATTAAATAATAACCTCACATTATTAATAATAATTATTTTACATTAGAAGTTAATATGAATGCTAAACTCAGAGCTAAGGCTTAAGGTGAGAGGCCAAGATTCACTAAGCACACACAAAGTTTAAGAAGGAAGGAAAAGGAAAGTTAGAAACAGAAAGTGAAAAATAAAGGTGAAGCTAGAAAGAAGAAGAGAAGAAGAATAGAGTGAAGGCTAACATCGAGATATGAAACCCCAAGGTGAGTGTTTATCTTTAGCTTTTCTGTGAGTATTCCTTTCAAGTTTAGGTGATCTTTAGTTTAAGAAAATGTTTTTTGTTTTCATTTTATGAAAATTTTTTTATTTTCAAGTTTTTAACATTTAGAAAATCTATTTGTTTTCACTTAATATTTTCTATATTAAAAAAATAATATTATTAAATTTAATCAATTTTAGTAAAAATATTATAAATTATTTATATATAATTTAAAATGCATTTATATATTATTTTTATATATTACAATATTATTATTAAATTTTCACATAATGTTAATTTTTTAAAACACTGGAAATAACTTTTTTCTGTTTTTGTTTTTCAGTTTTTTTTAAATGTTTTCAATCAAAATATTTTATAAATTTTAACCAAACATATTTTTAATATTATTTTTTATTTTCTCTAAAAATAAAAAAAAAAGCCAAAACAAACGTCACCTTGATTTCAAAAAATGTTTTTTGTTTTTATGTTTTTTTCATTTTCTAAAAATTATTTTTATTTTTAAATTTTCAAAAGTCAGAAAATACGTTTGTTTTTTTCACTTGATATGTTATTTAACTTTTAATCAAGTTGATTTTCAAATTTTAAAGTGGAAACTAAATCCAACCACACAATTTAAGAATTTAATAAACAAAACATACCTAATTATTTTCTATTTTTGTTGGTTTTTAATTGCAACATCAAACCATAATAATACTTTTGAAAAAAAATTAACGCAAACAATAAGATTTAGGTATTTACTTGTGGCTTAGGAGTTGGATGGAAAAGTGAGTTCATTCACCACTATTTTTAAGTAAGAAAGTGTTTTTTTTTTTTTTAAAATAAAACTGAAAACTTCGTACAACGTGCATGCCTCAACAAACTTTCTAAGTTCTATCTGAAACCGCCTTTAATCGATACCTACCTCTCTCTTCTCCCGCTAAAACCTAACTAACTTTCACACGCACGTGTCACACGTGCCACCATCTCCCTCCGCACACCGCAAACACCCTCTTCCGGCGCGCACGTGGTTTTGCTGCATCAACCCTCATCCACTGTTTCCCATTTTCACCTAAAAAAGTACCAAAAAAGAAAAGAAGTTCTCTCTGAATTCTCTGACCCAAACTCGATTTTGCAATGCGATTTTCGTCTCACGATCTGTGTGATGCGAATGTATCCATTCGGTGTCAGTTTTTTTTTTACTAATTTGTCAGATAATGGTTTTTGAAGCTTCTCGTTGGGGGCATTCCCGAAGCTCGATCCGAAGCTGAGGCATGGAGTCGATCCTGGGAAAGGCTCTGGAGTACACTCTCAAGTACTGGCTCAAATCGTTCTCCAGAGATCAGTTCAAGTTGCAGGGTCGCACCGCTCAGCTTTGCAATCTAGGTCAATTTTCCGTTTCATTGTTTCTGTTTCTATTCTTTAGGGTTTGTGATGATTGAAATCCCGTGTTGCTTTCGTGTTCAGATTTAAACGGAGATGCATTGCATTCCAGCGTTGGATTGCCACCCGTGATCAATGTCACCAAAGCAAAAGTTGGCAAATTGGAGATCACGGTTTGTCAATTGTCATGCTCCCTAATTTGAGTCTTTTTTTATGTTTGATTTCTCAGAATCACAGTGCACTCGTAGTCTTGAATTTGGTGATGTTGTGAAAACAAATTTAGTTTCCTTCTCTGTCAGTGGTTAATTAATTTGGTTCCTTATATTGTAGCACTAGTAACTTTTGAAATAACTACTATTTTAGTCCATACAATTATGTAGCGATATTACATTAGTTCTTGGAACTAAGAAAATTCTTGAAACAAATAAGACAATTTCAAATAAGATAAAGCACACTATTAGTTACATTAGTCCAAAATAATAATAATAAAAAAGTGCAATGAAATGATAATGTTAAGATGTTTAGGAATAGAATCACAGTAATTGGTTTAGGTTAGGGACATAGAATACACAAAGGGAAATTTCAAGGACTTGTTTAAAATTTGAGTGGTTGAACATTTTGGTTACTAAAAGTTATAGGCCCTAGTATCTAGGTTTTTGAATGAAATGTTTTAGCAAATTAGTGTCCTAAGGATTATGCTATGTAAGTTGGTCCTTATAAAACTTTAAGTATTGTTTTTAAATATTTTAAAAATATTATCTAAAATGTTTTAGGACTAACATGCGTAAAGTAAAAAGAATTCAGGAATTAATAAAAAACTTTTTTAGGTGCCTACCAACTGCTTTTAACATATTTTAAGAATCACTTTAGGAATTTACCCTTTAAAATTTCGTTAATGTAACAATACATTATACTTACACATATAGGGACTAAACCAATAATTTAGTCAAACATTTGTCCCAACATTGGCAATCAGTTGATTTATTCTTTGAATATGATAACCGTTGCCAATTTGGTTATAAAGTAAAACGAGGGATCAAATTGATTAATGCGGACTACAAATAGGGGTTAAAATTATTTAAAGATACTAAGTCAAGGATTAAATTGATGGGTGTTAATCTTAGGGACTGAAATTAATGGCATTTTCCAATTTCTTTTTTTTTTTTCACAGTTTGAAGGATTAAAATGACTAATGGTTGTAATTTCAAGAATTAATATTGATGTTCACCCATGGGTTCATAAAATATTGTCCAATTCTTTTTATAAGGTAAAAGTAGATTAATAGTAGTAAAATTACTTTAAAACACAAGACATGTTTTTCAGTTGGAGTACAAAATATTGGTTTAAAACCGAAATAAAAGTCTGAAGGTTACAATACCTTTGAGTCTTGTTGAAGATAAAAAAATAGTAAAAATCACCTCAAAATATACAATAAAACAAATTCATAATCCATTCTACAAAGGTGTATGAGATGTTAATTGTCCTGTTTTTAGTGTCCAATTAAAAAACATAGAATATTTTAAATTTCTAATTGTTTGACTAATCATTTTATTGAAGTTTAAGTTTGATGATGAAGTCCGGCGTTATATAGAATGGTCCATATGAGCAATATATGCGAGAAAAATCCAAAATTATGATGTTTTAAGATTTTAAGTTGCAAGTGATGTCAAAGTTTGTTTATCTGGGTCATGTGCTCTTGTTTAACGCTGAACATCTTCTTAGTGTTTTATTCCCTTGGATTCTCAACACATTTAGATGTATTTTATAATTTTCTATATATGTGTTTACTAAATTTTTGTATTAAGTAATAAGATTGTTCATGGGTTGTTTGATTTTATAAAAAATAGAACCCAAATTAATTAAAATTGTTTAGCTTGGTTAGGTTTATTTGGATAATATTTTTCATGAAATCCAAATAAAATCAAACCAAGTAATCAAAGGAATCTAATTTAGTTGATTAAATGAAGTGTATGAGTTATTATAAATTCTTTGACATGCGGTCATTTCTATGGATAAAAGAAAACATTAAGAATGAGTTGGTTCAATTGTAGCCTATGCGTCTAATATTATAACAAAATTTAAAACATTTTTGAAAAATATGAAAATTCCCATAATTTTGCTAATTTTCCCAATAATTTAAATCCAACGCCGAAACAAATTTTAAACTATTCAAAATACAAGTTTAGCGCTTGTAAAAAAAATAGCGGAGTTATAAGGTTAGTCTAGAGGTAAAGTGGAGAGATGAGGAGAGAGAGGTTGTGGGTTCGAATCCCCCTACTAATTAAAATTAACATATTAACAACTAACATTTAACCTATAAAAAAAAAACTTATAAAAAATAAGAAAAATTAAATATAAAGGAAAAGGAATGATAAAAAAAATAAAAGAATGATTGGATTGCGTGATCAGGCTGACTGGGTTGTAAAATATAATTTCGATGTGACATTATTAACAAGAATCATAACCTCCATTGCTGATGAAACAAAGAAACACAAAAGCAAACCTAACCTAACAATTCTGATGCAATGAAAAGCAGAAAGAAGAATATGCAACAATGTAGAGAGAAAAACAAATTCTCTTATCTTATTAGAATTCAGAATATGTATATATGATTGGATTACAAAGAGAAAGAGTATTTATACTAGTAATTAACCAATATGGTTAATTAACTAGCTAGGTTGGTTAGTCTAAAAAACCAACTAAGTAACTAACTACCCTAGGCTAACTAAAATAACTGCCTAAGATCCCCCCTTAAGTTGGAATGAATGATATTCATTCCAAGCTTGCTGTGTAGAAACTTAAAGGCACCTGGAGAAAAAGCTTTAGTATAAATGTCAACCAACTGGTATGCAGAACTGACAGGAAGAAGCTTGACCAAACCACTTTGGATCTTTTCTCTGACAATGTGGCAATCTATTTCTATGTGCTTGGTGCTTTCATGGAAGACCAGGTTCATGACAATGTGAATGGCAGATCTATTGTCACAATACAAGGTGACTGACATATGTATGGGCATGACTAAGTCATGGAGCAAAGAGGTGAGCCATTGAAGCTCACATATTGTGCTGGCAAGGGCACTGTATTTTACCTCAAAGGAACTGCATGATATAGTGGCTGGTTTTTTGGACTTCCACGAAATCAAGGAAGAGCCAAGATATACAGAGTAATCGGTAATGGAACGATGAGTCTCAAAACACCTAGCCTAATCAGAATCACTAAAGGTATGAAGCTGAAGATTGCTTAAGGCTAGAAAGAAGAATCATTACTAGGATATCCTTGATGTATCTAAGTATGTGATTGGTAGCTTATTAATGAGCTGTAGAAGGATGAGAGACATATTGGTTGACATTCTAGACAACATAAGCTATGTCTAACCTATTATTAGTGAGATGGATTAGGTGGCCTACTAGTCTGTGAAAAAGAGAGGCCTCATCAGGACATAGGGAGAGACCAATATGTTGATGCAGCTTCATGTGATAGTGAACTAGGGTGGAAACTGGTTTTGCACCCAACATGTTAGAATCAATAAGAATGCCTATGGCATATTTGCGTTGGAAAATGTTAATACTAGCAGATGACCAAGCCACTTCAAAACCTAAGAAAAATATCAAGTAACCCAAATATTTGATTTTGAATTTGTCATCAAGAAGCCTAGTGATAGTTGAAATTTGCACCATATCATTGCCACCTAAGACTATATCATCAACATATATCAAGAGGGCAGTGAAGATTTCTCATGGTGCTTGGTGAACAAGGAATGATCAACAGAACATTGTTGATAACCATGTGATGTGAAGAAGGAGGAAAGTTGAGCAAACCATCAGTGGATGGCTTGTTTCAGGCCAAGGATCGCTGCAATCTAAAACTTTGTTAGGTTGATCAAGATACATGCCTGGTGATAAATGCATGTAGACTTCTTCATGCAATTCTCCATGCAAGAAAGCATTATTCACATCAAATTGTTTAAGGTGCCAGTTTTGAATTGCAGCAGAGCAAAAAGGAGTTGCACAGTTGTAAGCTTGTCAACTGTGAAAAAGTATCAAGATAATCATGTATCTAAACTTGCGTATATCTTTTGGCAACTAATCTGGCCTTATACCTTTCAATTGAACCATCAAATTTGTGCTTAATTTTGAAAACCCACATATAGCTAATAACAATTTTATCATGAGGCAAATCAGTCAGTGTCCATGTGTTATTAGCTTCAAGAGCATGTATCTCAGAATTCATGCCTTCCACCCAATGTAGATACTTGGAAGTTGCAATGTGAGATTTAGGTTCTTCAATGGCAGAGACATTGAGAATGACAATAGTATAAGGGAGAGACAATCGAGTATAAGAGAGAGCTGCAACAATAGGATATTGCTTTGACAAGCAAAAAGATGTATGATAATCATTGAATTTGGTAGGTCTTTGGGAGTGCCTACTAGAGCTACAAAGAGGCATAATCTTGGGATTAGCTGATATGGCAGGATTAGTGGGGTAAGATAGTTCATTTGGGTGAGATGCTTCAGATTCTGATTCATTGGTAGAAGATGCTAAATTGGGAGTAGCTGGAGAAGTAAATATAGTATCTTTGTCACATAAGGGTGTGATGCAGTTAGGCAAGGGGAGAACATCAAATGAATAGGGTTTGCTAGCAGCAATGTATGGAAAACAGGATTCATAAAACTCCACATTTCTGGACGCATTGATTGCCCTACAATTCAAACCCAAGGTGGTGTATCCTTTAGTGTGATTTTTATATTCGAGAAAAATAGAAAAAGCTGCTTGAGGTTCTAACTTTCTCTATTGGCAGTTAGAGTACTAATGTAGCACAAACACCCAAAGACCTTCAACTCGGGTAGATTATAAGGCTTATGGTATAGCTTTTCATTGGGAGAAATACTCCCAAGCAATGGAGTGGGTACACAGTTAATAAGGAGGGTTGCATGATTATTTCATAAGACAAAAAAACAAGTGGTAAATGAGCATGAAATAACAATGATCTAGTGACGTTGAGGAGGTGCTGATGTTTCCTTTCCACTATGCCTTTCTGTGTGGTGTTTCCACACATGTAATATGATGAATAATGCATGTTTCTTCGTAAAAATTTCTCATGATAAACGTAGACCCATTATCACTTCTAAAGACTTTAACTTTGGTAGTGAATTGCCTCTCAACATTATTAATAAACCCCTTTAGCAAAAATTGTGTCTTTGCTTTAGATGTCATCAGGAAAATCCACACAAACCGAGTACAACCTTTGAAAATGGTTAAAAAATACTTATGACCATGCATAGTGGAAATATTGCAAGGACCCCATATATCAAAATGTATAAAATTAAAAGCAAAGATAGAGTTGGATGAGCTATCATAAAAAGGAAGTCGTTTTTGTTTAGCAAGGTGACATGTTTCACATATGAATTTATTGTCTAAAACAATATTAGGAAAATAACCTTTCATAAAAAACATTCTTTCATTAGAAGGGCGTCTTAGTCTATAATTCCAAACATAAATTGACATTTTATTACAATTAAGAGAAACTTTATTACAAACAGATTTATTCAAACTTGTACCAATGGAAAAATCTTCAAAAGGAAGGTGATCAATTCTGTGTAATCTCTCAGAGATCCTGACTATACCAATCATCTTCTAACCTTGCAAATCTTGTATCACACACCTGTTTTGAGTAAAAATCTCCGATCGCAGGGCAGAGAGGAAATCAGCTTGGAAATGGATAACAAATTGAATTGAAAGCTAGGCATGTATAAGACACTATCTAGGTGGTAGTTGCTAAAGAAACATATAGAGCCAACATGTATAGCCTCAACCTTATGACCATTAGGCAGTTTGATCATGATGGGTCTAATCCTCTCATATTTTGAATATAAATGCAAGGAAGAAACTACATGGTTAGTGACACCTGAGTCTAATATCCATGAAACATGATGTCACTCTCTTTCATGACAACAAAAAGTGTGGATAAAATTACCTGTTGGTGAACCAACTATTTGATTAATGTGTACAGTGCTAGTGTGCCCCCTTGTGATTGCAAAAAAATTTAGTAGCTGCTAATATTGTTGACCAGTCAATTTGACCTCACTCATATCATTATCTTGCTTTGCCTCATTGAAACTGGAACTTATTGTTTCTTCTTTCACAACGCAATTGGCAGCGGAGTTTGATTTGTGCAGCTTATGCCCTGGTGGATAACCATGTTTCTTATAGCATTCATTGACTATATGACCGGTGAATCCACAATGTGTATAGGTTTTTGTGTTTCCCTTGCCTCTGCCTCCTCCTTTTCCTCCTTTGGTAATGCCATGATATAAAGGAAAACCATGCTTTTTATAGCAATTTTCCTCAGTGTGGTAATCCTTTCCATAGAAGGAAGATGTCACCTTTGAACCAAAAGAATATGCAGCATTGATCAAACCAGAATTAGTGTTGCTTGGCTCATAAAAAATGCTATTATCGCCACTGTTAATGTGCCTCTCCTGCTATACTATATATGAAAATACTTTGGTATGTTGAATGTTTGGAATTCACAGAGAGAAAGAAACTGATCTGAGAGAAAGAAGTTAGGGACAAAATTGGTGTTTCAGTTTTTATTATTTCAAACAGAGTACATGAGAGCTATTTATATAAGAACAAGGTTGAGATCTAACTGTAACAAACTTACAACTGAAAAACCAACTAACTAACAACTGACTCTAACAGTTTTATAACTAACAGGAAATATAGAAAACCGTTGCTGCAACTTAACTACTGTAGCAACTAGGACACACACAAGGCTATTGTAGTTTAACAACTGTAGCTAGCTAGATAATACTCTAACACCCCCCCTCAAACTCAAGGTGATTGCGGATTAGTAGAAGACTCAAGAACATTGATTTGCTCCTAAGGTAGCAGAATCTGGTTGGAGAAAGAGGCTTTATGACTGTCACAATATATTATAGGGGTAGAAACAAGATCTACTGCTGGTATATGGAGAACTCGGAGTTGATTAGTAAGAACTTTGTCCATAATAAAGAAGACAACATTTATATGCTTGGTTTGAGCATGAAGAACTAGATTATGAGAGAGTACAACAACACTTTGATTGTGTCAATATATTATAGGGGTAGAAACAAGGATTCTTAATTCAGTAAGGAGAGTGTGAATCCATGCAATTTCTGCTGCAGTTTTAGTCAAGCTTCTATATTCAACTTCAATACTAGGCCTGACAACAACTTGTTTCTTTCTAGACCACTAAGAGATTAAGTTGGGACCAAAGTAAATAGCTACTCCTGACGTAGACCTTCTATCATCATTATCTGAGGCCCAATTAGCATCACACAGACCATATGCCTTTAAGGTATCTCAAGATTCGATTCACAGAAGTCCAATGAGCCTCAAGGGGGTTGGACATAAACTAAAAGACTTTGTTGCAAAACTGATCTCAAGTCTAGTGATAGTAAGGTATTGAAGAGCTCCAACAACAGATATGTATAGTGAAGGGTCCGAAAACACATCAGATCTAATTTTTCTAAGTTTTCAGCCAGAAGTCATGGGTGATGAGATGGACTGTGCTTTAGCCATTTTAGTTTTCTTTAAGAGATCATGAATGTATTTGCTTTGGGTCAGTACTGACTAGGGAGGCACTTAACCTCAATACCAAGAAAATAGTCTAGATGACCAAGATGTTTAAGAGAAAAACAATCATGCAACTTGGAGGTCAGTTGTTGAACTAAGGCTACAGAGCTGCCAGTGACAATTATATGATCAACATACACTAATAGGTAAACAGTGTCAGAAGGAGCTTTGTATATGAACAAGGAGGGATCACACTTGCTATCCACAAAAAGCTTTGTTTAGTTTGCAAACTAAGGAAGAATTGACATCCTCAAAATCGGGAGGCTGAGTCATGTAAGTAGTTTCAAAAAGT
The DNA here is from genome assembly GCA_037954015.1 of Psophocarpus tetragonolobus. Lineage (NCBI taxonomy): Eukaryota > Viridiplantae > Streptophyta > Magnoliopsida > Fabales > Fabaceae > Psophocarpus > Psophocarpus tetragonolobus. The sequence continues at coordinate 18,240,265 of CM075689.1, read as the reverse complement.
AAGCCATTGAGAAAAGCATTATTGACATCTAGTTGAAAAAGAGTCCATTTATAGGTGAGAGCTAAAGTTAGAATAAGTCTGACAGTGAGAAGTTTGATGACAGGTGAAAAGGTCTCATTAAAGTCAAAACTTGTAACTTGATTGAACCTTTTGGCAACCAATCAAACTTTATATTTATTGATTGAATCATCAACGTTTTCTTTGATGCAAAATACCCATTTGCAGCCAATAGCCTTTCAGTTAGGTGGGAGAGAAACCAAATCGCAAGTCTAATTTTTTAATAGAGCCTCATATTCAGATTTCATGGCAGAGAACCAGGTTGGTTCAAATAGAGCTTGCTTGACAGTTTAGGTTCACAGTGAGTTAACAGAAGGGATAGACAAGCTTTGTGTAGAAAAATTCCAGATTTGGATCGAGTTTGCATAGGGTGAGTGTTTGAAGTTCTGGTTAGGTAAGGTAGAATGGGTGCAAGGTGTGGGATGGGTTTAGGATCAGGTTCAGGTGCAGGTATAGGTGTAGGTTCAGAAATAGGCTTAGAAGTGTGTTCAGACATGAGCTCAAGTATGGGTTTAGGTGGTGTTTCAGGTGTGGGTTCAGGTTGTGTTTCAGTTATGGCTCAAGTTGAGGCATAGTTATGACAATGAGAATGCCAATAAGATGAAAACTATCAGGAGAGTTAGATGGTATCTCGACAGGCAGCTGGGATGGAAATAGTTCATTATAGGGAAACCTGATTTCATTGAAGACAACATTTTTAGAGATAAAAATTTTGCCAGTCGAAGATAGACAGTTATACCTTTTGTGAGAGTTAGAATAACCAAGAAACACACATTCATGAGACCTATAGTCTAGTTTGTGACTGTTGTAAGGTCTTAAGAATGGGAAACATGCACAACCAAAGACCCTTAAGAAACAATAATCAGGGGATTGTTTGAAAAGAATTTTGAAAGGAGTTTCAAACTGAAGGGTAGTAGAGGGCAATCTATTTATTAGATAGATCGTAGTGCTAAAAGCAAAATGCCATAATTTTAAGGGAAAAAATGCGTGTTTCAGAAGGGTTAGGCCAGTTTCAGTGATGTGTCTATGTTTTCTTTCAACAACACCATTTTGGTGATGTGTTCAAGGACATCTGAGACGATGAATGATACCACAACTATTTAGAAAAAGGGGTTAAAGGTCTAAACTCTCCTCCCTAATCCGTTTGTAGACACTTTATTTTGGAACCAAACTAAAGTTCAACCATGTTTTTAATTGTTTGAAAATAGAGAAAGTGTTGGCTTTGTTTTTGAGAAGATACAATCAGGTGTATTTTGAAAAGGCATAAACAAAAGTAACATAATACCAGAAACCCATCTGCAGAGGGAATATGTGAAGGTCCCCACAATTGTTGTATATTAATTCAAGAAGGGAAGAATAAACTGTAGTGGAAGTATTGGAGGGGAGTCTATGGGACTTTCCAGTGACACAAGTATTGCAAAAATCTGAAACAATTTTATTAGAAGTGGGAATATTACAACATTGGAGAACAATTTTTAAAACTGGAAAATTAGGATGTCCAAGGTGAGCATGCCATAGAGAACTTCCTTTTGAAACAAAGTTTTCAGAATTACAAGACAAAACAAAATCAGTTTTGCTGGAATTTACATCAACAGAAAGACAACAAGCTGTAGAATTATTTGGATAGTTTAACAACTGCAGATTGAGGAAGGTAAAAAGACCATCATGACCAACTTTTCCTTGAAGCAGAACTTCATTGGAAACCTGAGATTTAACAAGACAATAATTAGGATGAAATTCAAAGAATACATGGTTATTATCCCTTGCAAACTTACTCATGCTGATAATATTTTTGGTAATGTGATTGACATGAAGAAGTTGGTTTAGGGAACGGGAAATGTGTTGGTTGATAGGTGATTTAAATTTAGAGGAACCAGTAGAGTTGATAAGAAAACCTTGACCATTGCCAATGAATATTTGGTTTGGTCCTTCAAAGCTCTCAAGTTACTTAATGTTTTGTGATTCTCCTGTCACGTGAAATGAGGCACCATAATCTGGAACCTATGTAGTATTTGGCTGTGAGGGAGTGAAGGCAATGTTGGCTAGTATAACACTAGGAGACGAAGCAGTGGTATGTAGGCGAGTATTAGGGTTAAGCCAAACATTGGAACGTGGAGTCCCATTATTGTGAGCATGAGTTTAAGAGGACTGATTGGGGTTTCCAGTGTTGGTAGAGAGCTGAGAATACTCAACACTGCAAGGATCATGAAGAACCAAAGAAGAAAAAGGCTGATAGCCTTGATCATAATGATAATAACATTGACGACAATATGAGCAAATTTTAAGCAAACTTGACATTGAAAATTGGCGAATCTACCTCTTCTACCATGGGTGTTGTCACGATAGCCACCAGAAGAATTGCCCCGCGACTGTGTTGAGAGACACAATTATAATTTCCCTGCGCAGTATCATCAAAATCAGGGTCGTGCGAAAAAGACCTCGATGACGAGTCATAAGGATCAGAACCAGTATGAGTAACATTGATTGACGGTAAATCAGTGATAGTTGCTTGTCAAATTTTACCAGGCACGACTTGTGAGCCAATAGAAGAGCTTTGACTTCCTCAAGTGGTCTCGTTTTGAATTTGCTCTCAATGACGGTGATGAGAGAACCATACTCGCAGGGAAGACCTTCAAGAATTGCATTGATGTGATCTTGGAGGGACAATGAAGACCCAGTGTTGGCAAGCTCATCACAGATAGACTTGATTTGCTGAATGTAACTGTGAAGATTGCGATCACCAAGTGTTTGTGATCACAATTTTGATTTAAGTTGAAGAACCCTAGCACGAGTCTCGTTATTGAAGTATTCATGAATTTTGTCCCACACTTGATATTGGTTTGGAAAGAGTGGATTCAAGCTAGGTGAGAAGCACTTGATCTTCCTGTTCCCAAATTTCATACGAAGGGTTTTCAATTCCCAAATTAAGATCCTCCGTAGAAAGGAAGCGTGAAGGAATTAAAGGATTGACGACAAAGCGATGAAGACGATGTAACTTTATGATTGGTTCGATTTGTTGGCACCACAATAGGAAATTCATATCATCAAGCTTTTCCGAAATGGAGTTTGAAAACGCGAAAGTGATAATGAGGGAATTGCTGGAATTAGTCATTGGAAAAAAAATCTAGGTTGAGAAATGATGAACCCTAGATCACAGTGGCTCTGGATACCATGTTAAATGTTTGGAATTCACAGAGATAAAGAAACTTATCTTAAAGAAAGAAGTTAGGGACAAAATTCGTATTTCAGTTTTTATTATTTCAAATAGAGTACAAAAGAGCTATTTATATAAGAACAAGATTGAGAGCTAACTATAACAAATTTACAACTGAAAAACCAACCAACTAACAACTGACTATAATAGTTTTATAACTGAAAGGAAATATAGAAAACTGTTGCTGCAACTTAACTACTGTAGCAACTAGGACAAACACAAGGTTACTACAGTTTAACAACTACAGCTAGCTACATAATACTCTAACACGCTGAGAGATGACAATGCCTCCATCATCAAAATATTTGATCTGATGTTACTAAATGAATCATTTATCCCTCTCAAGAACTGCATAACTTAATTCTTCTATTTTCGTTTCAGCACATCACAATTGCACTTAATTTCACACTCACACTTTGCATCTGGTCTAAAGCTCTGTATTTCACCCCAAATTGTTCTCAGCCTTGCGAAGTATTTAGATATTGGCTTATTTCCTTGCCTTATGGAAGTCATCTGTTGTTGAAGGTCAGATATTCAAGCTAAGTCTCCTTGCATGTATCTTGATCTAAGATCTTTCCATATGTCTCTATCATCATCCATCTAAAGGATACTTTGTCGAATTGATGGGGAATCTAACTGAACCAACCAAGAAACAATCATATTGTTGCATCCTTTCCAAGCCGCGAACAAGGCATCACTCTCTGTAGGCTGCCGACTGGAACCGTTGACGAATTTAGATTTGTTCTTGGCACTGAGAGCGGTCATTATCGATATGCTCCAAGAATGGTAATTACTGATATCAAGAACTGGTAAAACTAGGGCAGAAGTAGGGTTTTCTACAGGATGAAGGTAGTAAAGGCTGTGCATGTTCAATGAATAATTGATTTGAAAAGAAGTCTCCACACGTTTGTTTCCATCGATCTCACTCATGATTGATTGAAGAAAAGAAGTTATGATAAAGCAAAGACAAAGAAGTCAGTCGATCGAGAGTGGTGCAACAGAGCTCTTCAATTGAAGAGCTCTGATACCATAACAAGAATCATAACCTCTATTGCTGATCAAACAAAGAAACATAGAGCAAGAAGCAAACCTAACAATTCTGATGCAATGAAAAGTAGAAAGAAAAATATGCAAGAATGCAGAGAGCCAAACAAATTCTCTAATCTTATTAGAATTCAGAATGAATGAATATATATATATGATTGATTGGATTACAAAGAAAGGGTATTTATGGTCAGTTAACTAGCTAGATTAATAATCTGCAAAGCCAACTAACTAACTACCTAGGCTAACTAACATAACTGCCTAAGAGTTATGTTCGGGTTGTTTGATTCAGGCTAAATCATATCAAAGAAGAAAATTAGAGCAACTTAATTGGTTTGGTTGTCGGGTTGAATTGAACGGATGAATGCCTCTAATAAGTATTGGTACTGTCTTTTCCTTTTTTTTTTTTAATTTGTTGTTCATATTCATTTTACATTTAATTAATTATTCCTGGTATGTTGCGTTGATTCTAATATTTCTTTCTTAAAATCCTGAAAATATAAAAGAAAAGTAATAACAAGATTAAATGATTGTAATTGTTAGTGAAAATTTATAATATTCAAATGAATTTATATGATTTGTTATTGAGTCCACTGTCTGTGGCTTTCTAGCTGCCGTCCGTGAGCTATGTACAGATAGAGCCAATCATTGTGCATATTGATAGGCTCAATTTGGTTCTCGAGGAGAAATCTGATTTTGAAACATCTGAAACTCCAACCAGGTAGTGAAATTAGTGTCTTTCCAATTATGTGAGGAGTCCTGTTGTAGAGTGATACCTCTGCTGCTACTTATGTAATTCTTTTCTTCCTTGCTTCTTGGTTGTTTACAGTTGCACCCCATCAAGTGTCTCCACAAAGGGTAGCGGCTATGGTTTTGCTGATAAGGTTTGACTCTCTTCGTCTTAGCGGTAGCGACTCTGAGCTCATAGGGAGCTGGGAATGAGCTTGGTTAGCTGGGACCAAGAAAGGATAGAGTCGAAAGAGAGGATTTGATTAGCACACCCTCCGCTTTCATATGTAGGTGTAGATAGATTTGTACGAGTGATATCATACAACGCTTGTAGTAAAATTTCATAATTGAATGACAAAAGCAAGAACACTTTGTAATTCAGTTGGGGGAATTTAATTTATTCACCATGCCTTCGTGGGACTAGTTACTTTTTTCCCTTTTCCTTCTGTTGAAGTTGTTCCCACTTGCCTGGAGAATTTTTAGTAACATAAAATAATAGTAAATATTCAATTTTGTCCCTGAAAGTGGCAACTGGCATTGATTGGTCCCTAGAATACAATTGTCCCAGCTTTTGATAACCTTCATTGCAAAGTAGTCCTTTCAACATGAACTTGAACAAATTTCGGGGCTAAATTTGTGATTAAGTTAATAAATTCAGAGATTAAATTGTCATGATGTTGACAGATTTCGTCACTAAGTTGACAGAGAAGGATTAGTATGTTCTAAAATTGACAAATTCAGGGACTAAATGGTGAACCTACAAAGTTTTAGAGACTAAATCAGCATAGGCTTTTCATATCAAGGATGATATTGTATATTGATTCTTAGAATGAAGATTTAGACAGAGAATTTCCTAACTATAAGGAGAAGTTATTATTTATTTGACTAACTACTAAGTATAGAGAAGAATTGGTTAAGGATTGGTAGTTCCTAGCAAATTCCATTCACTTGTCTATAGATGTACATATTTACTTTAAATGTTAGTAATTTCAATTTACCATGGGCAACCACCAGATTGCAGATGGAATGACTATACAGATTAGTACTGTTAATCTACTACTTGAAACTCGTGGAAGTGCTTGTGGCCAAGGAGGAGCAACATGGTGAGTAATTCTTACCAGGGCAGTGCATATATGCTCTAGAATCACTCTCAATTGTTATTAAGGATTTCTAAATTGAAATTGATATTGCTATATGAGCGAGATGTAGTGGGTGGTTCTAAAGGGATAACTTATGGCTTAAACCCAATGGACTATATTTGTTTGACTCAGACTGTTGTAAATTTCAGCTAAAATCTATTTATAAGCATGCCTGTTCCATGTCTTGGGTTGTAGGACACCACCTATGGCATCTATCATCATACAAAACCTTTTACTGTATACCACAAATGAAAGCTGGGAGGTAACCGTGTTGAGACTCATTCTTGCAATAAATATCTGGGCTCTTGAATATAAAGTTTATTGATTTGTTTTTATTTTGTTATCAGGTAGTAAATCTTAAAGAGGCACGGGAATTCTCCAATAATAAGAAGTATATATATGTCTTCAAAGTACTATACCTCCTTTCATTTTTAATTTTTTTTATTTTGTTGTTTGTATCTTTTGTGTGTTTAATTTGTTATTTTACTTAATTAAAAGCTGAAAAAGTAGCCAAAATTATAGCTGAAATGGTTTCAACTCCATTTTGATAGCAAAAAGCTTTTATGAGAGCCACTGGTTTTTTCAAAAAAACTATTTAAGTAGTTTTTCCAAAATATCTTATGTTTTTAACTATTAGCTTATTTTATTTTATGTGTAATTTAAATACAATATCTCTCTCATTTGTCTCTTTTTCATTAGTATAATTATAGTAATTTATAATTTAAATATATAATTATAGAAAACTATAATTAGATATATAATTATAATAATTTATATTATTAAAATATATATTAATTATTTTAAATATCTAATTGTTGATCTAATGACTAATGATGTCCTTATTTGTTTTTTTATAACTTTTAACTAGTTGATATGTTAGTTTTACCAAACACTTATAATTATTTTTTCACTTTTCAGTTAGCTTTTACTTTTCGGTTAGCTTTTCAACTTTTACCTAATTTTTCAACTAGTTTTATCAAACACAGTCTTAAAGTCACTTAGTGAGTTTGTTTGAGCTTTTTATGCATGAAAATTCACGTTTTAAGAAGTTTAGTGTATTAGTTTGGTCTTTTGAAACAAATAAAAAAAACGAACAAATTACACTGACAATTCTTGAGATTTTTCAGATTAAATTTACAGACCCTTCATTTTTAATCCTTACAAATGTTTTTAAAATTACATTTCCTTATTAGCAGGTGTAAGTAAATGTTTTTAAAACTAAAGGAGGCACTGTAAAAAAAAAAGTGTTAATACAGTGTTTTTAACAAAAAAAAATATTTGTATAAGATTTTTAAAAAGTTAAGGTATTAGCGTCAGTGTTCTAAATGGCGGAAACATGGCAGAAGATCAAAATTTTGCTATTTGCGTCACCATAATAGACATTCCTTTACAAAGTCGGTATAGTGATTTTAATAAATACGCCATGTTTTGACGCTATTATACCGTTATGGTGGTTATTTAACCACACTTATTAGTGTAACTAAAAAAAATCTTAGGGGGTGTGAATATGACTTATTCTTCAAAAAGTAATTAATTAGATATGAGAAATTACTCTGGGTAGCTTATAATAAATAATAATATGTTGTAATTATAACCTAGCTTGACAAAAAGTAGTTATTATAATGTAATCAAACAAAAAAATTAGCTGCTTTACGTAAAATATCTGAAATATAAACCACATTTTTTATATATTCTTAAAATCACTTTTTTCAAAAGCTTAAAAAACAGAACCTTAGTGGAATCATTGACTTGCCTTCATATTGCTCTTACATATTGCATTATCTCAGTTGATCAGAAGATTATCATTTATGCTTTCATCAGAATGTGTTTCTCTATATTATTTTTCCATATTGAGGATGTTAAGTTAGTTATATTTTGATTGCCAAATAACAATTCTTACTTTTCGCCCCTTCTCTTCAGAAACTAGAATGGGAATCTTTGTCTATTGATCTTTTGCCTCATCCTGACATGTTCACGGATGCTACTTTAGGCCGCTCTCAAGAGGGAGCAAACCTGAGAGACAAGGATGGTGCTAAGCGAGTGTTGTTTGAAGGCGAGCGTTTTATTGAAGGAATATCAGGAGAAGCATATGTAAGGAATATAGTTCCACCAATCAGTTTTAATGAATATTCTATTTTCTTCTAGAATTTTATGAGTCATGACTCATGAAATACAGCTTGAACGTCATATTTACTAGATCACGGTTCAGAGAACTGAATTGAACAGTCCATTTGGGCTAGAGGTTCAGTTACATGTCTCAGAAGCTGTTTGCCCTGCATTAAGCGAACCAGGTAACTAAAATAAGACTTGTCAGGCCTGTGATATGCATACTGCATTGATATAAAAGGTAAAGTTGAGACATCAAGTTGACGTAATTTTTATGAACAGGACTGCGTGCACTTCTCCGCTTTATAACAGGATTATTTGTCTGTCTAAATAGGGGAAATGTAGATTTCAAGCCTCAGCAGGTTTCATATTACTTTAACTTTTTCCTCCTTTGAGCAAACCATTTTTCAGCAGAATTTTATGTATAAAAATAAAACACTAATATCATTGTGGGTTTCTGAGTATTGTCTTTCTGAATCCATCATAACAGCGATCCACTGAAGCTGCTGGGAGTTCTCTTGTCTCAATTGTTGTTGACCACATATTTCTTTGCGTTAAAGACTCTGGTATATCTTTAGCTGTAAATATTGTTATGTTGATTTATATATCCTTTAATCATTATAAAATAACATATAAGTATTAGTTTTATTTGTAAACTAGCGTGCAAAGTAATCCTACAATTGGTATTAACTTGCAGAGTTCCAGCTTGAGCTTTTAATGCAGTCCCTCTGTTTTTCTCGGGTAATGTACTTGATAATGTTTTTGTGTATTTCTTTCTCCATGTAATATTTCTTCTTCTTGGATGTGTCCTTGCCATTTCTTGAAATGACACAGTTCAGACAGGGATGAAGGAAAGAGAAAATTATAAGGTTGGTCTAATAGTAAAGTTTATGTCTGGAGAGAAGGGAAGGGAGAGGTGCAAGTTTAAAACTTAATACTAACCAAAACTAACACATTAACAACTAACATTTAATCTATAAAAAAAAAAAAGTAAAGAAAGAGCAACGAGGTTTTGTGAGTATTTTGATATTATATTTATAGGTATATATTTAGAAAACAAAGAATTAACCCATATTTATATTATGAATTAGGCCCTTTAATGATGTAATGCTACTAGTACAAGCTCGAGCTTGCTAATAAAAAAGACTCCTAACCCTAATTAACCAAGGAATCAGAATTAAAATACAACTCTGGAGATTACTTCCTGAATTAGACAACTGATTGATTCCACAATATATTTTTGAAAGATCTTCGGAGATATTTTATTAATAATATTGACACTTTAATCCTCAATATTGGCGCTTCCTTAGTCTCACACCTAATAGGTAGAAAAGAACTGACAATATTTTAAGCAATTATACCTAACAGTAATTCTGCAATAAATAGATAGATAAATTTGCTAATATAGATAGATAGACAAATAAATTTGATTATAAAAATAGATAGATAGATCAATACAGTATACACACTGCGCCTTTAGGCTGCAAATAGGAGATAACCCTAGCTAATACCTGCGGGTGTGTTTGAATGATTCAGAAAGAAGAGGGAAAAACAATTACAGAACAGAAAATTGTACACAAAGCTTATGTTGTGTATTTAGGTTTGATGATAAATTTAATTTTTTAGCTATAAACTAGGTATAATTAAACACCCATTTTGATCCTTGAAAGATATAATCGCTGACATATAGATCCAGAAGAATTTTTCAGGCTAATTTGTCTCCTAATAATTATATTGTTATGCAAATTCATCTTTGAAATATTTTAGATAGTTCTTTATAATACTTTAAAAACATTATCTAAAATGTTTTATGGACTAACTTGCACATCAAAATGATCATTAGAGAATTAATTTATCTGAAAATTTCTTGCAAGATTTAAGTGCTAGCATGCGTATAACTTTTAAGGACAAAAATGGTGGTTTTGTCAACTAAGTATTCATAAAGAAAACTATGAAAATGAAGGAAAACACCTTTTAGTAGTTTTTTTCTTTTGACGGTTTATGTTTGGGTTTGTGTATTTAGCATGTGCTGATTTCAAATGCAATATGGCATTGACAAATATACAGTTCTTCTCCTATCATCAATGTCATGTTGCCTTGTTTGTAGTCTATTTTCCATTTCATGATGTCTGGCTTTCAATCGGAAAAAAAAAAGTGTTTGATAGATTGTGGTTGCAGGCCAGTCTTTCTGAAGGAGATAGTGACAGTAACTTGACCAGAATTACACTTGCAGGACTATTTTTAAGGTTTATCTTTGCGCTCTACTAGTATAACTATATCTACTACTGAAAAGATTAAATAGTTTGTTTGTGCTCATGTTTTTTAGTGCCATTTCAGTTGTTTATCTCATTTATATCTTCCTCGTTCAACATAAATTAAGGGAAACTGAGAACTAATTAGTCTTAAAATATTGAGAATCAGTTGTGGCCTATATAACAGCTAATGGGTTGGATATGCAGCATTGACTCTTGAGTGGTTAATGCAATTGACATGGGGAAAGAATTAGAAAAAGCATCTAATATTTTCAAGGAGTTGCAATATGGATTACTTGATTGTTTTGGTTGTTCTTGATAGTTGTAATAATGCAGTCTTTATTATGAGCTGATAGTAGTTCTTGTTTGTTGGGAAGTTTCACATTCCCTACCTCAATCCTTGGGTACAGTTTATATATATGTCGGACAACTTCACTTAATAAAAGTAAATTTTAAGATGAAATTTAACCTGTATCAAAGCCTATAGTCCATCTCCATGTATTGCCTATTCTAGTAGGCATCACTTATAATATCATGCATTAGGGGAGTCGGGTCGGGTTGTTGTTCGAAACTCTCATGTCACTTGTCTCAATCTTTTAAGCGTAATTCATATGAGCATTTTTGGGAACAACATTTTAGTCGTTTCAAATATTTAAGAGAATTCCATTTGTATTTGAAAAAATAAGTTATTTTTAAGATGTTAAAAATTTGGAGTTTATAATTATTTTACAAAAGTTTATTTTTTGTTGAATTTAAATAAGATTAATTATTTTCAAATCATTTTGAACAAATTTATCCAAATAAATATTGATTTTAATTATAACTAATTATGCATATTACGGATTATTAAAATTTTAGAAATTGTGTGTATAAGGTAACATGTTAATCCAAATAAGGTTAATTATTTTCAAACAATTTTTCAACAGATTTATCCAAACAAATATTGATTTTAATTATAACTAATTATACATACATTAAAATTATAGGATTTTGGGAATTGTGTGTATTAATTCTTACACATAATCATGTATTTATAATCATATTACGAACTTGACATAGAGTTTATCTTTATCTGAGCTAATATCATGAGCAAAATAGGTTAAATCAAAGATATGAATTAGAATAGGATAGATAGACATCATATTTTGGATACAAAATAGAGCATGAGATCGGATTGTGGAAAATAGACGAGGGAATACGGTTGATCAAATAACATGAAGCAAAATTGCATCACCCCAAAAGTGAAGATGAATGTTATAATGAATGGGAAAAGTGACACAATGTGTCAATTTTTGCGTTCAGTGATGCTATTTTGTTCAGTGATGCTATTTTGTTGTGGTGTATACATAAAAAGTTTGATGAAGAATTCCCTATAATGTAAGAAAAAATCAAAATTATGAAGGTAAATATTCTCTAGCATTATTAGTGTGTAAGACTGTAACCCAAATTGAGTATTAATTTCATGGGAAAAATTTTGAAAAATAAATAAGACATTAGAATGATTTTTCATTAAGATTACAAAAGAACAATGAAAAGAATCATCAATAAATATAACAAATATTCTAAAATTGAACAAATTCGATTAGGACACCAAATATAAGAGTGGGTTGAAAAAAAAAAGGTTTTCCAACACATTTATAAAGTTTAGGACTATATAAATGACAAACATGTTTTCTTAAATAACATGTTTCGCAACATATTTATAAAGTTTAGGACTATATGGATGAAGTACATGTTTTTTTCTAAATAACACAACTCACACTTTAATGACTTCAATGTAGAAAGATTAGTGATGCAAATTGCTTGGTTGCGTGTGAGATTGAAGAAACTCACCATAGTTAGAGATAATAACATCCTCATAAAGGGTAACATTAGGTGACATTTGTTTTGTCTGTTTTCTGTTTTCATTTTTAGAGAAAACAAAAAACAATAGTAAAAATATGTTTGATTACAATTTAGAAAAAATATTTTCTCAGAAGACAACTGAAAACAAAAAACAGAAAAAAAGTTATTTTTAGTATTTTCAAAAGTTAACAGTATATAAAACTTAATAACATTGTAATTATATAAAAAAATAATATATAAATATATTTTAAACTATATATGTAAATAATTTATAATATTTTTGTTAAAATTGATTAAATTTAACAATATTATTTTTTGAAAATAAAAACAAACATACTTTTTAAATATTGAAAATTTAAAAATAAAAACAATTTTCAAAAAATAAAAATAGAAAAGATTATTTTCAAACCAGACAACACTTCAGTGAGATAAACAACATTTGTTGGCTTTGACCAGTGACCATGAGATATTCAACTTTAATACGACTATGATTCTTAAAATAATGGCAACAACGACGTGTTGTCATGGCCTCCCCCACACTCCACACGACTAGATGAGTGGAGAAAGGACGGAAGAATCATCAGAAGAGGTAAAGGACTGAACAGAAACATCTGGGTTGGAGAGATGTAGTAACTATTCACTGACCAGGCCATAAATAGGAAATAATAGGTGACAATAAAATCTGGTTTCGCACAGATTCAAGCTCTGGAGGGAGACCCATAAGTGCAACAACCTTAAAGTACTGAATGCTTTGCTGCATGGGACAGGAAAGACATCAAATTGTCAACCATTAGATTACCAAGAAATGGTTGCATATTCATATTCTTAAATTTGGGGACATTATTACAATATACTTTGGACTTTGTCTCACACATCGTAACATGTGTCAAACATTTGGTAAGAAGGTTAAAGATTGAGAACAATTGAAAACTAAGCATCAATTTGCTACCGATAGGGTCAGTTCTTCTCAAGAATCTCCAAAGTCTTCTTGATCAAGTGGTAGGAGCATCCTTAACTATGTAACCAAAGTTGGATAGCAGCTCTTCATGTAGCACGAGACAAAGCAAAAATAGGTTTAGAATGCTATTACAAAGGGCGAAAAAAGAGCCAAACATTATCAAAACATAGTAAAAAAGAAGCAAACAAAGCCCACGATGGTTTTTTGGAGTGAGACGAACAGGGCGGATGGGATGTCTGAAAAAAGTTGCACACACCGGAAAGTGGGGCGCATGGAGATCACACGCAGGAGAAAAAGCGGCGTGTGGGGGCGCGTGAGGCAGGGGTTGGAGGTGTGTCTGTGGTGAAGTGGTTACTAGGGCTGGCCGACGGTGGTCGGAGGTTGTTTCTGACGAACAGGGCAGCCTAAGCTCAACGTGGTACTGTTCACCGCTGAGGAGAAAAAAAAGAGAAAGGCTGTGTGTAAAAAAGGAAGAAAGGCCAAAGGGGATCGATCCTAAAGTGATATTATACAGGAGAGTAATTATAAACATGAATAACTCTCTAATTTATAAAAATTATTAATATTTTTTATTTTTTTTATTTTATCACGTTATAAATTTTATCATATTTATATTTTTTTTTATTTATATATTCTTCTTTTTTTTATCTATCTCATTAGGTATAACCGATAAGGTTTTCATCTATCATTTCTTTATATAGGATTATGGGAATTATGTGTGTCAAGGCAAAGGACGATATATTTATAATCATACAGACAAGTAGGAAAACAAGTCAAATCAAATTCTTTCTCTGTTTACATGTAATTAAATTATATCTTTAACAGAAATAATCTAATTTTTTTACTTTCTCGAACAAACTCTAACTCTATGTCTATTGAACAATATAATTAGTTTTAAGGTGAATCTAAGATTGTTACCATGTAACCAGATTGTACTATCTGTATTTTGAATCGCAGGGACACCTTTTCATTTCCTCCATGTACCTTAGTGCAACCATCATTGCAATCTGTCACAGCAGACGCTTTCCAAGTGCCGGAATTTGGTATTAAGTTATGAATTTAATTTTGATCCTAAAAAGTTGTATACTGTCATTATGGAAAATAATTTTATTAAAAATTGACTACAATAACAACTATTTCTCACCTAAGTCAATTTTTTTTAATGATGTGGCAACATGATTGTATGATAATGCAAAATAGTTTTATGCAACCGCTATATCAAATTTGAAATCTTTATTACCTCACAGATTTTAGAGGAATATATCAATTCAGCAATGATGATGTTTACTTGATTAAATCTTTCTTTTTTTGGCAGCTAGAAGCTTTTGCCTTCCAATATACCCTCTAGGAGAACAGCAATGGCAATCAATTGTGGGAACTCCTCTAATATGCCTCCATTCCGTTCATATTGTGCCTTCTCCAGTTCCACCATCCTTTGCTTCTCAAACTGTTATTGATTGTCAACCGCTTATGGTACATGGCTTTGTGGAAGTTCTTTTAACAAACGACCTGCTAGTGCATCCATTTAATTCTTTGTTGCTAATTATTTATTTGTTTATGTCTTTATTTTCCAGATTCACCTCCAGGAAGAATGCTGCCTGAGGATATCTTCATTCTTAGCTGATGGTATTGTTGTCAATGCTGGTGATATTTTACCAGATTTCTCAGTAAAATATTTTATTTTCACTCTCAAGGGGCTGGATCTTACAGTTCCTTTGGATAAGACCCAACTGGATATTTCTGAAACCAATATGGATAATACAGCTGAGACCTCCTTTGCTGGAGCAAGGCTTTGTATTGAAAATTTTTTCTTTTTAGATTCACCCTCAACGAAACTGAGAAGAATACTGAACCTTGAGAAGGATCCTGCTTGCTTCTGTCTTTGGGAGGATCAACCAATTGATGCTAGTCAGAAAAAGTGGACTGCTGGAGCATCACAGATTTCTTTATCTCTGGAAGCAAGTGCTGGCCAGCTTGGACATCGGAATTCTCTTGGATTGAGTTCCAGATTGTGGAGATGTGTTGATCTGAAAGATGCTGGCATAGAAGTAGCTATGGCAACTGCTGATGGAAGCCCATTGTTAAAGGTTCCACCTCCTGGGGGCGTTGTAAGGGTTGGTATAGCTTGTGAACAGTATCTATCCAACACTTCAGTTGAACAGTTATTTTTTGTCCTGGATCTCTATGCTTATTTTGGGAGAGTTAGTGAGAAAATAGCAATAGCTGGAAAAAAGCAACAATTGAAGGATGTCAGGAGCAAATCTTTTACTGGAAATCTGATCGACAAGATTCCTAGTGACACTGCTGCAACTTTGACAATAAAAAATCTTCAACTTAAATTTATTGAGTCGTCTTCCGTGAATGCTGAGGGAATTCCTCTAGTACAGTTTGTCGGAGATGATTTGTCTGTTAGTGCCACTCATAGAACCCTAGGAGGTGCTATTGTTGTTTCATCTACTTTAAATTGGGAGAGAGTTGAGATAGATTGTTTGGATTCTGAGGAGCACTTGGCAAATGAAAAGGGCTCAAATTTTAGTACTAGAGAAAGTGTTCCCCCAACAAATGATAATGGATATCCTAAAATGAGACCTGTTTTCTGGGTGCATAACAACAAAAACCAACTATTGAATGGAAATGCTCATTCATTCCCATTTCTTGACATAAGGATGGTGCATGTCATACCATTTTGTATAGTAGACATGGAGTCACATACTTTGAACGTCTCAATTTCTGCATCTGGTGTTCGTCTTGGTGGTGGAATGAACTACTCTGAGGGCCTCCTTCAAAGATTTGGAATACTTGGGCCTGATGGTGGTCCAGGGAAGGGTCTGCTTAAAGGGTTGGAAAACTTACAAACTGGACCATTGACAAAACTTTTTAAGACAACACCTCTGATTGTTGATAATTCAGAAAATAGTATGAAACAATCTCTTCTCATATTCTATGGATGGTGCATTTGCTTCATTTTTGTCATATTCCTTGTGTTTTGTTTGTTACTTTTAACTTTTTAGTTTTCTTACAAACCTTTATGCCAGTTGAAACTACAAGAGAAGGGGTAGATACCTGTTTTCCACACTTGAAGAAGAAGCCAGATATCGTGGATGTAACGGTAGAATTAAAAAACTGGTTATTTGCTCTTGAAGGTGCACAAGAGATGACTGAAAGAAGGTGGTTCTCAAGCCATGAAGAAATAAATAGAGAAGATAGGTGTTGGCAAACATCTTTCCATACCTTGAAAATAAATGCAAAAAGTTGCCCAGAGAATGTATCAGACAGAAAAGCACAATCACGCATAATACAACCATATCCTGTGGAACTGGTTACGGTAAAGACATGCATCTTTCTTTCTTCAAGTTTGATACAGTGTGAATTTACGTATGATGTCATCACCCTTAGCTGTCACTGACAGTTGCATCAATTATATGGCACTTAGAAGTCTGTCGTTCTCTGCAACTGTAACTGAATACAGTTGGCTCAATCTCTATCTATAAATACCTTCTATCATCTCTCGGATATCAATAACACGCACACATTTTCTGATTCTTTTTCTAATCCCTCTAACATGATACATAGAACTTGAAACCAGTCCACTCCCATGGCTTCCTGCAAAGTTGGGAAATATTGGTAAAAATATAACATTACCGTTGAAATACTATCCTCCTAAGAAAATTCATTGCAAGTAGAATAAATTCTAACTTTTTTAAAATTAATATTTAAAAGCTTCAAACCAATATTAGTTAAGATACAAAATAATTTTAAATTAAAACTATGATGGAAAAAGATAATGTTAGGATAGATAACAAAAAGTTCTTTGCTAAAAGATGAATTGTGAGCGGTGACTAGAAAATTCAATAAACAAAACTTTGGTTTAAACATGTTTTTAGTTTTTAATAAATTTGTGAACTTTTTTTTGGTACCTATTATTTTTTTATAGCTTTAAAGTATTTTAAAAAATAAGTTAGATAGTGTTTTAGGGATAAAAGCAAAAAAAAAAATTATTAGGGATAAAAAACAAAAAAAAAATTATTAAGGACTAAAAACAAAATTCATTCATTTATGAGTTTAATTGGTATACACTGTCAGGGTAAAGATTTTTACACTGACATTCAATCATAACTCTTCGTTCAAGATATGTTTGTTTGTTAAGTTCATTAATTAGTACTTTAAAAGTTACATAAATGAAAAATTATGATTGAGCGTCAGTGTAAAAATATTTTATACTGAAAGTATATACTAATTAAACTCTTAATTTATTAGGGCCAAGGTTGTAGGATAGGAGACAACGAGACAGTTCTTCATTGAAGAATAAAGATGCAAATGATGGTAGAAACCACTAGAAAAAAATCCTCAAAAACCCCCGTACCAACCATAAGAGTCCACAAATGCATATGGGCCAAACATTGTAAAAGTGAGAAACTGCATTTTCAAGTAAACGCAAGGCAAATGTGCTCTAATTCGAGTGAAAGCCTAGAGGCAAGAGGGCATTGGTGGGGTGATTCTACGGATGGAAGTGTGATCGGAAAAGGCTTCTTAAGTATCAGCATTTTACAGAAAGAATAATAAGCTTGTAAAGGGTGGAAAAAATATATTGCTCATTCAATCAACTCCATAAAAAAGATACAAGGGAGCCAACTACATATACTGAGTTAAGAAACAGAAAAATAAAGTCTAACAACCCCTAACAGAAAATAAGGCAGTTACTAACAACAATATAGAGAGGTTATTTCTAATATCCCCTCTCAAGGTGGGTTGTGGATGACAAGTAAACCCAACTTGGACACATTGTCTTGAAATGGTGTTGGATACAAGGACTTGGTGAATACATTAGCAAGTTGATGTTTAGAGGGAACATGAGAAAGAACAATGAGACCTTCAAGAATCTTGGCACGTATGAGATGGCAGTCGACTTCAATGTGCCTAGTTCTTTCATAAAAGGAGGGATTTTTAGCCAATTGTATAGCAGATTTATTGTCACAGAATGTTGTAAAGGTAAGAGGAATGGCAAGGCATAAGTCATCAACAACATATTTGAGCCATTGTAGTTCACAAGCAACAGAAGGAAAAGCTTTGTATTCGGCCTCGGTAGAGCTTCGAGAAACTGTGTTTTGTTTCTTAGATTTCTAGGAGATCAAACAGTTACCGTAAAAGATGCAGTATCCTGTAATGGATTTGCGAGTAATGCAGCATGTAACCCAATCCGAATCAGAGAAGGCCTGAATTCTGTGAGGATTATGAGCAGGATAAAAGAGTCCTTTACCAGGAGCATTTTTTAGGTATTTCAGAATGCGAAAGGCAGCCTACAGGTGTGAGGATCTATGCTTGGACATGAATTGGCTGATCTGTTGCACAATAAAACTAATATCTAGTGTAGTATTGGTTAAGTACAAGAGCTTGCCAAAATCGTCGAAAAGTAGTAGGATCAGTAACAAGATCACCTTTATCTTCAGTGAGCCTAACAAAAGGATTGGTAGGGGAAGGTGCTGGTTTACAACCAGTAAGTCCAAATTTAGAAAGAATTTCAAGACAATATTTTCACTGATTCAAGACCAAACCTTGCGATGATCAGGCAACTTCAAAACCCAAAAAATACTTTAGTTCATCAATGTCTTTGATGTGAAATTGCTCATGAAGATAGCCTTTGACTTGATTGATCATGCAAAGGTTGTTACCAGTGAGAACGATATTGTCCACATAGACCAAAAAGGTTGTAAAAGAATCAGTAGTATGCTACACAAACAGAGAATGATCAGTTGGACTTTGAGTGAAACCAAATTCGGTTAAAGCAGAGATGAGTTTGGCATTTCATTGGGGACTTGCTTATCCTAATCCATACAAGGATTTTTGTAATTTACAAACAAAGTTAGAAGAAGGAAGATTGAGACTAGGTGGGGGCTTCATATAAACCTCCTCTTTGAGGTCACCATGTAAAAAGCATTATCTACATCAAGTTGATGTAAGAACTAGCCAGAAGAAACTGCAATGGAGAGGAGAAACCGCACAGTAGTTAATCAAATGACTAGAGAAAAAGTTTCAAAAAATCTGATCCCCTCTATCTAGGTGAAACCCTTAGCAACCAGTCTTGCTTTATGCTTTTCGATAGATCCATCTGCCTTGTATTTGGTTCGGTAAACCCATTTACATCCCACAGTTTTCTTTCTTGGAGGAAGTCTGACCAGTGACCAAGTGTTGTTCCTCTCTGGAGCTTCTAATTCAATTAGCATGGCCTTCCTCCAGCAGTCAAGTTGACAGGATTTTTGGTAGGAAGTAGGATCAAGTGTACTAGAAATAGATAAGCAAAAAGCAGTATGAGAATTGGAACATTTGGAATAAGAAACATAAGAATATAA
Source organism: Psophocarpus tetragonolobus (assembly GCA_037954015.1). Classification (NCBI taxonomy): domain Eukaryota; kingdom Viridiplantae; phylum Streptophyta; class Magnoliopsida; order Fabales; family Fabaceae; genus Psophocarpus; species Psophocarpus tetragonolobus. Next base: position 18,220,574 of record CM075689.1, on the reverse strand, counting down.
AGGATAATGAGTACTATAAGTGGCATTAGATGAAGCTAAGGTAGGACAATGATAATCAGCCAAGTATGAAGGAGGTTGCTTAGTCCTAGTGGAAATTCGCTTCACAAGCTCAGTGACTTGGGGAGATGTATGAGGAGAGGATTCAACACTCTCGGTGGGAACAATTAAATCATGATCATGTATGGAATGTAAAAAAGTGTTAGTATCAATAATGGATAGATGCAGATGAGGAGTTTCAAAAGGAATGAGAGCATCAAACTGTGAAGTATCAATAGTGCTATTGGTAGTATGTATGGAAGAATGTAAAATGTTAGTGACATAAGGAAAATGTTGTTCATAGAATATGAAATTTCTAGAAACAACACATAATTTTCTTTTGAGATTATACAAAAGATAACCTTTAGTTCCAGCTTTAAAACCCAAAGAAAATGAATTTGGCAGCCCTTTTGTCAAATTTGGTACTTCTAGAACTGAGTGTGTTAACATATGCTAGGCATCCAAAGAATCTTAAAAGGGTTAAATCAGGAGCATGACCATACACTAGTTCATAAGGAGTTTTAAATTTCAAAACAAAAGTGGGAAGTTTATTAATTAAGTGAGTGACATGTCTAACAGTAAATGACAAAAAATAAGGGGATAAATTTGCTTGAAACAGCAGAGCGCGACTAACATTTAATAAATGTTGATGTTTCCTCTCAACAATAGCATTTTGTTGAGGGGTCTCAACACATGAAGTTTCATGGAAAATGCCATTTGTAGAGAAAAAATTAGTTAATGAAAACTCTTTGCCATTGTCAGAGTTTTTGTAATTTCAATTGAAATTGGTTTTCAATTAATTGAACGAAATAAGGAAGAATGAATTTGACATCAGATTTTGCTCTTAGAGGGTGAATCCAAGTAAACCGGGTAAAATCATCCACTGCAGTAAAAAAATATTTAAAACTGTCAATGGAAGAAGTGGCAACAGGACCCCAAATGTCTACATGTATGAGTTCAAAAAATCTAGAACTTCTCCTATGACTAATAGGAAAAGAGAGTTTCTTCTATTTTGCATAGTGGCATGTATCACAGAGATGCAAACAATAAAAAAAAATATCATTGGATTTGGAAGATAAATGTTTCAACATTGTATTTAAAGTGTGGCACAATCTAAGATGCCACAACATAGAACTATCAAAAGTAGTTACATTGGAAAAAATTGAAGAGAAAGGATTATTAGAAGAACACATGACCCCAAGCCACTTGAGTCTTGTAAGTAGAATAAGCCATTCCAATGCTCAGCTACTCCAATCATCTGAAAATTGGATTTCTGCACAATTAAACAATGGGCATCATAGAAAATAACCATGTAGTGAATAGTGAAAAGAAGTCTAGGAATGAATATGAGGTGGACAGCAAAATCTAGTACATAGAGAATATTGATAAAAGTCAATTTGCCTAAATGAATATTTCCAGAGAAAGTAGCAATGAGGATGGTGTTATTTGGTAATTTTATCTGAATTGGTTTTATAGGTTTAAAAGAGTCAAAAAAGGATTTGGATGGACAAATGTGGTCGGTGGCACCACTATCCAAAATCCAAGAAGAGGGACAAGAAACAACACCTGAATGATTCACAAGGGAGGTTTGAGTATGGTTTACAGAAGAGGAATTTGCCTAGGACAGCTGAAGAAGAGCCATAATAGCCTGATATTGCTCCTTTGAGAAACTAAATTGGTCATGGTTAGAGCTATCAACCAAGTCATAATGAGGTGAAGATGAAGCTGAATCGGTGTCCACCAAACTAGCAGAGGCATGCGAACCAGAGAAAGTGCTTTTGGCTGTTTTGCGATATCTAGCAGGAAAACCAATCTGCCAATAACAAGTTTCAATTGTGTGATTGGTTTTCTTGCATTTCTCACAAAAGTTGTTGTTCCTACCATTAGGTTTTTCAGAAGGAGGCTTGGTCTTGTTCACGGTGGCATTACCTTTGTGGCTGGAAGCAGATTTGGTGGAATCGTTAGGAAGAACAGTAAAAGCAACAGAGTCTTGAGAAGAGGGTCTGAAGGAAGGACCAACAAATTCGCGTTCGTGTTGAAGAATCATGGAAAAAATTTTGACAATGGAGGGCATAGGATCCATCATCATAACCTATGAGCGCACTTGAGAATAGTCATCATTCAAGCCACGAAGAAAACGAATGACACAATCATTCCCTTTCTTTTTGCAATTTCAGAAGTAGTCCACAAGAGCAAGATGGCGAGCAAGTGCAGAGCAGGATGCATGATACATTTCAATTTATTTCCACAAAATCTTCAGCCAAGTGTAATACTCGAAGACACTCGAGTCGCCCTATTTGCAGGTTTGGATATGATCTTGAAGATCAGCAACACGAAATTTCTCATCCTGTGAGAAATGATCTTTGAGATCTTTCAACATTTCAGCTGCAGTATCCATCCACATCACAAACTGCTTAATCGAGGGACTCATGGATTGTGTGAGCCAATACATCACCATACAATTGCACCGGCAACAACCATCATAAAGAGGATCGGTGACCGGAGGACATGGGAGGCCATTAGTGATGAACTTCTCTTTGTTCTTGGATTCAAGGAGAACCACCATGTCACGTTCCCATTGACGAAAGTTTCCTTCAGTTAAGAGCGGAGAAACGAGAATGAGCGCCGTATTTTCGCCAGGATGAAGATACAACGGATTGGTCGGATTAACGAGATGATTCGGTGATGAAGTTGGAGTGAGATCTCCATGGGCGTTGTTCTGGCTTGAATGCGCCATGTTGATTAAAAAGTTGAGTAAGAGAGGAAGAGAGTGGGGTTGCAGAAAGTGAAGTGAAGTGTTACATCTGATACCATTTCAGCATTTTACAAAAAGAATAATAAGCTTGTAAAGGGAGGAAAAACTCTATTGCTCATTCAATCAACTCCAGCAAAAAGATACAAGGGACCCAACTACATATACTTTAAGAAGCAAAAAAATAAAGTCTAACAACCCCTAACAGAAAATGAGGCGGTTACTAACAACAATATAAAGAAGTTATTTTTAATATTACACGCCTTAACATGTCCAAAAAAGCGCTATTTGGCTGAAGATAACGTGGTGGAAAATGCACACATATGCTAAATAGGTTGGGGTCATGGTGGTTGGATTTGTGTAGATCAGTCTCAGGCGATCCTGATGATGTAGGTTTAAGTTGGAAAAGTGACCAATGGTAGGCTGCAATGGCAACCAAATGAAAGGAAAAAGGTTGTAGAAGAGAAGCAGCAAATAAAAAGAAAACTAGAAACATGTTTATATAAATTAATAACATTGATTGAAAATAAAAAGAGAATTTGTTTCCTCTAAATAAAAGATCTAATAAAAGATAATGTGTCTATAAACCATTATTATTACTAAATCATAATATAATTTTATGATTTTCAATCAAAATAATTAGGAATACAATTTGGGGAAGATCTCCCCACTTGGGGTCATTCTCATTAAACAACCATTAGAAGGTTTACAATGGAGAAAATTTAGTGGACATCACAATTCACAGATATTTACACCAGATTTACAAGAAATTGTAATGTTAAATTAGTGTAAGTTCTCTAGAGAGATTTTGTGAGCATGTCTACTAGCTAGTCACTGGAATTGACAAAGTGAGTAATGATTTCTTTTGAAAAGACTTTCTCTATTACAAAGTGAAAATTAATCTTTATTTGTTCTAATTTGTTCATGGAAGGTCGTTAGATGCAATATGTAGAGCGACTTGATTATAACATTTATAGATAAGCTTAGTGCCTTGAATGTCTCCCAACTAGAGTTGTTGGAGCAGTTGTTGGAGCCATGTAATTTCACTTGCAACTATTGCCATGGCACGATATTCAACTTCAGCACTTGACCTAACAACTATATTCTGCTCCTTTTATGAGATCAAATTACCTCCAACAAAGAAACATTAGCCAAAAGTTGATCTTTTGTTGACAGTGAACTGCCAAATAGTGTTAGAGTAATAAATAATTTTAGAATCACTTTTGTCTTCATATAAGAGTCCACAACTTCGTGCCTTCTTGAGATAACGAAGGATGCATGTATTATTTCAATAAATATCATACGGATCATTGAGGAATTGACTTACTACACTAAATGCAAATGTAATGTCAGGCTAGTGACATGAGTCAGCCAACCAGTCTTTGAATTCTTTCTCAGTCTTTCAAAGGTTCCATTGACCTAGAAGGAGCTTGAGATTGGAGTTCATAGGAGTGTCATTTGGACAACACTCAATCATACTTGTCTCAGTCAAAATATGCAAAACATATTTTCTCTATGAAATGGCAATACCTGACACAGATTGGGCAACCTCAATGCCTAGAAAATATTTGAGCAAACAAAGATCTTTCATCTAAAAGTGACTCTAAATGTGGGATTTAAGATGACAAATACCCTCAGAGTCGTCACCAATATTAACAATGTCATGAACATAGACTACCAGATAAATGCACAGACCAAATAGGAAATGAAGAAAGAAGACAGAGTGATCAACTTCACAATGAGTCATACTAAACTGAATTAAAGCAAAGTTGTCAATTATAGCCCTATCGCTTTAGCTAATTGTCAATTCAAAATCTTCACTAAGATTCTTGTAGATCGTCTTGCCAAAATTGCTCCCGAAATTGTATCAACACTACTCCGAAGCAGTAAATCTTCTCAAGAAGAAAGTCAATGGTGGAAAGCTTGGAATAAAAATTGACATTCATAAACCATTTGATACCATTCAGTGGGAGTTTTTTATCAATGTTCTTTAGGCATTTGGTTTTAATAACACTTTCTGTGTCTGGCTGGAATCCATTCTCAACTTTCAAGTCTGCCAAGCTGTCAATTTCTATTAATGGGCCCTGTGTGGGGGGTACTTCTCCTGTAAAAGAGGGTGAGGCAAGATGACCCATTGTCTCCTTTATTATTTTATTGCTGAAGAGGTTTTAAGCAGAGGAATTTCTAATGCTGTTGTTTGGGGTCTCTTGACCTTGACCACATGGCTAGCTCACGGAATTTTCATACCCCATCACATATTTTATATACAGATGACGTGCTTATTTTTTACAGAGCTACTGAAAAGAATATGAAAAGTATCATGGATCTTCTTGACAAGTATGTTGAAGCCTCTAGCCAAATGGTAAAAACGGCTAAACCAGCTTCTTCATTGGTTGCATTTCTGCCAAGTTCCAATAGACTTTCAATCATTGCTAATATGTTGGGTTTCAAACATGGTGATCTTCCCTTTAACTATCTGGGAGTCTCTTTTTCAAGGAAAACCTAGGAAATCTCATCTACAACACATTGCGGACAGAATATTGGCTAAAGTGGTTGCTTGGAAAGGAAAGCTTCTTTTATTCATGGGAAGAGTTCTACTTGTCAAATGAATGATACACAACATTTTAGCTCACAGTTTTCATGTTTATAAATGGTCGACTTCCCTCTTGAAAGACCTTCACAAGGGAATAAGGAATTTTATTTGGAGTGAGAAATCATCTCTAGGAAAATTGTCATAGTTAGATGGCACGCAGTTTGTAAACCTTTTGATGAGTGGGGTTTAGGATTGAGATCCGTTGTGGCTATCAACCAATCAGCGATATTAAAGCTTGGTTGGGATTTAATCTCCTCTAACTTGCACTGGGCTAAAATGCTTCGAGATAGAGCTATCAAATCCAATAAAGTGGGTAGTGGTCATATCTCATCTTTGTGGTTTGCCATCAAAACTTGCATCCAATCTGTTTTGGAAAATGCCACTTGGTTGTTCGGTAGTAGAACCATGAACTTTTGGTGGGCTAGTTGGAGGGGATTCAGCAATGCAAATTCCTTAAACATTCCTCTCAATCTCCTTTGTCTTAAATCAAGGGTGAAGGATTTTTGGTCCAATGGTAAGTGGAAATTTCCTTTTTTCTTTAGTAAGAATTTTTAACATTTTTTTTTTGAAAAAAACAAAATTTATTAATAGATCATAATGTCACTGAGATCTCTCCACGTAAAGCCAAAATTAGGAAATACATAATATAGCACAAAGACTCTTTAAAGGTCATAAACCTATAAGGAGTATAGAGTTTTAATCACATTTGATCTTAATCCATTTTCATGCATAAAATCGGATGGGATGACCACTTTGCAAAAGATACTGCTGAGATCATACAGAGCCCTTTAATCCGCATAAAAAACTTTTGTAAGGACAGTTGGCAAACTTTTTCAATAAGGAAGGGTTCACCTTTAAAAATTACTACAGTCCTAGCAAGCCAGATACCCCACAGAATTGTCAATCAGATAATACTGAGAATATGAGGTGAATCCTTGCTTACTGGCTTGCACATACCCAGGAAATGCCAAAAACTCATTTCATAATCATCAGCTAGCCACCTATAGCAATGCATCCAGACGAAGTAGCTAGAGTTACAAGAGAACAACAAATGACTTATTGACTCAGGTTCCAAGTAGCAAAGAGGGCATGTTTGATCAGCTGAGGGACAAATGGACCGTCTAACCAAGTCAACCATTGTAGGAATTTGCTCAAAGCCACCTTCTAAGCAAATGTCACCACCGTAGACAGAACTTTTGATTTCTATAACCTACTAAGAAAAGGAGATACAATATCTTCGAACGCCCCACAAACTATTCGGTAAGCTTCCTTCACCAAGTAATGGTCTGAGATCCCCAGGCTCACTCCTCAGCCCCATCCATCAATAACATCTTTCCTCAAATAAACCCCTTCCAAGATAGCCTCCAACTCCCTCAGCCACTCACCCTCCTAACTCAATAACTTTCATCTCCAACTAAGCCTCCAAACTCATGAGTTATTACACCACCCCCAACCTAAGATATGAGCGCCTCTTTTGACTAGACAGACTATACAACTTGGGAAAGATAGTCTTAAGCCCACCTGGTACCTTCCAATCATCGTCCTAGAATTTAAACAAGGACTTATCTCTTACCACTTGCTTGACCTCACCAGAAAACCAATCAGCCATCCCCACTTCAGCAGTAGATTTTAGGATTTCATTCCATCACTAAGAGCCTTCACTCCTTCACCTAACTACCAAGTTCCTCCTGATATCGCCCCGATATCTGGCCTCTAGTACTCTGATCCAAAGTGCCATACCACCCTGAAGAATCCTCCAACGCCATTTTCCAAGGAGGGCTTTATTAAAAGCCACCACATCTTTTATTCCCATCCTTTCGCAAATTTTATTCTTGAATACCTGCTCCCATTTGATCCAAGCCACTTTGGAGCGTTCCTCTAAGCCACCTTAGAGGAATATCCTTTGCAATGATTGGATGGCGTTGGACACCTTTTTCAGAACCCTGAAAAAGATAGAAAGTAAAGAGGTATAGCAGAGAGGATCGCACAAATTTTCCGTTCAAATGATAGGTTTTTTTGTCTTTATAGGTTAGTTTTGCTCTCATTTTATCAAGGATTGATTTTCCATACATGTTCACACCTAACATTTGCCCCCATTGGTATCCTGAGATAGGAGAAGGGCATCGACAGAACTTCACAGTTTAGGATCTTAGCATAGGAACTCACCTCCTGCAATTTCACCCCTACACCCCCTAGACGAATCTTGTGGAAGTTAATCTTAAGGCCAGAGGCCAACTCGAAACATCTCAGATCACTCTTAATCACATATGCATTCTGGAGTTCTAGAGCAATCATGAAGATGGTGTCATTTGCAAACTGTTGGATTACAACCTGAAATTCCTGATTATCTAGATTGATACCTGAGATTAGATTTACTGAAAGAGCCTTCTTAATCAACCTTCCTACCCTTTAACAACGATTAAGAATAAGAAGGGGGTCATAGGATCTCCCTGCCTTAAGTCTTTTTTCATACAAAACCCCTTCGTTGCACTACCATTTATCAATACTAAGACCGACAATAATGATAGGCATCCTTGAATCCAACCAATCCATTTATCCCTAAACCCAAAGCATTTAAGCATGTAGAAAAAAAATAGTCAGTTGATAGAGTCATACGGATTTTCAAAGTCTGGCTTAAACACCAACAAGAGTTTCTTATGTTGTTTAGCTTCCTGAATGACTTCATTGACAATAACCATGTTATTGCCTCCCTTTAATAAAAGCAGTTTAAGTTTCTTCAATGATATTGGACAACACCTTTGAAATGACTTTATAAAGCAGACTAATTAGCAAAATTGGCCTATAATCACCCAAATCACTCCTTCTTGGCAATTAAGGATATAAATAAGGAATTGGACCCCCTTGGTAACGTCCCATGTTGATGAAAGTCAACCAATATTTTTCTTAAATTCTCCTTCAGTAGCTCCCAAAAATGTTTCACAAATAACATGTTACATCTATCAGGCCCAGGGGCCTTAGAACTGTCACACTCCCGAACTACCCTTTTGATTTCTTCCAAAGTAAATTCTCTTTCTAGATTTTCTCTTTGGTATCCTAGATGCATTTGAATTCCACCACATCCAACCAAACACCATACTCCCCTTGGGATTGGAACCTATCATGAAAAAATTGATGGACCTCTTCTTTTACTTTCGTTAAGTCTTCCACCCATTCCCCATTTGATAACACCCCTAAGATACCACTAACTTTCCCCTTTCGCGTAATAGACGGTTGAAAGAATCGAGAGTTCGCATCACCCTCTCTTAGCTACTTAAGTTTTTCCTTCTAAGCCAACAAAGCCTCTGGGTAAGAGCTCCATCTTTTCAAGTCACCACTAGCCTCCATCCGCAACTTAATCCCTTCTGCCCCAAGATTACCCTCCTCAACACTTTTATTGAAGCTAGCTATCTTATGCTTTATATCTCTAATTTTGACATCCACATTGCCGATATTATTTTTGTTCCAACTCTTGATATATGCTTTTAAGGCCTTTAATTTTTCTTTGAACACAAAAGCACCCCACCCATGGACTTCTACTTTATTGTAACTTTGTTTTATAAACTCATCAAACCCCTCATGCTCCAACAACCATTAATGAACTTAAATGGTTTAGAATCCAGTCAACATTGGAATGCTTTAGAATTATGGGACAATGATCTAAGTAGTCCTTACTCAAGTTCAGCTGAAAGCTGTTGGGAGTAAGATCCAACCAATCTTAAGATACAAGGATCCTATCGAAGACATGGTAACCTTTATTTCTATAGTTGAACCAAGTGAAATGATGCCCTACAACTAAGACCTCTAAGATCTCTATATTACTTATAAATTCCAAGAAATCATTTGTTCCAAAGATACATTCCAGTCAATCCGTTTTCTCCTATTTTTTGTTCTGGAGATGTAACTGTGTTGAAAGCCCCTACTATGCACCAAAGGTTCCCTTGGAACCATTGTCTGTGTTCCTATTGTGACTGCCACATTACCTCCTTTCCTGCCAACGAGCAAGGTGAATATACATTCACAACTATTCTCTCACTTTGCTTCATCTTATACTTACCTTTCACACCAAGGAACCCCACTCCTTGAAAGGTTTTAGAAACATTAAAGTTATCAACATCCTAAACAAACAACAAGCCCCTCGATCTATTATTTGACTTGACTTTGCAATGCTTATAGAAAGGACCAAATAGATTAATACCACCTGAAAAATCCTCCATAACTGAAAGAGAAACTACATTCCCATTAGTTTTGACTTTTTTAACTCATGATATCGGAACCAGAGATGAGGTCAGCACTAGAAGCTTAGCTACTTCACATTTTCGAATAGCCTAGTCTCTTCCGAAATTTCTAACAAGGATCCTAGTCCACTAGTCATTTTCTCAAAGTCATCTCGGTTCCAAAAATTTAGTAGCAACCCCCTACAATACAGCCAAGTCACACGATTTTTGGCGCAACAAGGCAGAGACCAATGATGAATGGACGCAAACATTTCCGACCACCACTCTTTCATCTAAAGATAGTACATCCTCCAAGTCTATATTTTCTAGACCAGATAATAGGACCAAATCACCATCCAAAGGATTAACTTTAATAGAAGTCAGACCTTGCATGAGAAAGCCTGCCTCAATGTTAGGGAGTTGTTTCGGATCCTTTAGTTTTCCAACTGTACACTTACTCAATCATTCAAAGTTAGAATTCATAAACCTCCTTTGAAGCCCTAGAGCTACCATGCTTGGTGGCGGCAACTTCCGGAGGAGCCCCTTGTATTCCTACACGTACAACCTTCCATTGCTGAGCCTTCCAATGTGGGGAGTTCTTGGATCGTTCTTGGTCAAACCTTTTATCATGGTCTCTCAAAACTACCCCAAGGTTGAACCTGGGCAAAGTTAACTTGGAGTTTCCAATGACAATTTGGTCTAACTCTTTGTTCAACTTCTTAGCATTCTTCACACCATGGAACCGCACAAAGTCAAACCTGGCCCCATCCTTTCTTTAGTGCCTACCCAAGAAGATTTCACCTACTACTCCCTATTTATTGAAAATCTTGAACAAATCCTTCTCATCAAACTCGTTCGGGAAGTGAGAAAAGTAGAACAATGTGGGATCCTTTATCGATCCGCTCATAGCCTGCTATACCGATCCCATCCTTTGGCACTCACCCTCCCTTCCCCCCCTTTCTAACTCTTGCTCTCTCTCTCATCTCATTTCTATGTTCTAGATTCTTGATTTGATCATTTAGGTCAATGTTCCCATTTTCCCATTCTTGATTTGGACGAAATATACCTCTGGAGATCTATCCCTTAAAGATGCTTACTTTCTTTTTCAATCCTATCTTGAATGGAATAGAGAGTTAGCTACAAAAATTTGGAATCATTTCATTCCATTTCCAAAATAGATGTTCTTTGGAAAGTTATGCACAATCGGCTTCCCACAAATGATAATTTGCAAAAGAAAGGTATCACTGTTGTTTCAGTATGCTCTAATTGTGGTGAAAATTATGAAAATATGCAACGCTGGTTTCTTTCTTGCTCCTTTGCTAGAAAGATTTGGATTTGGTTGGAGATTAAAATTCATTGCAAGTTGGATCTTTCTTCCATCAATAATCTTATTTCTGTCTTCTCAAGCCTTAGATATGATTCTTGCAGCTATCACTTTTTCTATCTTCAACATTTGGGTTAGGAGGAACAAGGTCAGATTTGACAATTTCAAAATGAATCTCAATTCTATTTTCCAATCTATCTCTGCCCATGTCCACCTCATAGGATCTATTCCCTCTGGTACAATGTCCAACTCCATGAAGGATTTTAGCATTCTAAATAATTTTGGAGTTATTTGTCACCCTCATGGAGCTGGTTTCATTAAGCATTGGATGAAGTGCAATTTTGATGGAGCAGCTAAAGGTTGCCCCGGTATGGCTGGACATGGTGCTATTTTTCATGGATTATCACCTTCATTTCAAAGGAGCCTTTGCTTGTAATCTTGGCATTCAGAATTTGTGCTTTGCAGAGACTATGACAGCCATCATAGCAATTGAGAAGGCTATTAGCAAAAAATTGTCTTGGTTCTGACTCGAAACTGATTCTCTACTTAGGGACTCCCTTTTTTAGATTTCCTTAGCTTCTTTCCTTTGATATGGTTTAGCCTTACATAACCTTTGTTGTCTGAATGTATTGATATTTGTTTGTGTATTGCCAAAGTCAGTAGGGAAGTTTTCTTCTTCTTCCTACAATTTAATGGAGAAATTTAACAAATGAAACACTGTAGGTGAGACACTGGAAATACTATTAGCTATGACTTAGATACTTTTGGTTGATTTTATCTACGTCTTAAGATTTTATACTTTATATTACCTTTAATTGTGACTGTGACCCGTCCCCTTTACATGTTTATCCTGAACTTGCAGGTTGGAGTTCAAGGGCTGCAGATCATGAAGCCCCACACCCAAAAGGACATTTCTTCATCAATGATAACTGCAAATAGAGTGAAAGAATTCACTGACAAAGTTGAGGGAATTGATCTTGAAGTGGGCCTGATATTATCTGAGCATAATAAAGATGAAGTGGTTAATTGGGAAGTGGAAAACCTAAAGTTTTTTATAAGGCAACCGGTAATGGGAATTTCATATTTGAAGTATGTAGTCATTGATTCTCTTTATTAAAAGGTTGTGTGTGATGAAGATTTTACCATACAGATTGAGGCAGTTGTAACCAAGGAAGAGGTCCAATACCTCACTTTTCTATGCAAATCAGAAATTGATTCTGTGGGCAGGATAACAGCTGGAATTCTACGGCTATTTAAACTAGAAAGTTCTGTTGGCCAGTCTGTAATAAATCAGCTTGGCAACCTAGGTATGCTGCCAAATTTTCTTATGTATACAATGCTTTTAATTAGGAACAATTTCTTATTTTATTAAGATCTATTCGGGATCATTCATCCTTACATACAGCTGGGAAGTTCTACAATTTTTCCTTACTTAAATTTACCAATACCAAGTGCTGTCATTGTTATATCTTTAGAAAACTTCACCTTGATGTAGGACAGGCTTGAATTTCTAGTTTAGCATTCTTGATTGGAAATGAATGTTTTCTGTCCATATCATTAAGAGACAGTACATAAGAAAAGCCCCAAGGATTCTATTTGTGTTAATTTACATAGATGTTAAAATTTTTAAGAATTGACATTGGACTTCAAAACAAGGGTCTTTGGATAGAACCCACGTACTTGGTAAATTGAAATATTCTGCAGCGGGAAGTTGAATATGATACTTAAATTAGTTTGTATAAACTAGGACAGACTAAGATTCCTTTGCTTCCTTAACATGGAAGTGAAATGATTAATGAGGAAATAGATAATGATGAATGATGAGGGGTTGTCTTCCCATTACCACTAAGGTTAGTTTGTTTCCTTAAAGTTGAAGACTGTTGATTATCACTTGAATAAATTTTGTGAATATGGTAAAATTTAGACCATTAATTTTCAATTGGTAGGTAGAACTGAACAATTAAGATACATATGTTACTAATTGTATGAAAAATAAATTGTGGTGAATCATAATCTCTGAACATGTATAACATGGTGGTATTTTCTAACAGTATGGATCCATAACAAATAAGAAAAAACAAAGTGACACTTGGAAGTTTGTAACTTGCTGAGTAAAGTATAGTAATCCCGCCATTATCTTGGTCTTTCTGGAGGATCCCTCCTTTTATTTAATATTTATATTATATTTGTTACTATCCAATTTTAACCTCAAGATTCTGTTCTCTGTTACTGATAGGTTGGTTCAAAACTGGAAAAAGATAAAAGCAGAATATATAATGTGATACAACAATGTAAAAAAGGAAATAGAATCAATCTTAATAAAGGAAATAGAATCAGTCCAATAAAAAGGAAGTAAAAAAGGGCCTATTTACTTTCTATATTTAATTCCATATTTACAGCTTGATAAAGATCAACCTCATATCTGCTTCCTTTGGATGTGTGGCTTTCTATATTTAAAGCATCTAGTTCCTCCTGGAGTTTCAAGGATTTGTTGGGCCAATGCATAGTTGCACTCATTTATTCCGTCTTCCATCACTCTAAAAATGTTATGATGATATGCAGGAAGTGAAGGCATTGACAAGATTTTTTCTCCTAAGAAGCATAACTTAGATTCTAGTGTTTGTAGCGGAGGAATACAATGCCAGATAAATGAAAGTCCAAGCAAAACTATGGAACCAGCATTAACTTTGCTTGAGGAAGCAGTTGCTGATTCACAGGCTAAGATTAATGCTTTGATCACTGATATTGGTAATTCTGAGTCTTCCTTTCAACACCTTACTGCTGTCAAAGAGCTCAGTCAAAAGATTGAGTCAATGCAGGATTTAGTGGTCCAATTGCGGAGCCAATTTTAAGACCTGTGCATCATTTTTGTGTGTAGATAGTAATAATTTTTTTAACGTAGGTCAGAATTCTTTTGTATAAATAGCATAGAAGTCCATTGGTTGAGTTTTGTACAAGATAGGCCAAAAGAAAGGCACCGTATTTATGTATCAGTAAATTTTCTTCTGTTAATGCATCATGGAATGAGAGAAAGGAATGGACTTCTGTTACATTCAGGCGTGCTCTCCATTTTTTTACGTCTTATTTATATGAATTTGCAACTTTGTCAAGAGGTGATATATATATATATATATATATATATATATATATATATATATATATATATATATATATATATATATATATATATATATCCGGGCTTAATTGTTGCATGCATAGCATCTCTCCTATTCTCTCCTTTTAGTTTGTAGATCCGTGGGTTTCTGGTATAAGAGCCTGATGGGGAAATAGGAGTTTATTGTTCTGGATCTAAGTTTAAATTTATCATTCAAATTATGATTTACTGCTATTCTGTTCTGGGAATCTGGACTGTTTATCTGTTGTTGTTTCTTCTGAAAACCTGGGTATTTGCCCTTGATTTTCGAAAACTGCGGTTTTGTAAGCCTTGTCGGGTTGAAAAACTTATAAGGTGTGACGCAGATAACTGGTACTGTGCGGATTACCGCCTTGTAAATCTAGCTCTTTTCTGTTTTTCTTCTGTTCTGTTAACATTTCTATTTTGTTGTCCATCTCTTTTGTTGTTATGACTTCTTTGATTAATAATTCATTGTGTGTTTCTGGTATGTGGCCTGGGGCTGGATTGACAGTAAGGCCCAAGGAGGGCGGCAAATCCATGTTGCCTATGTGCCTTTATCAGCTATCTCTACCATGAATAATTATTTCATTGATGAAGTAATTTTGAAAGAGATGATGTTTTGTAAATCTTGTGATTCTGTTCGTGTTTTGTAAAAAAAAAAAAAAAAGAGTTTTTGTTCGTAACCTGGATATCTGAATACCTTTGAATGATAATTTTGTGTTAAACTTAGATTTAGATCCAGATTAATAATTTCTTATAGAACCAAATGAAGGTGATGATACTAGAAGATTTATAAATATGAGTTCCTTTCTTCGCTCTCTTTTGTCGCTTTTCTGTGAAATCTTCTTCTTCCTCTTCTCCTTCTTCCACCAATCTGCTCACAGAGCAACATCAATCTGTGGAGGAAATACCTCCCAAAAATAACATCTTCGAAGAAGAAGTTTGCTTCGAGGATATCAATCAAGCAATCGACAACTGGGAAATTCCTAAAATCCCTCAGGATGAACTTTATATTCCTGACGAATCCAAACATGTTCGTAGTTCTGATTACATCATTAGGACTGCTGAAAACAATATCCCTTTGGATCCCCAAGCCGGTGAGGAATTCCATCTTCTTACCAAACAATCCATAGCTGAACATTCTAGGAAGTACAAATACCTCCATATAGGATGTGTTCAAGTAGCTGTCAAACCCCTTGTTAGGGAAGGTCTTAACACCTCAATCCTCATGTGCCTTCGCGATATTAGGCACAATGACTTTCACGATTCCCTCATAGGAACCGTAGAAACCAGTCTAGGACATGGTCCTATTTATTTCAATTGTTTTCCAAACAAAACGGTGAGTCTTTTAGATCGAAATATCTTAGATTCATTGTTTCTAAATATTCGACTGCATGGGTTAAACATGAAAAAAGGTTCTATCCCCGCAGCTCTCCTCTATCGAATCCAATATAAGGTCATGAACACTTGTAACTCAAGAGTTCTCCTTAAAACCAATGATCGGGAAACAACTTTGTTTGTCACGGATATGACGAAAGCAAATGTTGTTGTTCCCAACCTCATCAAATGGGATGAGGTAGAGTTACCAACCTCTTGGCAACTCGAAAAAGCTATACCAACCCTTCCTCGTCAAACCCCTGAATTCCAGGAAATTAGACAATCCGAGGCTGGTAAGGTAGAAATTATCTTTGATCGGAGAAATTCTTTCTCTTCACGATCCGAAGCTTTTAGATCGGCCTATACTAGTGCCAGAAGATCCTTTTCTGTAGCTTCTTAATCAAATCGGAGTTCAATTCCCAGAATTATTACTCCAGAAATTAATCTTCAAGGGTTAGATAACTCATCTTCTATCCCTCAAAATATCTACAGTAGGACTGAGGAAGAAATTTCTTCAGAAATTCATTCTCCTACTCAATTTGAAATGCAGTATGGTTAACTATGAATAGTTACACCATAGACAAATCAACCCTTCGTAAGGAATTCTACTCTGAGACTTGGACCTCTCAGAGGAAATGGTTTCTTAGTAATTTTAAGGGTGACCGTAGGTCTAAAGTTATTGATTCCTTTTATCAATTCCTTAACAAAGTCCAAACTCATGTCTGTTTCTTTGATTGGTTAAATGTCTACCTTCATAGGAACCAAATTTATCCTCCTCAGATTATTACAATCACAGAAGACCTTTCTGTTAATACCATAACTGTCTGGCATCGTAAGAATGGTAAACTCATTAAGTCCGACTTACCTCCGTCTAGCAGTTATTTTATTCCAGACTTAGGGGATGAGTACTTAGCTTCACCCTTTAAGCACAAATCTGATGAAACCATAGGAGCCCAAGATATTAAAGTCCTTATGGAACAAAACAATTACACCAACAAATACCTCCAAGTTTTAGGAGAAAACCTTGTAGGAAAAGCCTCATTCTCAGGAACTAAAGACGATGAGACCTCCTCCATTTCCAAACCTTTGTTCAAACCTTTTAGTCTGACAAATGAGAATAGAAATAAATTTAGGCTTATTCATCAAAATTGGACCAAAGCCTTAGAAAAATCCAATCAAGTTAAGGATAATTCTGTAGTTATCCCTGATACCCCTAGTTCTTCACAGGTAGGATCTGTTAAGCTAGGACCAATCACTAGGAGTGTCTCCCAAAAAGACCAATCTCTTAGGATTAATAAGTTAGGAACGTCTTCTATAGGTTCTGAGTCTGAGGATGCTGCATCTAGCAGTAAGTCCGTTCCTCAAATCAATCCTGTTATTAGCAAGACTCTCAACTGGAAGCAACCTTCTAAACTCTATTACAATCGAGCTACTGCTCCTGATCTTCTCCTTGAGGAAAAGAATGATCAAAGTCTGAGATCTTTCAATGCTAATCAAATCTATGAATGGAACATAGATGGTCAAACTGAGTATAACATTCTTAATACTCTTCAACATATGATTATGATCTCCACTGCATATCAGACTGCTTTAGATAGCACTGATGAGACTATAGTAGAAATCCTGACCGCTGGCTTTTCTAGCCAACTCAAAGGCTGGTGGGATAATTATGTTTCCGATAATGAGAAACATGAAATCTTTACGGCAGTCAAAACGGACGCTGAAGGAAACGTCCTTACTGACAAAGGGAAGCCTATTCCCGATGCCGTTAATACCTTAATCATGGCCATTGTCAAACATTTCATCGGAGATCCTTCTATCTATAAAGATCGTTCCGGAGATCTCCTCTCTACTCTTAAGTGTAAGACCTTAGGAAATTTTAGGTATTATAGGGATACCTTCCTTTCTCGAGTCTATACTAGAGATGATTATCACCAACCTTTTTGGAAAGAAACCTTCCTAGTTGGACTCCCAAAATCCTTAGGAGACAAAGTTAGGAAAAAAATCCGTTCCCAGTTTAACAGAGAAATCCCTTATGATCAGTTAAGTTATGGTAATATCATAGCTTACATTCAAAAGGTCGCTCTTAAAATCTGTCAGGATGACAACATCCAAAAACAATTAGCCAGAGAAAAGGCTCAGAATGGCAGAGATTTGGGAAATTTCTGCCAACAATTCGGTCTTCCTTGTTCTAAGAATTCGGGAAAGACTACACATAGAAAACCTTCTCAGCACCAGCTGAGTAAACCTCATCGCAAAGTCTCTAGGTTCAAGACTCGTCATCTTAATTCCAAGCCTAGTAGGCCTCCGGATCATAATCTTCCTCGATGGAGTACTAATCCTCCTAAAAAAGATACCAATCTTTCTAGAGAAACTAGAACTTGCTATAAGTGTAGTCGCAAAGGTCACTTGGCTAGATTTTGTCGAGTCTCCTCTAAGATTCGTGAACTCAATCTTGATCCTATTGTCCAGGATCAACTTAATAATCTTTTGATAAATTCTTCTGATAGTTCCTCAGAAGAAGAAGATGAAAATGTCAAGATATCTTCTGACGACATCCAAGCTGACGATGATCTTTCCTCCTCTACTAGCAAAAGTTCTGAATCTCCACTCATCAATGTCATTCACAATGATGAGCAAAATCTATTGTTTGACGCTCTAGAATCCATCCAACACCCTCAGGATAGGAAAGAGTATCTTGAGAGATTAAAGGCAATACTTTCTAAACCCAAACCTACGAGTTCAGATAATAGGTTTATCAATAACAAGTTTGATCTTACTCAAACTCTCAAATGACTGAAAAAATCTTCAGCCAAGCCAGTCACTATTTAGGACCTCCAGGCTGAAATTCGTTCTCTCAAATCTGAGGTCTGAGAACTCAAAACACAATCACAGTTGCACAAGACTATCATATCTCAAATAACTGCAGCTCTATCTGATAACATGGTTCCAGATAACCATGAAAATTGTAACCAGGATTATGAGTCTGATCATAATTCATCAAACGAAGATACTCTCTTTAACAACCTAATCAATCAGTATAGCATCCAAAAATTCTATATTGATGTTACCATTATTATTGACGACTTTGTTCTCAAAACTATCGCTCTATTTGATACCGGAGCCGATTCAAACTATATTTTGGAAGGACTTATTCCAACCAAGTACTTCTATAAAACTTCCGAACGGCTTAGGACTGCTAGTGGATCTAAACTAGAAATCCAGTATAAGCTTCCTTCGGCAATCATACAAAAAGACAATCTCCAGGTAGAAACTCCATTTCTTCTGATTAAAAATCTTAAGAATGATGTAATCTTAGGAACACCATTTATCAAATCCAATTAATATTTCCAGTGTAGGTATATCCACCCAACACTTAGGGAAGACAATCGTATTCAAATTCCTTGACAAACATGTCCATTGGAACATCAACCAAGTTGATCGTAAACTTAATCAAATCAATTTTCTAAAAGAAGAAATTTCCTTCAAACAAATTGAGAGTCAACTCTCTCTTCCTCATGTCAAACAACGTATCAAGAATCTTTCTGATCGTTTCCAATCTACCATCTGTTTTGACCTTCCTAATGCTTTTTGGGATAGGAAGAAACATATGGTCAATCTTCCTTATGAAAAGGATTTTACCGATAGACAAATCCCGACCAAAGCTCGGCCTATCCAAATGAGTCATGATCTTGTCACTCATTGTCAAAAAGAAATCAAGGATCTTTTATCCAAAGGATTAATCAGAAAGAGCAAAAGCCCTTGGTCTTGCGCAACTTTCTAATGTTAAAAAAGCCTCTGAAATTGAGCGAGGCGCCTCAAGACTGGTTATCAATTACAAACCTCTCAATCAAGCTCTTCAATGGATTAGGTATCCGATTCCAAACAAGAAAGGTTTACTTTCCCGATTACATTCGGCTAAAATCTTTTCTAAATTCGATATGAAATCTGGATTCTGGAAAATCCAAATCAATCCCAGTGATCGCTACAAGACGGCCTTCACTGTTCCCTTTGGGCAGTACGAATGGAACGTAATGCCCTTTGGTCTCAAAAATGCTCCTTCGGAGTTTCAAAATATCATGAATGATATCTTCAATCCCTACTCCAATTTCTGCATTGTCTATATAGATGATGTTCTTATATTCTCCAAATCTATCGACCAACATTTCAAACATCTTGAAATCTTTTTCAAAGTTATCAAACGAAATGGTCTGGCCATCTCCAAAACTAAAATCTATCTTTTTCAGACAAAAATCAAGTTCCTTGGCCATTATATCTTTCAGGGAACCATTAAACCGATTTGTCGAGTCATCGAGTTCGCTGACAAATTTCCCAATCAAATTTTAGAAAAATCACAACTTCAAAGATTTTTGGGTTGTCTAAATTATGTCGCTGATTTCTTTCCTCAGCTCAGTATCATTTCAAAACCTCTTCATGACAGACTCAAAAAGTCTCTCCCTCCGTGGACTGACATCCACACCAATCTTGTAAAACAAATCAAACAGCAAGTCAAAGTGTTACCCTGTCTGTATCTGCCTAATCCCAATCTCCTTAAGATTGTTGAAACAGATGCCTCCGACCTAGGTTATGGTGGTGTCCTCAAACAACGCATGCATTATACTGAGCATTGCATTGCATTCACTTCAAAACATTGGAACAAAGCCCAACAAAATTATTCCACTATTAAAAAGGAAGTTATGGCTATTGTTCTTTGCATATCAAAATTCCAATCTGATTTACTAAATCAAAAATTTTTAGTTCGGGTTGATTGTAAGTCAGCCAAAGAAATTTTACAAAAAGATGTAAAAAATCTTGCATCAAAACAAATTTTTGCCCGTTGGCAAGCAATTTTAAGTATTTTTTATTTCGAAATTGAATATATCAAAGTTACATCAAACACCCTTCCTGACTATCTGACTCGTGAATTTCTTCAGGGTTGGAAAAATGTGAGATGCCCCCAAAATTGAGAATGAAAGTTGCCTCTTCCAGAGGCCGTGGCAAATCAACCCGGGGATCATCCCGTACAGAACAATCCACTTCCTCAATAGAGGATGTTCAATCTATCCAAGTCTTGTCACAGACTGGAAATCAAGGGTCATCTACCCAGACTAGGTCATCAACCCAGCAGGCTATCATTAAGTCTGAGTCATCAACTCAGCAGACCATCACCAAAATGGGGTCATCTACCCCGCAAATAGCTAAGGGGTCTTCTACCCTAGGAACCAAACCATCCGACTATGCGATGGCCCTTCCAGTTCTTCAAGCCCTTCAAGATTGTGGGCTTACTAATCTTCCATCCAAAACTTGGAAGCAAATCTTTTCAGAGGAATCTGATGACCTCTTCTGGAATCAAAACCTGAAATCTATTATTTCAGAAATTGCTCAATCCAAAATAACCCTACATCCAAAAGAATTGGTAAAGGTGCCTCAACCAATTGCCCAAAAACAGCCTTCTTCCTATCTGCCAAAAGAAGGAAGATTTTATCCAACAATCCAAATGGAACCCGAATTCTGGGATCTCAATCCGAATAAAGTTTGTGAAAAAATCTTTCCACCAACTTTTTTATTTAAACCTCTTAGTCTCAATAAGACTAGAAGATTTTATGAATTTATTTTGGTGGACTCAAAATCTGTTTCAATTAAACACAATTTTGATAAAAATGATAACAATGTTATCACCCATTCCACACTACAAATTTTAAAAGTTTTAACTTTTAAAGATTTTGAAACTAAACCAAACCAAGTAAGGAAATTTTCCCAACCTTTCGACCCGATTGGTTATACCTACTGGGATTATATTCAGGCTTGGACCAATGTATTTTGGTTTCAAAATAAAAATTATCGGCACTCGTGGCTAATTTATTTTAAGAAAAATGTTCGATATTTCTTTCCTCAGTGGTTTGCTGAGTGGTGGGATTTTTTCGGACCAATTCAATCTATCCTTCCTGAAGAGATCAAGGCAGGATTCAATCAGTTTAAATCAAGAATTGAAGAAGGAAACAATCCGTTTCACCCATCTCTTTGGTTCTTCTCAATGTTTTCCTTAGCATGGATTTTTGCCTGGCACCATCAGTACCAGAAAAATGCAACAAATCTCAAGCTTCTGCCAATGTTAAGGAAACAAGCTTCAGTCAAATGGTGGGATCAGTTCAATGCCTCCCACGCCAATTCTCAAGGAGTGGCTTTATGGTTCCAGAAGAACCCAAAAAGCCTCAAAGCGGCAGATCCAAAGATCTGCCAGTTACTCTATCGTAAGGCCAAGATTGTAGCTGTCCTTGCAGCATCAACAGATGATGAAGCCTTGGCCAGAAATCTTCATCAAAACTTGAATCTCCTTTCGACAGACTCAGAAGCTAGTTCGTCCAAAGGCAAGATGAAGAAAGAAGACAGTCCGTCTCCATCCTCTTCCTCCGGTTCATTTTACCAGATAGAAGAGTCTGACGAAGACTGACCCCAATCCCGCATGCATTTTGTGGAAAGTCATTGTTCATCTTCAAGCACTGTAGCGGAGCCGCTAGTCCCTGTACACTGTTCACTGTAGCGGAAATTTAAGTTACTGTTGAAATAGTCGAATTTACTGTTGTAATAGTAACTTTTCAAATTCTATAAATTGTATCAATCTGAAAGATGAGAGAGCAGAATTTTAGACCGAGTCTCTCTCTCTCTGTCTCTCCCTCTCTACCTTTGTAATTCTCTGACTCCAATTAATACAACTATTTTGTGTTATTTTCTGCTTTCTTGCATAGTATCTCTGCATAACATCCGGTCTTGTGCGGACTACCGCCGTGTAACATCCGGGCTTAACTGTTGCATGCATAGCATCTCTCCTATTCTCTCCTTTTAGTTTGTAGATCCGTGGGTTTCTTTCTACCTTACCAGCCTCAGATTGTCTGATTTCCTGGAATTCAGGGGTTTGACGAGGAAGGGTTGGTATAGTTTTTTCGAGTTGCCAAGAGGTTGGTAACTCTACCTCATCCCATTTGATGAGTTTGGGAACAGCAACATTTGCTTTCGTCATCCCTCCTATTCTCTCCTTTTAGTTTGTAGATCCGTGGGTTTCTGGTATAAGAGCCAGATGGGGAAATAGGAGTTTATTGTTCTGGATCTAAGTTTAAATTTATCATTCAAATTATGATTTACTGCTATGCTATTCTGGGAATCTGGACTGTTTATCTGTTGTTATTTCTTCTGAAAACCTGGGTATTTGCCCTTGATTTTCGAAAACTGCGGTTTTGTAAGCCTTGTCGGGTTGAAAAACTCATAAGGTGTGACGCAGATAACTGGTACTGTGCGGATTACCGCCTTGTAAATCCAACTTTTTTTTGTTTTTCTTCTGTTCTGTTAATATTTCTATTTTGTTGTCCATCTCTTTTGTTGTTATGACTTCTTTGATTAATAATTCATGGTGTGTTTCTGGTATGTGGCCTGGGGCTAGATTGGCAGTAAGGCCCAAGGAGAGGCGGTAAGTCCATGTTGCCTATGTGCCTTTATCGGTTGTCTCTACCATGAATAATTATTTCATTGATGAAGTAATTTTGAAAGAGATGATGTTTTGTAAATCTTGTGATTCTGTTCGTGTTTTGTAAAAAAAAAAAAAAAAAAGAGTTTTTGTTCGTAACCTGGATATCTGAATACCTTTGAATGATAATTTTGTGTATACTGTTCACTGTAGCGAAAATTTAAGTTACTGTTGAAATAGTAGAATTTACTGTTGTAATAGTAACTTTTCAAATTCTATAAATTGTATCAACCTGAAAGATGAGGAAGCAGAATTTTAGACCGAGTCTCCTATGGATATATATGCATAGCTAATCATAATTTATCAAACTTATATATATAATTCAAATTATATATATATATATATATATGTATATTTATATATATAATTTCCACAGAACCAACAAGGAGCTATATATATCTCGTGGGTTATCAACTAAAATCACATTCTCCATACCACAGTATAATTCTTATTTGAGACACAACTATAATGATATTCGTATTATTGAAGATGTCTCTTAGAATTGTCGAAATATTAATAGCTAGTTTACTTTTTATTTTTTCCTCAAACAAGTAATAACCAATACCATGAGCCTTACCTTATTGAACAAAATGGAGTTTACTTTAACAATATTGAAACTTGTAAAGAGAGAGTTGGACTACTTATTCTAAAAGTCATGGTGAATTTGAATTATATTGCTACTTTTCCTGTATGTCTTGGATAATTTTTATTGTTGCCTCTATATTGAACAAGCCTCCAATTTTCCACTATGATGGAAGTGTATCCACAATATAGTTGCTACTGGTCTTCTTCAATTGTCAAACACTTACGTTTCTGTGTGTCTGAGCTGACGACAAGTATACAAAGAGTCAAAAACTTCTCACTGTACTATACTTATCAGTAAAGCTAAATATTTAGAGATTTAATAAGTAACCTTCACCAAAATATTATATAAATATCTCTTAAAAAACTGTTCTAGAAAAATATATTCTATCTCTCTAGTGCAGTCATGACACACAATGGTTAAGATGTCTATTCATAGAAAGTGCATGTCATAAGCCACGTCCACGATTTTATCTTAATGCCATCCAGAATTTGTCATTTGACTTTTACTTCAACTACCGTTTTTTAAAATAAGTACCTTTGTACAGGAAACCATGTGATCTGATTTGTCTGTGACACCTGAATAGTATGCTCATATTTCATTCGTTCCATTCTGAACGAATTGCGGATACTACGCAATGCCATGAACACAATATTTGTGATATGTCAAATATCCTGCAAAACAGTAATATTGATTTATAAATGAAGAGTATCCAACTTTATTACTATATGTTAATATTAATATTGATTTATTGATATAGTTAGGTGTCTCAGCACTTTCGATGGCTTTCTTTCTCAGGTCTATTCTCAAACTGTAGAGAAAGCAAACGGCCATCAAAGAAAAGAAAGAAAAGCTAAGAACGGCAAGAGCAGAATTAGAGAAACTCAATGAGCATTTATTTTCTTGACACATGAAAATATTACAATGGAAGGATAATATACAATTGACGTTAGGTGGAGGAAAGCGAAGAGAAGCAAGACGGTTACAACAAACCAAAAAATAACAAACTAACAGAAAAGGGAATCAATCAACCTAACAAAAATAACGGTTGTGGGAAAAGGACACAGGTGCGGCTATGGCGGTTGACTAAATCAGATTGAGCTTCAGGCTTGTGCCTATCATGAGTGTATTGTTGAGACCCCCCCCCCCTCCTCAAGTTGGGAATGGATATTGAGCATTCCTAGCTTGGAACAAGAGAGTTTGAACAGAGAGAGAGAGCTTTGGTAAAGATATTCGCGAGCTGCATGGTGGAAGAGATGGGAAGTGGGAAGCAATTTCACAAGACCTGTATTGACCTTGTCCCGAACAATGTGGCAATCAATATCAAGGTGTTTGGTGTGTTCATGGAAGACCTGGTTAGAGGCTATTTGGAGGGCATTGTCACTGTCACAAAACAGTAAAGAGGGACGGCTGAAGGGGACACAAAAATCTTCTAAAAGGAAGGTGAACCATTGGAGTTCACAGGTGGTGGAAGCCATGGCCCGATACTCAGCTTCAGAAGAGCTTTTGGAAATTGTGACTTGCTTCTTGGAACGCCACACAATGAGGGAATGTCCCAAATAAATGGAAAATCCAGCAACAAATCGGCGAGTGTTTGCATAACCTGCCCAGTCTAAATCACTGAAAGCATTTAACTATAAGGAGTTGGAGCTGGGAAAGTAAAGACCGGATCCTGGGGCCTGTTTGATGTAACGAAGCACATGAAAGGCAGCCCTGAGGTGGCTCATGGTGGGCTTGAACATGAAGGTGCTAAGATGTTGGACAACATACGTGATGTCAGGGCGGGTGGTGGTTAGGTAGATGAGGCGGCCAATAAGACAATGGAATTAAGAAGAGTCAGGAAGAAGAGACCCTGAAGAAGCATGAAGTCGGGTTGCATAGTTGATAGGAGTAGAGACAGGGCGAGAAGTGAACATGTCAGTATTAGAAAGAATGTCTAAAGCGTACTTTCATTGGCAAAGGTGAATACCACGAGCAGTGCGAGCAACCTCGAGGCCTAAGAAGAACTTAACATCACCCAGAGTTTTAACATGAAAGGTAGAATCTAACAGAGAAGTCATCTGTTGAATTTCAAGAAGATTATCGTCAGCTAGGATGATGTCGTCAACATAAATTAAGAGAGCCGTGATGGAGGACTGATGAAACTTGAGAAACAGAGAGTGATCAGCTGTGGATTGGGAATAGCCATGCAATAATAAGAAGGAAGACAATCTAGTAAACCACTATCTGATAGCTTGTTTAAAGCTGTAGAGAGAACGTTATAGTTTGTAGACGTGACCCGAATGAGCTTTTAAACCGGGAGGAACTTGCATATAGACCTCTTCAAGTAAGTCTCCATGGAGAAAAGCATTATTGACATCAAGTTGTTTTAGATGTCAACCATGAATAGAGGTGAGGACGAGGAGCAAGCGGACTGTGGTGAGTTTGGCGACAGGGGAAAAAGTGTTAATGAAATTGAGGCCCTCGAGTTGGGTGTAGCCTTCTGCAACCAAACGAGCCTTATGTCTCTCAATGGAGCCATCTGCATGAAACTTCATTTTGAATATCCAACAACAACCTATGGCCGTCTTATTGGGAGGTAGAGGAATGAGAATCCAAGTATGGTTTTCTTCAAGAGCAGTGAGCTGATCTTGCATAGCTTTAAGCCAGCAATCGCGTTTGGAGGCTTCAGCAAAGGTGCAAGGTGCATGTTGTGTAGAAACAGAGAGAATGAAATGTTTGTAGCGAGGAGACAAATAACTATATGAAAGAAAAGAAGAAAGATGAGATCGAATACCTATGGAGCTTGAAGAACAAAAGGATGGTACAGTTAAAGAGAGCATGTTGCAATGGAAATCATGGAGATAGGAAGGAAGTGCACGCTTGTGGGTGGAATGGCGCAGCCTGCTAGGGAGGGGAAGGCTATCATCAGGAATGGATGGAAGGCTGGGAGAAAGAGGAGTAGAGAGA
The DNA here is from genome assembly GCA_037954015.1 of Psophocarpus tetragonolobus. Lineage (NCBI taxonomy): Eukaryota > Viridiplantae > Streptophyta > Magnoliopsida > Fabales > Fabaceae > Psophocarpus > Psophocarpus tetragonolobus. Next base: position 18,194,091 of record CM075689.1, on the reverse strand, counting down.
GGTGGTATCTTAGTAGGACTTGGTAGTGTTGGAGAGTGATAAGTGGGCTCAGGATGGACAGATGGAGGGAAAAGAGTAGGCTGAGAGGGAGAGTGGGATTTGACAGGTGGAGGGACAGGTGTTGGAGTGGCCTGTGACTCAGGTGAGTGTATAGACAAGTGTTGGTATGTCTCATTTGTGGGCATGCATTGGTTGGATTGTGTAATGGAGTTATTACATGTAAGGTATGGAAATTGATTTTCATGGAATAAGACGTTTCTGGACACTTCAAGTTTTTGAGTATGTAAATTGAACAAAAGGTACCCTTTGGTATTTGACTTGAAGCCAAGAAATACAAGGTTTGGCTTTGGCACTAAGTTTGGTTGAGTGGCAGACAACGTTGAAGTGTAGCACAAGAAACCAAAGACCCGAATGACCTCTACATCAAATGGTGCTCTATGAAGTTTTTCATAAGGTGAGGTGAAATTCAAAAAAGAAGTAGGCAAACAGTTGATTATAAAAGCAGCATGGGTTAGTGCAAAAGACCAAAAGGACAAAGGTAAATTGCTTTGGAAAAGGAAAGATCAAGTGATGTTTAATAGGTGTTGATGCTTGCGCTCAACAATCTCATTTTGTTGTGGGGTTTCATTATAGGTTGTTTGGTGTATTATGCCTTTAGAGTGATAAAATTCATGCATGTCAAATTCTTTGCCATTATCCGAACATATGATTTTAAGGCTGGAGTCAAATTGGTTATTAGCATAGTTAATGAAATTGATCAAATGTTTTCTCATTTCAGACTTGGCAGGCATCAAGTAAATTCAGGTGTATCTTGTGTAATCATCTATTATTGTCAAAAAATATTTATGCCCGTGAAAAGAGATTTTGGAGCAAGGGCCCCAGATATCAACATGGATTAAATGCAGAGGTTTAGATGCATGAGAAAAACTAAGGGAAATCGTTTCTGTTTGGCATGGTGGCATACATTGCAAGCAATTTGTTTAGTCTTTCCATCACTTATGGAGATACATTTGTAGTAGCGGGTCAGGGCCTGTAGGCGTTCATTGGACAAGTGCCCAAGACAAAAGTGCCACAAGTTAATAGGGATGGTCTTACAAATGGGTTGAGTAATGGTGGTCATAGCAAAGGGTGCAGATAGGTTGTTAACAGAGAGGGAGTAAATTCCAACATGCTTTTTAACTGTACCAATCGTTTTCCTCGTTCTCGCGTCCTGTATGGTGCACAAATTATGGGAAAAAGTTAGTTCATATTGTAGTGCTCTTACAAGCTTGGATATAGAAATCAAGTTATAATTGAAAGATGGAACAAACAACACGTCTGTTAGGAAAAGCTCCTCATTAAAGATGACAGTTCCTGAGTAAACTGCTTTAGCATGTTGACCCGTGGGAAGCTTAATGACAATCAAATTGATGCTCTTATAGGAAGTGAAATATTTCAATGAAGATGAAACATGGTCAGTTGCTCCTGAATCTAATATCCAGGTAGCCAAGTATTTAGACTCAATAGACAGTGCAGTGTGTTAACTAATACCAGAGTTGTGTTGACTGTAGGAAAAAACCAAACCTACTTGATTGACATGAGAAGTGTTGGTACCGGTAGAGACATGAGATGCTGAATTTCCAACACTCGATTGATGGATTAAAGCCATTAAGGCTTAATATTCTCTAAAAGAAAGCTTGTGATCTCGGATTTCACTAGACAGTTGCTAATTGTCAGTACTTTTGTTCTCATCAGTCACGGCCTAATTCACAGTCTTGCTCTTCTTACCATAGAACTTGTGACTTGGAGGGAAGCCATGCTTCCTATAGCATATGTCTACAGTATGTCCTGCCATTCCACAATGAATGCATAATTTGTCATTCTTGTTTGGTCCATTTTGTTGGTTTGACTGATTCCTCCCATTGCCTCTTTTAGAAGGGAAGTCGTGTTTGTGATAACACACATTTTTTATGTGTCCAAACTTGCCATAAAAATTGCACAAAAAACTACTAGTTCCATCACTCTTATTTCCAGCACTAACAGCGGCAGTAAAGCTATTCCCTTTAATTTGCCTTTCTTGTTGAACAACGTATGAAAAGATTTTTTACATGGAGGAGAGAGGATCCATAATGAGGATATTTGATCTAACATTGTTGAATTGTTCATTGAGACCCCGCTAAAACTACATGGCCCTGTCCTTTTATTTTAGCTCATTCATGACCTCCACAATCCCACAACAGCATTTAAGCAAACACTTAAAAGCCAGGTTAGGCTTACAACTCTTTAACTCATCCCAAACATTTCGCAATTTGGTAAAAAACTAAGTAACAAAGGAGTCACCTTCTCTTATTGATGCAGCCTCCAATTGCAAATCTAAAATTATGATCCTATCGCCTTGCGAGAATCTGGCACGAAGATCTTTCCACATGGCTTCAGATCGATCCATCCATAAAATGCTCTGAAGGATTTGTGGTGTGACTGAGTGCAAAATCCACGATACGACCATATCATTGCATCTCCTCCACACTTAATGCAGTGTATCGCTCTCATCAGGTTCTATCGATGTTCCATTAATAAACTCCAACTTATTCGTTGCACTTAAGGTAGTGACCATGGCTTTGCACCAAGTATTGTAGTTTTTCTCGTCTAAAGTAGGAGTAACCAACATTATGGCTGGGTTTTCTCCAAGATGAAGGTACAGATAGCTATGAATGTTGATTGATGGATCCAACTCATTATTCATGACCGAGGATGAAGAAGCCATCACAACATAAAAAGGTGAAAACACAGAGCACGCAAGCAGAGCTCCTCTAACAGAAAAGCTTTGCTACCATATAGATAAAGCAAATGACCATCAAAGAAAAGAAAGAAAAGCTAAGAACGGCAAGAGCAGAATTAGAGAAACTCAATTAGCATTAATTTTATTGACGCATGAAAATTTTACAATGGGAGGTTAATATACAATTCATGTTAGGTGGAGGAAAAAGAAGACAAGCAAGACGGTTACAACTAACCAAAAAATAACAAACTAACAGAAAAGGGAGTTAGCCAATCTAACAGAAATAACAATTGTGGGAAAAGGACACAGGGGTGTGGCTATGGCGGTTGATTGAAATCAGATTGAGCTTGAGGCGGGTGCCTATCACGAGTGTATTGTTGAGACACGCTCATTTTCACTAGCTAGTTATTATGCTATGCATGTGAAAATACAACGAAACTTTAATCTCTCCATCATGGTTATCAAAATCGCGAGTTAACTCATAAAATCGTAGGAGTTTACAAGTTTACAAGTTCCAGACGAGTTAAATCGCAATAAAGTCAGAAAAGTAGTAAACTCTGAGTAAACTCGGTAAAATCAGAATAAACCCAGTAAAATCGGAGTAAACTCAGGAATAAACTTCTTAGGTGATATTTTTCTATGTTGACTCTAATTTTGAGTGTTTTGAATATAATTTGTTCTTATGTCTAAAAATTTTTTAAAATTTTAAATGTTGTGACTTTAATTTCTACCTATTTGAAGTAATTTAAATTTATTATATGAATTTGAAATTATTATGTATTGAAAACTTTCAATTTTTATGTGATTTATAGTCATGTTTTTAATAAAATAAACTCTTACGATTTTACGAGTCAAATTTACTAAATTCTCACGAGTTTACATAAACTCTCGATTTTGATAACCTTGTAATGCATAAGGTTACCTTACCACTGAACCACGATTACTTTTTGACATATATGTAAGAAAAATATATAGAGCATGTTTACGTTAAAATTTAAATTTGAATGGACAGACATACATCTCCATGATACACAACTTGTGGTTGCTTTTTATTTATTTTTAATTTGACAAGGAGATTTTTAACAAGGAGAAAGATTTTTAACAAAAATCATATATCAAAAGAACTTGAAATTATATAAGTTTAATATTATGTATCTTAAATAAAATATTTGTTCTTTATAAATTGATAACCACTTTCTCGAATATTGGAGAAACTTTGAACAAACAAGGTGGTTGATTGTTGATCTTCACATAAGGAGTTTTTAATATATAGGTGTTAAAACTTGTAAGTGATACAAATTATATAATCTTATCCTTCCTGCAAGTATAATTATTATATAATAAAATACAAAAGACATATATAAAAAGGTGTTACCATACATTTTCATTTACAACTTTATAAACATCCTGAAGTAGAAAGTAAACAAAATATTCTTTATCTATTAAACTATTTCTTGCATTCAAAATTCTTGTATTCGGTGCTTTCACCATTTTATACCTATTTGAAGCGTAATTACTAGATAATTTCAATGTCTAGGTTGTTCTGTTACAAAACCACAATACTGTATCAATGTTGTAATGATAAGGAAAAACTATTTCTAATGTTTGGCCTTATTTATATGCCACTCAATCGAAAACCTGAGCTGTGACTGGTCGAATGATGCTTTCAGATGGGTTGTGTTGTTAACTTGTCTTGCCTCCATGCATCAAGCGGTTATAAACCAACTCAAACCGACAACATTTATACTATCCTTCAATGAGGAATAGAGTTTTTGATCTATCACGTGCATGTGCATGTGCTTACCACATTATGAGGCTATGAAGGCTCAGAGCAAGACTGTGATAAGTTATTCCTAATTGTATTAATATTGAAACAAACGCAACTCATCACATCTCGCCACATTCGATACACTTGCTTTAAAATACATTTTATATTAACACAAGAAAATACAACTTATATTTAGTTTAGCCATCTTTTAAATTTTGGACCTAACTTCCAATTTTTCATGATATTTAGCTACCAAAAATGATTTTGACTAGTTAAACACTATTATTAGACATTTTCTAGCTGTTTTGAACCACAATATTACAAACTACCATAAAGTTTAATATAATTAACAGCAAGTCATTATTCAACTGCAAAATAGACAAGGAGTAAAAGTGTCGAAAGAAAAACAAAAGTTTAACTGGTCAATAAAAGTTCAAAGACTAAACAGAAATTAAGAAAAAGTATTAGGACTAAAACAATAATAAACCTTAAATTAACTAATGGCATGTAAATGCCACACCAATTTTTAAACATGGTAACCAAAGAATGTAGCTGTGTATAGCCATGTCAACTTTTAATCGCAAAAATAAACAAGTACGGGTAGAAAATGAGTTTAAAAACCTTGACCCCTTAACGACAAGTTAAATGGCAAAAATAGAAATCTAAAAAGTTTAGGAACTAAAAAGATAAAGTCCAATAATGTTGGAAGAAACCTCAATACAAATTAATTGGAACCAACGTCTCCAACGATAATTAATTACCTAGTAAGCAGAGCAAAGTATTTTCTAATCATAAAGAAAGGTGAACGGTGTATTAGAGCCATTAAAGGATGTATAGCCAAGTGAACACAAAATGGGTATATCATATCAGGGCATCACCCTTTAAAAGCACGTTTCTAAAGCCAAACAAATATTAGGCATCTCACTCCCCTCCCACACATTCACTGGAACTAGTATTCAAGTCTTGCTTTTCTTTTCTTTCTTTTTTTCTTTTTCCTTCCTTTTTCTTCTCTTTTAAAGAATTAAGATTACTATATGTTTTCTGACATGCTATGATGACAGAACAAACCTCGGCATCATCTTGTGGAATTTTCCTAAGCATAAACTGAGCGGATCTATCATCGCCTGCAGCCAAAAGTGCCTGATACATTCTGCAACCATAGAAAAAATTAGCAGCTTGATAGCAAAAGCGGCCCAATGGCATCAGGGAGGCCCAAACGCACCAACCGGTTGCCCCAATGGATGAAGAATTATGTACTACTATCGAAAATCTAAAACAGAGTTAGGAAAAGTGAGGGAGAGGCTTACAGCTTACCTCAAGTAACTTAATACATTGTAAGGAAATCCAGCAACCTCATATTCTCTCCAAATCAAGCGAGCATTATTCAAATCTCTAGCATTGGCACAAGCACTTAGAAGAAAATCAAGACACTGCCGGGAAGGCATAACGCCAAGCTCATCCTTTATCGCCCAAAGCAAGTCCAGGCCAATCTGTAAATGAGTGGACTCAGATGCTGCAATTAGAGAAAATACCTACAGACACAAAGTTGATATCAGTAAGACACCTGTTCGTTGGAGTGATTGTGATATCAGTAAGACACAAAGTTTTTCCATTTCCATGTGTAGTTCGTTACAAAGCAGCCCATAAGAGTTCGAACTCAGACACAAACTGTATCAATAACCCAGCATATTCATTCTTATAATATTGCAAGTTCATAAAAATTAAACCAGGAGGGAACAAGAACTCACTGCATCGAAGAGAGCTTCCATTACTATTTCCTCATTTTCGAACTTGTCCTTAAGTTGTTTGAACAATAGAATAGTACAACTGACCCAAAAATTAAAGTATAAAGGTAAGCAGCTTGCAGAATACATATTGAATACAAACAAATACAATACGGGAGGGGTGTAAACATCAAACCTCAAATTCTTGTTCTGTATACAGTACATGATAACCTTGAAGCAAGCATCAACCCAATAGTCTAGATCACTCACTTCCTCAAGTAGAAGCAGCACTCCATCCAACTCCCCATTGAATTGACTGAAAGTCTCCTAAGAGTTTTCAGTAATTAATTATAAAATTGAAGGTAGATGATAGACAAATCCCTAATATAAAACCTTACAATCAGAGTAATAACAGCTTTTGGCTCCAAATTATGTCCAGATTTCTTTATCTCCTCATATATAAGAAGAGCCTCAGACAATTGCCCGTGTGATGCAAGAGCGGAGACAAGTACACTCTTGATTTCATTTAAGTTCTTGATTGGTATGTTTGGATCTAAAACTACCTGCAACATGAAACACAAATTACGCTCTATACCAATATTGAAGAAAGAAGAGATTTATAACATGTTCTGTGTCCTTTACAAAGTCACTTCAAAAGGGAAGTGTAGAAAAGCATTGCATATTTAGATATAATGAAGAAATTAACTAATTTAGGCTAATTTTCAGTATTTACTTAGGAAATTAAACTATATGTGTATTGCCTGTTCACGATTTATCTTTCTATTTTTATTTTCAATTTACAGTGTACAAAAATTTATTTTTTAACAATATGTGAAATAACCCTTGTAGTAATATGCCATCAATTTTAAATTAAATTAAGAATAAAATAGAGCATGGATCTAATTTTATTTGAAATATATACTATAAGATAAAATAATTAAATATTCAATAATTATGATGTATATTTAGTGAGATTATTGAATTAAAAATATGTTCGAAATGTTAAATTTTTTTATTTAAAATTAAATTTAACTATAGATAAACAAAATTGTTTTTTCATAATATTTCTTATTTCATTTCCCTTTCGTTTTCACATAACCAAATAAAAATAAATAAACACTTTATGTAATTTCTTTCTAATTCCATCCTTCCAAATAATATAAAATTTCACTCTAAAATCACTTAAATTAATATCATTTTTATTGCTTTCCTCTCAATTTCACTTCCTATCGGTGTTATAGTCCCAGTAAACATAATGCTAGGTATGCTGCTTATACCTGTTTTGCCTTCTCCAATTCTCCACAAGCTGCGTATGAATTGATAAGGGCCATAAAAACTTGTTTTGTAGCTTGGACTCCAGATTGTTTCATTTCTTCACAGTACTACAAAAAAATATTGTAATTAGCAACTCAAAATGTCCATACACCAAATCTTTATGATCAGAACTTCATAAACATAAACTTAGTTACATCAATTCATCAAAAGTGTATGAATGCAGCTACAAGTATGCATGCATTGAACAAACAATTAACAGTTAATCATGTTCATATTTTTGGGCATGAATGGTAAAGCATTTTATAATCAACAATTACTAGAAATTTACTGATTTCAGCTCTCCCATTGTTATGATATTGACATACATAAAAGCATATGAACTTGATCTGTGTACAACACAAACACATTGTAGGGATTATTTCAGCATACTTTCAAAATTCATTTAACCCTGAATCTTCCAAGGAGAATCCCAATAATTTGTTCACAGGTCAGGCTTCCAAACAAATAAAACTAGCAGAACAAAAATAGCATACAGGAGAAGGGCATACACAGAGCCACACTAAACAAGTGGTTAACAGTTGTATGTGCTTTTATTTTAAATTTTATATAAGGATTCTAAAAGATTAGGCAGTTGAGATGACAATTGAATTATTCACGTTGTATCTGATTTGGTTTCCCTTATGTTCTCCCTATCTTAAAATTCTTATCCATCTAATATGAGTGGTTAGGATCTCTATTTGCCCACAATGACTTTTACAAATTCTAGACACGTCAAAGCTGCTAATCGTCATCTGTGATCAATGTCCTTGGGTTTTAGTTTACAGCTTATAACCCAGAAGCTGAGTGGAAGTATTAAAGATTAGATATTATTCCTTTAGTTATCATTAGATAGTAATAAGGATTTACACCTTATTGCCTATTATTAGATTGATCCTTAGTCGTGAACAGATAGATTCTGTGTAATCTCAATAGTGATCCTATTTGATTCTACTCGCTCATTATAAATAAAGACATTGCGTAGTCATTTAAGACACACACTGACACACTTTTAAGAAAACAAATGGAGAAGATCAGGCATTTCATACCTCAAATGGAGAAAACATGGAGCAAAAGGGTAACTCTGAGTCACTCATTTACTCTAAGGAACAACTGGAGCATTTGTATAAGTTCTTTTCAACTAAACGTCAGTTATTTCATCCTCTTTTCTAAAGGTTTTTCTTTTTCTAAAGCTTATCTGATTTATAAGCAAGTCAAATAAAATTTAAAGGAACAATATCTTCTCTAATTATGTGAATTTATTGTAATAAGCCTATATAAATCAAACTCTGAGGTGTCATTCAAACACACAAATTTACAGCTCTATGTCTCTCCTTTCTCTCTTTCAACATGGTATCTAGAGCTTGAGAGGCCATTCTCACTGCCTACCACCTGCCACTACAGGTGTGCAAAAAAACTAGCTCGAACCGAATTGGTTTTGAACTGAACTAGTTTTGAGTCGAACCAGTTTAATAAAAATTAACCGAACTGTTTTTAAAACCAGTTTGGTTCGAACTGAATTGTTTTCAAACTAATTCGGTTCGAACCGAACTAAACCAGTTTTATAAATAGTTCAGTTTACTGGTTTATAAAAAAATATTTTTTTCGTATCCCACAACTTTGTGAAACTTTCCACAATCATGTGAGAAACACGCTTAATAGAAAAACGCACGATCCAGTTGTCCACATTATTGTGATCATGTCCAAAACACTGTAAAAAATGAACTGACAAAAAAAAAACCAATTCAAAACTAGTTCTGAACTAGTTTATTTCGAAGTAGTTCAAAACCGGTTTTATAAAAATAATTTGGTTCCGAACCAGTTTCCTAAAATAGTGTTTTTTAAGTTTAAAAACCGAATTGTTTCAAACAATTTGGTTCGGTTTGGTTTTTTTGAAAAACCAGTTTTTGCCCACCCCTACCTGCCACTTGCCACTCAACGCCTTGTTCCCATGCCATATTTTTGCCTTTTTTCCTCCTCATGGCTTACTACAGTACATCCTCCAAGGGTCGATACCCTATTTTCTCCAACTTTTATCTCTACTAAGAAATTAGATGGTTCCAAATATGCCATTTAGTCTTCTGACAGGAACTTATGGATTATGCCACAGGTACAAGGACCACCTCACCACTGATTCTATAACAGTGATAGATCATGCCAAATGGGAGAATATTGATGCCCAACAGTGTAGTGCAATCAAGTCCTACCCTTCATCCTTCCATCAAACCGATTTTCCACCCTCAGTTTAGAGGGCAAATAATATTGGAGACTGTGAATGTTAAAAGTTACAACAAACAATTGCAAGTACACTAAACCAAAAAATAATAAAATGACTTGAATGAGTTTATGCCCAATTGCTATTCACGTATTGCTATGAAGTTTAAGTTACCTTGATTATATCCTCTTCTGTTTCACAATTGCTAATCAAATAGCAGAAGGTCTGAGAATCAGGTTTTATTTTGGCATCTTGCATGCTCTTGAGGACTCTCAACCCACCTGTGATGTTCTTCTACAAATATCAAAAACTGTGAGAAAAAAAATGCATTATCTGAAACAAATTCAATATTTTATTAATTTTATTTATTAATCAAGAGAATAAAAGTTCAATATCCACCCAATCTACACTTTGAAGCTTCTAGCATGCAAGTCAAGAGACAACTTTAACTTATTGTTGAAAATGACAAATTGCAACATATGTCATTTCACATTTGAAATTAAAGCAAAACGTTCTAATCTGGTTGGAAAAATGGTTAAATGTATGACTGAGAATAGACTATCCTAAAAGTCCAAGAATGTCACCTCTCGAAAACATCCTGCCATTATAGCATTGTACATGTTTGTTGTAGGTTTGAAATTCATTTCCTCCAAGTCACCAATGATCTTGTATGCACCTTCAAACTTTGTTAAGAAAGAAAATACAAAATAAGTTTGTTGCATATTTGACATGATAGTAATATCAGACATACAACTTAAATTCCTATCAAAAAGGGGTTCTTTTCTAATTTTTTTTATCTCTTGTAACCTAGAGCAGCATTTCTCAAGTGGAATCAATGAATAATGTTCACCCATTTTCTTTTTAAGTATTTGTTTTTGGTTTCAGAGCAAGTATCATAAATTCATAATTGATTTTGCCTCCAGTCAAATGAGATTTTATTCAAAATATAGATAAAAATCCAAACTCACACCAGTTTTGTAATAAATTTGATCAGAAGTGATAAAAATGTAGCGTTTGCATTAGGTTGAAATATTTACACTAAGTTTTGTAATAAATTTGCAAAAAAATGTAAACTCACACCAGCTCCCCTCAAAATCAATTTTGCAAGCATTCACCCAAACACTATATCTATAGCAAGATAATTAATTATTAGGTCATTTGTCTTAGGGAGTGGCTTTAGGAAGTATATACCAGATAACAGAATTTCATCTGCTTTTAGGGAGTAGCTTTAGGAAATAAGATCACATTGGAGAAAATGTACATAATGCAACCATGTAAACAAAATAGATACAACTTACATCTTTCATCCTCACGAAAAAGTGTACCAAACACCTGCATATTTCACCATTCAACTCCAAATGATAGCGACATATTATGGAATAGATTCGATGGACCTTTATTTTTTTAGTCATACATGGAAGGAAAGAAAAAATAGATTAGTATAATATGAAGCATAAAGGTTCGAGACAATTAAATGTGATCACAGTTAATTTCAGCATAAAATAATGAAGCTCTAGTGAAATATATAAAATTAAAAAAAAAATTGAAGTGTACTCTACTTTATGCGTGAAATTCCAGGAAATGCATAAATGGGAAAAAGTATGATAAATATAATTATGTAATTTTCATCAATATCCAGATATAATGAAGGCTGTTCTTGCCCAAGAACCTTTTTTCCCATATTTTGTTGTATAAATCACAAATTCTAAGTCTTTGACAATCAATCAGTCATTTCTAAGCAACCTTTATAACTGGTCTAAAAGGGTTAAATTTTAAGAAAATTGGGAACTAATGTACTTGAGTTATTTTGGATTTGAAAAATGGTCAAAAATCAGTGAGTGACTTCCTCATCTATCTATATATATATATAGATAGATGAAATGACAAGAATAAATATTAAAATACACAACTGACTTCAGCAAATGTTTTAACCGAAACATTTCGTTTTCATTCTAATTAATTAATATTTCACCAAGTCTAGGACCTTCACCTTGCATTTTAAGCTCTTAAGTCGAAAAACATAAAGTGGTATTAGACACTTTATGACCAATTATTTGGGAATTAAATGATCGACAACCCATCCAGTAAACATGTATTTATAATATATAAAAGCTAAATTGCAAATTTTGTCATTGACATCTCAGCTTAAGTTTCAATTTCATTTAGCTAAGTAAGCTTGTTACTGAGTTGTCTTCATATAGATTATTCTCTTTGATAAACTAGCATACCCCATTGCCTGGAAGCTTCTTGCTATGTGAAAGTATGGGGGAGGGAAATTGTACGCAGTTTTACATTTGCATATGCAGAAAGGCTGTTTGCGGATTTGAACACATGACCAATTGGTCACGAAGACACAACTTTACCGTTACGTGAGGGCTCTCCCTCTAATATATCCTTTGTTACTGAGTTGTCTTCATATAGATTATTCTCTTTGATAAACTAGCATACCCCATTGCCTGGAAGCTTCTTGCTATGTGAAAGTATGGGGGAGGGAAATTGTACGCAGTTTTACATTTGCATATGCAGAAAGGCTGTTTGCGGATTTGAACACATGACCAATTGGTCACGAAGACACAACTTTACCGTTACGTGAGGGCTCTCCCTCTAATATATCCTTTGTTACTGAGTTGTCTTCATATAGATTATTCTCTTTGATAAACTAGCATACCCCATTGCCTGGAAGCTTCTTGCTATGTGAAAGTATGGGGGAGGGAAATTGTACGCAGTTTTACGTTTGCATATGCAGAAAGGCTGTTTGCGGATTTGAACACATGACCAATTGGTCACGAAGACACAACTTTACCGTTACGTGAGGGCTCTCCCTCTAATATATCCTTTGATATCAACTAAAATTATTCTAACCAAACATCTAAAAACAATGCATATTCTACGTACTGTTAAACCAAATTTAAATGTACAATAAAATTCTAAATAAGAAACATAATTACTATTAATTTATTATTTAAAAAAGACTAAGATACTCAGCACACACATCTATATCTAGTTTAAATTAAATTAGAGCAAAAGGTAGTTTTGGCCTATAGTTTCTCCTTCCTTTCAGCCCAAAAGATCTAGAGATGAATGGATTATTATTCAAATTATTAACAAGAAAAAACAGGGGAGCTGCAGTGAGGAAGATGTAGTATACCAAAATATATTCGTAAGATTCCTCACAAATTTGTAATATGTACTGTAACACCTCAGTTGACAAGGTAAAGCCTGCTTCACACATATTTTCAACCATATCAAGAGCTATGTCCACCTGCATGAAAAATAAAAGGCAAATAATTTAATTAAAATGAAGTCTCCATACTAGAAAGAGGTAAGAAAAGAACAGAAAACAGGAGAGAACTCTTCTAAGGATTTTCCCTTCTCAAAGGATTTCTCCTTTCAAAAGGAGCCAATGCTCAATTTACAATGACAACCAAGACTCCCTCTCCCCTATCGTGCTGGCCCTATTTATGGCTAATATAACTCCTCTAACCAACTAACAAACTAATTCATTAATATTTTAGACTTTGTCCTCCTTATATCCTAACACATGTGTACCTATGAGACAACATTTAAAAAATGGTCTCTAAAGGTGTAAATAACAGAATTTCTCTGCACATCTAAAACACCCTTGCTTTCTTGTCCATCAACTATCAGTATGTTAAATGGTGCAAACCACTGTAGACAGAATTGCGAGCTAGCTCACATAATCGCACGATTCTGCGATGTTACTCACCCTCTCCAATTTCGTGCAGGGGATAGAGGGGCTCCATGACCAAGCGGAATCGCAAACGCGCATGAGCGTCACGCCGTCACCATCACGCAATGAGCGTCACGCCTAGCCATGTCTCATGCCATCACGAGCGTCGCGCTTGGCAGTGCCTCACGCCGTCACGAGCGTCGCGCTTGGCCATGCCTCAAGATCAGAACCCAGTGCGTCTCCGAACGTCGTCATCGTCACTGACTGTCTCCTTGCCGTGCCGTGCATCGCTGTCTATCGCCTTGTCGCGCCGTGCTTCTTCAAGTCATGGATCGCAGGTCATGACTCTTTCTCTTCTCTTGGCAGTTGGTACGTAAAGTAAGTTATGTTTGTCTCTTTATCTTCTCTTCACATGTAACTTGAGGTAAGTTACGTATTACGTAACATTTCAACTCCCAACCTTTCAACTCCTAATGAATCAAGAACCTCTTCTCATGAACACGCCCACACCAAAAGTCTGAAACAAACTTCACATTAACTCACGAGTCACGAACGAACCTCTTCTGACGTTCTTTTCTCGCCAACACTCTGTTTCTCATTCTCTCACGTTTTCTCATTTACTGAACCTCTTCACAGAGTCAAAATCGTCTTCATTAGTTAAGGTGTGTCTTCTTCTCGAGTCATCTTCTTCGCAGTTGTCTTCTTTGCAAGTTCTTTTTTTAGAGTCAGACACATTTTTTCTTTTTTGTTCAAGTTTTTAAGTTTTAACTTTTATTCTCTTCTCTTCTCTGTCACTTCATCTTCTAGAGATGACAGATGCAAGAGCAAATGTTGGTGCCCCTTCACAACCTCCAACAGTGCATGGAAAAACAGTGGCAAAGAATGCACTTGGAAGCAGGACAGATGTGGCTTGGAAACATAGCATTTGTGTTAATGGAGATCAAAGGAAAATTCAATGTAAATATTGTCAAAAAGTATTGACAGGGGGTGTTTACAAATTGAAACATCACTTGGCTGGAACACAGAAGGATGTTGGTGCTTGTAAAAGTAAGCGATGAAGTGAAAAAAGTGATGTGGAATGTTGTTTTTAATTTGCAAAAAAATTTGATGAAGAAATCAAGCTTTGTAGGGAATGAAGAGGATGAGGAAGAAGGACAAGTTGGTGAAAAGAGAAAAAGTACAGAGTGACAGTGACAAATATATTTAAAAAGAGAGGAATGAGCACACAAGCCAGCATTAATAGCATGTGCAAGAAGGATCTCAGAGAGGGTGCATGTAGAGAAATTGCAAGATTTTTCTACCTTAATGCCATATCTTTCAACCTCCTTCATATAATGACATTTCTGAATATGATTGAAGCAGTTGCAAAACATGGTCTAGGATTTAAACTTCCTTCATGTAATGATATCAGAGTTAAGCATTTAAAAGAAGAGGTTGAGGACATAAGTAAATCTTTGGAAGAACATAGGGCTGCATAGAAGAAACCAAGGTGCTCTGTAATGACTGATGGTTGTACAAACAAGAGAATGAGGACTATAATACATTTTCTAGTGAATAGTCCTAAGGGAACAATGTTTTTGAAGTCTATTAATGATTCTTCCATAACAAAAACAGAAGATAAAATATTTGAGATGATAGATGAGGTTGTTGAAGAGGTTGGGGAAGAGAATGGCATCCAAGTTGTTACAAACAATGCTGCTAATTACAAAGCTACTAGGAAATTGTTGATGGAAAAGAGGACAAAATTGTATTGGACACCATGTGCAACACATTGTATCGGCTTGATGCTAGAAGACTTTGAATATCCCGATTCATCAAGAAACAATTACTAAAGCAAGAAAAATAACAACATATATATATTCAAGGAGTGCTCTCATTTGTTTACTACACCATTTCACAAAAGGAAAAGACTTGGTAAAGCCAGGTCTAACTCGTTTTGCCACTTCTTAACTTGCTTTAGGTTGTATTCATGAGAGCAAAAGTGCTCTAATTAGAATATTTACAAGCAACAAATGGAAGGATAGTAGATTTGCAACAACAAAAGAGGGGAAATTACTTAAGGATGTCATTTTGGACAAAGAATTTTGAAAGAATATTATAATTTGTCTTAGATGTGCATGTCCTTTGATTAAAGTTCTTCGAATGGTTGATTCAGATGAGAAACCAGCCATGGGGTTTCTTTATGAGGCAATGGACCAAGTTAAGGAGAATATCCACAAACAGTTGAATGAAAAAAGGTATTGATTAAATGATTATGTTTACAATTATAATTGTTTGTTTGAAGTTTTATTTAAGTCAAAATCAAATTGTATTTAATTTATTTTGTTTTAGTTATGAGCCTCTATGGGATATAATTGATGAAAGATGGGATAACCAACTTCACAAGCCTCTACATGCTGCTGCCTATTATCTTAACCCTGAAATGCATTATGGACCTAATTTTAGAGTTGATTTAGAGGGTAAAAAGGGTCTAATTGCATGTATAGAAAGGATGCTGTTAGATGAGGATGAACAAACTTTAATTGATGTTCAAATAGAAGACTTCAAAAATAAAAAGGGATTATTTGGTAAACCCATGGCAATTAGAGCCGTGGGTACGAAGCCTCCAGCAGCATGGTGGGAAACTTATGGAGATGAACATCCAGAGCTACAAAAGTTGCCATTCGTGTATTAAGTTTGACCTGCAGCTCTTCTGGATGTGAGCGGAATTGGAATGCATTTGAGAGGGTGAGTAAAACTTGAATTATGTAATGTGATACATTTTCATAATTTAGTTGCTTAGCTTAGCCTTATGATTTTGCATTCGAATTTGCTTAGGTATATACAAAGAAAAGAAACCGTTTGAAGCAAAACACCATGAATAGTGTTGTTTTTATTATGGCTAATTCAAATTTTGGCAAAGCCAAAGCAAGCTAAAAGAAGTAATGGAAAGCTACCACTACTTGATGATATTGAATCTGATAATGAATGGATTTTTTAAAGTGATGGAGTTGACGTGAATGAAATCAATAAACTTACTAACGAATTGGATATTTCAAATCCAAATGAAGATGATGATGATGTTCTTCAAATGCCACCTTTAGATGAAAGTCAATTTGCTACTATGTTTAATGAAGGAGAAGAAGATCAAGAAGATGGAAGAAATAATGACATCTTAGATGATTGTGATTTTAACTTAGATGATTTATTTAACCTCATAGATAGAGTTCTAGAAATACTAATTAGATGTTTTAACATTTAAGATCTTTTGCGGTTGAAAATTAGAAGTACAAAATTTGAAGAATTGAAATTGTTTTGTTTGCCATTTTGACTATTTGAGTTTAGTATGAATTTTAACTATTGGCTATTTAACTTATATTGTGCTTATGTTATATTATTGACCTTTTACTATAAATTTAACTTTAATTTAGTATTTGAATGCATTTATATATATGATTTTTAATATTTTACAATTCATATAGAATCTACATTTTGAGTTACGATTCTATATTTACGATTTTGTGAACCCCTATCCGAGTTGCATTAGAATCTCGATTCTGTCAACCTTGGTGCAAACCCCAAAATTCCTATGCATATGAAAGTAATTTGTCGGGAGAGATCAACCCCTTAAATGAATATCAATACCTTGAGGAATTAGTCATTGCCTTTCAACTAAGGGATATCCTGGAAAACCAAAATATATTTTCTATGCTAACATCTTATTTATTCCCTATTAACACTGAAGCTGTAGCATTGGTTCAGTTTTGTGAAAGTGACAAATTTACTGAAACGAATTACAGTTTCTCAAACTACAACTTCCTTGTTTGAAGAAGTTATAGCTGGTGCTCCCACAGTGGTCCCACTCATGCCAGTCTATGCCACCTTTTGAAAATCTTGTAGCACCTCCATAGCTCCAAATCTTGGACTTCCATGAATTCCATACAACTGGAGGACAATAGCCACCATTCTGCTGCTAAATCTCAAGCTAGTTGCATGACTTATAACCAGGTGTTCAGTTCAAAGGTGTGAATTCTGCATTTTGTATCAGTTTGAAGACCACCAACAAAATAACCCACTATTATCCCTCTGGTAGTTTCCTTGCTTGAGAGGACAGAATCCAAAGGCTTCAATTTCTTTATTGAACCAGTGTACAGTTGGTCCTTCCATAACCAACTTGGTGTAGTTAATTCTTGCATCTCCAGTAGTAGTCTGCACTTTAAAATGTTTTTGAGCCCTTGGGAGCCTCCCCAAGGGCCTTTCCCAATGAAAGCTGGCAGCTCTACTTTCTTAACTGCCGTCTGATACTCATCTAAGCCATGGTGGTGATCAGTTTGACCCCATTATTGCAGAACCATTCTCTCTTTGATAGTATGATTGAATCCCTCAATTTCTTCGTCTATATGTTTGTCCAATAGCTTCATTCAGTCCAATAGCTTCATTCATTTAGAAGTTTCTCCGACAAGCAGACTTCCGACCTTTCTACGTTCTCTCATCCATGCACTCCAATCTGTCATCCACACTAGATAAAATTCTACTCTCAATTCTAGCTGACCCCTTCAAAATTTTCCTCCAATAGATCCATCCTGTGTCACCCTAGACCCTAGTCATGGTGTATCAAACGATCAATGAATTTGCAGGCCTTAGAATTCTCCTCTCTTGGGTTCAGCAGTATTTAAAATACAACAGTGAACAGTATTTACTGTCCCCAGAGTCAGACTCCTCCTAAAGAGATGATTTCTCAGCCCAAATTACAAGACAACACACATTCCTTTCCTACACATATTTAATAATATGCAACTGCTCCTAACTTAGTGCCAAGTGTCAGCGTGACAGTTACTATTAAACAGTCTAATAAAACATAACTGCTAATGGCAATTATTATTACACATATTATGATAATATATTACCACCACTTTCTACTAATAATAATTTTCATAACTGGCCCCAACTCTCTGTTCACATAAAAATGAGATTAGGATGGTGTAATTTCCTAGACCAATGATTAAACTTTTCAGATGTCTTCTTCTTCTTTATCAAGTTTAAGATACAAATAACTTCAAAGTGAGTGGTAAAAAGGGGATGCAAAATTACATTCTGAAAAGTGACCAGCCTCTCCACTCTCCAGAATTAATGGAATCAAGGAAAAAGAATGTGATAACATAGTTGGAGCATGAATGTTCTATTCGAATTTTATCATATTAAATCATAAATGTAACGGTCTAATTAATCAAACAGTGATCCAGACTCCAGAGACAGAATCTTGGATTTAGTTTTCAAAACATTGCAGTAAACAGGGTGTTGGGTTATGCTACTTTCTTTTTTTATATTCTTTTATTATAAATACCAATCTTTGAGGCTAGTCAAGCCTTCAAAAGTCAATGGACAAAATGCCTGAAAGAATATAAAAGGAAAAATATTTTCAGTCAGGACTCATGATTAATGTCAATGATAGAAAAGGAATAAGTGGAAATGTCACTTATGGTGGGAGAAATAAAAAGATTTGACAAAAAAATTAGTATGTGAATAAATTGTTTTGACATAATTTAAGTAGTTAGCATGAATAATAAACATATTAAAATTACCATTTGACCAATTTTAGACTATGGTAAGGCAGGTGAAGGATGTATGGAGCAGGATTTGAGTGTTCCCTAAAGGCTCTTAAGAGGGCACTAAATACTCATCTTGTTATCATTTTCCTTCTAGCTTTTTATCTTATCTTTTTCCTTCTCATGAACAAGGTCTTGCAACCAATTGGAACCCACAAGGATGAATAAAAAGAGTCATACCTTGTCTAATCTACAACAATGCAAAATGAGCTTTACATATGATGAGGATGAAGGCAACACTTCCAGTAATTCATGCATATTCTTGACTTTTGGGACGATATCCTCAACCTTCCACAATACCAAACAAAACACATAAGAAACACAAAAATAAAATAATACTACTTTAGGCTAATATTATTCCAAAAATAAAAAGGACATGCAGACATCTCTTAACTGAGGTCAAATTTTTATCAACATTATACACTTTGGTACTCTACAAGCACGATAATGTTGATTCCTGCTCAAAACAAGGTAACTAGTAATCCAGAAAGCTTCGAGAAACTTTAAAAGAAATATTCATCACAAACCACTTGAAGAACCTTGGACTATCAATGACAAAAGTTAATGATACTAAATATCTTAAAATATGTCAGTATTAATTATATAAAAAGGTGGGAGCAATTACATAAAAGAGAAGTTGGAGAGCAAGTTTATTAACACAAAGTCAACAAGCAATATAAAAAGATATAAGAACATGTTTGGATGAGCTTCTCCAGAAGCACTCTTAGGAAAAGAAATAGACCCACATTGGTGTGTAGAGTAGCCATTTACTCTAACATGACCAGTTTTCCATCCTTCCTCTAGCAAAATCTCACCTGTGAGTTTGACTCTGTCACTCTGTAAATTCACCAGAGAGTAAGAGAATTAGGCTATCCTATTGCTTAAAACCTTGCACTAGGCCAATGGGTTATTGATGGGTCTATTTCTTTTCCTACTAATGCATAAAAAATCTCATGAACTTGTCCCTTTACCCATTGATAAGACCACTGTGGGCTATTGATGGGTTTATACAATGGAGACCGTCCACATTGATCATTATAAGGCTCACTTGGTGGCCAAAGGATACACTCAGATTTTTTGTCTTGACTATGGGGACACTTTTGCTCCAATGGCCAAAATCACCTGTCTTTTTCTTGCTATGGCTAACATCTGCCACTGGCCTCTTCAACAACAACATATTAATAATTTTTCAAGAAGTTTACATGAATCAGCCACTAGAATTTACAATTGCAAATGACATTGATGATTTGTAGGTTTTGTCATTCTCTAGATGGTTTGGAGGAATCTCCTCAAGCCTGGTTTAGTAATTTTACCTTTGGCATGACTCGTTGTGAGATTGATCATTCGATGTTTTCCCTTAATTCTCAGTCTAGCCTTTGCATCTACTTGGTTACCTAAGTTGATAATATTAATGACTCCACCAATTTCCATTGCCTCAAATTTCATCTCCAAACTCAATTCCAAATGAAGGATTTGGGTCTGCACAAATCCCCAACTGTCATTGTGATTTACCAACGGAAGTATGCTCTAGATATTTTAACCGAGATCAGTATGTTTGATCCAGTTAAAGTGAAATTGTGAATGCTTGACCCATTTCCTAACTAATGTCTAGTGATACTCCTATGGATCTAAATTTCCATCCTCTTTCAGATTAGCAGGAACCACTAAAAAACCCGAGAAGATATCGTTTAATGGACATACTTAACTACCTCATTGTCACTAAATTGGGCATCACATTTGCGGTGAATGTAGTTAGTCAGGTTCTAAACACCTTTTGTAATACTCATTGGTAGTACTGTCAATAGCTGATCACAGAAAATCGTTTAAAGTTGAAAATGCACTATATCATATAGTGGATAGCATTGTAGGCAAATAGTAGAAGCCACATAGTGGTTGAAATTATAATATATATAACTTATATATGCACTAAAAGTAAGCGTTTATGCAAAAAAAAAAAGTTCAATTAAGTCCTAGTGAGGCATAAAATACAATAAAAAAACTGAAATAAGAGAATGAGAACTAAAAAACTTAAAATTTGGAAGAAATTAGACTCAAAAGAAAAGGAAAGAGATTACAAAAAGGGACAAATTAAATGGAAGAAAAGAGAGAGGAAAGTGGAATAGATCACTAAGTAGTGTTTCGAAAGAAGAGTTTAAGTGTTACTGAAAGGTTGTATGGCATACAAATAAAAGGCTTATTTTAAAAGTAAGGAAGCCCAACTTTTGTTAGTAAAAAGTTGAATAGAATAAAAATAGACTAAATTATAATTTGTGTCCCTCAATTTATTTAATTACTAACATTTTGTCCTTCTATTTTTAATTCCTTACATTTTATCTTCTATTTTATAATTTGATAACATTTGAATCATATGTTAGATGATAGTCGTTGACGGTTAAACTATTAATGTTGATTTTTCACGTGACTTGATTGAATGACTTTCCACATTGACACATAAGTAAAAAACTTATTTTTTGCATAATAGAAGAAAAAGTTCTTTCTATTTTTAGAATTAGATTTTTTACCCATGTGTCAACGTGGGTAGTCATTTAATCAAGTCACATGAGAAGTCAACTTTAATAGTTTAATAATCAACGACTATCTTCTATCAAATGACTCAAATTTGATCAAATTATAAAATAGAGGGACAAAATGTGAGCAATTAAAAATAAAGTTACAAAATGTCAGCAATTGAATAAATTGAGGGACACAAATTATAATTTAGCCAAATAAATAAGAGAAGCACACATACTACTTAAATTGTCACGTGATTGAGTTTTAAAGTATGGCATCAGATGAGATTTTTAAACATTTGACAACTTCAAACACAATCTCCTTATAAAGCCAGGTTTTCAATTTTGCATGAAGACCCACAAGCCCAAATTGCACCTTCCTTATCATTTTGTTTATTCAAACATGAACTCTAAATGCCCATCCAACCCACTCTGCTTATGCAACATACTAAAATCCCATTGCTCTGCCATGATCAATCTGTGACGCAAAACCCGCAATGCACATGACAGCCACGAGGAGCAAGGTAATATACATCATTGGTAAATAAGGAAATAAAGATAACCAATCATTAGGAATTAAGTTCATTATTAGGTTATCTTATATTATTATTATAACAATACTGATTATAAATTATAAATATAGAACATGTGTGGTCAATTAACACAATTACATAAAGCACTTTCTCTATAGTAGGCTATACTACATTATAATCTAAGCTTTTATAGGAATTGAGCCATGAAAACAGTCTTGGTTGTCAAATCTGAAATTTCATGAGTATGATATGCAAGATGCCCAGTTTCAATCCTAATGCATGTTTATGAGAATTCCCTGTTTGATCACCCTGTATCTTGTTCTCTTTGTAACAACTTCAAATAGTATGGCAGAGGTTAGGTAAACAGAGTCCTCTATATGATCCTTTTAGTTTTGTATGCAAAAATTATGCAGATTAGAAACATTCATTCTGTCTTTGTGATTGAAGTTTCAAAACTAAATGTAGGATTAGAAACAAAGTGCTACTAAGAAACAAATTGTAGACAGGCAGAAGTGCATTCAAATATCACATAGCATCAAGGACATTTACCAGAAGCATTCATGAGAAGTTCCTCACCACTAAATTTGGAATGCTAACAGCATAACTAACAATGAAGTTTGAAATATCATCTGCATCATGATCTGCATTACATAAGAATCGCTCATTAAAATACTTACACATACATGGCAAAAGCTTTAATACTATGAAAATGAAAATTGATCATGAATATAAGTGCAATTGTATTTTAACTCTTACTATGTAGCCCAAACATTATGACTACAATTTTAAACTAATTCCAATTTCTATTAGAATTAAAATTGCATTTACGATTCTATATAATAATGATAACTCTACAAACCAGATAAAACCCATAAAATATATATAAATCCAAGGAAAAACAAAGTTGAAATATAAAGCAGAAAACATATAAATAAATAAAAAATGTCGTCATTTTAGAAACAGAAAAGTGGACCACCTCTAATATCATCAGCAAAGATGCTTAGATAAGAAAATGAGATCATAATCATACCACGTGTTATCAAATCCAAAAGTAAATCATCCACAACAGATTCCAACTGGAGCCTGCCTAATGATTGGAAAATATATGCAATAGATTTTGCAGATGAAAGCTTTGTGATGTCTATATTCTTCACCACATCCAAAATCTGCATCTTCCCACCCCTTTCACAAAGAGCCATCAAGTAACTTTCTGCGACAAAAATTTGAATTCAGTTGAGTTTCATGTACCACAGGAAACAAAAAATGTTTATTTCAATTTGGACATCAAAATACATAACCAGAATTGAGTTAATAATTATGTTATAATAAAAGATACGCTGATGTTGAAATAACTAAGCTTGACACAATCACTTCTATTATTAGGAAGATAGATGCCAGTAATGTAATGCGAATACAATTTAGCATGAATTCAGTTTTCTTACCGTGTTTCTAATGTTTAAAAAATTAATTGCAATAAAAAGGCATAAAACATCCATTTCCAAACATGTCACTTAGTATTTCCAGGTAGCATATGAAATGAAGAAGAATGGCTTATGGAAGGTATCATCCTTGTCCCTATGTGAAAAAATAGACACTCATGAATTTCTTAGTAGACACTCGTGAATTTCTTAGTAGTTGTTATTAAAACCCTACACTGGATTTTCAGATTTGGACAAAATAAATCATAAAAAATTATTGCACACGAAAAAATGATTCACAAACCTCTTAAAGCACAAGTGTCTTCTCCATCTTCAACTGTAATATATTCACAAATATCCCGGATCATTTCTTCATCATCAACTCTCAACCACAGCAACATTTCATAGTAACCCAATTGTGAAGCTGAACAAGGGTTCTCAGCTTTGATAATATCAGAGAAAAGTTGAAACTCTTGAACCAAACCCATATCAACTAGATACTGAAGAAGTGGACCGTACGTTTTCTCTTTTACTGGATACCCAAGATCCCTCATTGATTTAAAAAGGTGAAAAGCCTTACTCATTTCTCTTAAGGCAGTGCTTTTGTTGGCAGTCGCCCTAGCCTTGTTTATGCACGTTTTTATCAATGCATTGTACTCTTTCATACCTGTTTCTCGACCCAAGTGACCAAACACAGTAACTGTCTTTCCTGTTCCTAGTTTATCTGCGCACAATTTAATTAACCTGTCAAAACGATCTTCATTCGTGTATTTAAAAATCCATTTTCGTTTCCTCTCACGTGCTACCTCCTTCCGTTTCACCAACAAATTTCCATGAGACAGTTCTGGCATCCAAGGTATCTCTAAAGCACTTTTCCTTTTTTCTTCGTCATCATCAATTACCTCTGAACCAGTCTTCTTGCCCTGATTAGCTGCAAAAGAAAAAACAGCACACACCCAACATTGATATAAAACAACAACATAAGCCAAAGAACATTTCAATTCTCTCAGGATCCATCTCATTCAAAGAAAAACAGCACACTTGTACTCTCACAGTAATTTTCACAAACACCTACCGCACAATATAGCAGAAAGCTCAGAATTATCCCCATCTTGGTCAACCGAATCCCCTGCACCAAAACATTGAAAAAACAGCATCATTACACACCCAAATACCACCAAAACACACCAAACTAACCACCAAAGAAACAGAACAACAGAAACCAACGCATTTGCAATCACAAAGGCCAAAACTTTTCTAAGCCATTTAACTCCAAAAACCAAAAACCACTATCGCAACAAGGCTCCTCTACAGAAGAAAACATGGGCAGGCGTAAAAATTAAAACTTTTTCAAAGTTACCTGGGGAAGAGTCACGAGCCAGGTCGAGCTCCGAGGAGAGGTGCAGTTCGTCTTCGGATTCAGAAGAAGATTTTGTGAAGGGGGCAACGTTGGCGTTAGGTTGGCGGACTAACAACTTGGAGTGGAACAAGGAGCTGAGGGTGCATAGGTTTCTTACGGTGGGGGCGCGCATCTAAGCTCTGCAACGAGGTCGGAAATGAGTGTGTTTGTTTTGCTGCTCAATTGTTGCTTCCTTCTTAAAACGCGTTTTGAGTTGGTTTGCAAAGTTGAAGTGGGAAATGGAAGAACACAACAATGTGTCTAACTACAACTCTGCATACGAAGAAACAGCTCTGAAGAACACACAGAACAGAACGCAAGTAAATAAGGAAAAATATTAAAATGGTGTAACGGAGGGTAGCACCCTGTAACGCAAGAAAAAAAAAAAAAGTGTATTGCTATTTAAAAAAAAATTAAAACAAACTGTAATAATATTTTTAACTTTTTATCAAATTTTTATATTTTTTAAATTAAATTTCTTTTTAAATTTAAAAATATTAGTTTTTAAGACTTTTTTATGTTTGTAAACATTACTTTTTAAAAAATCTTTAATAGGAAATACAAAAGTTATTATTAAAAAAACATAAATAGTTTTAAGGGTCCCGCAATTCATGATAAATTTTGTGTCTTTATTTTAATTGGTATAAATTATCACGGTAAAGATTTTTTACTATGTTGTAACTTTTACACTAATGCAATCTCTTAATTTATTACTTTTAAAGTATTAATAGATGAAATCAATAAACTTACTATAAATCACTTATTATAAATCAAGATATATGATTGCATGTCAGTGTAAAATTCTTTACAATTAGTGCATACCAATTAAACTCTTATTTTATACATCCAAAACAACTAATAAAAAGATAGTAATAATTTGAGAAAACTAATATTACATAAAAAATTAATAAAGTGATATTATTTAATAAAAAAATAATTAATATTATATTGAAAAGTTAAATGAGACTTTTTTATTAAATGAGAGGCTGATTTAAGAATGAAAGAGGGTAATAAATAGATCGATCAATAAACTAATACAGTCAAAGGTATCTCTTAATAATATTCTATTTACACATAATGAAATTCAAATCCTTTAAAATCATTTAATATCATCTTAATTAATTCATCACTTGATTTCATGCATGTGTACATGATTGAAAGGCATCTTCTTTGAAGAATCAGATGAATGCATGTCTATATATTATGTATGTATCTACAGGTACTGTCAATTATTTTTCATTTGTACGAAGTGGAGAAAATAAATTAGCATATAAAGAGTTATGCCACGTACGGAATAAAGAGAATATTGAAAAACATAGAGTGAAAAATAATATTCGAACAATACATAAAAAAAAAAAAAGAGCTTTAAGGAAGTGCTAACTTGCTGAAGATATATATAAAAGAAAATTCATTAGATTGTCAAGATTCAAGAACCTTATTACTTTTGCTTCTTCAAAAAAATTCAAGAACCTTATTTGATAAGTCAAAATCGAAAAATTACTCATTTATTATAGGTAAAATAATCATGCTATAACTTATTGTTGCAACAATTATTACAAATATAAAGAATCCGGACCATATATTTCAAAATAAAATAAGTATGTGTTAAATTAAAACTATATTGTATATTAATATTATTATATGAAAACAATTAGAGGTAGATCATAATAGTTTATTGGTATTCTGTTTGGTTTAGGAAAGAAAAAAAATATAAATAAGTAAATGTTAGTCACTTTGTGTGTGTTTGTGAACAAAAGTTAGATCATAGATAGTTTATCTGTATTCTGTTTAGTTTAGGAAAGAAATAAAAACTTAACAAAAAAAAATAAGAGAAACATTTTTAGACTAGAAAAGTGATGAAAAATAAATAAAATTTAGGCCATTTTTTGTATAAAAGTATGGATAAAATAAATAAAGAAAAATAAAATTTTATCTCCACATACTTAACTGGGAGAGAAAATATAATAAAGTATTATTCAAAAAACAATTATTTCCATGAAAATAGATATGGGTTATATATATATATATATATATATATATATATATATATATATATATATATATATATATTTTATTTATATTACTTTACATACTTTTAGTATATTTACTTAAATAAATTTTAAAAGTATTACAATATATATAATATTATTTAATCAAAAGGAAGAGAAAGATGTATAATGTGAAACCAATAATATTATTGAAAATTAAATAAATAAAAAGATAAACTCTACTGTGTTGATCGTTTAGTATATATATATATCGATCTCTCTTTAATCCTTTTTCTTAATTTTTTTAATTTTAGTAGTTACTACTTTAATTTATTCAGGAATTAGTATTCACGATGTTGCGTAGTAGGTTAGACCGGAAGATAGAGTTTTATTACATTTAATTTAAATTAATATTAAAACTTGTTTTACTATTCATCACTTTGTTGCGTGATTTTTTTACGTTAATTTATATTAAAAACTTGTTTTCTTCCGATTTGTTTTTTCATTCTATTGGCCTCTCCAACATTTTGTTTGATTTACAAAAAATGAAAAGAATTTAAATATTTTTTCTTCGTTTCAAAATATCAATATCCCCTTTTTTTATTTTACGTAATAAATATTTAATTTTTGTTCCATTCAAAATATTTATTTTATTTATATTTATATTTTAAGATGATATTCTATTTAGACTTATAGTTTAATTCAATTTAATTTAAGTTTATGTTTTAGAGAGAAATTTTAAAATAATTTTGTTTGGAGCTCATAAAATAATTTTTTTATTTTTTATTTTTTATTTTTTATTTTTTAAGAATTTATGGATATTTGAACATTATAATGAATAAAATTTATAGCAAATTTTGTTTTTAAAATATTTTTAAGATATTATTTTTTTAAAAATCTTCTTGAATATGAGTATATATCCATAAATATTAAAAAACTCTATACATATCTAACTATAAAGAGAATTTCATTTACCACCTATCTATTTTTTTATTCTCACTTACTAATTTAAAAAAAAGAATATACCTCATTTATTTAGTTGAAAAAAATAACATGTTTTACAAAATACAATTTTCCTATAAGGAAATTTGTTTTCCTTCCCAGAACAGTATCCTCCATAGAAGAAATTTTTAAAAAATTATATATTATAATTTAATATTTTTATAATATATGTTTTTATTCATTATAAAAAATTAATTAATTAAAATATAAATATTATAATATAAATTTTGTATTTTATATTATGATTTTTTTATTAATTATAAAATAATAAAAAATTTACTTAAGAACAAAGTGCTCCATAAGTAAAATTTTTTATTTTATTAATTTCATATTTTTATAGCATAAATTTTTTTATTAATTATAAAAATCTAAAAAATTTATAATAAAACTTTTTTATTAGTTATAAAAATATAAATTAATAAAATAAAATTTTATTAATTATAAAAATTTAAAATTAATAAAATAAAAAAATTTACTTACAAACAAAGTGGTTTGCAGGTAAATATTTTATTTTATATTTTTATAATATAAATTTTTTTATTAATTAAAAAAATATAAAATTTATAATATAATTTTTTTATTAATATAAAAATATAAAATTATAACATATAAAACTTTTTAAAATTTCCTTCTACAGAGACTATCCGTAAAACAAAATTGTAAAAGGAAATTCTTTTCCTTCTGCAAACAACCTATTTTGTGGAAGAAAATGTTTTTCCTTATATGAAAGAAGCTATGTACACAGAACTTGTTACTTTAACCTGTTTTGTTTATTTCTTTTAACTAAAAAAGGGAAAGTATATTTCTCTTTTGTTAAGGTTAATAGGCAGGAAAAAAAAAATTGGTAGGAGGGTCTCTCTATGTGAAAGAATTAATAAGCTTATTTAATTAACAACTCAATTTAAACTGTTTTCTAAATTCTATGATTATTATTACATTTCTTCATTTCTCATCGTAACTTTTTTTTCTCACCTTAGTTGTTTATTAGCGAAAACACAGATGTTATCGTGCTTGTGTATTCGCATTTTTATTTTGATATGTTATAACAATTTCAGAGTTTTAATTTAATATATTTTGTAAAAGCATGATAGAATATAAATAATTCATTGTGTTGTTTTGCATATAATAATTTTAGTTTAGCATATTTTAAAATATATTTTGTTAATTTTTATATTTTTTTATTTATGATAACATAATAGAAACATGTCACATCATCAACGAATACGTCAAATTTCCAATGAATTTGAAAAAATGTAAAGAGAAGAGAGTTTGAATAGAACTCAAAATATTGTTGTACATATGTATATAAATGTTTATTAAAAATATTTATGATGAAGGTACATATTATATATATATATATATATATATATATATATATATTAATGATATTTAAGGAAGATTTATTTGTTGTAAGGTAGAATTTGGAAAGATGTGCATCTATTAATATGAGATACAATATATTTGTCAGAGTGAGAAAAGTCATAAAATGTTTAAAAGGATAAAATAGTCATAAAATATAGACACCAAATGATCTTATTTTCATTAAATAATACTAGGAAAAACACAAACATTACTGCATCTATGTATTCTCATTTCTATTTTGATATATTATAATAATTTTAAGGTTTTTATTTAATATATTAGCGAAAACACAAACATTACTGCATCTAGCGAAAATACAGACATTACTGCATCTATGTATTCTCATTTCTATTTTGATATATTATAATAATTTTAAGATTTTTATTTAATATATTTTGTACGAACATGATAAAATATAAATAATTCACTATGTCATTTTAGCCAATAAAATTTTAGTTTAGTATACTTTGAAATATATTTTGTTAATTTTTATATTTTTTTGTTTATCATAACATGATACAAACTAGTCAGATGATCAACGGATATGTCAAATTTTCAATGAATTTGAAAAATAAAAAAGATAAGAGAGTTTAAATAGAACTCAAAATATTATCGTACATGTGTATTTGCATGTTTAATAAAAATATTTATGATGAAAGGTAAATATATATATATATATATATACATATATATATATATATGTATATGTATTAATGATGTTTAAGAAAAAAATGATTTGTGGGAAGGTAGAACTTGTGCAGATGTGCATCTACCAATATGGGAAAAGTTATATTTATGAGAGTGGAAGAAGTCATAAAATATTTAAAGAGTAAAATAGTCATAAAATATGAATTCTCATAAGCCTAACCAGCAGTAATAGCGAACTAACATTGTTCTAAAAGGGGAATGATCTTATTCCCATTATATAATCCTAGCAAAAATAGAGGTGTTACTGTGTCTATGTTTTCGCATTTCTATTTTGATATGTTATAACAATTTCATAGTTTCAATTTAATATATTTTATAAGAATATGATAGAATATAAATAATTTATTGTGTCATTTTGCCTATAATAATTTTAGTTTATTATATTTTAAAATACATTTTGTTAATTTTTATATTTTTTTGTTTATGATAACATGATAGAAACATATCAAATTATCAACGAATATGTCAAATTTCCAATAAATTTAAAAAAGCAGAAAGAAGAGAGAGTTTAAATAGAACTAAAAATATTGTTTCACATGTGTATCTGCATTTTTATTAAAAATATTTATAATGAAAGGTGTATATATATATATATATATATAATATACTAGTGAAAAAATAGGCATTGTCATGCCTATGTATTCGTATGTCTATTTTAATATGTTATAACAATTTAAGGTTTTTAATTTAATATATTTTGCAATAACATAGTACAATATAAATAATTCACTGTGTCATTTTTTGCATATAATAATTTTAGTTTAGTATGTTTTGAAATATATTTTGTTAATATATTTTTTTGTTCTTGATAACATGATAGAAACATATTAGATCATCAACGAATATAACAATTTTTCAATGAATTTGAGAAAATTGAAAGAGAAAAAAGTGTTTTGCATGTGTATTTGTATTTTTTATTAAAAATATTTATCATGAAAGGTGTACATATATTAACAATGTTTAAGGAAGATTGATTTATGGTAAGGTTAAACTTATGAAGATGTCCATCTATTAATATAAAAGAAGATATTTTTTAGAATGACATAAAATGTTTAACAAAGTAATTTTTTTCTTTTTGTTTTTTAAAAAGGGAATATGTATTTTGAGAAGTGAACATCAAAAGGGAATTCTCTTTATTAATAGTATAGATAATATAATATTATAAATTATTTATTATACATATGAAATATAGATAGTAGGACAATTACGTCGACTCTCTCTTTTAACAAATTAGTTTTTTCTTTTTTTTTGTTAAAATGGTAGAATAAATATTTTAAAAAGTAGACATGAAAAGGGAAATTTCCTTTATTAATATTTAGATAATATAATATTATAAATTATTGATTATACATATAAATTATAGATACTAGGGCAATTGTATATGTTGTATATAAATGTTTAAAGTAGTTTGTTTAAAGGTTATATAGTTGATCTACTGTCAAACTCTATATATATGAAAATGGGTGAATGAGAGGTCATGGGTTAGAGTATCTCTTTTAATAAAGTAGTTTTACCTTTTAGTTTTTAAGAAAATAGAATAAGTATTTTGAAAAGTGAACATTAAAATAGGAGTTCCCTTTATTAATAGTATAGATAATAATTATATAATATAAAATGATAAATTATTGATTTTATATATAGATTATGAATAATAGGGCAATTATGTATGTTAGATATAAATGTTTTAAAGTAATTTGTTTTTAAGGTTATAAGGTAGATCACGTGGCAAAATCCATATATGGGAAATGAAGGAGGGATAGGTCGTGAGTTTGAATCACTTTTAGTAAAGAAGTTTTTTCTTTTTATTTTATAAAAAGATAGAATATGTATTTTGACAAGTGAACATAAAAAAAGAAAATTTCCTTTATTAATAGTATAAATATATATTAATTGGTTCCTTATTTGGATTGGGTTGAATTTTTAAAAACAAACTTAATTGGTTTCTAGACTAGGGTGAGTCGAATGATGACCCGATCCGCTCGAGGTCACGTTCATGACCTGAACCCTACTTATAACAATCTGACTCCCACTATGTCACATTTTCAATCTCCACGCGACCCATTAAACCACAACCTGAGTAGATAAAAATGATATCTCCTGAATCAAAGGGAAAAATGAGCATAGCCTCAAGTTTATAAAAAGAGGACAAGGCCAACATCCATAGAATGACCTAGCAAACCAATAGTTAGAACATTTGGCGATCATAATAGGAACGGATAAAAACTAAAGTCAACAACCTCTTTTATTTTCAATCATGATGGTATGAACGTGACGTGTAGCAACCTCCACCTTCCAACTAACAGCTCTAGATCAACACCCAGAAGAAATGCATGAATTCGCCAAGAAGAACAGGAAGCCAATGCTCGAGTCGCCGAAGTTGAGGAAGGCAGTTGCGAGGTGCAGGTGGACGCCCAACGGCAGGTCGAGGCTGCACAATCAGAATTTAGGGCACATATGGCAACCCTGGAGCGCACAGACCTCAACGTCTACCCAAAACCCTAATGAGATTTCTAACCCTTCTCGTGAGAGATTGAAGCCAAACCGATTCCACCTCACTTCCTTGTCGCCAAGATGGAACCCTTCAACAAAAGCAGTAACCTAAATCATCACTTGTGGAAGTTTTGCTCACAAATGCTCATCAGCGAAGGAAACAACGTGGTCTGGTGCAAAATGGTTGCCAGAACCTTAAGCGGGTCAACTCTGGATTGGTTCAGTATGTTGTCCGATAGATCACCCGTTTCGAGGACTTCTCACGACTATTTGTGACTTATTTTGCAGCAAATAGATAGAAGCCCCCAATTGTAGCCTACCTTTTTAACATAAAGCAGAAGCCAGATGAGACATTAAAAAAATACTTGACGCACTTCAGTAGTTCCATTGTCATGGTTACGGACCCCAATGAAAGAATGCTAGTCGCTGCCTTCATGAGGGGCCTTTGCGCCAACCCATTTGAGGAGTCCTTGGTTCACTAAGAGCCCAATAACATGACTGAAATCAAGGTTCACACCATTTGTCACATCAATGCATAGGAAGTAATGATACAAGATAGAGCTAGAGCAAAATGACAACAAGGTTAAGCAACAACATGAGGACGATGAGTTAATTAGGCAGACCAACTCATCCCACGACCACCCAAAATTGCGCCACTATGAATATGACCTGCAAAACTTACCTCCCTAACGATTCCACACAAACAGGTTTTGCAGAACGTGAACACTACATGACGAATACATTTCCTTCCCATGTTAGATGTTAGCTAAAGTAGGAGCGGGATTCGTGGTGCAAGTTCCACTGCACGTACAAACATGATACGAAGAAGTGTTATGCCTTGACAAGAGAGATAGAAATGCTCATAAGGGAAGAACACTTGTGCCACTACTTTAGAAACGCCAGTCAGAGCCAAGAACAATAGCCAAGGTTGTTCCCGCCTCCCGAAGAACCAAAGTAGAGATGAACTGATAAAAGTGATCATGAACAACCCATCAGATGGGATTTCAACAGCATGGTAGGAGGATTCACCAGTGGGGGACCTACGTCGTCAACACAGAAGAGGTATGCACAATCAGTCCTCAATGTTCACCAAACACGAAGCTTGTGCACTCGCCAGCCCCAGTGATCTCCTTGACATACGAGGATTATGAAGGGGTCATATCACACACCATGACCCGATTGTGATCTCGATGGTCATGATGGGCTACAACGTCCACTGCATCTTGGTGGACCAAGGTAGCTCTATCGATGTCCTTTTTTGGAACACGTATGTTGGGCTAAAGATTCCATAAGACCTCCTTCGAACCCACAATCGAGTTCTGGTAGCTTCACCAGCGAACAGGTAGAGGTAAGAGGCTATGTTGACCTCCGCACCACCTTTGGCTTTGATAGAACAGCAAAAACAATTGCCATACGCTACCTGGTGATAAAGGCCCCATCATCGTACAACGTATTGTTGGGTCGACGTGCTCTCAACACCCTAAGAGTACTTGTGTCCACACAACACCTAAAAATAAAATACCTACTCAAAGACACTCGCATCGAGATCATCAAGGTTGACCAAGAAGCAACCAGACAGTGCTAGGACGGAAGCCTGAGATGCAAATGCACTTACTCAAGTGACTGACCCAACTAGGTCAACCTCCTCGACCTAGATCCACGAGGCGATCTCTTAGACAATAGACTAACACTTGTAGGCCCATTAAAACTGGTAGCCATAGACAGGGGAAAGGTTTACATAAGGAACAATTTGGACATAGAAGTAGAGGTCGCACTCATAAGGGTGTTGCAATGCAACTCTCACATGTTTGCCTAGAGCTCAACCAATATTCCTGGAATCAATCTGGACTTTATCTATCACCGACTCACTATGGCTTTAAATGCCAAGGCGGTAATTCAGAAACACCGCAAGTTCAGGGAAGAAAAGCGTGGAGCAATCATGGAAGAAATTGGCAAATTGATATCCATAGGACACATTTGGAAGATACAATACCTAGCTTGGCTCACAAATGTCGTTATAGTGAGAAAGTAGAGTGTAAAATGGTGCATATGTGTGGACTTCACTGGCTTAAATAAGGTCTGCCCAAAGGACCCCTACTACATGTCAAACATCGAGAAGCTCGTCAGTGCAACATCAGGCTACAGGTTGTTGAGCTTCATAGATGCGTACTCTAGCTACAACTAGATATGCATGTACCCGCCAGATAAAGACAAAATGGCCTTCATAGCAGACCAATGCAACGTGTTACAAAATAATGCCTTTCAGCTTAAAAAACGCAGGCATGACTTACCAATGACTCATGGATCACATACTTTCAAACATGATCGATCAAAACGTAGAGGTCTATGTAGACTACATGATCATCAAATCAACAACCACCGCCACAAACGAGTAGAACCTGTAGGAATTTTTCTCTATTATCGACAAATTCTCCTTGAAACTAAACCCCGAAAAATGCTCATTCAAGGTCAAGGCGGGCAAATTCTTAGGTGTTATGCTCTTTAGTAGGAGGATAAAGACAAATCCTGACAAGTGCTCGACCATTTTGGACACGCGACCGCCCATAATAATTAAGGAAGTG
The DNA here is from genome assembly GCA_037954015.1 of Psophocarpus tetragonolobus. Taxonomy (NCBI): domain Eukaryota; kingdom Viridiplantae; phylum Streptophyta; class Magnoliopsida; order Fabales; family Fabaceae; genus Psophocarpus; species Psophocarpus tetragonolobus. The sequence goes on along the minus strand of CM075689.1, from coordinate 18,159,047 downwards.
CAAGCCTTAATAGAACGAAATTGTTTCCTATCCGGTTCTTTTCAAAGTCAGGGGATTGTGTTTTGCAAAAGCGACCACTTCTAATGGACACCTGAATGAGACCAGACATTCTCCAAGCTCAAGGACTAGCTATGTCGACCTATGATCCTATGGCGACCCCAGCATGGGGTGTTGACCTACATCTACATATCCGCCTTAGAGAAACCTCTCAGCTTGGTCATTATCCAAGAGGTGGGCGACCAACAGATCCTAGCATATTTTGTCAGCACGTCTTATGAGGTGTAAAAATCAGATATCAACAAATAAAAAAATTGGCCCTAGCTCTGTTGATCACGACATGCAAGTTTCGCAAGACATATGATGAAATGGGTCATTGAGCTGTCAGAATACGATACCCTCTTTGAAAGGCGCGGTTACTTCAAAGCATAGGTCCTTTTAAATATCATGGTAGAATTGTCCCCACCTCCTACCGACGACATTGAATGCTCAACTTAGTTCATATCGGTTGATAGATCCTCCAACCAAAAGGGGTCATCTTAGATGGGGTAATGATAGAATAGTTCTTACGTTTGGCCTTCTGTTCAAGCAAAGACCTGGTGGAATACGAAGACTTGATCGTTGGGATGTTGTTGGCAAAGAAGATAGGGATAAAAGAGCTCTTGGTGCGAGGTGACTCACATTATTGACAAGGAAGGTGCTCGACTCGTTCCAGACCAAGGACCCTCAGCTGGTAAAATACCTACAACACGTAAAAGAAACCCACCTTTTTTTTACCCGCTTCGACCTATATCACGTCCTCTGAGACCAGCTCACATTCATGGCTTGAACCCCATGATAGCAATCTGACACCCATGATGTCACATTTCCAATCTCCACGCGACCCATTCAGCCATGACCTAAGTAGATAAAGAATATGTCTCCTGGATCAAAGGGAAAAACGACCATGGCGCCAAAGGAGGACATGGTTAACATTTAAGGCATTCAATCCATTCTAAGCACACCAAATCATCCATAGAATTACCTAGCAAATTGGTTTGATTATGGTTTGACCCATTGATCCAAATCGATTTCCACTACGACACTGTCTTCCTCAACAACTCCAAAGTGAGGGTCAAGAACGGGACCATGTTCCTACGCGTGACCAAAGTAAAGTATAAGGTATAGATGCTATTTCACATAAAACGACAACATTTAGTCGGAGGTGCGAATGTGGAAATGAATGCTATGTCTGGGGAAGGTTGAGCCGAAAAGGATTAGGCTCGATAACATGTCGCCTAGGTTCGGTCTGAAGTTGCCCAGGTTCGGGGTTGCTTTGTGGCAATTGACTTGTTTTGTGACATCCGAGTGAATGTCATTGTTTTGTTCTACATGAAAAATCCCAAGAAGTCTACTACTTTGGCACTTCTGTACATGAGGAAAAAAAAACAAAGGAGGAAATAAGTTACAAGGACTTGGTGAGAGTATAAAATACAAAGTGGAGAAAAGGAGAAACAAATATAACACCAATATTTTTCATTCAAAAAAAGGACTACAATGATATTAAATAATGAAAATAAATAATTGCATCTCACTTTCCTAAACTAAAATTTACTCTCTTGAAATCCAAAAATATCATATAGAAATAACTTTAAAAATGCAAATAAACCAACAATGTCACATTATCTCTTTGTTATGACGAATGAATTTATAACACATTATCTCTTTGATGTGGAGAACATAATATACCACATTATCTCTTCATTGTGGCGACCAAAATTATACCACCACATTATCTTTTCGTTGTGCTAAACAAAATTATACCATTCGTTATAGTGAACAAAAAAATTATATATAATTATCAAAGCTACTAAAATATTCATCAAATCACCAAAAGTAACAAATACTAAAGTCAAATTATATAAATTTAAATATCACTCATTATTCTTAGCTATTACTAGATACCAAAATCTTCAAAATAACTTATTTAATCATGACTTGCTTCTCCAAAAATATAATTCAAAAGATGGCACTAGATAGGGTGGTTACTTACACAAGAAGAGAACTCACTCATTCCTTCCAACACTGTCAAACATTGTCACGAGAGCAACCATAGTATATTTCAAGGAATCTAAAAATTAAAAGCAAGACATGAATGAGTTAGATAAAAACTCCCAAATTAAAATGTCTAATATATAATTAAATTCCTTACATCTAATACATAACTCGTAACTAACATATGATGTAAAATTAATTATTTACTTCAAAAGATTAAATATTTAGTTTAAAGAGATTAATCTGACAAGTCTAAAAGAGACGAGAATGATTTAATTTTTTTAATTTAATTCTTCTTTTATTTTTTTAAAAATGAAACCACCTATTAAAACAGTGTGTTTCGGGTTGTTTTAATTATTTTATAATATATACATGTTTTAAATGAAGAGAAAACTTCTCTGGATAAACAACATCCTCTTTTAATAGTTGTTTTCATTGTTTGAAAAACGATTCTTACAAAAAAAGCAACACTACTGGACCTCGTAAATGTGATTAAGGTGTATCAACTCACAATAACAGCATCCTCCCTCTAAGACTCTAGGATTGGTATCCTGTGTGATGTGTAGCTAAGACTATTTGATCAGATATATATAAGTTTCAAACACATACTTTCAAAAGATTCAAGGTAAAAAATTGGAGTTTTGGCCACAACTGACGGTCAAATATAGTTATTTCCTTCCACCTTACTACTACAGTTTATTGCCCCCATTACTCTACTCTGAATAATTACCTGCTAGAATTTGGCAATGTTATTTTTAGCAAACAAATCTATATTTTAAATTTGTTGTTCACCTTCAGACCTTCTCAACCCCTTGGAAAGGTTGTAGACTCTGATAACCAAAAGATGGAACACAATTTTCATGTGTTACTAGCACTCATCATTCCTTTTGATTACCCTGGAAAAGAACAAATGGGAACTATTAAATAGATGAATTTGAATGACTCAATAAGTCTTCTGTTAAATCCTTATATCAAACTCTACAACATATTCTACTTTTACAAACAATCTTACAAATAGCGAAATTATACGATGAACAAATAAATCAACATCTTTATAAATGAAATTTACTTTAGTGTATATGTAGCCCATTCTCTTCTTTACTAGCTAGCAAGAAAGGAGAATTACAGACAATAAAAGAATAGTAACAGAGATATCATGCCAAATCCGATTAGTCAGTTTTCATGTGAAATGTGTCTGTGTTGTAGGAATATAATATACCCAATAAAATCTAGAAAAACAAAAATAGACAATTTGTGCAAAAAGTTATATATGTCAAATAGTTTTACATATACAATCCCCAACTATCAGTATAGTTTTATAATTCATTTTTCTGGATGCATAAAAAAGAAGAGACGTAGTACTCCTAAAATCAAAATTGAAAAGGAAGTAAATAATTTCTCAGTAGTATTTTGCTCTAGTTTCTGATCAACCAATGATTATCTTTTTCTTTTCTTTTGCTGCATGGGTTGAGGAAGTCAAGGTAGGAGAGCACTTGTCTGACGTCAAAATTTTTACAATTTATAAGAATTTATTAAATGAAAATACATTAACAATACGTACGAGGTTATGTATGGATATATATTCAAAAAAATGTTAGACACAAGGGAAAGTGCGACAACTTGACATAGAATCATATTCCTTACCCATGAAAGCACATGCTTACTAGTATTGCCCTTGGTAGTTTTGAGTACCCTTGCATATACTACTATCTTTTGAGTAACCATTACTTGTAGTTGCTTTTGAGTATACATATAACAACTTTAAATAATAAGAACCCACATTAATAAATTGAATGTTGTAACCAATTAAGTTCTTATAACGTGAGATAATACACATTATTCTAAGTCAAAGATTTTGTCATAAACCACATGAAGGAAATACCTGGGAAGATGTGAACCAAATCTCAATTTGACAATTCCATATTTTGATGAATGAAATTGTTATATGCTGAGGTGCTTACTAAGCTGATCCCGAATCCTTTTAAGACATGTTGCAGTGGTGCACGATAAAAACCTGAGAAGAGGAATTGTGCTTCCAACATAACCTCAATTTTAAATCTTGTTTGGTTTTTGGCTTTGCTATTTAGGAAGCTAGAACACCTTTGGTCATACATCACACACACATGATCTAATTCAAGTCCTCTACCCCAATAATCTATGTACATTTCGACGGTATCCTTTTCACTTTCATCCTCAACATCACTCACAATGATATTAACACAAAGTCTGCTTACTCTTCTTCTAATCAATGTTGTATCGTCATACTCACCAAGGATGAAGCAAAAGATGAAGCCCAACATGGGGGACGGTGGAGCAGCAGTAGAGATATCAATAATTATATAATCTTTTGTTGTCTTATACTCCAACCAGTTTGGAACACTACTTCCTGGATACACGTAAACGGCTTGATAAGAATCAAAATTAAGATAGCAATAATTTTCAACATAATCATGATTTGCACTGAATAGGTGTTGGTTTGCAAATTTCATCACATTGATTTGCGCATTCAACTCGATAGCCACTAGAGAATATTCATCCAAGTTGAAGCAATTCCAGAACATAACTTGTTTCCTGTTTTCCTTTAATTCTTCAATAGCTGTTGAAGAGGACATCAATACAGTTTTCAATGATATGCAATCTTTGGCATGGAAAGTTTCAAGGAATGGAGGGAACTCTGGTAGAGTTTGAAGTCGCTCACAAAAGTTGACATTCAAAATTTTAAGGAAGGGGGGAAACTTTGGTAGAGTTTGAAGTGAAGTGCAAATTTTGACATTTAGAGCACCAAGGAATAGGGGAAGCTCCGGTAGAGTATGAAGTGAAGAACAGGATATGACATTTATAGTTTCAAGGAACAAGGGAAACTCTGGTAGAGACTGAAGTGATTCACATTCTTGGACATTTAGAGTATTTAGGAATATGGGAAGCTTTGGCAGACTTTGAAGTGATTTGCACTTTTGGATATTTAGAGTCTTAAGTAACATTGGAAGCATTGGCAGAATCTTAAGTGAAGTGCAAGATTGGACATTTAGATTTTCAAGAGACTGAGGAAGCTTTTGTAGAGTCTTAAGTGAAAAGCAGGATCTGACAATTAGAGTTTCAAGAAACAAGGGAAGTTGTGGTAGAGTCTGAAGCGATTCACACTTTTGGAAATTGAGAGTCTTAATGAATGGGGGAATCTTTGGTACAGTTTTAAATGAAATGCAAGATTTGAAATTTAGAGTTTCAAGAGATGAAGGAAGCCTCGGAAGAGTTTGAAGTGATTTACACTTATTGACATTTAAAGTCTTAAGGAATAGTGGAAGCTCTGGTAGAGACAGAAGTGAAGTGCAAGATTTGACATTTAGAGTTTCAAGAGTTGGAGGAAGCTTTTGCAGTGTTTGAAGTGATTCACACTCTTGAACATTTAATATCTCAAGGAATGGGGGGAGCTCTGGTAAAGTCTTGAATGAAATGCAGCATTGAACAATTAGTGTGTCAAGGAAAGGTGGAAGCTCTGGTAGAGTCTGAATTGATTTGCAATTTTCAGCATATAGTACTTTAAGGAATGGGGGAAGCTCTTTTACAGTTTGAAGTGTTTGACACCCAGAAATATTTAGAATTGTAAGGAAAAGGGGCAGCTTTGGTATAGTTCGAAGTGATTCACACTCATGGACTTGTAAAGTTTTAAGGAACAGGGGAAGTTCTTGTAAAGTTTGAAGCGATTTGCATTCTTGGACATTTAAAGTTTTAAGGAATGGAGGAAGCTCTGGAAGAGTTTGAAGTGAAGTGCAACATTCAGCATCAAGAGTTTTAAGAGACAAAGGAAGATCTGGTAAAGTCTGAAGTGAGTTACACTCTCGTACATTTAGAGTCTCAAGGAATGAAGGAAGTTGGGGTAGATTCTGAAGTGAAGTACAGTATCCAACATCTAAAGTTTTAAGTGGTGGAGCAAGTTCTGGTAGAGTTTTAAGAAAAATGCAGGATCGAGCATTAAGAGTTTCAAGAGATGAAGGAAGTGTTGGCAAAGTTTGAAGAGAACAAGATTTGGCATATATAGTTTTGAGAGATGGAGGAAGCAACGGTAAAGCCTTAAGTGAAGTGCAAGATTCCACATTAAGAGTTATAAGGGATGGAGGAAGGAGTGGTAAAGCCTCAAGTGAAGTGCAAGCTTCCACATTAAGAATTTTAAGGGATGGAGGAAGCTCTGGTAGATTCTTAAGAGAAGTACAATATCGAACATTCAGAGTTTCAAAAACCGGCGGGATAAGCATTGGTAGAGTCCGAAGTGAAGTGCAAGATTCCATATTGAGAGTTTTCAGTGATGCAGGAAACTCTGGTAGACTTTGAAGTGAAGTAAAAGATTCAACATTTAGAGTTTCAAGACATGTAGGAAGCTTTGGCAGAGTATGAAGTGAAGTGCAGGATTGGACATTTAAGGTTTGAAGTGATGGAGGAAGCTCTGGTAATGTCTGAAATGATTTGCACTCTTTGAAAGCTATATTTTTAAGGAACTGTGGAAGATTTGGTATAGTTTTAAATAACGGGCATGATTGGGTATTTAAATTTTCAAGGAATGGAGGAAGCTCTGGTAGATTTTGAAGTGATTTACAGGATTGGGCATTTAGAGTTTCAAGAGAAAAAGGAAGCTTTGGTAAAGTTTGAAGTGAGTAACACCCTCGGACATTTAGAATCTTAAGAAACAGGGGAAGGTCAGCCAGAGTTTGAAGTGAAATGCAAGATTCAGCACTTAGAGTTTCAAGGAATGGAGGAAGCTCTGGTAAAGTTTGAAGTGATTCCAAATTTCCAACATATAGATGTTTAAGAAATGGGGGAAGTTCTGGCAAAGTTTGAAGTGATTTGCACTCTTTGACATCTAGAGTTTTCAGGAACAGGGGAAGTTCTGGCAGACTTTGAAGTAAAGTGCAATATGGGACTTCTAAAGTTTCAAGGAACTGTGGAAGCTCTGGTAGGGTCTGAAGTAATTTGCAACTGTAGGCATGTAGAGCTTTAAGGAATTGAGGAAGTTCTGGTAGAGTGTGAAGTGAACTACAAAAGTTGATATTTATAATTTCAAGCTGTGCAAGATTCTTGATGGATGCAGGTAACTTCTCAATTTCACTTCCTTCTAAAAGTAGAAATTTAAGTTTACTTTGAAGGCCAAATGATGATGGCAATGCTTTGAGCTTTGTATATCCCACTCTTAGTTCTTTCATATTTGCTGATACCAATGAGAACTCTCTAAGATTATTACAATCATGAAGTTCGAGATAAGTAAGGCTGCATAGAGGGAAATCACTTGTGAGTTTGGTAAGGGACCGACAGTCATAAAGGTCCAATATCTCAAGTTTTCCTAGAGAGAAAATAGATGAGTGCACACTAGTCAACATAAAACAACTGCTGAGAATTAGTACTTTCAGATTTTTGGCTTTGGATAAATCCGGTAGCTCTTTTAATACCTTGGAGTCACTGAGGTCAAGTTCTTTTAAATTCACTAGATTCTGTAATAAAATGGAATAAAATGAATATATCAGTTCATGGGTATAAAAAAATGAATATATCACTCAAGATAAATTAGTCAATTTTATATTCCTCAAATTAAAAAAAAAAATTAGAACAGTGAGATATATATTACCTTAACTCCATGCCAAAGTTTTTCAATTTTACTATTTGGTAATCTCAATATAACCAGCTTTTCGCCAGAAAAATTCTCTGGGAAGGACTTTAGATGGTAACACTTCCAATAAAGAATTCTTAGCTCAGTTGCCAAATATTGAAGCCCTTCAGCAAGAATATTATGTTGATTCAAGCCATCATAATAATCTTCCACATAAATTTCCAAAAATCGTAGTTTACTCATCTTAGCAAATACATGAGGGCTTAACTTTTGCTTCTGAATTGTTGACAATTGAATTTGTATGCTTCTAATTGCCTCAGTCCCCTGCCATCAATGTAGAAGAAAAATTTTAAACATAATCAAAAGCTACATTTGTTAAAAAAAAAAAAAAAATTATTCAAAATATTTTTGGTTTTAACCTTGTCACTTTTCAATGCTTCATAAATGTCATCAGGATCCCACAACCGACTATGACTTCCAAGGACTTTGATAGACTCTCGACGAACAATCTCACAAGCCATTTCTTGTAAACTATCATGCATGGATACAAAATTATCTTGGGAGAAAGTTATAAGAGCTTTCCCTTTCAACTTTTCTAAGTCAGCAACCACTGAATTATCACTTTCATCATCTTTTAATAAAGATTTTAAATAATCCACATCAACCTGTACACTTGATCTAAGAAAGAAACATGCAAGATCTAGAAAAATTTGCTGCTGTTTGCTATCTAGATCATCATAACTCAATTTCAGTACATCATAAACTTTTGTAAGAGGCATTTTCTTAAGTTTGTCTAGCTCACTTTCCCATACTTCCTTATTTTTTCCACAAAGAAGATGAGCCAAAACTTTAAGAATTAATGGAATGCCTTTGGCATAATCAACCACCCTTTTTGTTAGCTCGTCGTACTCTCTTTGATGTTCACTTTGGTTAAATGCATTCAAATTGAAAAGCTCCAGTGCTTTATTAGAGCTGAATACTCTAAGCTGGTATATGTCATCAGCTTTGTTAGCACTAAGCACTTGCTCATCTCTAGTTGTTACAATTATTCTACTACCTGATCCAAAATTGTCAATACTTCCTATTAATTTCTCTAGGTGATCTGAATCATTCACATCATCAAGAACAATTAGAACCTTCATACGACCAATTCTCCAAACAATTTCATTGGGCAATGAGTTTGGTGTATTAATTTTTACAACACTTCTTAATAGTTCAGAAAAGATTTTTTCTTTCACAAAAATTATTCCATGTCTGCTTGATTGTTCTCTTTCATTGGCTAAAAAACAACAACCATCATATTCATGATCAAACCGTAGTTTGTTAAACACTTCTTCTGCAAGGGTTGTTTTGCCAATACCGCCCATACCCCAAATTCCAATTAGGCGAATGTTTTTTGGCTCTCTGCGTTTGCATATCAATGATTCTATATCTGCAATTTTTTCATCAATTCCAACAAGTCCTTTTAAGTTAACCACGTGTGTACCCAACCTCGTCAACACAAGATTGACAATTTCTTTAAGTAGCTCTGCTTCATTTCTATGCAGCACAAACAAAGAGAGAAAGCATATTAAAAATAATTGTATCAATATTAACCATTAAGTTCGATACGCATTGGTCCCATTAGAATTCTAGTGCATTGGCAATGGCCAAAATCATATATGCGAAAGTAATAACTACTAAGCATATATTCTACTAAAAACAATTTAAAAAACAGTTTATATCTACTAGAAATTTAAGTAACCACGTTATGATTTGTGATATATGCATATAACTATTTTAACAGCAAAAAAATTATTGAACTTTACGGGAAAAAAAGGAGCTTACTGAAATTTTGATGAGTCAATTCCTGATAAATTGGCTGATTCATTCAAAGCATCTCTCCAGGCTTGCACCTTAGTCTTATATTTTCTTGTATGCTCAGAAAATGCAGTTTGGTACTTCCCAGATTGTTGTCGTACATCTCTAGGTTCTACATGATAGAAAACAGGGATTACAATCTGTCCATGTTTCTTTCTACATTCAAGTATGGTCACAAGTTCTTCTAAACACCAACGCGAAGAAGCGTAGTCTTGTGAGAATATGATCAATGAAATGAATGATCTTTCAATTGCTCCAACAAGTGATGACCACATTTCACTTCCCCTCTCAAGTTTATCATCCACAAAGGCATCTATTTTCTTCATTTGAAAAGCGTCAATTAAAAGGCTAAGAAACCCATGGCGTATATCCTTGCCCCTAAAGCTAACAAAAACATCATACTTGGGGAGCATGTTGTCTGACTTTGGTTTTTCCTTTACATACTTCTTTTAAAATAACCAAGAGACAAACCAAAACAGCCGACAAAGAAATAAACAAGAGACAATGAAGTCAATTTCAAACTCAGAAATAGTATTGTGTTGGATTGGAACAAATGAACACTTGATCTTTCTTTCTTTGTCTCTATACCGGTATGTATGAGCCACAAGGTAACTGGAAAGAAAGAAATAATGAGGAAAAATCAGATAGTTCAGGACACAAACTTGATATCTATAACCAGTTCAAGTGAGGAAGGAGGGAGAAATTATTACGAAGTCTCAAACCACCATGTGTTTATGGTTCCAACTAATCTGTACATGAAACATAATCGACCTTTTCAATTTATGAAAAGAATTAATAACACATCATTATGTATCATGAGGAGATTATTGGAACTAAGGTGGTTCAGACCATATAGTAGTTCTTCAAAGGTGGAATAAGATGCCATATGACAAATATAATACCAGTTTCTTCTGGATTAGGAAGCTTTGAAATTAAGCCTTCATCTTCACCAAATTAAGTCTTGGTTATTCTTTTTCTCTGGCCAAAAATGAATAATTGACGGAGATCACAGTAAAGCAGTCATTGGCCTCAAAACAGTATATATAGCTAAGTCAGGGTTCAAAGTCAACTCTTGCACATGCATGTTGGAACGTCATCGTGCTGGTCATGCATTTTAAGAAAATAAGAAGAAATTGCATTGAAAGTTTCCCAAATATTATATTGCTACGTGATACTTTGGGTGTTATAGTTTTCAAAGTCAACTCTTGCTCATGTATGTTGGAGTGTCATCCTGCATGCCCTGCAGATTAAGAAGCAATTTCATGGAAACTTTCAATTTGAAAGTACCCCAAAGTCAGCTCTTCTAGTAATGAGGTGTTAACCCATGATTTATTTCAAACAATTCACAAAATAAACTGAGATCACGAAAAGGTTTAAGTCTTCTAAATATCTTGTTAGAATTGTTCTAAGTCTTTTAGTTATATTGCTTGATTTGTTCTCTACTTCAGTTTATAATTTTTAAATTTATCTTTTGCTTCATCTTTTGTTCTTAGGAAATATATACGAGTATCTTGAATAATAATTTGAGGAGTGCTAGCAATAAACTCTTACCAGGATAGAAAAATATTAAATGAGGTATGATATCTGTCAAAATTTGTAATTTTCAATAAATTGTAACCAAAGTTAAAAAGTGTGTTGCTAAATTTCTTTAATAAAATTTATAAGTTATATAAAATTCATTAGATCAACTAGTTATTGTAGATCACCTAAACCAAAGTATATTAAGTTTAAGAGATCATTTTCGTGAAATTATGAAGGTTTACATGGCTTAGGCACATGCTTTTAGATATCAGCAAGCATTTTCTATTATTGATTAATTATAAATTATGTAGAATTCCTCTCTCGGTTTTTTATTTAGGAAAAATTAACATGTCCTAATCTGCCACATTGTATATCAAAAAATTAAATCAAACAAGTAAGTACATGATATGTATTTTCATTTATGATTTAAGAAACATTCAACACAAATAAACCACTAAGAAATAACCATGCATGACACCTACTTTGCCAAACTTAGATATAGACACTAATTGTATACACATCATGCACATGCATGGATAACATTATTTAATAAGAGGATATTCCTAGAGGTGACCTTGAAAGTAATCATCTTCCCTTTACCAAAGAACAACAATCTACAGCTTCATGGAAGAATATAAACACATTTCTATTTGCGCATATATGTTGGTAGTCAAATTTCTCCTATACAATCATGGTTTCAGAAATGATTAAAACTATATCATCAATGAACATCTCAATTAGATTAACTTAAAAAGTGACAAATTAATTGTTTCCTTTTCCCTATCTAAACTGAACATGATGTTCAAGTTCTGCTTTGAAAGTTCTAAACAAATTGTTGTCATAGAGCATCTCATCAAGTTAGTGTGGATTAGTTGTCTTGTTTCCACGTTGTCCAGTATTTTATTTTTCGACACCTTTCCTTCAATCAACAAAAATTCAACTTGACTATCTAGTTGAATTTTGTTGTGTTCATTGTCGAGCTCTTTAGATAACGGTTTGGACCAAAGTGCACAGCATAAGAGAACACGAAGTGTCTATATGTGCAAGAAGTAAATTCAACTTGACTATATAAAAATATTTGTAAGTTTTCGGTGTTTGAATTTTTTTCAACAAAACAATAACATAAAGAACAACTTAGCAATAACAAATATCAATCATAAGGAGAAATACTCTTATGATTGTTTTTTTGAGGATACTCTTATGATTGTTGGAAATAACAGACTCCAAATTTTAACACAACAACAAAGAAAAATAGGCTGCAAGTAAATCTGCAAATACAATAACTACGAAACAAGAATTAAGATGTTATGGTAATTATAATCAGTCCACAATCTGTTATATTTATTCATTTATTGTGTATTTGAATTTGAGAATGAAAAGTAATCTGATCTATTGGGTTAGTGCGCGTCTGTGCAGCCTAATATGGTCTATATATTATTGTACAACTTCTATTGAGAAATAAGCAAAACCTGATACTATATCACAGTTTTTACAAATCAAAATTATGATAACTGAATGTAGTTTGTTTGTTGTTTTCCAAATCACTACATAAAAAAATTTACCATATTTAAATTGTTGGGAGTTGAGGTTTTTCTAACGGTCATGATAAAATATTTTAATGTCTTTTTGGAGTTTCATCTGCTTGTAATTAAGTTTGATTAAAGGTTACTTCTTATGTTAAAAAAAAATTCTAATGATGCTTACCTTTTAGCTTATTACAAGTATATTTTGTTTTGTCTAGTAGAGAACTTTTTTCTATTTAAACACTTGATGTAACACTTATTAGTGTGCAAAAACTGAGCATATGAACGAAATATATGGGAAGGTTGTTTTCTAGTTACATTGTTAGAGTTGTCAAATTTAACAAGACTATATGAGAAGATTAGAGTGGGCTTAAGAAATTGATACCCATATAAAGGCGGACCAAAAGCCGACCTGATGGATCTGTTGTAAGGCTTGAATTTGAGAAACCTAGATCCATATTGAATTAGATCAATTTGGACCCAACATTATTTAAATTATTTTTGAAATTTATATAATTTGTATAAAAAATGGGCCTATTTGTACTAATTCAATGGGCTACTAGATCTAGTTGGGCAAAGAAAATGCAGCCCATATTGAATATGGATCGACCCTGGCCAACCCATTTTTTGAGCTTGGCCTAACAGACCGAAATAGATAGCCTATTTTAGAGAATTTTTTCCTGTACTGCCATAATTTCTCCCTACATTTCTATAAAGGTAGAAAAAATCTAAAATATCCTGGGTAAAAAAATAATTTTAATCCTAGTAAAAGAATTTTTACAAGTTGAGACACGGGTTTCCGGACTCAGTCTGGATAAGGAAGTCCGGACTTGTAAAAAAAATTGCAAAATTTTTTACAAGTCCAGATAGGGGTGTCCGGATTTGTAAAAAAAATTTGCAAATTTTTTTATAAGTCTGGACAGGTGTGTTTGAACTCAATTCGGACAGGGGTATCTGGACTTGTAAAAAAATTTTGGGCGTTCGGATTAGAAAAAAAAATTGCAAATTTTTTTACAAGTCCGGATAGAGGTGTTCGAACTCAATCTGGACAGGGGTGTTTAGATTTGTAAAAAAAAAATACAATTTTTTTTACAAGTTCGGACACGGATTTCCAAACTCAGTCCAAACAGGGGTATCCGGACTAAATCCAGACAGGGGTGTCTGGACTTGTAAAAAAAATTGTAAATTTTTTATATGTCCAGAAAAGGGTATCCAGACTTGTGAAAAAAAATTTGCAAAATTTCTTACAAGTTTGAACAATGATATCCAAACTTGTAAAAAAAAATTTGAAATTTTTTACAAGTCCGGACAAGGGTGTCCAGACTTGTAAAATAAAATTTACAAATTTTTTACAAGTCTAGACAGGGGTGTCCCTAAGAAACAAAACTAATGTACCGAGAGAAGATAAACGCAAAGTTGAACCACAAAGAACAAAGTAAATGCAAAGGGATGGACAATAACGCACCAAGAAGAAGAGAAAACCACTGATTTAGTAAAAAAAAAAAAATCATGCAAGATAAGCTAATGAGAAACATGTGAAACGATAGAGGTGCACATGAAAGAAAAAAGAAAGAGGTGTGTAGTAATTAAATTTTTACTGTTTTCATTAAGGATTTTTTTCTTATTTTGAAAAATTATATAGGTGTAAAGAGAACTTATTGAAATGCAGGGAAAAAATCTTCGTGTTTTAACAACTCTAATTTTAGGCATCAATAAGGTTTGATCAATCTTATGTCTTTGTTCATTCAGTTTTATAGTTACTTTCTTTGTTCAGTTTTACAGTTACTTTCTGTTCTCTATACCCTGTTTAATATATAATTTCTTACCATGGTTTTAATATATTATAAATAGATAGATTGGTATACACGATTTTGCTTGAGTTTAAATGGTGCCCCTACCATTTTTTCCTTAATTTCTTTACTGTAGTTAATGAAATCATATGATACATAGACAAAATATTATCATGTAATATGAAATATCTAGCAGCACTACTTGGGAAACAGTGCAAACTTACTAGGTTGTAATAAAGAGTACAAGACCATTAAATTATTTTTTGAGAAACAGAACAATTTCTTTCTTTTCACGTCACTTTGAAGCATGGATTGCGCTTAAATTTCAGGAGGAGCAACCCCCCTACCCTACAATAACTTGTACGTTGTTGTCTCAGAAAAGCAAAAGAGAAAAAACTACAAGACTACCATATATTACAGCTACTAATTAAGTTTACCTAGGGGAGCTACCATTTTGAAGTTTAACAAGAGAACAGTATGCACCATCACGTCCAAGTGAAATCAATTCGTTATGTGAACCTTGTTCTACAACCTTCCCATTCTTAATCACAGCAATGTAGTTGGATTTCTGTATTGTAGATAGCCTATGTGCCACTACTATGCATGTTCTTCCAACCATTATCTTCTCTAGAGCTTCTTGGACTAAGATCTCTGAAACACTATCAAGTGCACTAGTAGCCTCATCCAGAAGCAGTATTGCAGGATTCTTCAGTATGGCCCTAGCTAAGGCTATTCTTTGTTTCTGACCTCCCGATAGCTGAACTCCTCTTTCCCCACAGTATGTCTCATACCCGTCATGCATTCCGCTGCCATGACAAGCACCAACAAGATCAGTGTTAGTGCCAAGAGGAAGAAGGTTTCAAGGTGTAGCTCATTTTCTCTTCAGTTTAACATGGAAAAAATTCTTTTGTTAACACAAAACTAGAGTTGAGATAAAGTTTGGAGTAGCTTTATTTTGGATTTATCTTCTCCTTAAAGGGATAAACTGGCCCAAACACATGACAGATTATCTCTGAAAAATAAAAGCAACCTGTAAAAGTCAATTGAAGAACTTATTTATAGGTTATTGGGACTTGTGTTATAATATAGGCACAACTATGTGTTGGATAGAATTAATGATATCTCCATAAGCTGTTTTCAGCTTATTTTCTTAAGCTCTTCACAATGTATAGCTTATGAAAACAGCTTACAACTTATATAAAACATTTTAACTTGTATTTAATTATAGAAACAACTTATACATGAGTTTTGACATGATAAGCACTCAATTAAGCTATTTACCAAATGCAACCTAAAAAGCTTCTAATAATTGGAGAAGGCTTTCAAGAAGAAGACAAGTTGAAAAAAGCAGTCAGATGCTGCAGTGTTGATTTGTAATTTTTGTTTTTTGTTGTGTTAGGAAAATGGAAAAGATTTTGGCATCAGAACAAATAATGATGAAAAGAAGCGATTGTGAAATAGTTTTTTTCTGTTTTATTTTAATCATGATTCTCTTGTACCTTATGAATTCATGAGCATTAGCCAGAGATGCAGCCCTTCTTATCTCAGATTCAGTTGTGTTTTCTTTCCCATAGGCGATATTTTCCCGAATTGTGCCAGCAAAAAGGGTTGGCTCCTGACTCACTAATGCAATTTGTGACCTCAGCATTCTCAAATTGTAGGACTTGATGTCTTGTTCATCTATGCATACTGTTCCCTTTGCAGGATCATAAAACCTCTCAATAAGACCAATAACAGTGGATTTACCACAACCACTGTGCCCCACTAGAGCTACAGTTTTCCCAGGTTCAACTTTAAGATTAAGACCCTTGAAAATCATTTGATCAGGTCTAGTTGGATATGAAAAGAACACATTCTTAAGCTCAACTCTGCCCCTTATTTTCCTCTTTTTCTCACCTCCCCATGTGGTCTCAGGATCAATCTCAGTTTTCCTGTCTAGGATTGCAAAAACTGATCCAACTGCACTGCTTCCTTTGGACAAGTCAGAAGTCATGCTTCCAGCGTCAGCAATAATGTATGCTGTGAAGAGTAGTATTAAAAATGCTTGGAAGAGGTGCTTTGGTTCTATCTGCTCATCTATCAAGAGCCTCCCACCATACCAGTAAGCCAATGCTGTTGATGAAGTGTTAAAGAACTGGGAGCTGAAAAGACCAAACCCTGAAATCCATGACTGCCTAATACTCTCCTTTTTAGGCCCCATCATTGTGGATTTGAAAAGTGCCAACATTCTTTTCTGGGAGCTGAAGGCAGTTATGGT
This sequence comes from Psophocarpus tetragonolobus, assembly GCA_037954015.1. NCBI lineage: Eukaryota > Viridiplantae > Streptophyta > Magnoliopsida > Fabales > Fabaceae > Psophocarpus > Psophocarpus tetragonolobus. The sequence goes on along the minus strand of CM075689.1, from coordinate 18,142,472 downwards.
TCTATGGTTTATAACAGCTTCACTTGCAAGTTGGCTTCCCTCCCTTTGGGCTTTACGAGCTTTCTCTGCCATACTCTTCATCAAGACACTTCTTGAGTAAAAGCTTCCAATGACTAATGGCTGCACTGCAATCATCACTATGGAAAGCCTCCATGTGAGCACAAGTCCTAGTGTGTAGGCAAAGACAGACCCAAAAATCGCTTGGGCCAACAGAGACATCCGATCACCAACAAGGGAACGAACCAAGTTGGCCTCAGAGGATAATCTTGCACAAATGGATGCACTTGTGTTCTCTTCATGATCAAACCACCCTATCTCAAAAGTCATCAACTTCTCCAGTATCTTCTCTCTTATTCTTTTGGTCAATCTTTCTCCCATGACTGCAAAGTTATAGTGTTGGAGAATACTAGTGAAGAAGTTGAAAACACCAATTCCTAAGAAAATGAGGGCCAGGACTCTAGCCTTTGACTTCATCTCAGATTTATCAGTTTCAAAATAAACTGATATAAGTGTTCCTACACAGTATGCATTCACAGGTTGCACTGCTCCTGACCCTATTGCTCCTAAGATTCCTAACACTGCTCTTCCCCACTCAGGTGCATTCATTTTCAGCAAACGCCACTGTGAAGGAGCTGGATGATTTGGTCTTTTCAAGTTATCATCAAAACTATCATCATCAGGGTCATATTGGATAGAGTAGGAGTACGGTGTTCCCATGGAAAATCCCTGACTGAAGGGATACAACATTGGAGTGCCTACAGTGCTAGATCTGAAACTTACAGTAGGGCTTTGTGGAATGCTCATTCTGTGGGAGCTCTTTCCTTCTATTTGAAGATGGGAAGGTTTGGATTCATCATTCTGAGTTGTTACTTGCTGCAACTCTACCATGTGAGCATACTCCCCATCACTCAATTCCATGAGCTCATTATGAGTACCTGATTCAACCACTCTCCCTGCTTGAAGAACTGCTATCAAGTGAGCCATTCGAATTGTAGACAAGCGGTGAGCAATGATGATTGTTGTCCTTCCTTTTGAAGCTTGATCAATTGCTGCCTGTACCACTCTTTCAGATTGAGCATCCAGTGCACTGGTAGCTTCATCAAGCAAGAGAACCTTTGGATCCCTTAATAAGGCTCTTGCTATCGCAATGCGTTGCTTCTGTCCACCAGACAATTGGAATCCAAACTGCCCAACCTAGGAAAACCGTAGTGGTTAGCAATAACAAGGCTTCAATCAAAGAACCTTACATCAAATATTTGATTAAAATTTGTTCTCTACATATCACTGTTTTTTATTGTTTGTCCTTACATGAAAAATTATTTTGGTTCTCACACGAAAAAAAAAATGCTAGCAAATTGGTACTTGCTGTTTATTGAAGGTATGATAGTGTAAGATTTTGCTGTCTTGCCCACTTAGTAAGATAGCATAATGCCACAATTGATAAAATGTTGCTCAACTCAGCAACATCTAACACTAATAACTTTGGTAAACAGTAAAACTTAATTCATTAACATTTTTTCACGTAATGACCGAACGTGTAGAGTTTCTGATGTAATAGAGGGTACAAAATCTTTTTTCCTTTAATACAAGAAAGTTCAAACTATTTTGATATGCTCAGGTGTTATAAATTATTACGTAGAAACCTTTAAGTATGATAATGAAATTTCAAAAGAAGCATACTCAAAGCTACTGAAAAAGACTCAAACAAGAACAAATTTATAAAGATTTATGATTCTGTTTCATTCCTTTGATCCTTTCTCCTTCATGTAGAGTGTTAGGTTTTTTTTCATACTTTGTCTGAGCAAACGATTTGAGATCAACTTACTTGAGTTTCATATCCATCTGGCAACTTAACAATGAAATCGTGTGCATTAGCTGCTTTAGCCGCACTTATCACACTTTCCATTGAAGCCCCTTCTTTTCCAAACAATATATTCTCTTTTATAGAAGTGGCAAAGAGAACAGGCTCTTGATTCACTAGGCCAAGTTGAGATCTCAACCACTTCAATTGAAGCCTATTAATCTTGTGACCATCCAAGAGTATTTGTCCCTCAACAGGGTCATAAAACCTTTCAAGCAATGCTATGAGAGTGGATTTACCTGAACCACTACCTCCCACAAGGCCTATACTCTTGCCTGCTGGGACAGTGAGATTGAATCCCTGCAGGACAGGTGTGTCTGGCCTAGATGGGTAACAAAAGTAGATATCTTGAAATTCAATTTCTCCCCTCACATATGATAATGCCTTTCCTTTCTTATCTTCAAAATCTATAGTTGGCACCCGATCAATCATTTCAAAAAGACGAGTGACAGCAACAGTTGCCTCTGTGATGGCAGTTAAATTTGGAAGGGCACTTAAAATGCTCCTGAAATTCATGAAGTTAAACACATTAGTAATAACATGTATTGAAATTGTGAACTATATGATACAGAACAGGAATATAAGTGATGAGAAGAACACTTACAAGCCTCCCATGAGGACATTGAAGCCGGCTACAAATACATGGCCACCTTTTTCATGTTTATTAGAGATCAGAAATGTTCCAACCCAAGCCTGAAAACCCCAACTTATATAAATAACTCCCATACTTCCCAACATCAACCCTTTTGCAAAACCTTGATTTATTCCAAATTCCATAGTTTTTTGAAGTGCACTGCTAAATCTGTTTAGTGTTTGATTCTCCCCAACATATGAATAAACAGTTCTTATTGAAGATATTGCCTGTTCTGCTATCCCACCAGCAACTCCATAAGACTCAATCATTTTCATTGCAAGATCCAACATGATTTTCCCAAATACAAGTGCTGGAACAATGAACAAGACAGAGAGTGGTATGGCTGCCAATGTAAGTCTCCAAGAAAGTACAAATGCTAAGATGTGGCAGAATAGGAATGTTGACATGTAAGCCATGCAGTCTGGTATCTACACACAGAAAAAGAAATGTATAAGTTAATAAAACATATAGAGATAAGGAGTTCTATCTTTATCAGATTTTGAAACTAATATATTAAAAATATTACCTAATTAATTAATTAGGTATCAAGTTCATAAAGGTCAGATTCATTGGTTTCCTTATGTGCAACTACTTATGGAGAATGCTTCACTCGTTAATGAATAAAAATGAGAATAGGGAAAAGTGTTACTAATGTACCTTCATGATTTCTAATGCGTTCTATAATGATTTTCAACAAAAATTTTCTATTATTTATTCTTTAATTGGTTTCATTAGGGTTCTTGTCAACAGGATCCATTAATTATTAAAGATCAACAAGCTTTACTAGAAGGCCTATCAACTTTTGGAGATATATTTGTACCCAATGAATATGAAGAAAATAAAAAGTAGAGCCTACTCAATGAAATATATCTACGATTATAATTGCATTCCAAGAAAGTGTGAGGCAAAAGCATAGCTGCAGCAAAACCTTCTCACACAAGGCAACTTGGATGGTATTTGCATCAGAGGAAATGAGTGAGACAACTTGGTAGGTCGTTGAAGAACCAGCAGTTTGGGCATCAAAGAAACCAACTTCTTGTCTTAGGACTGATTTTAGGTATTCCATTCTCATTCTGGAAGCCTGTCTCTCAGCAGTTCTTGTCCAACATATTCCTTCTGTAGTAACCAGCATCAGTTGGTATACAATATGAAAAGTAGTTACATTTATTTTTTCTAATACTAGCCATGCTATTTGCATAACCAGTTTATGTAAATTTTGTAAGGGAGGTAATTGAGCTATCAAGTGTGAAAATTACCAATAAAAGCTGAAAATCCAACTCCAATTGCAGCACAAAAAAGCCTCAATGCATACTGAAAAAGGCAAGTGAAGTGGCTATGTCAAACTGCTGAATAATCATGTCAACAAAATCAAATTATGGAAGGACCTTGCTTAAGTGGTATCCTTAAATTCATAAAGCTCTGTTTTGATAAGTTTCTCTATAAACATTTACAAAAAAACATAATAAAAAGGAAAAGGGTTATTTCTTAAACTTTTGAGAACTTCTGTTTTTAGTCCTTGAATCGTTTCTTTTGATTAGTCAATGTCCTTTAACTTTAGTAAGGACGGAAAAAAGTTAAATGACAACTAGTTAATAAAAAAGTTCAAGATTAAAATCAAATACCCTAAAAGTTTAGAGATTAAAAAGATAGCAAATCCAAAGGAAAAATGAAAAAGTTTATCTCATATGCTAAAATTAGGTTTTAGTCTCTCCAAAAAGCTGATTTTAATTTGTCCACACGTTAAAATTAACTTATGGGAAAAACTTTTTTCATTTTCTTCTTTTAAGAGTTTTTTAAAAAAAATTATCTAAATTGGACTTAATCAGTTTCGACGTGTATGCTCCACTTGCACTATCACTGACTTAAATGAAGTTTCATGACTGCTTAGTGTGTTAGAGACAAATGATTGATTCTTTTTTGAATTTCACCTAACAACTTTAACTTCTAAATCAAATTAATGCTAAAAAGGTTAACAAAAACATTTTCCAGTAAAATTTTGTACTAACTAGATGATGTATATGTGCACTTTGTAGTGTATAGCAGAAGAATAGAGATTTTATTGAACAAGCTTACCTTATTCACATCATGCTTTGTCAAATGACTATTCTTGTCTCCGTAGGCGTTGATCACATCACTAAGAATGTACATCATGAGAGGGGTTTGTAGTCCATCTCCAAGGCTTCCCAAGGTCCCAAAGAACATCAACAACTTGTCCAGTCTATCTGCATAACGAAACATAGTATTGTTCCCCATTCCCTTGACCCTACCTATGGATAGACACCCCTTAAATTATTTTTTCAAGATTCAGCAAGGTTTATCAACAATCTCAGTGAAAACACATAGAAAGAGTAATATATACACTCACTATGTTATCTTAGCTATGCAAAATCAGCATCCAACAGATGGCTCTTACCCTTGTCCTTTTACAACAAAAGCCGGAGTTTGATACAACATGCAAAAGTGGAATTGGCCGGGCTAAGACATTATCCTAACTTTAAAAACATTGTTTGTGTAACTTGATATGTAATGTCTGCTAGTTGTTTTGATTCCACCAAATTAATTACCCCGGCATATAATTCCATGAGGGTCACTGTTGATGTGTCTTCTTGCAGTTCTAGATACTTACAAAGAATCATTTCCGTTACAATCGTGGATATGATGTGATGCCAATTGTACCCAGTCAAGTATCCTTGCCAACTTAATAAGGCAATGATTTGATATTTCCAAGGCACGTTTATTGGAAGTGTCTCTCTGCCTTTGCATTGTTAAGTAGGGCCAATCTCACATGAGGGGTCCAAAATTTCCATTTCATTGTTTTTTATATCGGTCAGGAAGCCTTCAATGAATCAATGGTACCATTCTTGCCAAAACACTACAATGAGATTGTCAATTATTCGTTCATTTATACTTTCAATTTCTTATCCGTTGAAATACAACGAAGACACTAATTTCGAACGAAAAATCTTGTGCATATTACCTCAATAGTTTTAGTGGTTGGTTGGATGGTATAACACAAAGTGCTAAATTATAATTTTATTGTTGTCTTTGTACATTAAAAAAACCTTGAAAATTATAAAATTATTTCCAATTTATCGATGATATAAAACTTTTTACATTAGAAAATTAAACCATCTATAAAAATGCATAGTTTAAACAACAATGAAAGTGCACACTTAATTTCTGAGCAACTACAACAATCTATCCTTTTTGGCCATTTGTAATTCGGGAATGCAGTCTTAGTAGTAAAATATGCTGCCGGCCTTACTCAGCAAGGGGTACATGAGTCTTGGTTGCATAACATATTTTATACTTTCCAGTCTTATTTTATATTGGACAGTTTCAGCTGCAGGAGGTTCCCTTATGCCATTTAAAATTTGTGAGCTTTTTGGATTTGGTTAGAGACAACGTTCTTTGAGATAATCATAAGGATTTAGTTTTGGTTACTTATACTTTTTTTTTGTTGTGTGGAAAGTGCTTTTTCATTTTGAGGTAACAATGGTAACTAATGAGTACTAATTGACATTTGAGAGATTTGCGACTAGCTAGACCTTCCATTTTAAGAGGTGTGCTTTAGGGAATTATTCTGATTCCTCTTTATACATATTGTCAAATCAAATGGTAATTATTCACCAAGTAAAAGAAAATGGCAGATAATAAAATATTCAAGCACTATCTAATTCATTAAGGCATGTTATTGCAAGGTTGGAGTTAGAAGGAAGTTCCTTTTTCTTTCTAAAATATTTTAATGGATCATTTGCTTTCACTAGTAATGATGATATCCGTGAGGATTTTCGGTGGCAAAACAGTTAGGAACAGATTTTTTAATATTGTTCATAAAACTTTAAGAATAAAATATATGTTTTTTATTATTATATATGGATTCTAGAGTAGACTACTTTGAAATTGTTCAGTTTAGTAATCTATTTTTAAGAATAAATTAAATTTAATTCTTTAAAAACATAAATAACTAAATTGTATTTTTAATAGTTATAGAACAAAACTAAATATAGTTGAATTATAAAGGAATAAAAAAGTACTTAGCCAAACTTTAACACATGAGTATTTTTTTTTCAACTCTCTAAAGTTTAAAGTGTAGACTAAATTTTGAAAATATTCTTTAGACACTCCTAAAAATTTCAAAAAGTACTGAAATATGCTTAGCATAAAATATATAGCTTTTTTTTAATCGATATATAAATATTGCTTAATTAACCTTAACATGGAATAGTACAAAATGAAACACTGCGTTTTCATAATCAAGATTCTTTATGATAATTACCTATATAATTATAATGCTTAATAAATACATTTATCTATTTTTGTTTTGAGTAGTTCTTGTGCTTGTATCTCTTCAAGGGGATGATAAATTGGCCTTGTTTGCCACAAAAAACCCACCTTGACTTATGATGACCAGTTAAAATTAAAGACTGAGGTCGAACTTATGTTAATTTCTTTAACGAAAATAAAAGGAAAATAAAAGGTAAATGAAAATGAAAATAAAAATAAATCTTTAATGCATAAATTTATTTCCGGCCCTGACATTGTTTTTCACAACGAACCATTAATAAAGAGTAATAACATATTAGGTAACAGATGTGACTGCAAGAAGAACAAATTTCAATCATGCAAAAAAAAAAAAGAAAATTAAAATTAATTTGAGTGAAATAATTTTGAATATCTTAAATGATTGTATGACCAAAATTATCTACTGTACCCACTCTCACTAAATATGTCCCTTGTTGTGAGACATTCGATATCTTCTTGTTTTTAAGGCATTTGTTATCGTAGAAAAGCAAAATCAGTAGTTAACAAATGACATATCGGAGACACCAACAGAAGAAAAATTAGATATCTGAAGCTTAGATTAACAAGTAGTGATTTTAAATCCAGAGGAAGAATAACTCAATATAGAGGGCATTTGTTATCTTTTAGAAGAGTAAAATCAGTAGTTGACAAATGACATATCCAAGACACCAAAAGAAGAAAAAAATAGATATATGAAGCTTAGATTAACAAGTGATTTTAAATCCAGAGGAAGAATAACTAAATCTAGAGGGCATTTATTACCTTTTCGAAAACCAAAATCAGTAGTTGACAAATGACATATCCGAGACACAAAGAAGAAAAAATTAGATATCTGACGCTTAGATTAACAAGTGATTTTAAATCTAGAGGAAGAATAACTCAATCTAGAGGGCATTTGTTATCTTTTACAAGAGCAAAATCAGTAGTTGACAAATGACATATCCAAGACACCAAAAGAAGAAAAAATTAGATATCTGACGCTTAGATTAACAAGTGATTTTAAATCTAGAGGAAGAATAACTCAATCTAGAGGGCATTTGTTATCTTTTACAAGAGCAAAATCAGTAGTTGACAAATGACATATCCAAGACACCAAAAGAAGAAAAAATTAGATATATGAAGCTTAGATTAACAAGTGATTTTAAATCCAGAGGAAGAATAACTCAATCTAGAGGGCATTTATTATCTTTTAGAAAAGCAAAATCAGTAGTTGACAAATGACATATCCGAGACACCAAAAGAAGAACAAATTAGATATCTGAAGCAAAATCCAGAGGAAGAATAACTCAAAATCTAGAGGGCCCTTAGAAATCATGATAGATTGTAGCCTGCTGACAAGGCCAATATGATTATGATGTAACTAAAGTTTTTCTGTTGTATTCAGTGTTTTCATCAAAATACACACAGGGCAAGTCAGAAGATGATAATCTAATACTGCAGAAATAAAGCAGTAAAAACCTCGAGTATACAACACTACAAAAACAAAGTCACTCGTCATCCTTGTATGGATACTCTTCTGGAACATGCTTGAGAAGTTTTACCTGCAACTCAAACACATCATCACCTCGAAGCACATCACGGAGCCATGTTACCTCAGTCTTCATTGACACCTGTACATGGATGCACATGATCGTGTTGACAAAATAAAGGAACAAAGCATATGGTGCAGTAGAAAAATAAACTTAACGCTTTCCTGTGATACTAAATTGCCAATATATAACAGGAAACATAACTCGGCATGTCATGCCTCATTTTCCTCAAGGACAATTTACTATCAAACTTGCCTAGCAATTTAAGTAGGTTGAGTTGAGATCAGTGATAAGGTTTTGGGCAGTTAAACTTGTCCAAATATGGAAAACTTCAAGTTAGACACTGACTTTCGTTCAACATCTCTACAAAAGGGATTGAGCTAAAAAATTGTGTTCATCAAATACTGATTTTATATAGAAGAGAAATAGCAGCTCAGAAAGCAAAAGTTGATAAAAACTTGGCCCTTTCCACATATACCTGTGCTGCTCAAAAACATGAGCAATCTATTTCATGTTAGAGAAAACTAATCAAATTTAAGAGGACCACAGGGAAAGGCAGCTGCAATCCAACCATTATTTTCCTAGTTTCTCAAGAGTTTAAAGCGAAAGCAAAAACAGCTAAAACAACACTGATATTTGATAAATTGAAGTTCTACAAAGGTGAAGTAATATGTCAAAAGAGAAAACAAATAAGAATAGAAACTTACCATATCTAAGGCTCCTCTAATGACTCCACTTAAGATGTTGCAATAGTACAAACCTTGGCAGTTGTCAGGAAGCTCAACAAAATCTACCAAAGGATTATCCTCCAAAACAATACTACAACATGTCCCATCAGCATCCCAATTGGTCACAGATGCAGCAACCCCAAGGAACATCTTAAAACCAACCTGAAAAAAGCAAGAAGTTAACAACAGTAAAAACTCATCATCTTTAAATACACACTAGTAATAAATATAATTAATAAACAGACCAAACATGCTGATCGTAAAACCAAGAATCAATACTTAATCTCGTAAACATCATGTCAATCAAAATTATGTCACCCAACTGTTTCATACTGAAATTGAACATCAATAGCCCAAACCAACTGGGTACAATGTAAAAAAAGTTAGGGAAGTATACTATAACAGAGTACAAAAGAACTCCATACATGGTATCCTCCTATAGCACTTGGCCATAGTGAGTTAATCTTGACTCAATAATCAATATAGTTGGCAATGACAAACCTAGGTTGAAAAGTGGTTAAGGGAAATAGGCAATCAAGATTCTTAAAGCATGTTTGGGCACCGATTGTTCTTGTAAAGCAATTGATTTTTTTTTTCCAAAAGCTTTTGTTGGAAGTTGCAGAGAGAAATTGTTTTCCCAAATTAAGCTGATCCGCAAACCCCCTTAATGAAAGCATGGGTCTGGTCAGATTGACAAACCTAGGTTGAAAAGTGGTTAAGGGAAATAGGCAATCAAGATTCTTAAAGCATGTTTGGGCACCGATTGTTCTTGTAAAGCAATTGATTTTTTTTTTCCAAAAGCTTTTGTTGGAAGTTGCAGAGAGAAATTGTTTTCCCAAATTAAGCTGATCCGCAAACCCCCTTAATGAAAGCATGGGTCTGGTCAGATTGACACTCAATATCATATGCTCCAAGGTCTTTTTAGTGGTAGCACTTATAATGGTTATACTTCTTCATAGGAATACATTTCATAAAGATGTACTTCAATAGAATTTTAAATTATACAATTGAAAGCATGGGAAAAATGAAATAATAAAAGAATTACCTTTTAATGAGAAATAAACAAATCTGCGGAACTTATTTTAGCTTTCATTTAAAGGCCACCAGTTAAGGAATCAGAAGTGGAAATTTTTTCAAAGGAAAGTGTAATATATGATATTACATACAGACTGCTCTATAGAAACATTTTACTTATTGATGGGCACTCATTAACAAGATCCTGTTATAATTCTCCTAACAGCATTAAATTGCAAGCTACATTCAGTAAGTTGCACAGAGATCAAATGAACAAGCAGAGCTGTAGCATTTCTGCAGTAAAACTAGGATGAATTTTTGGACATTTTTTCCATAGCAACTGAAGGCACCAAAAGACAATACAATACCTTTGCAATTACATCAGTAGTCTCTCTGAAATCGTTGCATCTTGAGACATTAGACTTAGCTAAAAATTCATCAATCAAACGGATTCCAATATTATAACCCCTGAAAAAACCAAAATTCACATCTGAAAATATGAGTAATCTCAATATGAAATTATGAATAGGGTTATTGTATTCATAAACTCACTTCCTCCTTCATCTCCTTGTTCGCCCTATTTTCTTCTAATTTGATCACATCACTTATCAAATCTGTTACCTTATCTATCTACTTTTCCCTTTCTCTTTCTATTTCTCTTCCCCACAAGAAATTATTACAAGGTTCAAGACTACCACATGCCCATGGTTCCGCTTAATTTCCTTGTGACTCATAACTGAGTTTTTCAATTTATGAGGAAGGATTGATAAAACTCAGTTATGTCATGTGGAGATCTTTTGGGAATATGGTAAGTCTATATCGAAATACTTTCTCCTTCCCTGCACCTATCCACCTCAAATACTCACCTTTATTTATAAAAGGGAGAAGGGCGGCACTCTGTGTCTCTAAATTTTTTAATTAAAAAGGAAAAAGGTTTAGAGGTTTTTTCTATATAACTAGGAGATATAGTCTCCCTCCCACTAGGTCAGCTCATTTTTTTTTATATAGTGGTATCTCTAGCCGCAACTCCATACCCAAGCCAAAGATTGAACCCAGACCTTCGTTAAGGGACTCAAGTGCCAAACCACTTGTACCAACAACTTTTGGTTTTAAAAGTTAATGTAATGGAATGGATGCTTACCATAATTGAAAAGCAAAAAAAAAAAATAAAATAAAATAAAACAAAAATTTAAGAAGTAACTTAAGGATAAAATTATGTAATGAATTGTGTAACCAAACTGCAGTATTCACTTTATCATCATTACAGATACTATAGAAGTATAGATTAATAGCAGTGTTATTAGAACCAGTCAGACCAGCTGGCTCAACGGGAAACCGGTGGCCTAAACCAGTCTAATTCAACCAACAAACCAGCCTGTAATTGAGCCAGCCAATAACCGATTGAACTGGTATAAAACAGTGGTTTCACAGATTTGACCAGTTTGACGAAAATCAATTTCTTTTTGGAATTTTTTTTTCACCTTTTAAAATATAAAATGTTCAGTTTTGCTCCTTCAATAAAAGTTTTGTTTCTCTAATTTTGAACTGTATCGCTTTTAGTCCTACAAGTAGAGATAAAATGTGAACATATCACATTTCAAAATTAAAATTCAAAATTTTTGAGGAAGCAAACATTTCATATTTTAGAGAAAGGAAATAAACATTTTTCCTTTCTAAAAACATATTTTTCACTTTTATAAATTGTGTCTCTCTTAAAATTTTTCTCAACTTTGTGCTTATATTAAATTCTTTGTTGTTAGAGATATGGGTGCCTTTTACATATTTCCCATACAGAGTGAAGCACAATTAATCAATCATAGGATTTTTCATTAATATTACTTAGTATATCATATTAAAATTAAAAAATATATTATTTTATTAAGAACTGTTAAACGGTTCAAAGTTTAACCGTCAGACATGTACAGCTTTAAAAACATTCACAGAAATCAAAATTTTTATACAAGAATATTCATGTAACAAAATTATCGAATTCAAAAGAAAAGAGAGAGATTCAGAATGGTACATTTGATCAAGCTGCTTGTTAACTTCGTCAACCTCTTCCAGATCTGTGAGCAATTGGCGCACAATTGCGCCATACGTCAAAGTAAACAGCTCCGCATTCTGCAGAATCCAAACCAATTAGGATACTATCATATTAACCATTCCACAAACTTGACCAAAAACATAAATTGAAAATTTTTATGAGAAAACAAAAAAAAATAAAATCGCGGAATCCAGTGTTTGGAGAGGAAATTATTATGGGTGTAAAATGGGGTTTTGGGTTTGTGAAAAACCAAACGGGGCGTAAAGAGGGTTTTGGATTTTGGTGTGAATTGCTTACAACGCGTTCGACGTTGGCGAAAATAGCATCGCCGGATCGAGGAGCGATGGGAGCCATGATCGGAGTTCACTCAGCTCTGCTTTGCTGCGATCTGCTCGTAGTGATTACTCAGTGAAGAAGCAAAAGATGCCACTTTAACCCTCTCTTTTAGTTCCTTTTCATTTCTCATGGGTAATTTTGGTTCTTTTTATTTTTATTTTTAATATTTTGATCTTTTTTTAAAATTATAAATTTTCTCAACACATTTTCCTATAGATTCTTTTCAGCCGTTTATCATCGAATTTTAATAATCAAAATCACAAGTTAGATGAAATCACTCTCTTAATCTATTATTTTTTAATAAATTTTGATATATATCTTACAAAAATAAATTTAATTAATATGTATTGTAAATATAAAATTTTTTAAAAATTATATAAATAATAAGATGTATACTAATTAAATTCTATTAAAATTTGTATATATTTTAATTTTTATTATATTTTATATAATCCTAAACTTATTCATAAAAAAATGATTAATTAAAATATAAAAATAAAAAATAAACATGTAAATTAAATCAAAATTGTGAATATATCAAAATAAGATAAACAAAATTATAAAAATAATAGAAAAGCCAAAATTATTTTATTGTTTTGGGAGATATTGTTAAGAAAATATCCAAATTGCGATTCTTGTGAAATTATGATTCCTGAACATGTGTTAAAATACATATTTGATAGTTGTTACTTAACTTTTCAATATAATGTTATTATTAAGGTTGGTTTTATTGAATTAATATTTTATTTCAGCTATTTATTAGTTTTTTAAATATACATAAAATAATATAAAAGATTTTTATTTTAAAAGGAAAGGGTTTAATAATTTTTCAAATCCAAAGTAAGAAACAGTCCAATTTTATGTTGTTGTTTTTTTAATTTTAACATTGTATTCTATTTTTTTATTTTTTATATTTTGACAATATCTCCGATTAGATCCTAACATGTAATTTTGAATAATTATACTTATTTTTTTGTTATTTAATCATTTTTAAATTATCACTTAATAGTTAATGATAACTAACTAAAAATTAAAAATAAAATTTATTTTTATTCCTAAAAGTTGAAATAATTTTTTAATTAAATAAAATTTAATCTCTAAAAAAAAATAAACTTAAAATTTAAAAGAAATATTTTTTATTTTCAGAAACTAAGCGTAGAATTTAGGATAGAAAAATAGTAACCGGGGGAGTGTATCAGAGTCGTATGATATACTCAAAGTTTTGGAGATGAGAAAAAGAATCTTCCACGTGACCTATCACGTGCACCTTGCGATTTCCTTATTAAATTCTCTCTTCCAAACTCTTCCACACCTCACCGACTGGCAGACACAGATCAAGGTTTCACTTCAGCCTTATCCAATTTAGGGTTTCGGTTCTTGACCCTATCTTTACCGCATCGAAGCCCTAAATTTAGGATCAGGTAATTATTCTCTCATAATCTCTTTTTTCATATTTTTCCTCCTCGCTAATTTTCGCTTTTCATCTCCACCGATCAACGTTTGACTCAATTTTGTCCCCCGACTTTTCTTTTCACAGTACGTTCTTCTTTTTTTGGGGATTTGATATATTCTTGTTCGGATCTTTCAATTATATATCCTGTGTTTCTTAAAGGTGCTCTTTTATTCGATTTTTCATTTTAATTTTTATGTATAGTGATTAGATTTGTGTTTTTTTTTGCTGTGATTAATTTTTTTATGGTGTGTTTGCTAGATTGTATCAGTTTTGAGGCTAAATCTGTTATCTAGGAAAGTATTATCTTTCGTTCTACTGTGATCTTTCGAATTTATATCAAAGTAATGTTTTAAAACTAAAAAGGTCGATTTGTTTGATAGTTTTCATCTTTTAATCATTTAGTTATTATATATTTGTTTAATTTGAAACAGAGGTAAGCATTTGATACATGGTATTGTTGTTGTTGATACCTTCGTCTCGATTGTTCTGTGAAAGATTATTTTTATGTGATGGAGATGATTAACGACTGGGGTTGTGCTCTTATATTTTTGTGAAGCTTGTTATCATATTATTTCAATTCAGCTAACATGTTGATTGTAATGTCAGGTCTGCGTAATCTGGTTGGTAGAACCTTCGGTTTTGGAGAGTCAACTCTTATGTCTGAATTAGACGCTCAGATTCCTACTGCCTTCGGTATGTTGTTGATTCTTGAGTCTTGACAATTGTTTTAGTTGGTGGATTAATTGTCTTGTTCATTATATGTGTTCTTTATATATGTATGATTAACACGGCCTTTCTTTATATCTATTCCTCTCTTAGTTCTATTGTGGTACCTGCACTTTGCAGATTAGGGTACCTATTGTTAAAATTCTCAATTTTTATGTCAAACTAACTTTTATGTCTTACAGTAGTAGTTTGCATGTGACTTGCATTAGATATGAACGTATCTAACTAAATGTGTATTAGAGTTCACGGAAATTTTATTTGCTAAACTGTGTTACTCTCCATTATGCGCCTGGGTTGTGGAATTTGGCATTTCCGTACATTTGAATTTATCATAGTTATTTCTTCGACAATATTGATTTGATTACATTCCATGGTCGAACATGACTGTAGCCCTGTAGTCGTAGTCAAATCTTGTGTATATAACTTCCATGAATAGGAAATTATGAGGTGGGGGAAGGATATGCTAGCTAGATGTCTTTGACATTTGTGGAAGCTGTGTAATTTGAGCTGCTCACTATTCTATAGATGATTATATGATGTATGAATATATGATATTACTTGGTTACTGTCATTATCGATGTTAATTAGGTTTAGTAACTGCTAATTAATAATGTGCTTTATGTCTGCCCTCAATTTCTAGATCCTTTTGCTGATGCAAATGCTGACGACTCGGGTGCTGGGTCAAAGGAATATGTTCATATTCGTGTACAGCAGCGAAATGGTAGGAAAAGCCTGACAACTGTTCAGGGATTGAAAAAAGAATTCAGCTATAACAAGATACTTAAAGACGTCAAGAAAGAGTTCTGTTGCAATGGCACAGTTGTTCAGGACCCAGAACTAGGACAGGTCAGTGTTCCTCGTGTCACACAACAACCTTATCCCTTAGTTTCTTCAAGTAACACTTGTTTGTGGTTGTAGGTTATTCAACTTCAAGGTGATCAGAGGAAGAATGTTTCTACCTTCCTTGTCCAGGTAACTGATTTTCTTTGGTTAAGCGATGTATTATCCTAAATATTTTCTCCATTCTAGTTTTCATCTCTTTCGTATCTCCTCTTTCTCTGCCATTTTTCATAATGGTGTCTAAAGGCTTATTTTTTGGAATAGCCTATTTTAGAGAAGAAACATACTGTCTGTGCCTTTTTGCTGATATTTTATTGATTTTGGGGATGACCTAGTAGTAGTGAGGCAGTTGGATATCCATTTGAAGAATAAGTCATTTGAATGTGCTGCAACCGTCTCTGGTCAGTCTTTTGTGAACCTAGCTAAAATATTTACGTAGTAAGCAAAAGAAAGCATAGAGGAAAAATCTAGTATTTTACTGAATTGACTTTGTTTTGCATAAATCATAGTTGAGTCATACTTACCACACAACATTTTGTGATGTAACCCACACAAAATTTTGCTCCTAGAAAGTTGATCATTCGTTGTATTGACTCCGGCCATATGGGGGAAGAAATCTGAAATTGTTTTTCAATACTTTTGCATGAAATATCAGGACACCAGGATTTTGTATCTAATTATTTTATGGGTTGTTTTCACTATTGAATGTGAACAGGCCGGTATCGTGAAGAAGGAGCATATCAAGATTCATGGTTTCTGAGCTGTTGGAGTTTTAAGTATAAGTCTTACCTGCCTGACTGACTGTGTTGGGCATAGATATAATCTGAGTTGTGTATGTGACTGGTATTTCTACTGTGTTCTGGTGTTTACTATGTGACTTGGAATTATGGATTTAAGAACATTGTGTGTTATTTGCTTTGAAGACATAAATGGAAACGGTTTAATGGAGTCTGATTTTATCTTATTTCATTTAGCTTGTCCTTTGATTATAATAAAATAAATTAGCAGGTTTTATACTAAAAAAACCTTTGTAGCTTTGAAGGGTCGAGCTTATGCAAGCTGGCTGCCGCTTCAAAACATACCTATGGAAAGATAAATTTATACGAATTTTGAGATTATAGCTAGTTTCATGTCACAAATTCTATTTTCAGTTAACACTTATTGTTTAGGTAATGAGCATATGGAAATTTCTTTGGAAGTAGGTCGACTTGATAGTTCTTCATATTTTTCCTTTTGGTTCAGCTTGAATTCATTTATTTAACACTTAATTTTTTATATTTTAAAATGTTTCATTTGTATTCTTACTGATAGTGGAAATAAAATGAAATTTTTTAAAAATGATTCACGTTTATCACCCTTTAAGAATTTTATTAACTCTGCATCGGTTCTGGCAACAAATTTGTTATAATTGTGATTAATTATCAATGAAAAACATTTTAAATTGGTTGTGTGTAAATATTTTTCTCTTTTAAATATGTTCAAATTAATTTTTGTATTTTTAATGAGTTTTAACTTACCTATACGTATAGTAACTATTTTAGCATTTATTTAACTTACGATTAAATTGTGTTCATGAAATAGGCATAATATACATTCATCCTTATTTTGACCCAATACACTATAATTTATATCCACATTGAGTAAATTTGTTTATAAATGTAACTTCTGAATAACTCATTTTGTATCTCCATGGAAACTCCCTTGAATCCATTGTTGTTAAAAAATGGTGGAGGGTAGAACCAACAAAATGATTTTACGTAAACGTGATTTGAAAGTAAATTTGTTATTTGATTTTGGTTTTTAAGTTTTTGAAAAGAGTTTTGAAAATTTATTTTTAACAATTATTTTTTGAAAAAAAATTATTTTTAAAAAAAAGTATTTATATTATTTGAAAATTATTTTTAAAATATAAAAAATAAAAAAATTGTTTATATTTCAAAATTGTTTTGAAAAGTAAAAAACAATATACTTAAAAATAAAATATTTAAAATTTTTCAGCATGTTTTAGTATTTAAAAACTAAAAAGTCAATTATTTTTTAAATTTTTTTTCAAAAAACACTAGTCAAACGAATTTTTTATTTTTGTTTAAAAACTAAAAGTATTTTTGTTTTTTTTCTTTTTATTGATAAAATTTTAATAAATATGAATAAGTTTTTTTATTTTTATATCTTCAAACTAATTTTCAAATAACATTTATCAAAAAAAAATTTTTTCAAAACTAGTTTTAAAAACTATTTTTAAATTTTTTTTTAAAAAACTAAAAAACAAAATCAAATCAATCTTTTTTTAAACTGTTTTGACAAAATAAAGGTTTAGTTTTTAAATATTAAAATATTAAAAATATTTTTATAAAACTGTTGTAAAAAAAATTAAAATTTAATTGATTTGATTTTGTTTTTTTTTTTTAAATTATTTTAAATATGTGAAAATAAAAAAAATTATTTATATTCATATAAATATCATTAATAAAAATTAAAAAAATAATATATTCTTATTATATTTTAAATTTTTCAAATAAAATTAAAAAATTGAAAAGTAAATTTTATCTATCATATTAACATTTTCTTTGTGGGGTCCAACTTCTCTGGTACTAAAAATGTCTAATAAGAGTCTTATGCAGGATTCACCATGATGATGGCTCCACATAAATGTTGTATCATTTCCAGCTCGGCCATATTTATTTCTTTTTCCATAGCCATGGATTTGCTTTAACTTGTCAGTTGCAATTTTGAGTTCATTTCCTTATTTCATTCCTTTACGTTCTTCTCCTTACCCAACTCGACACTCTTGGCTCAGTTATAACCATTCATCTTCCAACCTAAACGAACCTTTGCTCCTTTGCTTAAAACCAAAGGCAAAGGAGAAAAATCAAGTATCTACTTATAATGGGTTTTACGCACATTTACAAGCCTCTAATGTGAATCCAAATATCCACTAAATAGCTCCATCATTATTAGGCAAGATCATGGACAGATATATGTTATGCAATGTGCAACAGTTGGTCCTGCTAATATTTTTGTTTTAGTATGTATTATCCATAATATAATATAATATAATATAATATAATATAATATAATATAATATAATATAATATAATATATTGTTACTGTAACTATTTAATTTTGTAAAAAACTTTCAATTTTGTCTTTATTTTATTATAGATAATTTTTTAAAATAAATTCAATATGGCAGTTATAATTTTTTTTTTAAGTAATGGTAGTTTCATATTCACATTTATTAATTTAAAAATTAAGAAAGTAAATTTTGATAGTTATAATTTTGGTAGTTATAATTTTTAAAAACTTTTTCACCTATTATAATTTTTATTTTCAAGAAGTTATCAATAAAAAGATTATTTTATAACTAATATTATTAAGAATGATTAAATATTTCATTAACATATATAAAATTCACTAACAAGTAACTTTAATCATTTACAAATGATAATTAAAAATATTTTTTGTTCTAATAGTTATAAATATATTTATTTCCAAATAATTAAAAAGATAAGTCAATATTTTTTTAATTACAATTTTTATTTAATACCTATTAAAGAACTAAATAAGCATTTTCTTCATATTAGTGGTACAATTTTTACTTAAAACAATTAAAATGTAACTTAATATTTTATTTTAATATGAATAAGTTAATATTTTAAAAACCCTAAACAAGTTTTTACTAATTAAATAATTGCTTTTAACTTTGAGTTCCTGCTATATTAATTCTTCTTTCTCATCACTTATTAAAAAATTATTTTTTCATCTCTAACAAGTTATTAGTTCAGTTTTTTTCCTTTTTTTTTTTTCTTATTGATAGCTTCTGTTTTATCTTAATGACTCTCTTTATAAGATAAAATAATAGTTGTAGACTCTAATTTATTAATATAATATCTTTTTGTTGAAAATTTTATATTTTTTTGTCTTTGTCTTATGTTTATAAAATTTTATATATATATATAAAAAGTTTGAATTTTATAATTTTTATTTTAAAATTTTGCATTATCTCACACTATTTAAATTTTTTTTTATCCGTAAATGGACAGGATCCAATAAATAATAGAGTAAGACTCATCTAAAGGTATTAAAAATTGAAAGATCTTACTAACTTTTATGTACAAAATATGGAATATAAATTATGTACAAAATATAGAATATAAATTATTTAGACATTGCAAACTTTTTTTTGTATGTAATGTGTGTTTTTGTTGTAAATAAGTTTGAGGATTGTTAACCTTAATTGTGGATATAATTGTCCATGATGAAAAAGAAGCATTTGTTGCCCTTTCTATTTTTTCTTTTCTATAAGTAGTATCTATATATATATATGTATGTGCAGAAATTTTTTTTTTATTCAAAAAATTTAAAACTTGTACATGATAAAATTATTAATTTTTATAATGTATAAACACTTTAAATTTATATTTAGAATAATTTACAATATATACACGAGCAAATTAAACTTGAAGAAAAAAGAGTAAAAAATTAAATATAAAATTACTTTAAAAAAGTGATAAAAATAAAGTAAATGCAACATTAACTATTCTTTTTCTATATAGTACAAGACTAACTATTTGCAAAAGAAGACATATAAAAGACACTATATATGGATTTTATTATTTAGCAAATTTTTCATGACTTTGCAGTTACTCTATATAGATGGATCCCCATATGCAAGATATTCGAAACGAATCACACCATAATGACTCATATTGCAAGAACAATATATAGAAGAAGACATCAAAAGAAAAAGGTTGAAATGCGAAAGATATATAAAATATAGAAGCAAAGGCACCTTCATGAATTCTAAACAACAATGCCTAAGGTTTGATTTTGATATGTATATAGCATCCGTGATGTGTCCTTACAAAGAAGAAAGTGAACCAAAAATAGGTTTCATTTGTGCATATCGTGACAAAACATTAACCTTTTTTGTGGCAAAATATCACAAAAAGTGTGAGAGAGATGAAAAATCATGGAACCCAATTAAAAAGTAGAATGAGTCACATGAACTCTGGCTAGTATATATCTAGCATGTTCTACGATGACTTTGGACCATAGTATCAACATGTTCTTCCTCTTGCTTTGTTGCGTGAGTTTTGCACTTAATTAGCAGATAATATTCCAGAATGAGAGAAATTTAATTACAAAACTAAGATGTAAGTTTAGATTTTTTAGTGTTATATTCTGCTATTAGAGTGAGTTTTATTTTAATAAGTTATGTAAACCCTAAACCATTAATTTCATAAAATCACCATCAGAAATTATAAGTTTGATTATTAATTGATGACATGCTTTGTTTAATTTTTATGTTTTTATTCACCGTTTCTAATGAAAAACAAAATTAATAAATATCTCAGTTATTAAATAGGTTTTAAAAATTTTATGCATTATTATATTAATAACTACTAAGAGAAAATTGAATTTTAATTAATACTAAATAATTAAATAACCAGTATATAAATATATAAAAAAAATAGAGTAAAATACTTTTTAGTCCTTGAAAATATAAGAACTAGCACTAGATTTCTAGAATAAATTTTCGGAGTTCACACTAAGTATCAAACTGTAATTACACATTTAATAATATTTTGTAAAATGAAATTTTACTTAATTCAATAGTTAAATTTCATATAATATCAGCTTATTCATCATGTTTATTAACTGTTGTCTTTAGACGTTGAGAAAGGCCAGTACTAGTTGATGTAAAGAAATCCGAAGGGCAAATTCGATAATTTTTTTAATCTTTTGTCTCTGTGTGTATAATTTTTTACCCGTGAAAAGAATGAAAAATTATAAATTAAAATTATTATAATTACAAAATTACTCATATATTTTATAAATTCTCTTTTATGAAGATAATTTTGAAATAGTTTTTTTTTTTTTTACACTTTTCTTCTTTTTCTTTTAGTGAAAAGTTAAATTTGAGACCACCAAATTAATGACATTTTTCTTACCACTTTTTTTAATACCAAATTAAATGTGAGAATCACCAAATTAATGACATGAAAATAGCACACGAAAGAAAACACACATGGTACCTTTAACAAGGTACCTTTACCACGGAACCTAGAACTTTGTTAAGTTCACCTTACAACATCTCAACACAGTTTCTAACATCACTAGACTTGTCAATCACAAATCATATAATGCTTATATTTGAATCATCATGTATAAAATTAGTTATAAATCATCTTTCTCAAGGAATTAAAAGATCACAATAGATATATAAATTAATTTCTCATCTCCAATTTCTATTTAAGGGGGAATAATCAATAATAACAACAATCACAATATTCATGTATTTTTATATAAAAAACATTTTTCTTATGTGGAAGATCCGGCTAGACGGCAATCACAAAGCTACTTAGATTGCCTTTTATGATCTCAAGAAATATTATATTTATAATGAAATTTTCTTAACTAAACTTTCACCAAATCATTTTGAATATTTTATAAGATATATTTTACCATGAGTATTCAACATATAATTAACAATCCTTTGAGACATTTGTAAAATTATAAGATAGTTATTAACCAATCCAAGAGTAGTGATCAAATTCACGGAAACCAAAATTTATCATGTTTTTTATTGTGATAAAGAGTAATAAAATAAGATTCAAAGTAGTACGTGAATAAATTATATCAACGAAACAAAATGTATTATCTGGAAATAATATGAAGTAGTTTTGTAGAAAGGATCAAAATTAAACACAACTTTTGAAAAAATTGAATGATGGAACAATTGATAAATTTATACAGAACCATACTGAATAGCTTAAATAATAATATCAAGAATTAAATTGTAATATCTAAAAATAATAAACAAAATGTCAAAGTAATATCTAAAAATAATACATAAAGGAACAAAATTAAAATATAGAAACAATAAATAAGAGACCAGAAGTAACATCTGAAAATAATAAAAAAAGGAACAAAAGTAACAAATAAAAGGACTAGAAGTAGTATTTGGAATTAACAATAAAAGGACCATAAGTAATATTTAGAGAAAATAAACAAAGGACCGAAAATAATATCTAGAAAAAATAAAAGTTAACATAGTCAGACGCAATTAAGGTAAGAGCAATTGGTATATTGATCAACAACCAAAACATAATTTTAGAAATGATAATAATCACAAGAGTAGTGAAAACACATAAGTCTACTAAGATTAACCACAAAGATTTATAAATCTCAACTTCTCTTACATTAGTAAGAGTTTGATGAAGAGTGCTAAAGAACCTTTAAAGCCTTAATCTCCCTCTCAAGAGCTCTCTCTTTCCTCTCTCTTTCACAACAATGGTTGTCCCTATTTATAGTCAAAACTTGAGCTCATTTGCTAAGTGAGATTTCGTTTGCTAAGCAAACACAGATTCAAAGCACTTTCACTTAGCGAAAAGAGGTTCGCTTAGCGATGGTGTATGAAGTCCAAACACTTTATCTCACATAGCTTAGCCATGAGAGTTTTCCCTAAGTGAAACTCTCTGACTCTAGCTATTCTTGCTAAGCAACCTAAGCTTCATTGATCGAATGATCTTTCGCTTAGCAAATTTCTTCTAAAAAACCCTAGATCTGCTGAGTGGATTCAATTTTCATTAGGTGAATTTCCAAAAAGAGGAATTTGCAAATTTTTTTGTACAAAAATGTATGCTTTTATATGCTAGAATTAACAAGTTTATCATATGCATAACTAAGTTTTTGACTGTAATATCTAAATTGAAATGTAATTAAATTATATAATAACCTGAGCATGGAAATAAGGGTGTTACAATATACCTGCAAGTACCCTATTATATTATTTTTATAATTAAATTTAAATTTACTTATAATTTTATTAAAAATTATATGTTAAGTTATTAATTATATTTAAATTATAATTAATTAAATATATGTATGAAATTTTGTTTAACATAAAAGCGTTGTGTTCGGGGTGTATGAAGTTTTGTTTAACATGAACATAAATATATGTATGAAATTTTGCACCAACAAGCTAGATGGTTAGGCATGTTGGGGGAATCAATTACTCTGTCGTAACTGGGACTTGAACCCACAACCTCTCATTTCCCAAACATAAATTTTACCACTAAACAAACTTTATAAGTTTAAGCAAAAAATTTCTTTAACATATTAATATCTAACATACATAATTGTCCAATTATATCTATAATTTATAATATATGATATTATATTATATACTATTTTACCTTCTAAACATTTTATGACAGTTCTCACTTTTGCAAATATAACTTCTCTTTATTAATATATGCACATTTTCACAATTTTTACCGTATGACAAATCAATTTTTCTTGAACATGATTAATATATATATATATATTTCATGATAAATATTCTTAATAAACATGTAAATACACAAGTGTGATAATATTTTGAATTCTATTCAAACTCTCTCATCTTTCAATTTTTTCATATTCATTGCGTATTTGACATATCCATGTATGATTTTTATCATGTTATGATAAACAAAAATATAAAATTAACAAAATATATTTCAAAACATGTTACATAATAATTTATATTTCAAAATATAAAAATTTACAAAAGATATTAAATTAAAACCTTAAATTATTATAACATATTAAAATAAAAATAGGAATAGATAAGTTTTCACTAGTTATTAATTATGGAGAGAATCAATGATTATTTATTATGTGTTGGGAAAATCAATTATTATTTATTACTTATTAAATGAATCAATTATTATTATTTATTATGTGTTGGGAGAATAAATTAGTATTAATTATTTACAAGCATAGGTTTCTGAGTCACGCTTCTCCACAAGCGGCATATGCTTGCAATTTAATTCATTTATTATTTTATTTTAAAATAGTTAAAATTTAAAATCAAAATCTTTTCCTCTACCAAATTCTACCCTAGTCTTTTTATATATTTGAAAGGAGAAGCATCACTTAACCAACTTTTAATTTTGATATTATAATGAAAAAAATATATATAGACAAATGTTTATGAATATATACATAAACATTATATAAATTATTTAATTAAGTTATACATACTATGTTGAGTTAATCACTTTTAACTGTGAATATGAAGTTTGTAAGAGATTTTTTCTTTTTGGCCCAAACAATTGTAAACACCATTTTTCTCAACGCAGCGACAGTAAAGGAAGAAGAACAACAAACGATTCATTCTGTCGGCAAACGAAGAAGAGGAAGAACGACCTATTAATTAGTTCTCTCTCGATGAACGAAAAAGAAGAAGAACAACCTCTTGATTAGTTCTCTCTCGACAAATGAAAAAGAAGAAGAACGACCTCTCGATTAGTTCTTTCTCAATTGAATAAGGGTGACAATACAAGCAAAAGCAGAAGAAGAAGGTTTCTTTGGCTTTTCGAATAAAACACTGGTTTTTTATTTTGGTTTGCTTTTGTTATTGAGTTTAATTGACATACGATTCAATTATAATTTTTTATTTGTGTAATTTTTAAAGTACTAATAATTAAGATAAAAAAATTTACCAGTAAAAAAGGGTTGTGATTAAATATTAATAAAAAGTGTATATCGATTGAATTCTGTCTTATTTTGGTTTACGTTTGTTTTTTATTTTTTTAATTTAAAAAAAAAAAAGAAGAAAGAGCGACATAAGCAGGTGTCTTGCAGTGGTTTTTCTGCGGCTAGTGGTATGATATAATTTCCCAAGGTAGAATAGCTTAGCAGTAAAAGAAATGGTAGAATAGTTTTATACAAGTGCCAGGTGTCGTGCATGCACTCCCGTTGTAATAAATTGTTATTTCTCTGGTGAAGTGGCGTCCATAAATATCTGAGTGGCCACTGCAAAATCACTCACTCAAACAAAGAAGATGGCTTCTTACAGCATCACCTCCACCTTCCTCTCCACTCCAAAACTCTCTTCCCCATCCCTCTTCAACAAATCCACCCGCTCCATCCATGCCACCCCCACGCGCCGCCCCCAACCGCCGCACGCCTCCTACGACTTGGCCTCCTTCAAGTTCCACCCCATCAAGGAGTCCATCGTCTCCCGCGAGATGACCCGCAGGTACATGACCGACATGGTCACCCATGCCGACACCGACGTTGTTATCGTCGGCGCCGGCTCCGCTGGTCTCTCCTGCGCTTACGAGATCAGCAAAAACCCCTCCGTTAATGTCGCCATCCTCGAGCAGTCCGTCAGCCCCGGCGGCGGCGCCTGGCTCGGCGGCCAACTCTTCTCTGCCATGGTTCCTCACTTTAACACTTCTCACTCATTCCACGCTTTCCTCTCACTTACATTTTATCCAACGCCACTTCTTCCATTTTCTTAGGGACACTGTTTTAGTTTTTACCATGGATCATGGATCTTGGATCTTTAATCCAAATTGAAATTTTATCCTGCACTTCATACTGAAAAATAGTGGAGACTTTTAAAAATAATGAGGAGATTTAACACTTTTTTTACAGAAGGAGACTAAACACTTTTTAACACATTTTATTTTTTTTTTTAAATTATACAATTATGAGTGTTTTTTTTTTGTAATAAATATTATTTTAGTAACACAGAATTATGATTTTAATGGTTGTGTATTTATTAAAATAACTATTCTATCTATCATCAAATTTATTATGTAGGATATGTTTTACGATAGTGTATACTGCATGCATAATCATTTTCTTTAAAATTATAGACGAATTCATTAAATAAAAATTATGATCTGTATAATTTTGTGATTTTTAACCAGAGATAGATGACAAGTTTCTTGATACTTATACAGTTATTTAATGATAAATTTATATATTTATAATAATAAATTTTTTTACTTATTATGTGATTATATGAAAATGTAAAGATTGTTTATTTATCAAACTTTTAAACAAATTTCAAGTAATAATAAAGACTATGTATTTTTAAAGTGTGTTAAGAATATTTTTACTAATATTGAAACTATAATGATACTTTCTTTTTCGGTTAATACTGAATGGTTATTGGTTCTAACCTATTTCAATAGCTCACCCAAAAATTAAATGTAAAATTGCTTTTTATCAAACTTTTAATACAAATATAGCAATATTGTATTTGTTTTAGTTTAAGAATTAATTTGTACCGATAAAAAAGAATGTGGAAGTGCAGATAGTGCGTAAACCAGCACATTTGTTCCTGGACGAGCTTGGTGTTGAGTATGATGAACAAGAGAACTACGTAGTGATCAAGCACGCAGCACTGTTCACGTCCACCATCATGAGCAAGCTCTTGGCGAGGCCAAACGTGAAGCTCTTCAATGCAGTGGCAGCAGAGGATTTGATTGTGAAGGATGGGAGAGTGGGTGGGGTTGTCACAAACTGGGCCTTGGTGTCAATGAACCATGACACTCAATCCTGCATGGACCCCAATGTGATGGAGGCTAAAGTGGTGGTGAGTTCTTGTGGCCATGATGGACCCTTTGGAGCCACTGGGGTGAAGAGGCTCAAGAGCATTGGCTTGATTGATACTGTGCCTGGAATGAAGGCACTTGACATGAACAAAGCAGAGGATGCCATTGTCAGACTCACTAGGGAGGTTGTTCCTGGCATGATTGTTACTGGCATGGAAGTTGCTGAGATTGATGGAGCTCCAAGAATGGTACACTTTTATCTGTTTCATATCTATGAGCAACTTCCTTATTTGAGTTTTCTTTTTTTATTAATTGCCTAATTTGAGATTATTTTCTTTGATTTTGGAAATGGGGATATTTTATATGATGGGTCCTTCACCACACACTAGGATTGAAAGAGAATTTAGATGATGCATAATGAGACAACTCTCTTCATAAAAGGGTCCAGTTTGCTAACATTTATTTAGTTCCTTTTCATGGTAGTTTTCTGTTCTGTCCTCCATTTTTCATTGAATAGGCCAGGAACATATTTTTTGTTATATTTCATTTAAAATTAAAAAATTATATATGAAAATAATTACATAAAAAGTGAGAGGTATAAAATTTTGTGATTTTTAATAAACTTTAATTAATAATAAAATGTGTAAGAGTATGATAGCAGTATAATATGTTAATCATATTTTTCTTTTTTTTAGTAAGTTATAATTTTTGGGGAATTAATGGGTAGCATGTAAAATTTGGCTTTCTTGAATAAACAGGTGGAACAAAGAAAGATTTTAAAAAAATGGAAAAATAAAAATTAACGTCTTGGTTAATTGTTTCCATGAAAGTAATTTTTTTATAGCACTCTAGTTTATAGACTGATTTATATCATTATAGGGTAATTTGTTTACTCTTTACAGGGAATAAGTAATGTTCTAGTTTTGGTTTTTTTTTTCCGTATCTGTTCATGTGTTTTAGAAGAATTACTCAACAAAAAGACCCTTAAAAGAAAATGAAGAAACTAAAATGTTAAATTGTGAATGCAGGGTCCAACATTTGGAGCGATGATGGTTTCAGGGCAGAAAGCAGCCCATCTAGCTTTGAGATCATTGGGACTTCCCAATGCATTGGATTCTGTAGGAAATGTCCAGCCTGAGCTTGTTCTTGCTGCTGCTGAATCTGCCGAAATTGCAGATGCTTAATTGATGTTGCATTAGATTTCATTTGGAAGTAGCAATGTTGCCAATCAGAAATAATACATGATAGTTATGGAATTAAGCTTTGAAGCTGTTATTACTAGTGAAGGGTGTGGATCGTTGATGGGACTCTTTGTAGTTTGTTATAAAAATAATGATAATATAAAATAAAGATTTTATTTGTATTAAATATTTTTTTATAATATATTATATTAATCTATTTTTAGATTTAATTAGTTTTTTAGAAATTATTATAATTTTATTTTTATATTTTTCAACAAATAAATGATTTATTTGATAAGACTGCTTATAAAAAATATTTAATTTTAAAAAGATTAGTTTTTTAAAAATATTCATGGATACTCATGGATACTCGCAGATATTAAAAAAAGTATTTTTATAGTGGGTATCCAACAAGTTTTAGTAGGTAACGAGTCATGGATTTTTATACTGAGTCAAGTGGTGGGTAACCACTATCCGTGTCCACCCTGGTCTGTTGTCATTCCTACTTACTCTCCTTTGTTGATAGCTTAATTTGATTCTCTTATTTTCAATCAGTTAAATTGTTATTTTTTCTTTTTATGTAAAAAAATTGAT
The DNA here is from genome assembly GCA_037954015.1 of Psophocarpus tetragonolobus. Lineage (NCBI taxonomy): Eukaryota > Viridiplantae > Streptophyta > Magnoliopsida > Fabales > Fabaceae > Psophocarpus > Psophocarpus tetragonolobus. The sequence continues at coordinate 18,113,885 of CM075689.1, read as the reverse complement.
CTTAAAACATTAGATTTTTTTTAAAAAAATAAGTAATTAATCTTAATTATTAAAAAAATTAATGATGAGAATAAAGAATAAGTTTCTTGGAGTAAATGAATTTCTCCTCTTTATATATAAAATATTTGGACAATTTTATTTTAGACTTACAAATTTTAACTATAATCTTTTTTCAAATTTTTTCACGAAATTTCCGTGGTATAATTTGTAATAGATTATCTAAAATAAATTCATTCGTAAATAATGTTGGTAATTACAAACAGACGTATTCGTTGGTAACTAAATATGAATACATTCAATTGATAATATCTGTCGGTAAATGAACACTATATAGACAAATTCTTATGTCAAAAGTTTGAAATTACTAACGGATAATAATCCGACTGGAAATATACGTTGAAAACATGAAGTTACAGAAAGATTTTTATCCATCAGTAGTGAACATTTTTTTTGCAGTGACCTTCTATTCTGAAAATAGACTTTAAAATACTATTATTATTAATTAGAATTAATAAATTAAATTATAAATTGCATTGTGTTTAGTCATGGTGAACTAACCCCTATTAATACTCTTATCTCTAGTTTACACTTTACTATGCATGTAAAAATTGTCTTAGAACTTAGTACTTAAAATTTAATATTCAATTTTTGCACAAACAATCTAAACTCGTCAGCTAGAAAGTTCACTAAAATTAATCAAATTATTGCATAAATAATTCTATTTGAAGACAACTTGAATTACTTTGAATGATATAAATTTATTTTTTTTACAAATTAATTCAACAATGATTAATTAAATATTATCCGCAGTTAAAAAAGGATATTTCTTGTCGTTATAATTTCTTTCTATCATTATTTTGAAAATTTTAAGTTATTTGTTTCCCATTTTCTTCCTAAAAGAATAGCTTTATTTTTATAATTATATGCTATAATTTGTGTGCTTAATTAATATGGATGATGGTTTTATCCTGACTAATTCAAATAGAATTAGAATAAATCATTTAAATAAGTAGACAGTGCTTTTTTTAGAAAAAAACTATTATTTTTATTGACAAAACTTACATCCAATATGCCTTATTAAAGAGAAACAAAACTTTGTGTGAATTCACAAGTTATTTTTTATAAGCCAAAGAAGTAATTTAAATAATTAACATAGTAAACGTAAAGAATATATTACATGGAACATATTGATAATTTTAAATATAAAACCTAAAGTTTATAATCTATTCTGCAAAACAATGAGTTATTACATTTGTTGCGTAATACAATAAGCTTATAAGTATGAGTGCTTTTTTATTAAAATATGAATTTTATTTAAATGCAAACATGCATAAATAAATGAAAATGTATTGATTATTTTGTTAAGGAAAACAGGTAATGTAATTTTTTTTTTGTTTACCATAATTTATTTTTAATATTTTTTAATTCAATTGAACATTCTGTAATAGTCTAAATTTTTAATAAAATATTTAATTATATTTTAAAAAAAACATCCAAATAAATATCTAATTATAAAATAATTATGCTAAATATCAGCTACAATATTTAAAAAAACTAAAAAAATAAAAATAAATTCTAACTCTTAGTACAATATTATATTATTAAATATAAATATTTAATTTATAATATTTTTAGAATATATGGTATAAGTAAAATAATAAAAATGAATTTATAATTTATTTTGAAATATATACGTAAATACATATATATATATATATATTATTAAAAAATAATATGATTATTATTATATATATATATATATATCATAATATTTATGTTACGCTACTTTATTTTAAATATATTAATGTTAAAATTTGATAATTACAGCAACGTAAAACGTAAAAAAAAGAAGAAGTTTATTATATAAAGAAAACATAAAAGTGAGTTACGTGCTTAAAACTAGAAGGGAAAAAAATCCAAAAGATAAGTCTTATCTTTTACCAATTAGACTTTATCTATATCCAATGAAAAGAAACTAGATTATGTAACTATAAATGCAAAATAGAATAGAAGAATTATGGGAGCTGAGTCTATAAATAGGTTGTAATTGTGAAAAAATTGAAAGGCAAGATTAGAAACGTTAGAAAGATTGAAAGGATGGTGAGAGTGAGTAGAATTGAGCACATTACTCTTTAAAGAAAAAAAAAATATAATTACTTAGTGAGGTGTTCCTAACCTCGTTCTATTTATTGTTTTATGATACTATTAATTATAATTATTTAGTAAGGTGTCCCTAATCTTACTTTATTTATTATTTTATGTTACTTTTAAGTATAATTATTTAGTGAGGTGTTCCTAACCTCATTTTATTTATTATTTAATGTTATTTTTAACTATAAATATTCACTGAGATGTCTCTAACCTCGTCTTGTTTGTTATTTTATGCTACTTTTAGTTATACTTATTTAATTTGTTGTTTATAATCTTATTTGATTTATTAAATTATTTTTTAACTATTTTATTTTAAATATAATGTTTTTTTATTATTTTGTATATAAAAAAATTAATAAAATTTTTAATCTTTAAATAAAGATTTGAATTAAATTGTAGTTGGAGGTTTGACCTTGGGGATTTATATGAGTAAATATTTAAGGTGAAATATCCTTGTATTCTTTAAAAACCATGGTAAAGAAATTCATTTATTCTGACTAGTCACTACAAAAATAATTCAAATTTCTAGAAGAACAAAAAAAAGAATATGTATATATATATAATTATTAAAAACAGAATTATATATATGTGTAATTATTATAAACAAGTATGTATATATATATATATATATATATATTTAATTTTTTTAAAATTATTGTTATTTAAATTGTCATTATGTAAAGTATTTATATGATAATTGTCTCACTCTTTTATTTTCTTGTCTCTTATAAAAAAATGGAATTTACAAACTTAAAGGATGAATGCACTAAATGTCACAATCCTTTTTACTGCAGTTATTTCAGCTACCTTTGCAGGCAACAATTGGGTCACAAATGTAATTGAGAATTCAGTTACATTTAGAGGAATTGGTGTATCAACTCTGATGTTTTACTACGAGCAAGATGGACCCATGGTGATTGAGGGACCAGTCGTTGTTACGTTTTATCTTCCACCAACTAACTATAAAAATCCCTTTATTGAATATTTTTCTACCGACCATGTAAATATTGTAGAAAAAAAATTATAAGTAAAGAGGAGAATCGTACATAAATAAATTTTACATATATATAAATATGTATATAGTATAAATATATATAATATTATGAATATGACTTGTGAATATATATAAATATGGTTTTGTTTATGATTTTATTTTACTTTGTTAAATAAATAATTGAAGAAAAAAATTATTTATAAAAAAAATAAAATAAAATAATTAATTAGAAACATAAATTATTTCCTTGTAACTAATAACAGGTTTAAATAAAAATAAATAAATTATCATAAAATTGAGTTGTTAAAAAAAAATAATGTTACATTTAGATGGTATCAGAGCAGCGTTCCATGTAAGACTTCGAAAATAAGCTAACCATGTCACTAAGTTTTAACTTGAACTATTTCAAATGGCAGGAAGAAAAATAAATACTGAATTAACAGAGGTAGTACAAGTTATTAGAGACATGAGAGTATCTTTAATAAGAAATCAAAGGCCAGAAGGAACTATTGAATCACAAGGATTAATTGAATTTAGAAGGAGCAAACCTTCACAATTTCATGGAGGTTATAATCCGAACAAAGCTGAAATATGGATTAAGAAAATAGAAAAAAGATTTCGGGCAATGAATTGTCCTGGTAATCAAAAAGTAAATTATGTTGTGTTTATGCTAGTGGGAGAAGCTGAATATTGGTGGGATAGTACCAAAAGGTTATTAGAAGGAGGAGGAATAAATATTACATGGGAAGTATTTACCGCTAAAGTTTTAGAAAAGTATTTTCCTAATGATGTGAGAAGAGCAAAAGAGATAGAATTTATGCAATTAAAACAAGGGAACATGACAGTGAGAGAATATGCTTCTAAATTTGAAGAATCAGGTAAAATGCTCTACTTTTTTTTATCACCCAGATGAGAGAATGAAATGTATTAAGTTTGAAGATGGACTTAGGCCTGAACTAAGGAAGGCGGTAGGGATACTAGAAATTTCTGATTTTCCTACACTTATTAACAAGTGTCATTTTCTAGAGGGTTTTGAAAATAATCAAAATAACATACCAAAGTATTTCGGGCCTCATATAAATAAAAAGAAAAATCATGAAGGAAAACCATATGACTGTTCTCCAGGGAAACCTCAAACTTCCCAATTTTCCTTAGGAAATTTCAGTAGCCTATGACTAATCAAGTTAGGTGTCTTAAGTATGGACAAGGGCATTATGTTAAAGATTGTCATCTTAAAGTAAGTCATGATAAGATACAATTGAATTCAGTTCAAATTATCAGTGACTTACAAAGGAAAATTTATGAAGCTTAGAGGATTGATGAATTTATTCAAAAGTAAACAAAATTGTTAGGAAAAAAGAATGGTGAAAAGTTTAGTTTAGATAAAGAAAGAGTCTTGAGATTCAACAATAGAGTATGTGTGTCTAATGATATATAAATTAAGAAAATAATCTTAGATGAGGCACATAAGAGTAAGTTGAGCATACATCCAGGAACAATAAAAATGTATCAAGATCTTAAGAAAATGTTTTGGTGGCCCAAAATGAAGAAGGAAGTAGCTCAATATGTGGCCATGTGTTTGACTTGCTAGAAGGCTAAGATAGAGCATCAAAAACCAACCGGAATGTTATAATCTTTAGACATACCTGAATGGAAATAGGATAGTATAGCAATGGATTTTGTAGTCAGATTACCACGAACAATGCACAAATTTGATTCCATATGGATTATCGTGGATAGACTAACAAAATATGCTCACTTATTACCCATTAACATTAGTTATTCATTAGAAAAGCTGACGGACTTGTACATAAAAGAAATTGTAAGATTACATGGTGTTCCATCTAGCATAATATCTGACAGAGATCCTAGGTTTACCTCCAGATTTTGGGGAAGTTTACATCAAGCCTTAAGAACCAAGCTTCGTTTTAGCTCAGCCTATCATCCCCAAACAGATGGACAGTAAAAAAAAACCATACAATCATTAGAGGATTTGTTGAGAGCCTGTGTGCTAGAAGATTCAGGTAGTTAGTATCGATACTTAACTTTGATTGAATTCACTTACAACAATAGTTTCCATTCTAGTATAGGTATGGCACCCTATGAGGCTTTATATGGAAGAAAATGCAGCACACCTCTATGTTGGTTTGAGACTGGGGAAAATTTGATCTTAAGTCCTGAAATGGTGCAACAAACCACAAAGAAAATCAAAATGATTCAGGAAAAGTTGAGAATGACTCAAAGTAGACAGAAAAGTTATGCTAATAAAAAAAGAAGATCACTTGAGTTTCAAGAAGGTGATCATGTATTCTTGAAAGTTACTCCCAAAACTGGAATTGGTAGGGTAACGAAATCAAAGAAACTCACTCCTCGATTTATAGGTCCTTATCAAATTCTCAGAAAGATAGGTCCTTGCGTATCAAATTTCTTTACCTCCTTTTCTTTCTAATCTTCACAATGTCTTTCATGTGTCTCAATTAAGAAAATATATACATGACCCTTCTCATATAATAACATCAGATACAATACAATTAAAGGATAACCTTACATTTGAAACAATGCCTATATAGATCGCAGACAAAATGATCAAGCATTTGAGAAACAAACAACTTCCACTGGTAAAAGTCATCTTGGATGATGTCACAGAAGATGCTACATGGGAATTGGAAGAGAAAATTAGAGAAAAATATCTTATTTGTTTAATCAATAAAAATTTCGAGGATAAATTTTTTTTTAGTAGGAGAGAATTGTAATAGTCAAAATTTTTAATAAAATATTTAATTATATTTTATAAAAAACATCCAAATAAATATCTAATTATAAAATAATTATGCTAAATATTAGCTACAATATTTAAAAAAAATCTAACTCTTAGTACAATATTATATTATTAAATATAAATATTTAATTTATAATATTTTTAGAATATATGGTATAAGTAAAATAATAGAAATAAATTTATACTTTATTTTGAAATATATACGTAAATATATATATATATATATATATATATTATTAAACTCTTCAAAATATATATATATATATATATATATTATTAAAAAAATAATATGATTATTATATATATATAAATCATAATATTTATGTTACGCTACTTTATTTTAAATATATTAATGTTAAAATTTAATAATTACAGCAACGTAAAACATAAAAAAAATAGAGTTTATTATATAAAGAAAACATAAATGTGAGTTACGTACTTAGAACGAGAAGTAAAAAAAATTCAAAAGATAAGCCTCATCTTTTATCAATTAGACTTTATCTATATCCAATGAAAAGAAACTAGATTATGTAACTATAAATACAAAATGAAATAGAAGAATTATGGCAGCTGAGCCAATAAATAAGTTGTAATTGTGAAAAAATTGGAAGGCATGATTAGAAACGTTAGAAAGATTGAAAGGAAGTTGAAAGTGAGTAGAATTAAGCATGTTACTCTGTAAAGAAAAAAAAAAAAATTCTACCTCTTGTATTATTCCAAGGTAAAGGGGAGGCGACATTTATCGATTTTAATTATTATGCTTACTTATTTGTTTATTTTATGTTACTTTTAAATGTAATTACTTAGCGAGGTACTCCTATCCTCGTTCTATTTATTGTTTTATGATACTATTAACTATAATTATTTAGTGAGATGTCCCTAATCTTACTTTATTTATTATTTTATATTACTTTTAAGTATAATTATTTAGTGAGGTATTCCTAACCTCATTCTATTTATTATTTTATGTTATTTTTAATTATAAATATTCATTGAGGTGTTTCTAACCTCATCTTATTTGTTATTTTATGCTACTTTTAGTTATAATTATTTAATTTGTTGTTTATAATCTTATTTGATTTATTAAATTATTTTTTTTAACTACTTTATTTCAAATATAGTGTTTTTATTATTATTTTGTATATAAAAAATAATAAAAGTTTTAATCTTTAAATAAAGATTTGAATTAAGTTGTTGTTGAAGGTTTGACCTTGGGGATTTGTATGAGTAAATATTTAAGGTGAAATATCCTTGTATTCTTTAAAAACCATGGTAAAGAAACTCATTTATCCTGACTAGTCACTACAAAAATAATTCAAATTTATAGAAGAAGAAAAAAAGAATATGTATATATATATAATTATTAAAAACAGAATTATATATATGTGTAATTATTATAAACAAGTATATATATATATATATATTTAATTTTTTTTAAATTATTGTTATTTAAATTGTCATTATGTAAAGTATTTATATGATAATTGTTCTCACTCCTTTATTTTCTTGTCTCTTATAAAAAAATGGAATTTGCAAACTTAAAGGATGAATGCACCAAATGTCACAACCCCTTTTACTGCAGTTATTTCGGGTTATCTTTCCAGATAACAATTGGGTCACTAATGTAATTGAGAATTCAGTTACATTTAGAGGAACTGGTGTATCAACTCTGATGTTTTACTAAGATTGACCCATAGTGATTGAGGGACCAGTCGTTTTTACGTTTTATCTTCCAACGACTAACTATACAAATCCCTTATTGAATATTTTTCCACCAGCTATGTAAATATTATAGAAAATAAAATTATAAGTAGAGGGGATAACCGTACATAAATAAATTTTCCCTATATATAAAAATATGTATATAGTAGAAATATATATAATATTGTGAATATATATAAATATGGTTTTGTTTATGATTTTATTTTACTTTGTTGAATAAATAATTGAAGAAAAAAAATTATTTGTAAAAAAAAAATAATAATAAAATAATTAATTAGAAACATAAATTATTTCCTTGTAACTAATAACAGGTTTAAATAAAAATAAATAAATTATCATAAAATTGGGTTGTAAAAAAAAATGTTACACATTCAATAGAAGTAATTGAAAATTATCACTTTACTAAAAGATATATGATACAATATTGGTGGAAGAAATGAAGTTTAAAGTTCATTCGCACGTATAATTATTTCTTTTTTTTACGACAATATATTATTATTTCTTGTATTTTTTTCTTTATTCTTTTATATGTATGAAATAAATTATAATGTATTAGCGAAAACATAGGTGTAGTAGGCGTTACCGTCTTATGTATTCGCATTTCTATTTTGATATGTTATAATAATTTTTAGGATTTTAATTTAATATGTTTTATAATAACATGATGAATTATAAATAATTCACTGTATCATTTTATTTATAACAATTTTAGTTTAGTATGGGAGGAGGGAAGGTCGTGGGTTTGAATCTTTTTTTTTAACAAAGTAGTCTTTCCTTTTTTAATTTTAAAAATGAGAGAATAAGTATTTTAAAAAATGTACATCAAAAGAGAAATTTCTTTTATTAATAGTATAAATAATATAATATATAATCTAATACTATAGACTATGAATATATATTATGGATAGTAAGACAACTATGTATGTTGAATATAAATGTTTTAAAGTAATTTTTTCTTAAAGTTATAAGGTTTATCCAGTAGTAAAGTCTATATATTGAAAAATAGAAGAGAGATGTCGTGAGTTTAAATTCATTTATTAACAACAAAATAATTTTTTTAACAATAAATAAGTATTTTGAAAAATAAATATAAAAAAATGTTATACATAATGATTTTGTGTACAATAATAATTACTTTAAATATATACTAAAAATAGGAACATGCAACAATTATTTTTTCATCTTAGATATAATACTTGCAACCCACGCATATTTTTTTTTTAAATTTGTATTACAAAACACCCAATTTCTTTTTTGATCGAGAAGATCCAAAATTGTCTTCCAAACAGAGGACATAGCAAATCATCACTTGGGAAGTGGAAAAACAAATAGTGCGGGCTCGATGATACACTAAGGATTCTTAGCCTGCAACAATCACAAATTTTGGGTATATAATTAAGTGGACAGGTAAACAAAAATATATGAAATCCAAGAAAAAGGAAATGAAACCATGCAAGAAGCAATGTGATTATATGTAAACACTAAGATAAACTTTCTCTAGCCGTATATATGGTATGTCACATATTTTTACTACAAAAAAAATTACATATTAATGATAAGAAAAGTCCAATTGTTAGAAGTATGATGGTAACTTTCTCAAAATTAAAATTTAATGCTACAATATAATAATTTTGGGACTACTTTAATAATTTGATGTTTTAATAATATGATATTTTTCTAACATAATTGATATATGACTTTCTTTTAGAGCTTTTCACAAAACCAAATATTAAAAAAAAAAATTATTGATGCTTAATGTTTGTTGACTATAAAAGTTATTCTTCTATATATTTAATATTGTTGTTAAAACCGTTAATCTCTTGTTTCATTGTATATGTAATGTATGAGTCAAACAATTTGGAGATAACAATAGTATAAATAATAATTTAAGAAACAAACTATTAGGATACATACAATTTGGGTTTAGCTTCAAGTAGGATAAATAAAATGGCAAAACATAAGTCATGTTACGCACCATTCAATACATAACCTATTATTAGACTTCATTCTATATATTTATGTAGTTGGGTTAAGAAAATCCTTAGGTAATAACACTTTGTTACAGTAGAATGTATATAATATATATTGATATGAAAGTCTGAAGTTATAGCTTAAAAGATAAAAATGTATGACTTTTTAAGTTATTATGTAACCACTTACTAATTTTTAACATGAAAAATGCTGGTAATATATATATATATATATATATATATATATATATATATATATATATATATATATATTAATGTAGTAATAGTAATATTTTTTTGTAATATTTTTTTTTTTACTTTTGAATATGGTTAAAATTTAAATTTATTAAAACTATAAAATCATACGAGAGAAATATTAAATAGTGTTAGATGACTTAGATTCACTAAAATTAGTAATAAATTTTAACTAATAGTAAATTATGTGTCAAAAATATATTGATAACCTTCTTTTTTAAACATTCATATATGTATAATTTCATAGTTAATAATAATATCTACTATTATCAAAATCATAAAAATATTGATTATTCTTATTCTATATCTCTTTTTTAGATCTAATCTATTATAAATATTTTAACAATTATGTTTATTTTTTTAATGCAATTTTTTTCTTTCTATTTATATTTAGAAACATAAAAATATAAAAAAAAACTAAACTGATAGAGAAATTATTGCAGTACCTTTTTCAAATATTTCTTGTGAAGTTTTAGTGCAGCCACACAAGCTTTTTTCGCATCAAGATTTCCATTTACATCATTCAATATCTGAGCAAAATTACATTAGGTGGTCAAATAAATAAATAAAGTATTCGATAAAAGTTAGAAGCTTGATTTGTAAACAATTTCTTATAACTACTTACAAATTTTATTTTGACATAATTGTATTATCCATAATACATATATATAAACCTTATTTTTAATTATTTTTTTTCTATAATTATTTTAACAAATAACTCGTCTTAACGAATGGATTTAAAAAAGTTAACAAAAAATATAAAGAGTAAGTTTGTTACAATATCTTAAACCTTTCTCTTATTTTTATTAATGTAAGGATCCATTTTATAATTGAATGTGAAGTTAAGACTAAGAAGTGAGATGTATAAAATAAAACAAACCTTGACAACATCATCCAATCCTCGTGCTTGCTGGAGTAACACTGCACTTTTTTCTTTCAATACACTCGCAACTAGGAAGACAGATATGGGAAGAGGAGCATCTTCACCATTCTTTGTTCCATTTTTCATGTTTTCTCTCTCATATTTTCCATAGTGACGTAATGATTTTAATCTTCCTTTTGATTCTTCTGCTTTCTCATCAGCTTCCTCGTATATCCAAAACAGGTCTGGATCATATTCTAGAGCCCACATCATCTGTTTAACATTTTAACTCATTAATTACTTTCATAATTACATCAATTTTTTTATTCTTCAAAATTTATCCTTAAAACTTAAACACATCTACAAACATCTCACAAGTCAAACCAAAGAAAAATAAACATAGACATAAAATACTGATAAATAGTGAATATATAATTTTAAACTTTTTTATGAGAAACAACTTAACACCAATTTATACTCTATTTCTAAATCCATCTCTTATGGTTAAAAAAATAAGTTTTATATATTTGTATATTTAAACAAACACCACCCTATCCTAACTAACATATATAATACTAACAAGTGATATTATATAAAATATAAAAATAATTATGTCTATCATGATAAATTCAACTAGGATTTTAAATTGAGATTGTATTGTCAATTATAGATTCTTGTTATCTTAATTAACTACTGTATCATATTAGTGCAACCATAATATATTGAAAGAAAAATTATATATGTACACCATAAATAAAATAATAATAAAAAGTGTTTATTAGGTGTATAAGTTAAATTATGAATTATCTTCTAATTGAAAAGTTGCAACATGTAAAGTAGCATCTAATTAAAATATTGTTCACTACCACAAATTTCTAATGAAAAATAATGTAACTATGAAAATAATAAGCTATATTATAGCAAAAATATAGAAATTATATTCATATTAAGGGCATAATTTTTATAAGTTGTAAGTAATACAAGGTTTCTTTAGGTTTAGAAAAGTGTTCGAATAAATCAGTAGAAAGAAATAAAGCTAACCTCCCAAAGGTACAATGAATCACAAAAGGAGAATTCTCGTCGAAATAGAACCATTATCATCCGAAAAGCAAATAGATAGTCGCCTCCACCTATATGTTCTGTGTTCCAACAATAGAAAATAACTTTATTGATTTTATTTCTCAAACATCAATTAAGAATGATTGTAACAAAATATCAATAGCAAATTACAGAATTTTTTTTTTAATTTTTATTAAATTACACATAATTTTACTCTTTTTATTTTTCTTTATTGATTTTTCTTTAAGTTTAAAAACATTATACTAATTAACACTCCTATATATTTGAAAACATTACAATATCATCTTTCTTAAACCTTACATTATCACTCTCTCAAAGATAAAAAATAAAAGTTAAAAAAAATATGTTTAATATAATTACACTAAACTTCAATAATATTTCTGAAATTTACTCAAATATACACAAGTATTGAACATTATTAAAATGAAATATAATAATATTGATAAGAAAAGATGCATTCTTAAAAAGATAAACCATCACATGGTAAAAGTACAGTTAAATGTCAAAGACTCTTAATACAAATAAAAATATGCACAAAAAAATACCTATATGTTGATGAAGTTTTGGATCAACTACTTGAGTGATTGTAGCCAAAGTACTTAATTGAGCCTCCACTCCAACAGAGTTACCAGTGCATCTAAAATTTCCTCGCTTAGAAAATTAAACAATGTTGATAGTAAGTAATAAGGATAAAGTTGAATGTAAATTATCTCCTATTTAACTAACCACTTGGAATTTTGGTAGTTATTCTATAAATATATTTTTCATTTTTTGAGTGTTATTAAGTTGATCTAATGATAAAATTAATATAAAAAAAGAAAGAAAAATAGGTTGTTCTTCACTAGCAAAACTATCACACTAACCACTAAAATTTACTTATAAAAAAATATATTTTTCTTATTTCGTTTTCATTATTGTAAATGACAAGCATTTCATACAAGAAAACCAAATTTTAAATTTGGTTTAATTCCATTTGTTTTATAATAGGTAATAAAGGGGGAAAATACATTTTTTATCGATAAATGTTGATTGAGGGGGAAAAGTACATTAACTTAGTTTTGTAATAATTGAGATTAGAATTTACCAGTCTACGCATCAAACGCTCAAAGCACCAAAATGCATCAGCTTCATCATTAAGAAGTATTATCATCGGAGAGCATAGATCACTCATTCCTACATATGTTTTAATCATAAAGTAAAAATGCATTAGTTGGGAAAATTAGTACATGTATCATGTATGTCTTTTGTTGTTTTGAAAAATATTTAAGTTTTATTTTATTTTCTTAGTAATTATTACAAGAGCTGACCTTATTATCATTCTGTTTCTTATCTTCAAATATTTGTGTAAGAAAACAAATATTTTTATTATTTCTTAGACAAATTCTTGAAAATAAGAAATAAGTTAAAAGTAAGATGATATTTTATATGATTTATATGAAAAATGAAATAAGAATAAAAGTTCTCTCAATCTGAATAAACTCTTTATTTCTTACAAGATTAACTAAAACCATAATATAAATTGGATATCTTTTATTAAAAAATAATTTAAGAAACATAAGTTAATATACGTTTTTATGAAAATATAAATATATTAGTAGAAGACCAATTAAAAATATATTATAAATTTTATTGAATATATATATATATATATATATATATATATATATATTATAACTTTTGTTGAAAGTATATAAATTATAAATTTTATTTATATATTAATGAAAAAAAGAAATCCATTTACTTCAAAGAATTATCTACTCTTTATTTTTTTTTAAAAGTTAATGATAAAGATTAATTATTTATTATTAGATTTCAATAAAATGAACTAAAGAGTAACTTTTTAAACTTACTTTTAAAGTAAATAGACTCATTAATGAAACTTATCGTACTAATGGTTAAATACTGCTATTTTTGGTCGTGAATTCTAATATTATCTGTAATATTTTGATAATTTTTTTGTTTTGATATTTTAGACAAGGTCGTTTACTTTATCAATACTATGTCAATGTAATTTGTCAATATCGCATTATCTACCATGTAAAAAAAATTAAATTTATAATGGGATACTAATTGAGAGACTAAAATTAATCATACAATTTCAGTACTTGGAAAGATAATTTACTCAATTTAAACTAAGGTGAAATACCTGAATAAAAAAACATGGTTATGCCTCTATTTTATTTTAGGCGCACATTCAATCCTCAACTTTCATAATTTTAAAATTTTTAATTTTTAATATTAAATTTAATACATTGTGACCTTAAATTTTAATTTTTAATATTTAATTTAATACATTGTCACCTTAAATTTTTACATTTGTTGAAATTAAAATTAACTACGACAGAATAATGTTAATATTGACTCCACATAATTGGTTATTATAAATAATAATCAATTATTTTGCAACTTAAAAATGTTCCTTTTTTTATAAATAAAAATAAATTATTATGAAAAAAATGAAAAGGCCAGTATGTGGATTCGGAGAGTGCACAAAACATACATAAAAAAATGGCATTATTATATATCTCCAAGGTGGTATAACATTTTAAAATATAAAATATGTTGAGAGTAATTATAATTTGCAAACACATAAGTATTTTGGATTTTTTTGGCATGACATTGTATATTTTTTGAAAATTTTATATTTTTGTTGCATAAAAATGTTATAAATTATTTCCTTGTCTCCCCATTCAAAAAAAACATTTGTCACACTGAGCATTAGTGTTTAAAGATTAAAAAAGTTCATTAATTAAAAACTCACCTTGACCATAGCCAACATCTGAATCTATTCGAGCATAAACACAGAGAATATCCCATAGTTTTGATAAGTTCTCTTTCTTTTCATAAAATGTCAATGTTCTATCGGTGCGTATCACATCAAGACCTGAAACATGTGTTTGTACATGGATCATTTATCATATAAATGACACAATGATATCATCTTTGTTTTCTTGTTGAGAAAATTTTTAAAAATAATGTCAACTCATTCTTATCCATTCATTAAATTAAAGTAGAACTTAATCAAGTTAACTTAGCCTAAAATCAATTTGAAATTCTACAAAAGTTGCATTTAATCAATAATTAAAGGTTACCTAACAATGTATGTGCTCATGTTTGAGCTTAGATGCAAAATATATTAAATTTGGAGAGGGTTAGTGATATTCAAAATTCTAAAAGATTATTAAGATAAATAAGTTAGTGAAACACTTAATTAATAAAATGTTAATAAGTAGAAGCTGCTTTATAAATTTGAATGTGAAACTCATTTAGAAAAACCTATTTGAAAATACATCTATCAATTTTATAAAAAGAGAGAGAGAAGCATTTATAGAAAAACCATTAGTAATTTTCATAACCTCAAATAAACTATTTTAAATGTCCCTTAAATCTCTACAATGGTACAAGTTGATATGGATTTATGAAGAAAAGAATAACAAGAAAATGTTCCACTTAAAGTCTATAGATTTCACATGACTGAAGATAAATAAACATTTAATGTAAGAAAGTATATTAAAATGCAAACCAAAAAGATTCACAAACCTATTTGATGGAGTGTTAACATCCATTGAATTACTGATTTATCTGTCAGTTTTTCTAAGTTATTTGCAGTATTGGTACCCTCTTGGGGTATAATCGCTCCATTCTCTGGATTATTTTCTAACAAAACCAATGGATCTTGAACAGGTCTACCATCTTCAGTAATTATAGGTGCTGTGATAAATCTACCACTTCCTATCAGAGGAAACAATTCACGACATTCTTCCTTCCATATAGCATATTGCTCCCTAACAATATAGTCGTAAAAGTTATATAATCAATCATTATTAAATTTATAATTAAATACACAACTATAAAATAATTATTATTTTCCCGGTATAATGAAGGTGAGAGTAATTATTTTTTAAAGATATTTAGAGCTTATATTTACATATATTACTATAGTCAGTTTTAAGGGAAAGCATGTGCTCCGAAGATTTTAGTGATAGTATCGATTTTTATATGATGTAGAATGTTGTAACTAAAGTGATCTCAAAACTGAAGATGTTTACCTTCGACGTTGTCTTATTTCATCTCTTTCGTCAAATGTACTCTTGGGATCATAGCAACCAAGCAAAAATTCCCAAACTTCTCCTCTAATTGATGGATGGATTCCCTGATTAGAAAAATATAAGAAAGTAAGAAAAATTATTCTCTACATTTGCATATACTATTTTGTCTATAACAAGCTACTTTTCAAACGTCCAATTAAACCCCTCGATCAAATAGTCTCAACATTTATCGGAGCTTAGTTCTAGTAAATTTAGTTTTAACTAGTCTGTTTTTTTTTTTTTCTTTATAAAGTTTCACAGGGAGGGATTGCAAAGTTGGAAAGTATTAGGAAAAATTTGTTTTGGAATGGAGTTGGGATGGTTAGAAAAATATCTTGAGTAGTTAGGAGTAAAATTTGTAAACCAAAAATTAGAAGAAGACTTGGGTATTAAGAATTTTCATTGGTTCAATTTGAGTCTTCTGACCAAATGGAGGTGAAGGTTTTTTATTGAAAAGGGTGCTATTTGGGAGGGTCTCCTAAAGGAGAGATATGGTGATTATTTATGTTTGGTTCATCATCACGAAAATATTTCTCAAAAGTTCATTTGGTGGATGAACCTTTTTAACATTAACTCTAATTTTTCTTTTGATTTTGATTGGTTCTCAAGTTCTATAAGGAGATTTGTTGGGGATGGAAAAGACACAAATTTTTGGAAACAAACATGGTGTGGGGATCAAGCTCTTAAAGATAAATTTCCAAGACTTTAATTGGTTCATGACAAAGATTGTGTGGTTGCCGATTTAGGTCAATTTCAGGATGAATCTTAGGTCTGGCAACGGAATTTGCATAGAAGTTTGTTTGTGTGGGAACAAGAACAATTGTCAAAGAGTTAAATTTTTTGGTTAGTAATTGAGTCCTACAAGTAGATAAACAAGATAGGTGGCACTAGATAAATAATCCCTCCAAATTTTATACAATGGCTTTAGGGTACACAGTTATTCTTAATTTGCATGACAATCTTTTGGGAGCAAAGGAAAGAAAATGGCTCAAAGATTTTTGGAAATGCAGAATTCCTTAAAGAATTATTTTGTTTTCATGACATCTTTTGTAAGACTAGTTACCAACTATGCAACAACTTAGTTAGAGGATGCAATCTGCAAGGTAATTTCACAGTTTGTGTATTTTGTTCTTTAAATGAAGAAAACATTTAACATTTGTTTTTTTCATGTTATTTTGTTAGTTGGTTTGGGAGAAAGTGTTTTAATAATTAGGTATCCAAACAGTCTGATCTGATTGTTTTCTTCAATTATATGATTCTCTGGTATCTATTCATTTATCAAAGAAGGCTAAGGAGGTTGTGATGTTGGTTTGATATGCTTCTTGTGCGGTTACTTGGTTGATAGGTAATGCTGTCATTTTTAAAGAGCAAAATCCTAATCATCAAGAGGTTGCTGAAAGAATTAAAGTTTTATCTTGGAGTTGAATTGTATACAAGTTGGGGTGCTTTTTGGAATAATTTTTTCCTTATAGGTTTACAATTCATTGTTTTGTATTTAAATGTTTCTTATTAGGTAATGCTGTCATTTTTAAAGAACAAAAACCTAATTGACAAGAGATTGTTGAAAGAATTAAAGTTTTATAGTGGAGTTGGATGGTATACAAGGTTGGGGTGCCTTTTGGAATAATTTTTTCTTTATGGGTTTACAATTCATTATTTTGTATTTAAATGTTTCTTATTAGTGCTTCTTAATCTATATGGTATAGTAAGTGAATTATTGTAGTATAATACATGTACATCTTGTAGAATTTGTCTGGGAATTATAAGGTTAATCTAGTGGCAAAATATACATGTGAGGACAAGAGGGAAAGAGAAGTCCTAGATTTGAATCTCTCCACTAAAAAAATTAACTCATTAAAAAGTAACATTTAGCTTATAAAAAAACTGATTAGTTTATATGATCTTCTTTTACAAAACAAATTTTACTCACATGATAAAGTTTTTAACACACTTAATTACCATGTAAATGAGCAAATAAAAAATCATATACTTCAAGTAATATAAAAAGAGAAAACACTTATACATTACTAGTATAAAAAGTTTTATACTGACATTCAATCACAATCATTTATATATGGTAAATTTTTTAATTTTACCAATTAATATTTTAAAAAGTCATATGAATAAAATGTTATAATTAAACGTCAATAAAAATTTTTTTTACATTATCAATGCATAAGTGTTAAACTCATATTAACACATTTTTTTTAATATTTTTTTCCTATAGATATTGAAACTTATAAAAGTTAGAAAATTATAAATTTTGGTGGGTTTGACTTAAAAAAAGAGAGAGAGATTGGATTATTAAATAAGAACTAAGACCACCAAAATATATAAATTTCAATAATTTTTAACTAATAATAGTGTAATAAGTATTGCTTACATTTCTCAAAACAATATTTTAACTATAAAAATGGAATTACCCCATGATGGATTCGACCTAAAGTCTTGCCTATATCTAGATACCCTTCCGGAGAAAATGCAGCATGCCATTTTCTTGCACTTAATGTTTTTCCAGCCTGGATCATATAAAAAGAAGTTTAAATTCATAACATGATATCAATGTTAACAGGACTTAAAAATCAAGCTAGCTAAATCTAATAATTCTTAATCGAACATATATAGTTGTTGTAATATAATGCAAATATCTGTTTAATATATGATTTAGTTATTATCATTATCCATCATCACTAATAATCATAAGTAATTTTTTCAATTACTTTTTTTAAAGCAAAACAATTAGTTATTCAGCAAATGATGGACAAAACATGTGATGCTGCCCGAAACAACAGTGCCTGACATGGCTACATTCATCACCAACTCTTTCAAAATTACTTACTTCATTCTTTTAAAAGTAATAAAACTATCTAACAGTAATTTTATCATTTCTTTACAAATGCACATAATAAGTCAAAGATGACTCAAAAACTATCCTAAAAGAAACAACTAAACTTTTTATGTTTATTTTAGAAGAACACCATCATTTTAAATATATTTATTTATATACATGTTTCCAATTTCAATAATTAAAAATACAAGGTTAGTTATATCCCATTTGGCTAAAAAAATTCACTATAACAATGACTAATCAATAATAAACCAAAAAGAAATTAATTAAAGATTTTAAAAGATCATTGCATTGATAAAACTGAACAATTATATTACTGCATTATTTGTAGCATGCATGAACGTATCGAAGAGAAAACATAACATATATACCTTGATTCTAAATTTAGACTTGGGAACATCGGTGCACTCAGGGCGAGTTTCATAGAAAGAATCAGCAGGAGTTCCAGGATCTCGCCACATCCCAAAAATAAAAAAGTATTCTTCGAAAAAATATGTACAAATTTAAAGATAATGATTCTCAGATGAATATCCGTGCCTGAAACCAAGAGTTGGATCCCTTTGAAATTAGCATCAAGCAAACCCTCAAAATTAAATTTTGTTGAAGAATTCAAAGGGATCCAACCAAGGATCAATAGGCAGGACAACAAAATATGAAAAACCTTTTTTTACAAATAATTTTTTGCTTTTTCTATTTTTTAGTACTTTTGGTTTTGTGGGGTTAACAATGGAGATTGTGTTTGAGGAAGGGATGTCGTAATACTCTGTCAAAAATGACTCAACCTCACAAACTCTAACATTGACCGTTTAATGCGTAAATTTGAACAAATTAATTTGTTTCTATTTCTTTTAATTTATCTCTTTTGTTTATTTTTCATTTTTTACTTTATTTTTATTTTTGTACTTTTAATGAATAATTTAGTCATGTTCAATTGTAAAGGATATTCCATATACTTATCAAAGTAAATTTTTCGTCAGAGAGTGATAATAATAAACATCAATAGTCTATATATAATTGGTCTAGTTTTGGTAGAATGAAGAAGGATTAACTATATAAAATATAGCTGGAAAATTATGCTTCGATATTAATGTATATTTTTACTTATAACATTGGTGCGAAGTATTAATTAGCTTGATTCATGATTAATCTTGCTAAACCTATCTAGTCATCTTCAAAGACTTAAACTCGAAATCTTGTTTAAAAAGATTGAATTTAATGCCACTTAGACTAATGACATACACTTATTTTATTTTGTTTTAAAATAAAAATTTAAAAACGAATAATGATTTCATGTTATTGGTCTATTTTTTTATAATTAATTATATATAACAAAACAAATAAAATTTATAAACATGTGCAAGTACAACACATATGTCACAAACAGACAAATAAACAAGCATAAGACTTTATTGATGATTAATCTCATCAAACCTAACTAGTCATTTTTACAGACTTAAACACGAAATCTTGTTTAAGATTGAGTTTAATACCACTTAGATCAATGACATGCACTTATTTTATTTTGTTTTAAAATACAAATTTAAAGATGAATAATGAAGTCATGTTATTGGTCTATTTTTTATAATTAATAATATATAACAAAACAAATAAAATTTATAAACACGTACAAGTGTAACACATAAGTTACAAACACACAAATAAACAAGCATAAGGCACATATAATTATATATAACTCTCACGTATTTGTTAAAAAATTATAGTTGAATATCTATAAATATTTGAGATCAAAACAGGGTCAAACCTTCTAATATTATTTGAGAATAAAAATTATTGTTAGAATCCCAAAAGGATTTTGGTTAGAATCATTAGTCTTATAGGATAAAAGAAATCTAGTGCATTTTTTGTTGTAATATATACTTAAAAATGTAAAAACTTCAAAATATAAATAAATTTGTTCAAATGTCACATTTTGTAATGTCATGGAGATTGTTATCACTAACTTAAAACAACTGCCTCTGTCAAGGTTGGCTTCCTAAAATAGAATATGTACAAAATATGGAAAAAAAAGAAGCAAGATTTGAAAAAATATTCTCATTGCTAAATTGGTAATCGGTTAAAATATGTTTTACGTTCATGAAAATTTTTGAAATATTAAATACATATTTCAAAAAATATTTATATATATTTGATTTCTCTTATTTTAAAATACATCACTTTTAGTGTTTAAGTGTTTTAGATAGTAATTTATAGATGAATAAAAAATTATTTAGATATTGTTTGAAAATTAAAAGTAATATATTTGAAAATAAAAGAATCAAAATAATACAAATATTTTTGAAAAATATATTTAATATATAAAATTTTTTAGCCAGTAACTTAAAACATATTTTACCTAATATTTTTGTCTCAATATTCTAACATTCTTTTGTTACCGTAGATTGTGAACTCTTCACTTTGTGATTGCATATCATCAAAATAAGGAGACGTACGAGGATTGAACATATAATATAGTATAATACAGGGAAATGCTAATCAAAGATAATACGAATGCATAAAGTATGCCGCAAAATATTTAACATGACTAATAGTTGAATACTATCAAAAGCGTATGAATATAGATGCAACCAAGTACTTGAAAGAAACACTTGAACTACATATGCAGTTGAAAGTATTCAACCATATGCATAACCAAGAACTCAAAGGAGTATTTGGCCATATGCATGGTTGCATACCTGTTAAGTGTTTGATCACTCGTATAGTTGAATACTCCCTTGAACTGAATCGATTAGTGAAGATGAACCTAAGGGTATCTTAAGATCGATAGAAAGATCAAGCTAAACTAATAAAGATTAACATAAAAACAAGGATATATTGAGAAAATATTATCTATTAATAATTAAAGGTAAAATGGCCTTTGAGGTGCATGTTTGGTTGGAATTTTGTAAGGGAGATGATTGTGGGTTATATATAATCATTATGTACAATTTGAGAAGTGTTTTGCTTCCTTGAATGAATATACATGTTATCACTTTCAAAAAAAAAAAAAGATTAAAGGTAAAAGTCCCACAAGTTAAGGGTTGATTAAGACATATACAAATAGATCTTAGAATCTTGAAGTAAAAAATCTATTGATTCTCATTTATAACAAATTTGTCAGTGATATAAACCTTGACTTAAAGCATCAGGTGGTTTTGATAGGTACCCACCACTTGGAAATATTGGCTGTGGAAACTTGAGACATGCATATTTTAGTTAAATTTATGGATCTCGAAATAAAAACATTATTGATTTTCATTTATCACTCTAAGTAAGAATTAAAGTGACTTTTTTAAGGTATGCCGGCCACCACCTAGAAATAGTCTACCAAGATATCACAGTCCAAGAGATGTAGAAAACCAAGAGTAAATTACTTATCCACTTTTGGAAAGGTACAGAAATATGCAAATCATGTTACAAGGATATCAAAATCACGATGACAGAAAAATTTGTTAGACTAATTAAACTCATTCTTTATTTGTTTCACGGAACGGTTTGTTATCATTACCTTCGTTTGTTTTTTATAGAATAAATATTAGTTTTTGTTATTATTATGTGATGAATTTAATGAAGTTGTGATTAGAGTCAAACTTCTCTCTTACGCCTAAAAATATTTTTTCTGATGCTTCTTCCTTATTTCCTTCCCTGCAACACTATAGTATAATAAATTAAATTAAAAACATAAAGAGGGAGAAGTATTTTGGAAATATTGAAAAAACCAAAAGAAATAGGGTTATGATGAGCCTAAAAGGAGGGGTTGTGAATAACATGAGCTTGAGGATTTTTGCAACCAGTAAGTTTCGGATAGATAGCATTGTGAAATTTCTTCTTGCACTTTCAGAATTTCTCTCTACACCCTATTCTAAAGCCATATTTCACTTCATTTGGTATTATTAATTAAATAGTATATAAAATTTTACACAAATTTAAAATCATTTGGTAATTCATATTATATCACTTAATATTAATGTATAAAATAATATTTAAAAATATGTAAAGATTCATTATTATATAACATATATAAAAAATTTTAAATTATATAAAAGTTATATAATACATTATTAATATCATGTTGAATTGATAAACTTTGCATTTGATGAAAAAATATTGAAAGCCATTAAGAAATAAACTTAAGTCTCACAGGGACAATTATGCCTGTTAAGTCAACTTTTGAAATTTAGTCAACTCAGCCTAACTTACATTCTCAATCCATCTGTAATATACTTTCGCTAATTTTCATATTTCCATTTACTCTGATTTCTTTATATATATATATATATATATATATATATATATATATGTATGTATGTATGCATGCATATCCTTGCATATATATAAATACATACATATATATTCAAAGTAATACATAGCATATATTTTCCTTTTTTTTTTCCTCCATACGTTTCCCCAAAAGCTATTTATCTTTCTATAACTTTTAAAGTGTCAAAACTATACAAAGCCTTTTACACGTTGGAGACAGAAATGAACTGTACAAAACTTTGGCAGCTGTGCATCTCAATCATACGGTGAAATTTACAACGGATAAAAGTTGATAAATTTTATAAAGATGATTAGATATCAAAAAGGAGAGAAGCTATGCTGAAGAGTAAAAGTTATAGAAGATGTAGAAAAATGATTGCGCAATGTTACTCTATCTCGTAATGGTGAAGGACTAAATTAAAAATCATTGCCGCCACAAAAAAGCTATATATGAAAACTGAGGGTATATGGAACAGTCTAGACTGATACATCATTTTGTGTTTAGCTAGTTTAGCCCTATGTCACAAGACATGAATATTCTTGAAAACACTGAAGCAAAGCACAAACCACGTACCAAGTTATGAGAAAGATTCTAAAAGAGCTCATAGCTAGTCCAGATAATAAAAGTGGAACTTGTGCTTTGCACCAGAATCAAGGTAAACCCAACACAGAAGGGAGAATAATCAAAAGTTGTAATAGCTTCCATGCCACAGTTCCATGCCACTTACACCTACATAAACCCTGACGATGGTTCATCTCAGTCACCCCTCTCTCTAGCTTCAACATTTCAAACATTTGATTCCCACCTTCCCCTTTTTGTTATCTTTACTCCAATTAATGGCCACCTTCATCTTAAGATCTAACAAAGCAGTTCATGCCTTTGGGTGGCTTTGTCTCCTTCTGATGGTGCACAAGGGTGCTTCCTATAACTTCATAGTTGGTGGCCAAAAGGGTTGGAGTGTTCCAAATGATCCCAGTTTCAATCCTTTCAAACAATGGGCAGAACAAAGCCGTTTTCAAATTGGAGACTCCCTTGGTCAGTTCTGATATTCAATCTAGGCTTCTTATTCACATAATTTGAAACGTTTCTCTTTAAATCTAAATTGACATATTTCTACTTTGGTTAATGGAAATTATTATTATATGTCTTTTTACATATTAACCTTTTCTTTTCAATTTATCGTTGCTAAACATATATCAATTAAGTAATGGTTATAAAAAAAATTAAGACATCATTAGTTTCTTCCTTATGCATTAAAAATTCTTCCTCTTGCTCCTAATTAGGTTTTTAATCATAACAAGTTTAATTAGGATACATATTCTACCAAAAAGAAATACTCTACCTCCGGGACTTGGAGGTTTGACGGGGAAGTATGTTGTCCCACAAGTTTTTTAACCTTTTTAATATATATAATGTAAATTACTTTCATAATCTATAATATAAACATCGTCTTCTTTTACTATTGTTTTCTAACCTAAATCTATCAGTCATACCCTAAGAGTTAAATTAACTTTTACATGTGCATATTGCAGTGTTCAACTACCAATCTGGCCAAGACTCAGTGCTCTATGTAAAAAGTGAAGACTATGCCAGCTGCAACACTGACTCACCCTATGCAAAATACTCTGATGGACACACAGTGATAAAGCTAAACCAATCAGGCCCTCACTTCTTCATAAGTGGAAACAAAGACAACTGCAACAAAAATGAGAAGTTGACAGTGATAGTGCTAGCTGACAGGAGCAAAAACACCAACCAAACAACCACTGCTTCTCCACCCTCACCACAATCATCATCATCATCTCCTTCACCATCACCACAATCACAATCTCCAACACCAGACACAAACCAAACACCAAGCCCTGTCAATGAACCTCCTCCTCCCAATGCTGCTGCTTCATCCTTTGTCTCCCTTGCTGGCTCTGTTGGAGCATTCATGGCCTCAGTGATAGCTTTATCTCTCTGAGTATGCATGAGTTTGAGTGGTTGGGTATTGATTTCATTATTTTTCATACAATTCTTTTTTTTCTTTCTTTTTTTCTGTTCTTTGTTTCCTATGCTTTGAGCTCGGGACTGTTGAACTGGGTCTTTGTCTCTCGAAGTTGGGATCATGTTTGATATTTGTTAATTTGTGAAGATTGAATAATAAGCTGACAATAATTTACCCTTTTGTGTGCTTTTTTCTTATGTAAAAAAGTTGTTCATATTGAAATGAAATAAAACCATTTTTTATTTGATTTGCCCATTCAATACATGTAAATGTATGCTCCCTGAAAAAAATATATGAAACGAGACAGTGAGAAATTTTTTTCTTCTAATTTGTAATATATAATAATATTCCACATCTTGTTAGTTTTTTAGTATTTTACTAATTGAAGTGATCGATCTATTATAAATCATTTCCCATTTGTAGTTATGTACTTAACTATGTATATATTTCTCTCTATGCGGAAGTGATACGTGTAAAATATCTACTTGTGTTAAAATTAATATATATATATATATATATATATGTATGTAAGTATAAATTTGAACTATTAATAAAAAAATTCTAAACAATAATAATAATACTTGTAAAGAATTATTGACAGTCCAGATTATTATTGATGTAATAAAAACTTAAAAATATTTAATGCCCAAATTATTTTAGTACTTTTTATCTTTCAAATGTGAATATATCCTGTCGCAACACATGTGTTGTTTAGGATTTCAGGACGTATCCTCATTTTAAAAAGAAATTAATATAAATATCTAATATTTTAATATTATCACCTATATTATTTTTAATTTGTTAAATTTTAATCTTTAATTTTATATGATAAAATAATTATTTTTAAATTATCACTTACTGTATATTTTTATAAATAAATATTAATTATTAGTAAAAGAATTTAAACTCAAAATCACTCTTTCACATCTCACGAACTTACAACCAGACAGCACTTGATGCATTTATATTCTTGTTTTGCTTATTATGTACTTTTTTTTTTTCTTTTTTACTTTTTGATTGTGCGTATTAGTTCAGGGTCTAGATCCTTATTCTCTGTCCTGGTGTCCTAGAGGTTTTGTGGATAGGTGTATTAATTGTGTTGATTCTAGAGAGGAAGGGTAGCTCAAACTACTTTATGTTTAGTCGTAAGATTCTTCAATTCTTTTAACAAGATGTTGGTGTTTTTTGATTGTGTGTGTTAATTGTGTAAATTTTTTCAAAGTACTTGATCTATAGAGTAGCTTTATGATTGGTTTCCTCTTACATCTTACAATAGTGTTGGTGTTTTGATCGAGAGTTGGATCAGCATTCACTAAAATAAAATAAAAGACCAACCATTAAAATTTGAAATGTTTTCGAAATGTTTTCGATTCAAATATTTCATTTGACGTAAAATATTTTTTCAATTAATGTTAATCAAAGATTTTTTATCAATGTAGGTCAAAGTTATTTTATTTAATAAAAGTTAGGGTTATTTTTCAACTAACATTAGCTATGGATATTTTTTACCAATATCAACAAAAAAGTTCCTCCAATTATATATTATAGTTGTGTAGAATAAGTGTTATCGTTGACACACTAGCATAGTTTTTAAACTCATGATTTAACTCGTAAAATCATATGATTTTAAGAGTTTAGATAAATAAAATGAGTCAACTTTCATATAAACTCATTTACGGATAAATTCGGTTGAACTCAGATGAACTCAAGTTTTTACATTGTTTGATCAATTTTTTCTGACTAAGTTTTTTCTAGTATAAATAAACATTTGCAATTGATTCTTATTTTGTTAGTATGTTGTTTTTATTTTTAAATAAAATGATATTTTGTGTAACTTTATTATGGACTTTGCTGTGAATTTAGTTAGTTTTTATGAAAATTTGTTAATGATATTTTATATGATTTTATCATGGACTAATTTCATTTTAAATTAATCATTTATGGATTTTGATGAAATTTGTTGATAAATAGGATAATATTTTCTTATTTATGTATTGTGGTATGGATAAAAATAAATTTTTAATACTAATTTAACATAAGCTAAACTTTTACAAGTTTACAACTCTCCCATAAGTTTACATAAACTTTTGAGTTTAATAATCATGCACTAGAATTCTATATATCTTGTATGCAACTCCTACAACAAGGTGGAATTAACCACAAACCAATATAGGTATCAACGCACCTCCCACAGTAATGTAGAATAGGCCACAATCCTATAACTAACACTCTAAAGCTTTGCATGCTACACTGATGGGTTTCAACGCATCTCTCATAATATTGTGAAATATTCCAGTGTTATGGATGGCTCATTGAAGCTTAGTATACCTTACATACAACTCCCACAACAAGATAGATTCAACCACAAGAGTGTAGGTCTAAATATGGTCATCAATGCACCTCTCATAATGTCACTGTAAAATAGACTATAGTTCTATGTCTAATGTTATGAAGTTTCGCATGTCATATTGAAATTTTATAGTCTCTCGCACATGTGTGTAAAATAGACTAAAATAGTAATTGACACACTAAAGTTCAGTATACCTGACATCAACTCTCACAACATAATGAATGTGACTACAAGTTTGTGGAACTAAGGTGACATTTTGTTTCAGAAAATGTTTTCTATTTTCATTGTCTAAAAATAATTTTCATTTTCAAATTTTCAACATTCAGAAAATATTTGTTTTCACTTGTTATTTTCTATTTTCAAAAAATAATATTATTAAATTTAATCAATTTTAGTAAAATGTTATAAAATATTTAAATGTATAATTTAAAATACATTTATATGTATTTTTTGTTATAATTGCAATATTGTATTGAGTTTTTAATAGTTTTAATTTTTGAAAAACAATTTTTTATGTTTTTTGTTTTCAATTGTTTTTCAAAATTTTTTTTAAAAATATTATCTAAATTGCAATCATACATATTGTAACTACTGTTTTCTGAAAAAATAAAATAAAAAACACTCAAAATAAACACTACCTAAATTTGATCATCAACACTTACCATTGTACCTTAAAGTAAAGCAAAATATTGTAGTTAATACTATGAAATTCTACATACTAAAAAATAACTTCAATCAACATTAAAAAATGTTAACAAAAATCTAACAAAAATATTTGTGACGGATGTCAACCAAAAAAATTTGAATCAATGTCAAAAAATATCTTTGACTGATTTCAGTAAAAAAAATGTAAGTTTAAAATTTTCTAAATTCTTACTTTTTTTTTAGGAGTTTGAAATTCTATAATTTTAACTAACCAAAATTTATTTTTAAAAATTCTAAAATTTCAAATTCTTTTAAAATTTCTCACCTAAATAATATATTTTATCACAACTCATTTGAAATTCATAAATAAAATTTTTCATCCAAACACACCCACGTTTTTCCGTATTTCTGATTCAACGATGAAGTCGAAAATATTGAAATTCCTGTCAGAAACATACGAATGAGAAAACGGATAATTTTCCTAAGTGACGAGAATCAGTGTTACATCTAGAAAGTTATATTTGTATGATTTATAGCATAGCTAAATTACCTATAGAACTGCAAAGTGAAACTGGGCATAACAAAATCAGAGGCACTATGCTATACAAATTTTCACCTATCTATCAAAAATTTTTGCCAAGCTCAACTTTTTTCATCACTCTAATAGTGTTGTGCAAAATCGAGTCCAAAATTCCAGCGACCTGAAATCACAAAGAAGGAAATCAACAGTGAGTAAAAAAACAAAGCACAAAATAACAATATCTGGAACAACGGCAAATACAAACCGTGAAAACACCCCCAATAATGGCACAGACATTGGTAATAAAATGTGAAAAGGACTTCTGGTTTTCTGTTATTAAGACCTGCAAACAAAAACATTGCACAACCTTAAATAAATTTAGTAGAAGTGCACAAATTCATCCATAATTAAAACTTCCGTTTGCAAACCTGCATGGGGGAGAGCTCAAGATGAAACTTCGCCACAGGAATGTCTGCACTGTGTGCCACACTGCTGTGTGCAGTGTACTCGTACTCCTCAATTAATTTATAACCTGTTCTATCAACTACCTCTGTTTTAACTATCTGAATATAATGCTCTATCTGCAGAAACAAAGTGGTAGGACTATATAAGAGATTTGGAAGAAAAGGAGAAAAAAAGAAAAGCAAAAAGCTTCACGAGGTCCAGGGCATTCATGCTTTCTTTAGCATCTCACTCTTGCAAAAGATCAATATACAAGCACAAACAACATTTTCATTATGCAATCAAATATTCAATTATGATGCCAACAGACAAAAGTCAAATAGTAAACTAAACACTATATTACACGTTTTTCATATAAAATATTTAACTTACAGTAACATTTGCTCCTAAATGACGAGTATTGGAGAATGACCGGCCATTGAGCCTGTCATGGCTGCTACCTATGTATGGTATCAAGAGCTTCAGATCACTAAAGGCCCTAGGCGTCACTTTCATTCCAAAAGACAAGTTGTTTATGACATGTGACATGTTCATTTGGGAAGCATCAAAGGAATGGGCGTCGGATCTGGCTGAAATGATCAAATTTCCTGGAACCTGCAAAATGTAAAACAGTTTATAGTTCTTTCAACGTTTTTTTTTTTTTTTTGGTAATCTAGGAAATAAACAAGAACAAGTTATTTTTGAGACTTTAGCATTAATAACAACAGAAGCTTCTATTACAAACAGAAGAATTAAAAAAAAAAACAGGGAATTCACTGTGTCAGTAACTTGCATAGAAATCTAAGACCTTAATTCATGGTTACATATGAAAACTATGAAACAGAAAAGGAGTTTTTCTATAAATTATGGGTGAAGATTAAACCTTAACCTTTTGGGCATTTACCTTTTTAACACGTACGTATCCCTCTATTCTACATCCACCAGATGACGGTGCTGGTCTTTTTGCATGCGCTGAAGCATTGGATTTATCTTCCAGAGCTAGCTTTTGTGATTCTGTTGGGAGAGATGCAACTAAATCCTCCGCAAACTGCAGGAAAAAAGTGATGCTTAATTACATAAAAAAAGCATCAAGTCTACTGATTCAAAGTATGCTAATTTAAAATATAGTGTGAACCTTGACTAGACTTTCTGTATCACGATCTCCATAATAGGACTCATGCTCATGATGCCCATGTTCACTTCTGAAATTGGAAAAACATTCAACAAACTAGATTTAATGAAAAAAATGAAAACTTAGAAATCCAGTTGTGGATCAGTATGGTACAATATTCAGTATGCGTGAAATATCATAAAGGCATGGCTTAATCAATAGAAAGACCTCTAAATACAATGGACAACTAAAAATTATAAAGTGACATTGTCCATTAGAAAATTGCTTCATTGAGAAGGTCAAGGAGGTAAGTCCTGGTAACTTCGTCAAAGTTAGCTTTAATACTACAGAATTGGTCGTCAACATGATTTCTCTTAATTTCCTGTCTTCAAACCCTGAATTCACACCTTATAGAAATCCTCAAATTTTATCAAGTTTCTACAGCATTAAACTGGTGAGAAAATAAAATACAATCACAAAATTGATTAAGGATATAATACCCTGAAAAAGATAAGCAGACGCCAGATGATCACATGTTCATTATTACCCAAAACCCCAAGGTGAAGAAATACCCAAAATGTACTATAAATGAATTGTTAATGGAAATATTGAATAAGTGGTAAGGATTCTTCAGCAAATACTGGTTGATCAATTGATTTAACTAAATGATTTATTACCTGACATCACTTCCTTTACGAAAGATTCGAATTGATGGATACCCTTGTATGTGATTCCTGGAAATGATAATGTGATACAGATGAATGAAAAATATGCATAGAAGGAGAATAACAAGTGTTCAATAACAATATTAACAAACCAAGACAGAAAATAATAATCTGTAATTAAGAAAAAATAATTTCATGCTAAAGCTCAACCTAGCAAGTATAACAGAAAGTGTTTGATGTTTATCTTCTTCAATCTTTGCTAATAAGATCTGAAAATCCTAATCTATGAAATCTGATTATGAAAATGGAGATTCTTGACATGATTAAAGATCACTTATTTATTTCCTATCCTATCTGCAACATTAGAAGATATAGCATCAACAAAAGAAATTGAAAACCTTAGACCTAAAGAAGACAGAAACAAGCTATTTATAGTATGTCCAATTTATAGTATAACAGATTTTTATTATCAACTGTTTCACTTTCAACGAATGCATTTTTCTTGTAAGAAAATATATTTGAAGAGAATATTATGCAAGACTTTAAAACTTAGTTTGGAAGAGGTGAAAGTGCAGTGTTTGATTTTGTATGAAATGAAAACTATTGGGGAAAGTCACATTCCCTTGTAACATGGGAAATAAAGGAATATGAAAAGAAGGAAATACAAGTGGATATTAAGTGTAGAGAAAAAATAGGATGTATATTTATAAAGTTGAAATTCCAGCTTTTCAAGATACCATTCTAACTCAATTAAAAATAGTTTCCAAGTGAGTGTGGAATTTTAAAACTTCACATTTATTTTTATTCACTTCTTTCATATGAAAGCTAACAAGATAAACGACACTTATTTTCTAATTTAATTTTATCCCCCAAATTTCTTTCCTTTTCCTCCCATTTTCAGAAAAAGTGACGATACCAGAAGAAGATAAATAGAATAGACGGAAGCTGTTACAAAGTCAGAGAGGAGAAAAGAAAAATTGATACAAACAAATGAAAAGAATTATTAATTTGATTGAATGATAGAGAATAGGAGAGGTCTCTTCCACTATGGTGACCGCAATTTAGGCAACTCTCCAACAAAGCTATACCTATTAAGGGATGAGCAAGATAAATTGACCATTTTCCAAACCAAAAAGGGTATATCGCAGTTAACCTCATTTTTCTTTCCAAGAACATTCTTTTCCTTCTTTTATACCAAATTATTTTATATTAAAAGAAAAAAAAAACTTCACCCTTTTCCTTTCTGCACCTTAATTTCATCAGCAGCATAGCCTTTACAGTTATTAGTTATTACAATAACTTCTTTTCCAGGTATGATTTGGCAACATTGTCTATACATGATTCAAAAGCAAAAAATAAAATGGTAGAAAATCGAATTTCATTGAATAATGGATATGGAAAAATTAAAAAAAGGAAAATAAGTAAACTGTAGGTAAGAAACAGAATCTTTTGAGGAAAAAAAGACAAAAAAATAAACTAGCAATAGTACCTCTTGCATAAATCTCCTTCTTGAGTGCAATCTACCTTCGCCAAAAGAATACGCCCATCCATTTCTGGGTCATATCTAAATAAAATGTAATCATACACATGGACAATGAATTAGTGAAGTGGTGATAAAATATACCAAATCCACAAAGGAGATGAGAAAGTTAATCTTCTAAAATGTAGTTTCAAGTTTGAGAAACAATGGATCAATAATAAAGTACCTCTCTTTCATAATTTTAGCTGTCTTCTCCCATGAAGGTTTCTGAAAGAAACAACTAGAAGATAAATTCATGTAGCAAGTTCAAAATTAATACCACCATCATCCATTAAAGGAAATAGCTTCTACATAATCCATTTATTGTATCAAAGAACTTAGCAAACAGTCAATATGGGGGCAGGTGAAATGCAACTATTAGAACCCTTAGCTTGACAATCATGATTTTGCATTAGTAACTACCAAAATGTATGATGAAAAATGAACTGAGCACTTTGAAATAGCCTTTGCCACTACTACTGGGCTTGTATTGAAAGGGAAGTTTCTCCCTTAAGGAATGAGACATTGTTGAAACAGAAACAGAAAACTACACTCTATTTAGGAAACAACAAAGACATCAGGTTGATCTTATTTTCTGAAGTGAAAAAGAGGTAAAGAATCATGATAAAATGATTACCAAACGTTGACACCAGGAACACCAAGGTGCATAAAAATTTACAACTGTAATTGGAAACCTGCAAAAGGATTATTAAAAATAAAGTAAACAATGCATATTCAAAGCAACTTTTGAGTTCTCACATAGCTTAAACAAAGAAAAATGAATGAAATATTATCAGAAGTGGCCACTTACTGATGAACATAGTTATCAAAATTATGTGTAGTGAGTGAAAAAGAACCTTCAACAGATTCTTGATCTACTTCATCATCATGCTTTACAGCATTTGCAGCTGTACCTGAATGAAACTCAGCGCCAGTGGGTCGTAAATTTGAATCAATAGAAAACTTACGAACTGTTTTTGTTATATTGAGCCTATGCTGAAAACAAGAGGTAAAATATTAAGTACAAGAACTAAAAAATCAAAGGATGAGAAGAGGTATCATATCATAACAAAGTATAATATGAATAAGAAAATGGAGTAAAAGAAACTTACTGTTCCCAGCACATCACTGACATCAACTGAAGCAAACTCACATGAAAGTGCAGGAAAACTACAAAATAAGTTGAAACAATCAGCCAATAACAGAGTAAGAGGAAGGTAATGTTTACAAATAGCCATTAAAATTACATTAAATTAATGTACTGGGAATGATACTATGACTAGCTTAGGTGTCTAAATTAGTTGGGAAAGACTAGAAGCTCTTAGAAAAAACAGACGAGCTGTGAGAGATGAAGGCATTGTCTTGGGAACACTTTGACTTTATGTCAATTACACAGGACATCACTATAGATTAAATGACTCCCAGTCTTTTAATGATCATTTTGTAAGATCCCCATCCCACTCCCAATTTCAACAATGTATGATTTGAACCTGGCCAAGTTTCATCAAAAGTTCTTCCTCTCTTCCTTTCATAATGGTGTGCTTGACATATATCAAATTTACTTGTCTGGATATTAAGTCCAAAGAATTTTTAAAATGGTGGAAATTTGATAGGATATTTTTTTTAAGTAATATATGAAGGCATTTCAAATAATATTGACAAATGAAATAAATTTAAAATTCCCCCTCTCTTTACAGTCTCACTGTCAACTCTCTCACCATTAGCTTTGGTGAGTGCTCTATCCTATTACATCTCTCCCCTCTCTCTCTTCTGGGTCTCTCTTTCTGTTCCTCTTTTACACCTCTCTCCTTCACACATCTCTCTCACTCTGTCTTCTACACCTGCCTCTCCCTCTCTCTCTTTTGCATCTCTCTTTGTTTGTCCCTTTTCCTCTCCCTCTCTATCTTTGGTCTACACCTTTTTCTTAAAATAAATATTTAAAAATGAAATATACATATGATGGAAATTAAATTACTTTATCCAAACAAAGAATTTGAAACACAAGGAATTTGAATTACTTTATTCAAACAAAATAATTTGAAAATGACAATAATTTAATTGAAGAATTAAATTTCCATGCATTTTAAATTCCCTAGAATTTTTAAATTCTGTATCCAAACATTACCTAGTGAATTTCAAGCTTCTAAAATGTCAAACTACAAACCATTTTGTTTAATGAATTAACCAAAAGAAAACAAACAAGTTATCAACCCCTAACAAGCCGGTCTTCGTAAATTCTCTATTAGACAATTATGCATTCATATAACATGAACCTCAATTTACAAATAAAAGTAGATAGAAATTCACGTTTCTTGCAACATGACAAGTGCATACCAAGACTCAAGAAAACCACCGATAATTCATATATAATAAACAATAGTTAAGACATAAGCATCCAAAATCCTATTCAACCAAAGACAGCAAATGCCTAAATATATATATATATATATGCTTCTTCTACCTGATATTGAATTCAATACGTAAAAATTCACCATCAGCACTCTTATCAACAATCACCGCTGTGGAGGTGCTAACAGTCAAATAATTACTTAGTTCCTGAAACAAGGTTACAAATCAAACATGACATTGAAACTTAAACAACCAATTCAAACTTCAAAATTTGACAAAATAAATAGAAGATGTTAATAACTTGAGGTCTAACAGTACAAGCACTACAGGAGCTAATACAAATCTTCAATTCACAAGTCATAAACACGATGGAGGTTTGAGCTACTGACCATTCCAAACAAAAACATCATGGAGAGAGCCGCCACTATGGACAATCCTGCTCCCGACAACGACGCCTCAGTCAAATCTCTCGGGATTTTCCTGTTGACTCAAGTCAACAACAAACACAAAACAAAATCATCGATAAAATTTTGAAAAAGGGAAGCCTGCATTACCAAATTACTCATAAAATTTACATCGCAAGCGAGAATATCCATAACCACAATACTATCGGTCAAATTTAGACCAAAACACTCCAAATCAAAAAAGAAGAGTCAAATCTAGGCAATTGACAAGTTCTTCTAGCACATAGACATTGAACAAATAGCAGTATTCGTGTTCTCTTACGCTGTGCACTTCGGGTCTGAACCGTTACCAAAGAGCACAACAAAATTGAACAAAACCTACCACAAAAAAAAAAAAAAAAACTACTCCGCACATTTGCAAGAAATGAAACCGAAAAGAAGAACAGAGAAAGAGATAGGGACCTGTAAAAATCGACGGATTTGAGTTTAGTAGCAGAAAACATGGTGGCAAAAAGGGCGAATCAGAGTGAGAGAGAAAGCAAAGTGTCGGCGATTGAGATCGTAGTAGGTAGAGATTGTAGATCGAAGGAGCTTCGCTTTCAGCTTCTTCGACCACCGCCACTCTCTCTCACTCTCTTCTTCTCGGCGAGCAAATATATTCAATGTATTTAAAAAAATTAAAGTATTTTTTCAGATAAACAATATATTTAATTATTATTACATTTTGGGGGAAATAATATTTTGCACACTGGATTTATTTATGTTTTAAGAATGAAAAATACTTTTTTTTTTCTCAAATGTTACTCATTAATCTGTTAATTTTGTTAATAAAGAAATTTAAGTTAACAACACCTTCTTCGTTCTCTTTGTTTTTTTATATAAACATTGTGATTAAATTTTTAAAAATAGACTTAAATTTATTTTTTCTTCACTCTTGTCTTTCATATATTAATTTATGGTATTTTTACTATTTGTTTTTTTCAAAATCATGACATTTTATCTATTAGTTAGAATAATATTAGTTAAGTTATCAAGGGTTTAACTCATTAGTTTAGCAAATTATGTAAGTCATAAACCTTTTGATATTGGTTTCAAGAGAGTCAACAAAAAATATCTATTAATTAAGTTAATAATATTTACCTTTTGCTAACTAGATAACGTGGATAAGTTTTATTTGATTTAAGATGGGTGATTAGCTAAAGTTTTTGAAAAAAAAAAATTAAATGTTGAAGAAAGAATATCAAATGGATTATCACTACCAAAGTTGAAATGTAGAAATGTTCTTTTTTCAACATTTTTATTTTTTTGAAAAAAAATCTTAGTTAATTACTCATTCTAAACTAAATAAAATTAGATTCGAGATCTGTCAACATCTTTCCTGATGTCACTAACTGTGATTTTAAAAAGATAAGAAGTAAAATGTCAAACTAAAAAATAAAGAGAAAAATGTTTGAAATCAAAGTGAAGACAAATATTGGAGTTAAATGACTTAAGTCTAAAATATATTTAAAGTTTTTTACTTTATATACTTTTATGAATTTCATTAAAATACATTGAATGTGTAAAAAAACTATTCACTTTTATAAAAATTGAGGAAATAGTGTGCATTAATTTATTGATTGTTATAATAATTATTTAAAAATATAAGGTAATAGCATTAAAATTTATATTAATGATATATGCAAATTAATATTTAATATTAAACTTTATAATTTGCTAAAAAATATTGGCAATTAATTAAAAAAATATAAAATAAATGTAATAATTATTACAATTTTATTCACTAAATTAGACCTTTCAATTAGAATTAGACTGATGAGTCAAATGATAAAAACGGGTTAGCCCAGCCTAATCATAATTTTTTCTTAGGTCATACTTTTTTTTGCTTAAATTTTATAGATTTTTTAAAAGAAAAAAATGGTATCATACCAGGCTGAGTAATTTTTAGGCCTATAATTTTTAGGTGTATATATTAGACCTATTAGGTTTGGGCTAAATTAAACCAATTCTTTTTGGATCATTATTTTTATAAGTCTGACTTTATACCATAAGACAAAGCAATTTTGATAACTCTATATTAAATTAAAATTTATAAGATAATTATTATAATAGTCAATTAACTTAATTTATATATATATATATATATATATATATTAAAGAAAAACTATTTTATCATCAACTAATTATATGCGTAATTTTTAATATAGTTATTGCAATAGTCAATTAACTTAATTAATGTACAAGATATAATTTATATTATAGAATTAATTGTAATTTTAGTCTTTAAATAATATAATTATGCAATTTTACTTCCTCAAATTTTCATTAATTTTTCACTAAGTATTTAACAGATTTTAATGAGAAAATACAAAATGGTAATACTAGTGACCTATTACAGAAATATTTGTATAACTTAATTGTATTTTTGGATTTGAATAATTGTGATATTAAAGAGACCAAATTGTGATCAAGTCACATCAGTACCTGTATGATAGATTGTAAAAAAAAAATAAACAATTGTAGCATTTAAAAAACGTAATTCACATAATTGAAATTGAAAAACTAAAATTATATAATTACGATAATTAAGACAATATATAATTATTTGGATAATATATAATTAAGTCCAAATAATAATATAAAAACTCTTTTCAATAGGTTAGAATTTTTTTCATTTTCTTTTATTAATAAACTTTTAAATAAATAAACATTATATTTAATAAAATTTACATCTCTCCGTTTAATTAACCTGGACCAAAACAAAATAGAGAGAATTCATTTCCTTTTCAATAAGAGATTCAGACTATTTGTTCAAAATATAGTTAAAATCTAACATGAATGTGTGTATTCTTAGATTAATTCTTAACAACTTGGATTCCAAGAGTCAACTCCAACAACTTATACTGTGTAATAAATGAAAATGTATTTTTTTAGGGTAATAAATAAACATGTCTAAAAACTTCAAATCATTAAATTGGCTTTGACTAAACTACAGACTTTTAATCCTCCAAAATTTCACTTTACAATTCGACCTTCTAAATTTCAAAAGAATTATTTAAATATCATTTTAAAGGATAAAATGAAAGTTGACCAAATATTTAGGAAATTAATTAAGTATTTTAATACTTTTTAAATTACTTATAATGTTTTAGTGTTTAATTATCAACAAACTACGAAATTTCTTTTATTAAAAAAATGAATGATGAAATTTTTTACTCTCCAAATAATTGTTTATTTACGTTTATTTAGATGGTGAAATGTGAGGTATTCGTAAGAAAATAAAAACTAATTTTATCCGGTTCTCATATATAATAGAGTAGGGGATATATATAGTAAGTCCATCGCATGAAGCGTGTGGTATTTCAAACAAATTCAATCTTAACAAGTTTACACTCATTTTGCATATATAAGGTTTAGCGATCAACCTGCCACAATGGACAAATGAAGTAAAAGTTTTAAAATATTATTTTGAAATATATAACTGATTATTTATTTTAAAGATTCAACTATGAATTGTTTATGGAAAAGTTGTTTGTACAAAATGCTAACATAATTTACATCTTGAGGTACTTTAAAAAAAAATTACGTAATTTTTACTAATGAATAATTTTATACTCATTCTTATTAGAATAAACTTGAACACTATTCATGTTACCCTGATAAAGATGGCTTTAGCTTTTCTTGTTCCAAAATAGGAGAGAGCTTACAAAAAAGGACTCAAACAATCAAGTGAAACAATGTTCGAATTATTATAAAGTAGAGAGTAATGTTTTCAAAAATAAGTAGTGGACACATACTTCAACATGAGTTGTTTATAGCAAATATATAGGTTTTTATCTGTGTTGAACCGGATATTAACTTACTTCCTAGATACTGTCTTTGTCAAGTGAATATGTTGTTTGTGTGATTTAACTTTATTGGGTGTAGTGACTAAATGTTAATTTGTGGTCAGGGTTAATTAATCTTGTTATTATGATTTTATAGTTTTCGGAAAAGCCGAATATCCATGTCTTTAATTTTTTTATCTCTTGGATTATGATCAATTGTTGGGATGTTGGCAAGGTCGAAATCCAAAGTCTTTGTAGTTCTCACTCTTTTGTGTTTTTAGGTTATTTTTTAGGAGTTTGATATAGCCGAAATCTGAAGTCTTTTTTGTTTTTTCCTTCTGAAGCGCATTTAGGTCACTTCTCTAATTTCCTTATATCCATACACTTGTCCCCAGGCTTGACCCGAAGTGAAGAACACAAGGGTCAAGGCTTAAAAGAGGTAACAAAAGTTTTCGACAATCCAAATACGTTAGTGGGGGGAGTAACGAGTGTCGAGGAAAAATGATAATATATTTAGGGTTTAGAGGTGAAGATGAAAAGGTTTTCTCCCACAAGAATCGTTCAAGGCATGAAACAGAAAACCTAATTATTGTAGTAGAAATAACGAAATGAACAGTTGTATGATCTAAGTCGTTGATCAGAGATGTGAGTTTTCAGGAAAATTGTTCTATATAAGGAGGAAATCATGAAAATTTCAATTATACCTTGTCATT
This sequence comes from Psophocarpus tetragonolobus, assembly GCA_037954015.1. Taxonomy (NCBI): domain Eukaryota; kingdom Viridiplantae; phylum Streptophyta; class Magnoliopsida; order Fabales; family Fabaceae; genus Psophocarpus; species Psophocarpus tetragonolobus. Next base: position 18,074,344 of record CM075689.1, on the reverse strand, counting down.
TCTCTCGTTCTTTTTCCACTGATTCTTTTTCAACCTTTCTTCTTCAGAGTTAGGTACGCCCTACTTCTTATTTGTTTCTTTTCTTCCAAATGCCTTCTTCTACTTCTTCTTCTGAAATCCCTTTTGCAAAAGGCAGATCCTTCGGATCTACCGAAGTCCCACCTTTTGATTTAGACAGTAATGCTAAGTCTGTGGCTCGTCAAGAGTTGCAGGCGGACCATGCAAGGCCCTCAGAGCCAAAATCTCTACCTCATTGGAAGACGGTTATTTTAGCAAAAATGGTCATTAAAGGGTAATCCGAAAAATGATTACCCTCTTATTCTGATCCCTTCTATCATTGGTAAATGGGGAAGTAAGGGTGTACTCATCTCGTTATAATAATAGGATGATGTGGCGTCAAAGTCAAAATATGTCACTTTGAGGATGCTGACGAGTTCCCTTTTCTTATTTGGCGATGTAAGGATTTTTTTTTGCCAAACCCAGATTTGTATTCCTAGGTCGGTCTGTAGAAGATAGGGAAGATTTTTCTATGTTTATGATTGTATTTTTTCGATTTTTCACGTTAGGATTCCATTTGATGATTTTATTATGGGGGTTTTACGAGTGCTAAATTGTGTCCTCAGTCTACTTCATCTAAATCCTTGGGGTTACATCCAAACATTTCAAGCTTTGTGCCTTTTCACCCACATGAAAGCTACACCCAACATTTTTCTCCGTTATTTTACAACTCGGCCCTACGAGAGATGCAAGTGGGTATCTCTCTTCCAAAGAGTTGACAATCCTCTTTTTGTCACATATACTACTTCGTTCAAGGGGTTTAAGTCTGGGTACTTCAAGGTGATGATAAATCTCAAGTCTGGCCGAAAACACTTTTACAACAAAAATGGAGGTCATTTATTTCCATTCTATTGGGAGCCTGTGCCAAGAAGGTATACAGATTTTCCAAACGATTTACTTACTCTTGAGGAGAAGTTCAAAGTTATGTACTTGGATTCGCTTCTTCTCCTTCTTCTAGTGGGGGGCACTCTTGCATTTGTATGCACCATTAACTCCGTTTAAAGAGTTAGAATGTGAGTGTTTGTTTTTTGTTAAAAAGAAATTTACACTATGTGATTCCGAAATATAACTAGTATGTGTTTTATGTTTTTTAACATAAATTATCGATATGGTTGGAGGAAAAACCATGGATTTTTGCAAGTTGCATCAAAGTCATGTGCGTTTGGCAAAAGCTACTATACCAAAAGTCCAATAGGAGAAAGAACCTTCTCCAAGGCCCCCAATTACGGATGTCCTACCCCCATCTCGAAATATGAGAAGAAAAAGTTGAAGTAACAAGAAAAAAGGGAAAGGGAAGCGAAGGGAGAGAAGTCATCCTCCAACAAGTTCAAACAATCAAAAGGAGAAACTAAGAGCTTGATTGGTTTGGTTTTGTTTTTTAGTTTTTGAAAAAAGTTTTCAAAAATAGTTTTTGAAAACTGTTTTCAGGAAGAAAATAAAAAAAAAAACTTGTTTGGCAAGTGATATTTGAAAATTGTTTTGAAGATGTAAAAATGAAAAAACTTGTTAATGTTTATTAGAATTTCATTAATGAAAAACAAAAAACAACATATTTTGCTTGTATTTTGAGTTTTCAAAACAAAAACTGAAAACTGAAAAGCAAAACTACTTTCAACTGTTCCGGTTTTTTAGTTTTTAAAAACTAAAAAACCAGAACTATTTTCAAAAACTGTTTTCAGAAAACACTACCCAAGCAAGTTTTTTAGTTTTTAAAAACTAAAATAATGAAAATAATTTTATAAAACTGTTGCCAAACAAGCACTAACCCCTCTCGAACCTCATCTATCAACACTTCCCTGCTGCCACATAGTTTTTTCTATGAGGGGCTTGACACCATGTCTTCTTTAAGCAAGTTTAGTGACTTCATCTCTGAAAAGGGTCGAAAGTTGTTGGAAGAGATGGAGTTTTCCCTTAAATGGCAAAAAATTCTGCAAGCCTCAAGCTCCCGTGCAGGCATCAGGAAAGCATATGCTTGCGGAGGAGCTGATGGCACCAAACAATACCAAAGGAAAGCCGAAAATGCCTTCTTAGTTGCCTCAAACAACCTACAGGAGTTAGAAGAGTGTGAAGACAATGATTGCCTCTAAGGTTTACAAAGTAGCTCTGAAGGCAATGGATGTTATGGCTAAGGCATTGCAGGAGACAGATAAGGTATTAGAGGGAGCCCGAGACCAAATAAGGAGTTTGAGTGCTCATTGTGATCAAAGCGAGAGGAGTAGTGAAGGTTATAGGCGACCTAGAGATTGGGCTCTGAAGGAATTTGCTACATATAAAAAGGAAGCGAAGAAGAATGTCATGAAGGAACACGTAGCTGGTTTTTGCCAAGTGGTGCGCCAAGCACGTCACATCTACACCATTCTCGATGGCTTCAATTTTTTGGAAGATCACAACATCTTCAGAGATGAATACAAGAACTTGGACAATGTTGATGATGATTTGTTGTCGGATGGTGAATCTCCTCCGTCGTCGCCTAAAGTAGATACTCAGGTCGAGAAGACTTCCAATGTGGACGAAGCCAAAAAGGTAGGTGGTCAGAGTGATGATGAAGTTGCCTCTTAGGAAATTGGTTACTATGTATGGGCCCTGTTTTGTGATGGGTCGAAATACGATTTCTTCTTTCTAATATAAAAAACACTTTGTAATTGATCAATGCTTTAATGAAAATATGGTTCTTTTGTGATTCTACCTTAGTTATATTCATTTCAATGTTTGGAAGAATTATAAAAACTAGTTTTACTATTTGTAAGTACGTTAAGTTCTTGTATTTTGGAAGGATACATATTTCGTTATGTCCTTCCTAAAAAATTATACTTCAATAGGAACGCTGTTATATATTTCCTGGACTGAATTATTGAATTCGGGAGAGTACAATTTAGCCGAAAATGATGAAGTACTGCCCTTGCCGAAAAGATGTAATATTTTTTCGTGAGGATACTTACGAAACTTCTAATTCGGGTTGTGCTTGCATACAATTTGAACTAAGTGACTGTGAAAAGAATTAATGTAAAAAATATAATGTAGAGCAGAATAGTTCTTCTTTTATAAGTAGGGGGCTCATTAAAAACCTTTTCGGAAAAACTCCCAGCGTAGGAGAAAAAATCAAATAAGGAAAAGAACACCCTAAAAGAAATACATGCTCTTTTAGGTTTAATATATCTTAAGATGCGTAGAGTTCCAAGTTCTAGGAATCAATTTTCTAGATAACTCTTCCAATTTATATGCTCCATTGTCGAGGTCTTGATGAACTCGAAATGGTTCATCCTAGTTAGCAGCTAGGTTCCCTTCATGCTTGTCCTTTCGTGTTTCTCCAATTGCCCTTCATACTAAGTCGCTTGGGAGAAAACTCTTTGGTTGTAATTTTGAATTAAAACGTCATAACATTCTTTATTTGCTAGCCTCTGTTATGACTACGGTTTGGTCTCTTAATTCTTCAACATAGTCGAGTTCATTGGTAAGTGTTTCATCGTTGCTTTCTTTATGAAAATGTTGTCTTCGGAAAGATTGTTCTCCTACCTCAATAGGTGACATAGCATATGTTCCAAAGGTTAGCCGAAAAGAAGTCTCTTGTTGGAGGTTTGTGGAGTGCAACAATATGCCCATAAAACTTCAACTAATTGGTCAGTCCATCCTCCTTTGGCACCTTCAAGTCTCTTTTGGAGTTACGTTAGAATTACCTTGTTAGCTACTTTGGTCTGCCTATTTGTTTGGGGATGCTCGACCGAAGTTACTTTATGTTTAATTTCATGTCCTTCCAATAAAGCATTGAATTTTTTGTCCGTGAACTGAAGGTCATTGTTTGTGATGGTTGAATAAGGAATGTCGAATTGTGTCACTATGGCTTTCCATGTAAACCTTTGTACACTTTGGGCTGAAATAGTAGTCAAGGGTTCAGCTTCTATCCACTTGGTAAAGTAGTCTACAGCTACCAAGAGGAATTTGCACTGTCCTCAAGCTATGAGGAAGGGTCTGGGAATGTCCATTCCCCATGTGCAAAAGGGCCATGAAGCTACTACCACCTTCCATTTATTAGCTGGCAGGTGAATTAAATTTGTGTGTTTCTAACACTGTATACATTTCTTGACAAATTTAGAACAATCTTCTTTCAATGTAGGTCAACAGTATTCGGTCTGTAAGACACGGCTTGCCATTGATCTGGCTCCTGAATGAAAGCCATAAATGCCTTGATGAATTTCTCTAAGAATCTAATTTGTCTCTTCATAATTCAAACATTTCAAAAGTGGGTCCGAAAAGCCCCTTTTATAAAGCTCTCTAATGATTATGATAAATCGTGATGCTTTCGTTTTCAGTTTCTTAACTTTTGTTTGATCCGTAAGAGTTGTTCCATTTTGTATGTAACCAAGGATTTCAGCTAGGAGATGAAATTGAGCCTATTGAGATATTGGGAAGATGTAACTCTTGTTGCAGAAAAGGTGTGTAACTGCTTTGGTTTTAGGGAACTGGCAAGCTTGGTCAATTGATCTGCCCTTACATTTTGCTCTCTTGGTATATGAGTCACTTCCATTTCTTCAAATTTTGAATTTGTAAGACAATTTTTTTTATTCTTATGCAATGGTTTGCCAAAGAGTAAAAAAATCTACAATTTTTTTTTACTCTCCAACAAACGATGGTTGGAGAGATAAAAAAAAGCTATACTAAAAACATAGTTCATTAAGAAATTAAATTATTATACTAAAAAAATACGAAACTAAATAATTATACTACACTACATTAACAAAATATTTAATTAAATAACTATACTAAACACATAATTCATTAAGTAAATTACTATAATAAACATGTAATTATTATAATAAAAAATAATAAATTAAATAAATATATTAAAAAATAATAAATTAAGTATACTAAAAATTAATTAAATTAATATACTAAAAACATAAGAAATTAAATAACTATATTACATGTAATCAACTACACTAACCAAATATTTAATTAAATAACTATACTAAACACATAATTTATTAAGTAAATAAATATAATAAACATATATTTATTATAATAAACAAATAATAAATTAAATAACTATACTAAAAATAATAAATTAAGTACATTAAAAATTAATTAAATTACTATACTAAAAAATAAGAAATTAAATTACTATACTAAAAAATAAAAAATTAAATAACTATACTACACATATACATTAACTAAGAGGTGAGAAGAGATGATAGAAAGTACGAGACAAAAAATAAGGTGAGGAGAGAGGAGAGAGGAGAAAGAGTGAAGGTGGAGAAAAGTATGTAACGAATAGAGGAGATAGAAGAAATCAGGAATAAAATGGGAATTTAGAAAAAAAAAACTTTTAAAAGAATAGGTGTTACTTCAAATTAGGGTAGTGTTAATTCAAATTCACTAATCCAAATGATAGAATAAAAGTAATATAGTATTTATTAGTCTTTTGTGTTGGCATTGAAGTTTTCCCTTTTTATATCTTAAAGATTAGTACCCTTGAACAAAGTAATGGATAGTACTGATTAGTCTCTTGTGTTAAAGTTAGGTCCTATATAAGAAATAAGGTAGTAGAGGTGAACCTTAAGTTTTCTTAGGGATTAAAGTTTCATGTGTTTATGCAATTAATTAATTTGTTTGTTTCTATGAATACTATTGATTGTTAATTATATTACTGATTAATAAGATAGTTGAGCAACTACCCTGTAGGATGTGTTAATAATAAATAAAAGAGATAGAGAATTAGAATGCTTGAGGGTTTGGAGTTAGAATTATATTTTAGGAATCTTATAAGTTGGATACTTGTTATCTGAAAATTTTTGTATGAACATACTTTATGTTTTATAATATATTTTTGTGTGTTTAACCAAATTGAGTTCTATTTGTTGTTTTAGAAACTAGATATTAGGGGCTATAGTTTAGGCTCAAGAATCACATAGAAATGTTAGGAATTGACTGAGTTATGTGAGTTATAAGTTGAGTGTCTAATCCAGTAAGCGGAACATGTGTTTTTGTATTGTAAGCCCTACAATGTGACCTAAACTACCTCATTAGGTTTCGTGTTCTGTATGAAAGTCGCATCCTTATATGTTATGTTTTCTTTGGAGTTGGAATCACTAAAAAAGAATGTACATAACTCAAGTTATGAATAAATTAGTAAGTAAAGGTCAAGCTGTCGGATTTAGGGATAATAGCTGTGAGTTTATAATTTTTAAAAATAATAGATGACAAAACTAAATATGGATATCAACATAAAAGTTTTAGGTAAATGTATTATCTTTCTAAGAAAATTTATACCACCCTCGTATCAGTAGTATAACTATAGATATTGTATTTAGACTACACGATACAGTAAAAGGGTAAGATAAGAAGGATAGTGTAAGTTGTAATGGTGTTGCTTGTTGTGGTGCGAAATATTGTGATGTATCTTATAATTATGAGTGTCATGAATTATTAAATGTTTGAAATTTGTTTGGCAAGCATGAATTGAGTATTTGACTCACTGTATGATATTTGTGTTGATTACAGTTGGGTGTATGATGTGTTAATGGTCGAGGATAGTCAGGGTGTGTGTCTGATGATGTGTCATCTCAACTATGGTTAGAGGTGTATTATGATGACGTTATTATATTATTGTAATGTATCTTATAATTGTGAGTATGGTGAATGATTGAATGTTTGAAAGTTATTTGAGGTGTGTCAATTGGAGATTTGTTTCACTATGCAATATTGATGTTGATTTCAACTGGACATATAGTGTGTTAATGATGATGGTCAGGGTGTGCTTGAAGAGGTGTCATCCCAACTAATGTGATGACATAATTAAATGTTAGAATTATGATTTATGTTGTGAGTGAGATGACGCATGAATATAGCAGTGAAAAAAGTTTTGTAAGGATCGCCATTATGTGATGCTCTGGACCAGACTTTTTGGGTTGTTTTGCATTAAATGATTATGCCTACATATTACTAGCATAAACGAAGATTCACTTTAGATGGTCTTATGGTGAGATAGTTGTACCTACGTGTTACTGGCATAAAAGATGACTGCTTTGAGCGCGTACCTGAGAGAACATGCATGAGTGTGATAGTCGGAGGAGTTTTGTAAGGATCGTCCATTGTGTAGTGCTCTAGACCAGACTTCTTTGGTTGTTTTGCATAACATGGTTATACCTACGTCTTACTGGTGTAGAAGAGGATTCACTTCGAGTAGATCTATGGTGAGATGGTTGTACCTACGTGTTATTGGCATAGAAGAATATTGCTTCGGGTGTGTGTATCTGAAAGAGCATACATGAGCATCATTAGCATGAATGAATTTATGTGTGTGGATATATAATTTCTGTCAGAGGTATGAAATGAATTTATATGTTTATTTATCGTGCTTTAGTTAACTATCCATTCTCTTTATATATGACTTAACATGTGTGAGATGTATTCTCACTCCTTACTATTTATTGTTGCATTTTGTTTAGGTTGAACGCCATTATTAGGTATGCAAGATCATGATGATGTTGTTGGTGATGAATGATTCAACTTTTCTTTAACTTTCTGCTGAGATGCTCTGATTAAGTGTGATCTCGGACTAGGTAGAATTATTTAATAATTTTCTATTATGAAGAGGAATTATTTAATATTTCAATGAGTTTTAATAATTGAGATTTGTGTAAAACTTATTTATAAAATCTAATATATTTACTTGTATGTTATGTTTTATTATATTATAATTTTCAAAAATAAGTATATAACAAGATATGTGAATTCTTTTACCTAAATGTAAAATCTACTATTTTAATAATAATTTTTTATTTTATTTTTTAATTAATGAGTAAAGTGTTTAAGGATAAAATGATGTCATACTATCAAAAAGTAAATTGTAAACAAGATTTAAATAATGGGTCTATTGTTAGACTCATACAAATGTTTCAGATTCTAAAATGAGATTTTTTACTCAAACAAAAAATAGAGAGATCTTAATTAACGATGACATGACATCGTGAGACCAACTAAATAGATCTTAAAATAAGATCTACTAATAAAGATCCCCTGATACATTTTATATTTTCATCATTTTTTCTAAAATAAATAATTGATGATAACCCTGTGTTTTTTAAATTATTTTTTACATTCTCCACGGACAATTATGCTTAGAATTCTATAAAACAAGATGTGTGATTATTGGAAAACGAAAAGAAAATCCACAAAGTTTTCATTGCCTATACATGTATGCGTGAAGTGCATTCTTTTATTTAGCAAATTTGTAGCATATATTATCTTAACATACAAAGCTAGCATACTGCAATTATAATCTGTTTAATGCTTCCCTTGCGCTTGCTTCCTCACTCCAAACTCGCTATCTGTTCATCTGAATGCTTCATTTCATCTATTAGAAAATTAGTAGTTTCTGTAATATTTCAAAATTTATAATATATATAATTGTATTTAATATATATATATATATATATATATATATATATATTTTGTAAATAGAATTAAATTTAAATAATAATTAATTCTAAAATAATTATGTTATATATATTATTAATAATAAATAAATGTTATTAAATTTTTAGTATAATATTGCATTATTATGAAATGCAGATATTTAATATTTAATTTTGAATTTCAGAATATATAGTATAAAATATATATATATATATATATAAAAATTTATAAATATATTTAATATTTAACATATATTTATAAATATATACATATATATATTATTACTTTATTATGTAATTAGTTCTATTTAAAAAATAATATATAAATTTATATATATATATATATATATATAAGCAACGTAAGGTAACCTAAAATAAACTTATCAACATAAAGTTAAATTGCCACGTGAAAATAATTGCAAGATAAAGTAAAAACCATAATAACATGGAGTTAAATTGCCAATGTAAACTTATCAAGATCCAACCAAAAGCTATCCATAATTAAGGGAAGTAGTAACTAGAAAAAATAATAAAATATATAAAATAATTATTACATTGAAGACTATAAATTGATGTTAGGGCGAGGAAGGAAAAACCAAAAAAAAAAAAAGAAAAAAGAAAAGGAGATCGTGGTACTTGAGATAAGCTAGGGTGAATTGGAAGGAAGAAAAAAAAATCTAACATTTATTGTTACAATTATTAAGGTAAGGAGATATTTATCATTTTCAACTATTATACTTGTTTATTTTATATTACTTTTAATTATAATTATTTAGTTGATCATTTTATTTTAAATTTAATGGTTATTTTATTTCTTATATAAATATATAAAAAATTATAATAAAAGTTTTAATCCTTAAATAAGGTTTGAATTAATTTGTAATTGGGTATTTCACCTTGGAGATTTAAATGAGTAAATATTTAAGGTGAAATAATATTTAGAAAAAAATAGTAATTTTGAAGGATTTGGAAATAAAGGATAACTATTTACCTTTGAATCAATCTAATTAGAAGCTTCTGCATTGTTTAGAAATCAACATTAATTATATCACACCTAAATAGCATATTGTGTCACATATTAAACTTAACCATATATGAAAATAGAAAAACTATTGATACATGCATTGGAGGTATCAAATCATCAAAAAACAAAAAGCACAATGTTTATCTTAAATATACACTTGTTAGTTTAAACTTAGACATGTGTATTATTATGACACTTCATACAATATCCATAATAAAAGAATCTTTCTTAAGTTACTCTAAATTTACTTTCATTTTCAAAGTTCGAGGACAACCCTTAGTTGCCACAAGCGAAAAAAGATCACAAAAGTACATTATAGTTATATTAGGGATAATATCAAATGTTGAATTATCAAACTCTTTTCTTGATTCTACAACCTCTAGGAGATCATCAAATTCTATAATTGTGTATTGTATTCTGAATTGCAATATCATCATGTTTTTTTTATTGTGACCCTCTTTGAGATAGTTCAAGAGATTCAACGATCATAATATTAAATAATAAAGTGTTAGAAGCTAATTCATTATTACCTAAGCCTTTCTCAAATTCAGAACTTGCTAATAATTTTACTTTTTTTCATAGCATTAATGGTCCATCAATGTATAATATATTAAAAAGGGATATAATAAGTATTTTTTCTTTATGAATATATTAATATATGTCTAAAAAAAATATCCAAAAAATCAAATAGAATATAACAAAAAATTGCTTCTTTTGAGTTGACATTAAAAGTCACAGTAATTTGGCTTCTCACTACAAATGTCATGAACCTTGTATGTAGACGCTTCATTAGAAAATTTAACTTCTTTGCACAAAAATTTTGAGAACCAACCAAGTCATCTTGAAATGTCATAAACTTTTTTTTTATAACTTTTTTAAACTTCTTCTTCTATCACATATAAAGTTTTAAAAAATGATTTTGAATTTATTGTCTTGAAAGTCTTTTGTCTTTCCTTGTTATAACTTGCATCAAAAGCCTTCTCATATTGTGTCACAAACTTATATAATGGATTACTTGAATTTAAGAAATCCTTAAAAACTTATTCATACTTTCACTCCTTTGGACAATGGACATTCCTGCACGTAAATTAACATCATATTCAAGAGTCCATTTTTCTCAAATAGAGCATATCTTTTGTAGGCACGGATTATCTTGCAACTCATATTTATTTACCTATGCTTCCCAATCAAATCCAAAGTCTTCGATAGTGAGATATTTATGAATGCATTTATAAAATTGGTTTTAAATTCATTATGTTCTTGATAAACATGACTCAAGTACTCTAGAATTTTGTTCTTAATATGTCACATATAATAATTATGATTAACCTCTAGAAACACTTTTGTAATTGTATAAGTGATGACAATGTCTTGGTATATTGGTATGTGATAGTAGTTTTTGGATAAACTCCACACATTGTCCTAACCAAGTAAATAACAACCAAACAAATGTCTCTTTAGTTTCATCCTATAATAATAAAAAAATAGATTATTGATGACGATTAACTCTAATAAATAGAAGAAAAGACACATTATATCTATTTGTTAAACGTGTTGGATCAAAAGTCACAACATCACCAAAATATTTGAAAGACATTCTAGACCTTAAATCAATCTAAAAACAATTTGCTAATTGTTCATTACATAATTTGAAGTGCATAAAAATATTTAAGATTCCTCAATTAACAACTCTTAAAATATGTCAACATTGATTGCGCAATTCACTTTCTAATTGCCTTTATCTTTTTAAATTAAGTAGTCAAAAACATATTGTTAACTAAATATGACTTTATCAATACCACCACTTTAAGTAAAAAAGATAGATAATAGTTTGGTAAGACATAAATTAAAATCATAAAGCACATAAATCAACTTTTTTTTTCACTTTAGTTTTTCTCCTAGTAATCAATCACATCATTAACTATTACAAACTTCATTCCTTCATAATGTTCTGGCGGAGATTCTAATGGTAATTCAATATTTGAAATTGCGTACACTTGAATCACTTTTGATGTTACCATCATAACCATCCATATTGAAATCTTCATGCATGTATGTCATCTTGGATGCTATATAACAAAAAATAAAAAGAAATTATGCATATACTATTATCTCTAGGAATCAAATTGACAATAGTAACCTGGTACAAATATGTATCATGCCAAATACCTAACCTTTTCAACGAGAGCAACAAAGAGATAAAAGTAATGAATACAATGATAATCTTATAAAGCATATAAGTTAGAGCCTGGAACTTGAAACCAAGGCAAAACAAGTGCAACATCTAGGAAGGTAGATGCATGTGTTTGAATCAAAAGGCAAAGGCACTTTGCCTCCATTAAGAGTCCAAAAGCAAAAATAAAGTACTTCACTTGAAGGAAGTCATATGGGGCAACAACATACGTAAAAAGAGTGAAAAGAATAGATGATCATGTATGTAATTAACCTTCTAAATGTATTTTTTTTTAATTTTCTATTTACTAAAAATGTTATGTGAGGTGACAAAATAAAAAAAAAAAGCATTTTATGTAAAGACACAATGTATAAACATTATTTCTTTATTTTTATAACACACATTACTTTTATGTTTTGCCATGGTTTTTCTACCTCCACATAAACATGCAATGTTTCCAAACATGTTGAGAATCAATTTTAGATTCAAAAGTGATTTTGTATTAAATAAAAACTTTAGATAATTTTTTACATCAAATAAAAAATTTATACTTAATTTATTTCTAAAATTTTTTAATAATAAAATTATATTAACTTAAAATCAATTCCATAAAATAAATTCCGTCCAAAATTAATTTTTAGTATGTTAATCCAAATACCAGCATACTTTCAGAAGCGTCCTGTGTCATATAGCAACGATTTTCCATATCACGCAGGCACATGGCAGCTACCGTAAGAGAAAAAAACATTAAAAAAAAACAAAAACACGTCAGCTCCATCGTTGTACTTATCACTATCATCATCTTACAAGTTTCAATTCTCCGATTCCTTACCCAACCCGAATCACCACTTCATCATTCACTCCAACACGACACCGTTTCCCTTAGCAATCGCCACCCAATAATCAATGGCGACTCGCGCGTTGCTCCGAGCGATCAGGAAACGCACCGTTTCGCTCCCCGCATTCCCTCGCCACTCCATTCATCGACACGTAGCCGCTCATTCCAAACAAAATGGAAAAAAAAACTATTTTTTTTTTCTTTCTTCTTTCTTCACTGTGTGTTGTGTTGTTGTAGGGTAGCACGCTGGTTGTGGCGGAACACGAAGGTGGCGTTATCAAACCCCCTTCTCTCTCTGCAGTTGCGGCTGCCACGTGTCTTCCGGAGTCTTCAGTTTCCGTGCTCTTGGCTGGTTCGGGCGCTTCTCTTCATCAAGCTGCTTCACATGCTGCTTCGTGCCACCCTTCTATCTCCAAGGTCATTCAAACATTGTAAAAATTATGTTTTTGGATTAAATATTTTAATTAATTCTTGAAATTAACCAATGATTAAGTTCGTGTTCACTGTGTTAAATGCTTCAGAGGAAAAGCTTTGCCATTTTAGTTTTATGCAGTTGGAACAAGATTGTTGTACCAAAAAACAAATAATATAACATTTGTAAAATTACGGCGTGTTTGGAAAGTTTATATTTTGACAATTGGTTCTTTTTTTGTGTGTGTATGAAAATTCACTTGAAAATGAAAAATGATTGACTATGTCTTCAAAATAAGCTAATTAAAACACTTGGTGTAAATAAACTCAGGAGGTACAGCACAAGTGAAGATAATGCGGGTGTCTATTTCTGTGTTGCATATATATTTTTTTTATGTATAATTATCATTATTGTTTTGAAGTTAATGATTGTTGTTCTTGATTGGATATTATATTATTGTGTATATGATATGATGAGGGAGGATTCATGTTTTGGTGCGCTGAACTTGGACATTTAACTTGAGTTTGAAATGGTGAAAAAGGGAAAAGGAGATGGAGATTTTGTGATTGAGAAAGGGTGTGGGGTGTGTGAGTGAAGAAGACATGTGTTAGAAAGGAAGATTAAGTTTCAGGATTTTGATGGTTGGTGTGGGTGTTATGCTTGTTGTGTAGGTCCTTGTGGCTGATTCAGATAAATTGAAGAACCCTCTGGCAGAGCCCTGGGCTAAATTAGTCCATTTGGTTCAGCAGAGTGGTGGTTACTCTCATATAATTGCTGCTGCAAATTCTTTTGGAAAAAATGTCATGCCGCGTGCAGCTGCCCTTTTAGATGTTTCTCCAATTACTGATGTGACTGGAATTTCTGATTCCAATACTTTCGTGAGGTTTGTTCTGTTGTATTCTCTTTTTTGTTTTAGTTACTAGGGACCTGCTGTTTATTGAACATTTGACTCTGGTCACCTACTATTATACCTATTTAGGATTGGTGCTGCTGCCAGTTTATGTTGTACTTTTTTGGTAACATGAAATAGTTGTTTTAACTGTCAAATTCTATGCTATTGTTTGTTAGCCGGTTAAACACGATCCCCTGTTGGGTATTGTTATGATGCAGAATATTGACTGTTTAACCTATTGTAATGAGAGAGTCATGCTACTGCTATTCTAGCCTTTACCTTGCAATACTAATGTTCGTATGATTGATTTCATGGATGATCTCCCCGCCTTTGGACTTTTTCTGAGAAAAAAACTGTTCACTGTTGTTGTTTAGCGCAGTCAATGTAAATAATCAAGCTTCTGAATTTTTAAGGCTTTCAGAATATTCATGCTAAAAATGCTGCCGATGCATCATATTCTTAATCTTCATTACTGTCTTATATTATGAATCATTGGAAAGATTTATTTGCACTACATTACTAGAAATGTCAGGTCAGGAATATTAAAATAAGAATTGTTGACCACAGTTTTAGTATGGCAAGCTTTCTTCATCTTCATAGTCAATGTTGTTAATAGTTTCTAATTCTTTTTACATGTTTATAAAAACTATTTGTATGCAAGGCAGTGACTATCTAGTATTTAGAGATCTAATAGTAAGCTGGAGTCCAGGGTATACAACTGAAAACTTATAAACCTGGATTATCTTTGGGGCTATTGAACTCTGGGAAGGTATTTCTATCAGAGCATATTTGCCATAATAGCTTTTGTCTTTGGATAATAAGACATCAAAATAGATATGAATTAATGACAATCCTGACTAATAGGTGAGGAATGCAGTGATACAATTTGGATGGAGGTTCATGCGCATAGGGGAAAATTTTTTCTTTCTATTCTTAAGGATTACCAAAGAAAGAGTTGTAAAAGTGAAATATTAATGTACACTGATCAGTTGAAAAGAGCATGATAACAACAAAAGGTTCCTGAACAAGTATTGTTATAGATTCACCATAGGATCTTTTGCAAAATTGACCGCTACTGCTATTATCTTAGTCCTAAGAATTTAGAACAAATGATTTTGCATGTGGTAAGGCATATTTACAGTTGAAGAGATGGCTAACAGTAGGATGCATGTGTTTTTCTTTTTTTGGTTTTGGCAGCTAATTGATGCCATACATCTATTGTACTTGAGTTATTCATTATGATCCTGCTTCTGTCTGAAGTATGAAAACATGTTGGATTCTGTCTAAATGTAAGATTTTGGTTTCATGTACAGGCCAATATATGCTGGAAATGCACTTTGTACTGTCCGATATACTGGAGTCAATCCTTGTATCTTAACAATTAGATCCACATCTTTTCCTGTTCTGCAGAAGTCAGTTGACTCAAAATCTAATGAGGCTTCGATATCTCAGGTTGACCTTTCAACCTTTGATGATGAAGGTCTGTTTTTTGTTTCAGGTGCATGAACATTCTAATTTTTGGAAAATTGAAAAGGACTAAAATGCATTTTGTCCTTGAGTATCTGTTGACACTTGACAACAAGATCCTGCTTGGATGCTTAAAGAGCAATGGTTACACGATATCACATATAATTGTCCTCTGCCATTTGCATTACATCTATTTGATTTGATCAATTATGACCCTGCCATACTTGGGTAGTTGAACCTCCCTTATGGTAAATTATTCTTTCTTTTTTTGGGCAGATCTGGGCAAGTCTAGATATATATCTCAAACTTCCCAGGATGATGAACGACCAGATCTTGGGAATGCACGGGTTGTAGTTACTGGGGGACGGGCACTAAAGAGTGCAGAGAACTTTAAATTGATAGAAGATCTAGCCAAGAAACTTGGTGCTGCTGGTACTATATGTTATATATGCTACTATGATACTTTAATAGCTAGAGATTTGTTAATTCAAAGGCTATTGATAGGATGAAAAATCTCTTAATATCTAATACCTTTCCTTGACACATTATAGCTTGTTTGACTGTTATCAGCTTTTACATTTTTTTATATATGAATTAAGTAGATCAGCTAATTTTATTCTCCTTTGCTCAGTTGGTGCCACTCGAGCTGCCGTTGATGCAGGATATGTTCCTAACGATCTCCAGGTAACAACCCCTATGCCAAAGCAGAAGCAAAATGAGAAAAGAATAAGATTATGCTGTTAAATGTCTGAAACAGCAAAACATCTCTTAATGCTACACAGGAATAGAATGTTAAAAGTTCACATATCAATTGAACGCTAAAATATATTTTCTCTTTTCTGTCAACTAACAGCAGGGCACTAATCATTTTATGTAATTTTTAATTTTTAGTAACTGTTTATAATTTTCTTAAAATGGCAACCTGGTGAAATCATGTACATTGTCCAAGGAAGGGTTGGATGCAGTGTTTTTGGGCCTTGTAGTAGGCTGACTTGCCTTGCACTTTCAAAGGATTAATTTCATAGCTTGAACCTATGAGCTTTGGCTCACAGTGACAACTCCAACTAATGCATAAATTAGATGGTTTCCTGCTTTTCTTACTTTGCTACTGATGGTCATGCAATGGCATATTATTTGCAGTATTGGGATATGCATGTGATAGGCTTTGTATTGAATCTCAGTAACCACTTCAACTTCTATTAATTCATGGCTAATATAGTGTTCTCATGTCCATGTTTCCTGTTGGAAATTTGATATCTAGGTAGGGCAAACTGGAAAGATCGTTGCTCCTGAACTCTACATGGCTTTTGGTGTATCTGGCGCTATTCAGCACTTAGCAGGGATGAGGGATTCCAAGGTCATTGTGGCTGTGAACAATGATGCTGATGCTCCTATATTTCAGGTACTGATTATTTTAAATGGATCAAGCTACTCTCCATTTCAAGTAATTGTAGCCTTAGAAGTGTGCAGTGAGAGAGAACATTAATGGAGTGTAAGAGCTAATATAATAAAATATATTTGACTAAAAGTCTAAGCCATATTTATGTTACATATGTTAAATTGCAGGTTGCTGACTATGGACTTGTAGGAGATCTATTTGAGGTGATACCAGAGTTACTGGAAAAGCTTCCAGAGAGAAAATAAAAAGTAACAATTCATCTGTATATGTACTATACAGTTGCAGAATGTATCATTCTTGGAACCTCAAAATTGCATTTGCTTACTTGAAATTAGAAGAAAATGAGGTTTATGCATGCCTGCTATAATACTTCACAGCTCATTTTACCCTACTACTGTGGATACAAACAATACCAAATTACTTCACGCTTGTGAAAAGACTTGCGTATTGGAATGGACAGTTAACATAAAATAGAGTGAGTCAGGGTTCGTTCTTGTACGGTTGTTTTAAACAAAATAAGGAAGGGGCCAAAGGTTTGGCAGTAGCTGCTGCTTGTCTCAAATAAATATGTTCGTTGAGAAATGAAGCATGGAAATCTGTGGCCAAAAAATACTTTTGCTTGCATCATTTTTGTTTTATATGAAAAATATTATATAATATATAAATTTTGAATGAAGATGGCATACTTTCTCTGATGTAGCATGCATTTAGGAAATTCTTGATACACAGATTTTTCCATGTAAATTATGCAGAATGTATTAACCTTACATGTGTGCGTTTTAAGAGAGAAGTGAAGCAAATCTGTTGCATCATGTCAATAGTGTTAGACTTGTAGCCTAACAATTCTAAATAATGTCTTTATGTTTTGTCTGGTTTAAAAACAAAAGTTAAGGGAAACAAAGGAAAAGGAAAGAAAGGAAAAAGGGTAAAAAATGAGATGATTAATTATTACCGGTTTGATAGAAAGAAGAAAGCATGAAAAAGAAGCAAACCAAAAAAATTCAAAACTCTTTTCGTTCCTATGTTTCTCGATTGAAATAATAGGATATTAGTTTTTTTTTATCGACACATATTAATTGTTAGTATATTAATGAAGAAATTGAAATTCATAATCTTTTTTTTTTTATCTCATTAAGTTATTATCAGACTAATTTTATCACTATTGATAGAATACTAGTTGAATTGTATTAATATAAATAATACAAAAGTTAGAATTAATATAAATATATATATATATATATATAGTATTTATCTATCAAACAATTATTATAGTTCAGTGGTTAGTCATTAGTGAGGAGAGGTAAAATATCTTACGAACACAAAAATTTATTTAAGACAAATTTGTCTAGATAAATACTCTCTTAATCTAATGTTTTTAGAAATTATGTTTTCTTTACGGGAAACAATTTGATTTTGACAGAAATATTAGAATTATTATGAATGAGAGAATTATCTTTTATTTAAAACTCAAATTCAAAATTATTAATTAAGCTAGAATAATTATGTGTTAATTAAGAACGTTGTCCATGTGTAGAGGTTATACTTTGAATCTAATATTTCGTTTCATGCTTGTGCACGTAATATTTTCCTTGAACATAATAAGCATGGAAAGAAATGGTTATACTTTGATGCATTGTCAAAATTCAAAACTACTATGATACAAACCTAAACCAGGGATACTAAACGAGTGTTAGATGTATGTAATATATCTTAGCAGTTAGATAACTAATATTTCATTTTATTATCTATAATGTCGACTCAGGACTTGTTTTCTATATTATCATTGTTCCATCTTAATATCTCATATTATTCTATATAATTTAGGAATTATTATGTTTACAAGTTGCATAAGTATTTTAGTGATAATGGTTGTTACAGCTCAAGAGAACATGTGAGCGCAACTGGTGTAGTGGTATCATAGTACCCTCCCACGGTACTGACCGGGGTTCGATTCCCCGGTTGCGCACTAGACATCGTTTTTGTATTATTTTCATTTCTTACTTCTAACACTTATTTGATTCTTTTTAGCAATAAAAAGGAAGTAATTTACAACACTATTTATTAATAAATATAGCACAAATTGTGCATGGTGTTTAAGTAAATACATTGTTACTTTGTATTATTAGTAATTAGTTTTTTAAAAAAAGAATAAAACCAAAAAACAATTTACAAACACAAACGTGCAAAGTCTTTCTATCAAAAAAAGAAAAAGAAAAGGAAAACACTTGCTAAGTCTTATATTCTTAATCAAGGATCTAAACTGTTAATTATGTTGTTGAACCTCTACATACTTTTATTTTGGATATATAGATTGATATTTTTTTATGCTTTTGTAAAAGTTTATATTTAAGAGTCTGTTTGAGAAATAAAAAAAAATATTATTTTAATAATACTTATATGTATACTTGATTATAATTATGTTTAATTTTTTATTAGTAAGTTTGCTAATAAACATATCGAAAATAATTAAGTTTGTTTATATGCAAAAGAAAATAATTTTTATATAGTAAAAGAGTATAACACCTTAAAGAAAAAATAAGTCATTGAAAAATAACTAAAAGCTATTTTTTTTTCATTTTAAGAATAATTTATTTTTCAAAAAAAAATATTTTTCTAAATTTAAACTAGGTTTTGAAACATCAAACAACTTATATTCTAAAAAAATATAATTCATTTAGATTTAAATAGAGAAAAAACCATACATTTTTATGCTTTTATAAAAGTAAAATAAATTTGTATTTTTCTTTCAAATCCGACCAAAATCAATCTATTGTTGATAATATTAGTTTGGTTTAGATCACTAAGTTTTTTTAATAAATTTAATCAAATTCAAATTTATTAAAATAAAATTCATATTTTATTTTGTCAAAAACCTTATCAAAACCGTTCATGAAAATCCTGATTCGAACAATTTTTTTATTAATTACTATAAATATTTATGGTTTTGTCATAAAAATATCAGGCGCAACTGGTGTAGTGGTATCATAGTACCCTCCCACGGTACTGACCGGGGTTCGATTCCCCGGTTGCGCAAATATTTTTTTGTAAGCCCAAGCTCTTCTTCTAGAAAATAAGTTTATTCTTATTTCGTTTGCTTCAGAATATGAGGAAAACCTAGAAGTTGTATTTTATAGCTTCAGTTAATGTGGATCTAACAATGTCATACACCAACTAAAAGTTAGCAATTAAAATTAAGAAAATCAAAATTATACATAAACTTTAAATAAACAATTAAGAGCATCTATAATTGTTAATCCATTTTGAGTTTTTAGGATATATTTTGTGGTTCCTTTAATATCCCCTGATGAGTTTTTATAAAATTTTACTACGACAATAAAAATGTAACATTTATTTAAGTTTTTTATTTTTAATAACATCACAATGAATTCACATTTTAAATAAAAACAAAATAACGATTCTTCCAAAAAAATAACTGGCATTCTCTTTCAATCGCTCTAGTGAATAATGAATGGTTCTTGTGGTTAACAAAAACTATCCTAAGAACTACTAGGAAACTAGTTAAAACAAGTAAAAATAGTCACTTTGTAATTACCCATTTCATTATCAATACATTTTTTTTTTCTCATTACATTTTATCTTAATCGTCTCTATTGTTCGCTGATGAAACTTAAATTCTAACACAAACCAGATGTCTTGCAGTATAAGCAATTAGAATCTGGGATTACTGCTGCTCTAAGCATGAAATTAACGTCTTTGGTAGTTTTCCACCATTTTTTTACCAGTGGCAAAAGCAACTGACAAAGGTGAAAGTAACACACATAAAAGAGTGCTATGTTCAGAAAAACAACAATCATAAGGAACTACAAAACATCAGTTTGATGTGTACCGTCTGACGATTGAACAACGTCAAATCCAGCATGCATGTTCTGATTGAAATGAAAAATGAGATGTTAATGTCCACATATAAAAAATTATTCATTTTGATGACAGTTAATAATGGTGTTTGTTGCATCCACCATCCTTGGATCTTTCTTGTCCATTAGACAAAGCCAAGCTGCAGCTTTATTAAGTGGTGTTTCCTTTTCCTTGGTTTGTTCTCTCTAGTTCATGTCATTACCCAAACTGAATCTTTTATGAGTTTAATAATATGACTGCACTGATAATGCATTTATGCAGTTATATTCTTCTCAGTAGAGTTGTACAATGCTGGGGTATGATCTTGTTTGAACAAGTTTATAAATTTTTAGAAGCTATTTTCATCTAACAATATGGACAAGTTAATAGAGAAGCTGTTTTTATGGAGAAGTTTATCCTTATAATGTTAATTAAATATTGTGTCAATGGGTCATTAGCCATAATTATAGGGGTTGAATGTCTAATGAAAGCAGTCAATTAATGACACTCTAATTGAATTTTTTTATTATTTTCTTTGTAATTGATTGGGATTTTAACACTTCTCTTTTATTTGTAAGTTCTATTTCCTATAATATAATCTTACGTTCCAAATTTTATCTCATTTTCTGTTGTAACCATTTATAAACCCGTTATCTCATCTACCGATCTATATAACATATATAAAAAAAATTATATATCTTTTGATTGAATTTATTAAATGACAGGACATTAATTCATAAGTTGGGACAGTAATGCAACACAAATTTAGGACAGATTTCAATCCTTCTTTCGGGATGTGAGGTCACCAAATTAAATTACTAATTTTCAATAGAATTCAGTCAAAAAAAGAATTTTAAAAAAACAATAATATTAATACATTCCTCATTCGAGTGAGATTACCTTCAAAGAATGATATGCATAGGAAATAATTAAAAAAAAAGTGTCACATATGTGGATGAAACAGGTACAGAAGAATCTCTGCAAAAAGTTGCCAATGCAACAAGGAAATAAAATAAAAGTAACAATTAGATAACAGATAACGAATTCAATACAGTGGTGCAAATTTCCAAATTCAATCAATAAAATTGTTCACGCCACAAATTTAAACTTCTCTCCCCATCTCCTAATTATAGAGTCAACAGTAAGGAAGCACAAGTACACAGGAAAAAAATGTAATAAAAGAAGAAAAAAAAACATTATCCTAAATCATGACACAATCTGTACATATAGCCTGACAAACAACAATGGAACCGGAATATGACAATAGTAATGAGAACAAATGAAACTAACGAATTAAATTCATAAATCATCCGGCAGCTGAAAACTCTGTGAACCAAAAATCTGGTAAGACCTGCTCTGAACAAAGACTGCCAAGCCACATTTGCAACTGTTGAATCCTTCCCACAAGGGAAAGTCAACTGTTCCTGATACTGTTTTCTTGGCAGAGATGTCTTTGACAGTGCAAAGCTTTTCGAGCTTTCTAACGACATAGTCGTTGGATAGAACGCGCCCTTTGTTCTCCCCTCTTGGACAGTCTGTGACCAAACAACTTTCATATAATGCTACCATGACATTGGCTCCATCACTGTCCACTTTAGTCCTCAATGCTCCTGATAGGGACACTTGCAATGAATCTGGTGCAGGCCTGGTGAAAGTTGCCTGATACAAAGACAATTTTGTTTAATTATCAATACTAGTCTTTAAACCGAATTGTTGCATACATAAATATAGTTTTTCATGGACATGGCATCTACATGATTGGTTGGCATGTGTCTCATCACTCAATGCTGTATATGGCTAGAGATGTATATACAACTCAGATGCACTCCCTCAATTTTAAAACATTACATTATAAATATTTAATATGCAGTTAATATTTGCCTTCCTTATTTTATATATTTGAACTTCCTAGCTTTAATTTTTATATTTTCAAATTTCGTACCTTAAGTTTATATATTTTCAATTTAGTAGATGCATTTATAAGGTTTTGTTTTTAAATATTTATCTTAAACTTCCAATTTTATATTTTTCTCAATTAATTTTGCTTCTTTTATATCTTTTTTTTTTTTTTCAGTTGTCGATTCTTATTAATCCTTTGTTCCCCCTGAATAAGGGCCTTACATCTGCCACTAGGCTTGACAAGCAATGGTATGCAGATAGCAACGTGAGACAATTTTGATTGATTAAAAATACTAGCTAGTCTTTAAAAAGAATGAAACAAACTTCTTGCATAGTTACACACACAGGGACGGAATCTAAGGGTACTGGCAAGTGCCATGCTACCCTAAATTTGTAAATTTGTTTAAATTTTAAAAAAATTGTATGGTTTTTCAATATTTAAAATAAAATAAATGAGGTATAAAATTAATATTAATTAGCATCTAAAAAAGAAAAAAAAGAGTAAAATAAAATAAGTAACATAATTTAAAAATAATAAAAAAATTATAAATATTAAAGAAGTGTATATAATATTAAGATGTTTATATATATATGATATAATTATCTAAATTTTTTTGCTTATATTTTTTATTAAATTTTTATTTTGGCCACTCTTGTACAATATTTCTAGCTCTGCCCCTGCACACCCATGTAATTTGTTCATAAATATGGCATTTGTATGATTGGTTGGCTTGTATCTAATCACTCAATGGTATACATGGCTAGAGACAAGCAAATGTATTAGAGAAAAAGAAGGTAGGACAATTTTGATTGGTTAACAATGTCTTTAAAAAGAATGAAAACCTATAAACAAACTTCTTGCATACATACATACATAGTTCCTAGACTTGACTTGGTTGGTACGTGTGACATCAATCAATAATGCTATGGCTAGAAACTAGAAAATGTATGCATATAAGAAGTTGGAGTTTCACATTCTTGTTGGCAAGTGATTTTTAGTTGTGTGTGAAATAGTTAGTGATGTACTGGTTTCAAAGGATGCCTTTGATTCAACTTCTTTTAAAAAGGAAGGTGATGAAAAGAGCATAATAACTTCCAGAAGCTATAAAACATCTTAATTTGCATTAGGTAAGCGAGTGACCTCCCACTTGGTGTTGGGTGGGATGATGGCATTATGGTTGAAAATCACACTTCAACTTCTGATTTAGATCTTGCTGAAAGTGGTTCACTTTACTTTGGTCAGAACTGGTGCTTGGCTTTTAATCTATATTGTTGTTAATTTCTTTGGACTCTGTTACTTGTATAATATATTTTAAAAACAAAATGTAAAAATTCAGATAATTTTAATATGAAATTTTTGGCACCTAATTTTAAGAACAAAATGTGATGCTGTGCACTGACTTAGTGTGTGTCTGACTATCTATTTTAGATTCAACATAATAGATTTTGGAAGAATTGAGGTTAAAAAAATTAATCTGTTTGGAAATGATATTTTAAAGTAAGAAGTTTTATATAATTGGTAAACTAAATCACTTAGTGGGTTCTATACTTGGAATCAATTCTATACAATAAAAAATTCGGAAGAATTTTATACAGTAGAGCTAACTCATTATAAAAGCTGGGAATTGATATGTCTTAATTCCTTCCTTTTGTTTCCGGCAAAACTAATCTTCCTGCAAAATCTGGCTTCGTTAACTTTTCCTTTAACAATTGTCTCATCAAAACAACTCCTCAAATCTTCCTACCAAATCTGGTACCTTTTATCTCCGGAGAGTTTACGTAAAACTCGTGAGAATTTCATTAACTCCACTAATAAACTAGTAAAAAATGTTAGAAGAGACAACTTTTATAAAATAGAAAATTATATCGTTAAGTATGGACTTTAATGAACGAGGGTTCTATTTTTATCTTTAACTTCATATTAATATTGTTAAGATTTACGTTGAAGATATGTTAAAAATGTAATTTAGGTTGTCTAGTATAGAGGAGAAGGAGTAGTTAATTATCCGCGGAAGGAGTTTGCATGAAAGATACGTAAGAAGCAAAAGTTTAGTATAGTTATGAGAAAGAAAAGAAAGAAGAAGAAAAGGAAGGAGATGAATGATGTATCTAACCCGGAAAGTAGGAGAAGGAAAGCGAGGAGCATGGGCAATGGAGTGAAGAAGGGCATTATCGTCATTTCCAACACAATGGGCCCTACCCTGAACGAAGAGCTGGGGAGTGAACATGGTATCGAGGGAAAGGGCCTCAACGTAAGCCTTCTGCCTCACCGTCCACTGGCTCGCCCCAAAAGGGTCCTTCCACCCAAGGTAGTCCCAATAGTCCACGTGGAACGCCAGCACCACCACCGCCACGTCCAGCTCGAAGTCCCCCCGCCCCAGCCGCGACACCACCAGCTCCGCCGCCGGGGACGTCGCGCACCCCTGCGACGAGAACAGCTCCACCACCACCGCCTCTCCCCCATCCTGCTCCTCCCACGTCTGCTCCCCCGTCGCCGCCGCCCGCTCGCTCCCTCCTCGGGGCTTGCCGGCGCGGAAGCACGACAGGAGACGCGGCCCCATCGCCTCGGTTCTGTGCGGCGGCGCGTCCCAAAGCAGTGGACTTTCAGATGCTAGTTTATTAACGAGAGAAGTGGTTGCAAATTGGACGAGAAGAGAGATGGAGAGAGAAAGTGCTGTGATGTTAATAAGGGCAGAGTTATGAATGGGAGATGGAAGGTGGAGAAACAAAGGTGGCGAACAACCTGCGCAACAACATATCATTTACCCCTTTTCAACCTTCTTTTTTCTCTCTCTTTTTTACTACTTTTTATTTTAATATTCGATATTTCATAATAAAGATTCCTTTCTTTCATTTTCACGGATAAATTTAACAGCATCTAATGTTAATATAATTATTATCAATCTAATCACTCTACTCAGAAGTAAATATGATTCAAATATCAATTATTATAAGGAATTACAAAAAAATAAATTTTGCACGCAACGATAGATGGATTAGTTGATTTTGTACCAACTCATGCAGGTAATTACGTTGTGGACACGAATGTGTCGGTGGTATGCATGTTGGTGTGTGAGTGTGTCAGAGCTAACAGGTTTTACAGATCACCTACTTAACCAATCCAACACCACATCGTTTGGTGGAGAAAAGAAACATCACAACTTCTGTAAGGAATATGAAACAAAGTACTCATAAGGAATGCATAAAATTCACAGTTTATTATGGTTTTATTTCTTCTGAAAAAGTTAAGTTATTTGATGCACTTATATAATAACGAAATTTAACTTATTTTATTTTATTGCATATTATTTTTAAAATATATTTTATTCTTGATATCAAAATTTAAATGCAGAGTATTTTTAAAATAACTTTATTTTATATTTAAAATTAGCCAATTAAATAATAATAATTAATTCTCTTAATTTGAATGAAATGAGATACTTTTACTTCATCTATATATATATATATATATGAGTGAGTCCAAAAAGATTATCTTATGTAATTCTTGCAGATTTTCATGTGAAAAACAAGTTGCAGAAGATATTCTTGCCAATTTCAAAATCTGAAAAAAATTCTTACGGATTTTCCTGCGAAAATATTTTTGCATGTAATTTCCTGCAAATTTTAAAATCCGCAAGAATTACCTGCAACTTTACCTGCAACTTTATGCTATAATAATTACTTGCATATTTGATTTCTGTGAGAATTACCTGCGATTTTAGTATTCGCAGGAATTACTTACGGTTTTCATATCTGCAGGAATTACTTGCGGGTTTTCCTGCAATTTTGAGGAAATTAAAAAAAAACAATTTAAAATTATAAATTAAAATAAAAACTAAAACTAAAAATGAAATAAAAAATAAAAATAAAATTTAAAAACTAAAAATTAATAAGTAACAATTTAATAATTAAAGCTGAAAATCCTAATAAATATTATAAATTATAAATAAAAATTTTAAAATAATTAAAAAAATATAAGTAAAGAACTAAAACGAACACTTAAAATTAAATGACAAAATACATCTAAAATCTAAAATTAAAATTCAGACTTAAAATTTAAAATTATAAATTATAAGTTTAAATATAACTAAAATTAAATTTAAATAAAAAAAATAAAAATAAAATATAAAATTAAAACTGACAACTAAAATTATAAATTAAAAGTTAAAAATGAAACACTAATAATTTAAAATTAAAATTGAATACTAAAAATAAAAACTAAAAATTAATAAGTAAAAATTTAAAACTAAAAATTCAAAATTAAAAAATTTAAATATAAACTTTAAATTTAAAATCAAAGTAATTAAAATATATAAATTAAGTACTAAAAATATAAATTAAAATTAAATTAAAAATAAAACTTAAAACTAAAATTAAAATTAAAAATAAAGATAGAAATTAAAATAAAGAATTAAAATTTAAATTAAAAAAAGATAAAACTAAAATTATATAACAACTACAAATTAAAAACTAAAACACAAAATCAAAAATTGAAAATTAAAATTTAATAATAAAAATTAACAAATTCCTAGGGATTATTAATTATAAATTAAAAATTAAAAAATATGAATTAAGAATTTAAAATATAACTTAAAACTAAATAAGAAAGTAAAATAAAAACTAAAATTAAAATTAAATATAGAATTTGAATATTAAGTTAAAAATAAAAAATGTAATTATTAAATATTCGCATATCCTTCTTCATCAAGTTGGAATTTTGGGCTTGATAAAATGTATCCGGGTTGGAAAAGGAAATATACCTGCCAATAATAAAGAAAAGAAAGAAAAAGGGATTGTCCAATCCAATGCATACAAAAACAACGAATTAATAAATAAAAGAAGAAAGGAATAGAATTACAAACACACTAAAAGTAAATGTGATTCTAAGTTAAAAAGAAAAGGAAATTTTCAAATCAGTAAGGTAGTAAATAGAGATGGGACCCGTAGGGGTAATGTAGTAAAAATAGGTTAGGTTGGGGGTATTAATGTAAAAAACAGACAAAAGAAGCTTCAGTTCATTATAATACCTAGTGACGTGGCTAATAACCTCTTTGATTAAATCAATTCCATTATAATACCTTCTGTTCACATTGTCATATCTGATGAACTCTCTCTCTCTCTCTCTAAAAACTCAATAACAAAAGCAAGCTTTCGAAGTTGAGTTCACTCAATGCATCATTGCCTTTTTGAATTGTTTAGAATTTCACTTTTGGTTTGTTTATATATTTATCGACGCTTATTTCAATTATTATATTTGTTGTTGCAATTCTATCATATGGTTTGTACGGTACGAAATTGTTGGAGAGATTGCTTGTTGTTATGTCACAGTGTGTTGAAGAATGGACGTCGAAGTGGAGTTGCCAGAGGGGAGAAGCGGTGGAATTGCGATGGAATTTCCAGCGGTGATAAGGAATCGTTCTCCTTGCTGACGAGGTTGCTAAAGAGACTCCAGCGACAACTTCATGACACGGAGTGCACGTCTCCAAGCATGGTGGAGGAAATCGAAGCGAAGATTCGCGATGCTGATCTTTGCAGACAAGTGTCCTTGCGATTTTCCATTCTAATTCTAAAACAGTTTGTTTGGTTGGTGAAAAAGTTTAGAATCTTCAAATTGAATTTAGAAATTTTTTTCACTTTTACCTTCCTTTGTTTATTTTGGCCAGTTGTTTATCATTGACCACGTGTAATTAATTAATTAATTTGTAATTAAATAAAAACAAATTATAAAATAATTATATTAATTTATTAAAAGTATTTATAATTTCTATCATAAATTAAAAATATTTTATTTTATGATATTACTTAATAATTATAATTAAACTATTTTTAGTATATTTTAAAAACAAGTTATTAAACAACTATAATAAAATACACAAATTAAATAACTAACTTATGATATTATTAAATAATTAAATTTAAATTTTTATTATAATTATTTCAACAAAAACATTATCAAATTATTATAATAAATTATTAAAATTTATTTTTTAAAAAAATCATATATTTCATGCAAAAATGATCACCGAAAAATCCGCAGAAAATTCCTGCGGTTTTTAGAAATTCGCAGGTAATTGCTTGCGGTTTTAAAAAATGACAGGTAATTACCTGTAGTTTTCAAAAACCGCAGGAATTTCCTGTGAATTTTTCTGTGACAGAAATCCACAGGTAAATTCTATTTTTTTTTCTTTTTTCTTGCGGTTATTTTTGATAAAAAATTGCAGGTAAATTTTATGGGATTATTTTCGTAGAAAATTCCGTATAAAATTTGCTGCGGTTATAAATTTCCTTAGGAAAAAATTATTCACAAAGGTTTTAGTTGGGGATAATATTTTTCAAGTAAATTCGCATGAAATAGGTTTCCTGCGATTTTTTAGAGAAAATCTGCAGGAAAATCCGTAAGTAATAGATGAATTTCTAGTACTGTAAATCATCAGATACACAATGAGATAAATTATGCGTTAGTGTGTTTTGACTTTTAAGTATATGAATGTTAATGTAAGAATACCTTTAAATGACAAGCATCTATTATATTAATATTAATTTTCTATAGTTGAATATATAAAGTGTAATTTAATTTTAAAGATTTTATATAACATATTTCTTACATTTTTCTATCATTCTTTTGTAATATTTGATATAATATCTTTTTATTTTTCTTTAAACTTTTTCTCTTCTCATTACTTCTTGTAAATTGTAATAGTGTAGGGAGAATTCTAATATTTTAAATTTATGATAAAATATTTAATCATATTTTTAAATTTAATATATAGTAAATTAAACAAATCTAAATAATATCTAATTATAAAATAATTATGCTATCTTAAATTTTCAGCTGTCATATTTTTTAAAAAATAAAAAATATTATATTTTAAGCTTTTAGTACAATATTATTATGAAATGTATATTTAATTTAAATTTTTAGAATATATGGTATAAGTAAAATAATAAAAATAAATTTTATAATTTATTTTAAATCTTTAACATACATAAGTAAATATTAAAAAACAAAAAACAAGATAAATGAAGAAAAAGAAAAAGCAGCGTAAGAAAAGTAATATAAGAAAGATAAGGGAAAAAGGCAAATGACAGCATACACTACTAGAAATTCATCTTTTACTTGCGGATTTTCTTGCTGATCTTTTCTAAAAAATCATAGAAAATAGGTTTCCTGGGATTACGTGCGAAATATTCTCCCCAACTAAAACCTTTGTAGATAATTTTTTCCTAAAGAAATTTATAACTGCAGCAAATTTTCTGCGAAATTTTCTACCAAAATAATCACAAAAAATTTACCTACGATTTTTTATTAAAAAACCGCAAAAAAAAAGAAAAAAAATTGAAATTTACCTGCGGATTTCTATCGCAGAAAAATCCGCAGGAAATTTCTGTGATTTTTAGAAAATCGCAGGAATTTCCTGCGAATTTTTCTGTGGTTATTTCGGTGGGAAATATTTGATTTTTTTTAAAAAATAAATTTTTATAATTTATTATAATAATTTGGTAATTTTTTGTTGAAATAATTATACTAAAAATTTAAATTTAATTATTTAATAATATCATAAATTAGTTATTTAATTTGTATATTTTACTAAAAATAACTTATTTAATTAGTTGTTTAATAAATTAGTTGTTTAATAACTTCCTTTTTAAAACATACTAAAAATAATTTAATTATAATTAGTAAGTAATATCATAAAATAAAATATTTTTAATTTATGATAGAAAGTATAAATATTTTTAATGACTTAATATACTTATTTTATAATTTAATTTGTATACAAATAATTTATATTATTGTCAAATAATCTTTATTTCACTTGACCTTTCACAATTGGATTGTACCCTCAACAATCTCCCCAATCTAAGAGGAATAAAATTAGTCACGTCTCTATAAAGCATCATGGAAATAACAAACTGAACCTTAATGTTGTTGGCTCTTCCTTGAACATTAATATAAGAAATTTGAAACTTAAGAAGAAAACATTAATATTATATAAAATCAATATAAATTAAAAAAGTTTGTATAATGATTCAATATAAATTTAAAAAGTTTGAATTATAATTTAAAATTTCATACATATGAGCTTTCCAATCTAATAACCCAATATGAGCTTATTTTCAATTGATAGTTTAAGATTAGCTATCTCCATTAAGATGTAAAAGTTCACCATAGCTTTCCAAGCTAATAACCCAATATGAGCTTATTTTTATAAGGACAATGTCTGCTGGGTTACTTATCATTTATCAAGTAGCTAATAACCCAAAATAGAATAGCATATTGTAACAATGGATGATACAGTAATTTATTTATTTTGAAGATTATATGAAAAAGACACACATACTTACTGTCACATTCACATTTATTCCTTTAACAATAACTTCCTTAACTGAAGGCACACATGCCAAATGCTGGAGTCTAATCTCCAAAGAGCGAGGTTGTGCATCAGAATGAATATGTGGACATGATCGAACATGAACAATACGGCTAGTATCATTATTATTAACAACTACGAGGAGTGCTTCCAGCTTCTGTCTTCCCCATCTTCTTCACCAAACTGAAACACTATTCTTTTTCAACTTTATCCTTATCCTCTCAAACATCTTTTCATGCTGGATAGGACTGAAAATGATTAATTGGAATAATTAAGAAAAAATAGCTATAAATTATAAATTTTAATATGGCATAAAATACAATGAAGCATACCTTCCAAAAAAGACAATAATCTCAGTTTTTTTCCTACATATCTTGTAGGACATGAAAATAAGAGCACAAATATTAAAAATTTCTCCATAAGCTAAAATTAACTTCTGGATAAACTCATTTGTAGAAACTCTCAGTTTTTCTAAAAGATAATTTTTTAATTTATCTGTAAGTAAATTTTAGCTTATGAAAAAGTTTATTTCCTCTTTTTCTTATTATTTTCTTGTCCTAAAAGTATTTCTAGATTAACATATCGATATAGACCCTTAAATGAATAGAAAAGCTCATAGCACAAATTTATTCTTATTCTAAAAATATGAACTTTGAGTACTAAGAAAGCAACAAAACATGATAAGTACTTGAAAATGATAATAACTAGTAATTGAAAGTTTATGTTCTAAGAAAAAACATTGATCTTCCAAGAAGAAAACGTCCAATTGATGATTCCTTTTGTGTTGTCGAATCCTCATAGTACACAACTACAAGGTAGGGGGTAAGATGCAATGTGCTGCCATGTGAGTAAAGTACTTTTTCTGTGGGCCTGAGAATTGAACTTATCCATGTTTGTATTCACTATCTAAAAAGAAAATATAGGGGGTTCAACTCCTTTAAGTTGAAATGTGTGTAAATCATGTCAAAGAACCCAACTAACTGTCTCAAAAGAAAAGGTTGAAAACAAATGAAGTTGTAATTCATTTTCTAAGGATCTATTTAGAAAAGTTTCTTTAAATCACTTCTAGAAGAAGAAAAAAAAGACAAAAGTAAAAATAGTTTATCCATAAAATAAAATTAGTCCATTATAAATTAATAACTAGAAGTTTTCTTATATGATTTTTCTAAAAGATGTGAGACTTTTTATAAATTAGAAGTTCCATAACTTTTAAAAAACAGAATCATTCGGGCTTTGTTCCCAAATATGGCTTACTAGGTAGGAACCAAAAGCTACATTATAACAAGTATAATCTATATCTACCATTAGGACGACAACAATTATCTTAGCAACTTTATCAATCTTTGCGTCAGAAGCATTACAAGATGCCCCCAGTCTCTTTTCCATAAACTGTATGGCATTTGAGTTGCACATCTACCTCCATGAATCATTCCTCCTATAATCCTGTTAACCAATACATTATTAATTAGTAACATCCAATATAAAATACGCAACAATACAACATTGCTCCAACCTTCAAATAAAAGGCTAATGCATAAATATGTACCATGAAATAGAATGTTTTATACTTGGAGATAGACACACACAAATACAATACACACACAATGCACTTTTGAACCCTTTAATTTGGACTAAATGTGACTTCGGTGGTGAGTTTTTAAGCAACTAAGTCCCCTGGTTTCTGAAATTAGAGGTTCTAAGAGTTGGGTTAGGACTTAGGAGGATACCTCTATGTCTAGTAGCTCATGCTAAGTCCTGATTTTCTTAAGCCAACTAAATCCCTTCATTTTTTAAGCAAATGACATCATAGGCAAATACGAGCTTCAAAAAATATTAAAAAAACTCCACTTCAAGTAAATATGACTATAAAGTATAAACTGCAACCAACCAAAGTTCTATTAGGCTATCACCTTAGCTAGAAAGAGAAAAAAAGACACTTGAGCCCACAAAATCATTATAAATACACTATTAAGCACATAACTTTTTCCCATAAAGTTTTATATTTAAGTAGGAACCAAAAACTACATTGCAACATGTATAAATGTATAATCTATATCTACCATAAAGTTTTATCAGTTAATCCCATTCAATCTAAAATGAACAATACCTCAAATGCCTTTTTGAAGAATTTCAGAAGAAGCCCACGATATTTCTTCCTGGTTGAACCAACTCCAACAACACTAACATTAAAAGCAACCATTGACTTTTGAATTGATTGTAAAAAACAGGAGAAAAAAAGTTTTAATGTAACCACATTACTCTTTAGCAACCGTTAATTAGTTTTATGCCAAAACTAATGCCAAAGCTTGATCAGTGATTTATTAACATAAAGCGTAAATTATTCAGAGTAAAATCATCGAATACTTAACTTGCATCGACATAAAATATGTTTCGAAAAAGGTTGGTCCTACACAAACCAACAAATTCAAAAATCCAATCTCTTTTATGTTCAAATTAAGAAAGAGGAAGAAAACATGATCACATGAATCATAAGAACATCACCATTCCATCCCAAATCAAATCCTAATTAAACCATAGGAGAGAAACGAATCAAAGAGAAAGTAATTGAGGTGAGAGAGACAAACCAAATGCCGACATGACATGAAAGAGAACAGCATAATATCGACGTGAGAGAGATGAAATAGAAATCAACATGAGAGAGATGAACCAAAACAGAGCCTAAGGTTGCAGAGTGAGAGAACTTTGCGTTGCAACGTGAGAGATAAAAAACTGTTCAAAATTACTTTTCCACGTTAACTCTCCTATTTAAACATGATTAATAAATTTGAAAGTCATTTTTTAAAGTTACTGCTACATATACTATTATTAAACATTAGAAAATAAATAAGGGAGAATAATTGTATCACAAACATTGTTAAAAATAATTTTCAATAATATATATATATATATATATATGTATATAAAAGATAATTACATGCTTTATAAGTAATAATTTTATTTTTAGTTAAACTTTTAATTCATAATTTTAATTTCTATATTTAATTTTAATTTTTTTTTATTTTCTTATTTAATTTGAAGTTATATTTTTAGTTCTTAATTCATATTTTTTAATTTATTTTAATTTTTTACTTATAATTAATAATCACTAGGAATTTTTAATTTTTATTATTAAATTTAATTTTCAATTTTTAATTTTTTGTTTTAGTTTTTAATTTGTAGTTTTTGTATAATTTTAGTTTTATCTTTTTTTCTTAATTTATAGTTTTCAAATTTTAATTTAAATTTTAATTCTTTATTTTAATTTCTATCTTTATTTTTAATTTTAATTTTAGTTTTTAGTTTTATTTTTAATTTAATTTTAATTTATATTTTTAGTACTTAATTTATATCTTTTAATTAGTTTGATTTTAAAATTAAAAAATTTTTAATTTTTAGTTTTAAATTTTTACTTATTAATTTTTAGTTTTCATTTTTAGTATTCAATTTTAATTTTAAATTTTAAGTGTTTCACTTTTAACTTTTAATTTCTAATTTTTGTTTTCAGTTTTTTAATTTTTTATTGAATTTTTTATTTAATTTTAATTTTAGTTATATTTAAACTTATAATTTATAATTTTAACTTTTAATTCTGAATTTTAATTTTGGTTTCTAGTTTTATTTTCTCATTTGATTTTAAGTGATATTTTTAGTTCTTAATTTATATTTTTTTAATTAGTTTAAATTTTTTATTTATAATTTATTATATTCATTTTTAACTTTTAATTATTAAATTTTTACTTTTTAATTTTAATTTTCAGTTTTAGAATTTATATTATTTTTTTTATTTCATTTTTAGATTTAGCTTTTATTTTAATTTATAATTTTAAATTAATTTTTTAAGATTTCCTAAAAATTGCAGAAAAATTCACAAGTAATTCTTGCGGATACTAAAACCGCAGGTAATTCCTGCAGAGATCAAAGCCACAGGTAATTATTGTAACCTAAAGTCGCAGGTAATTTTAGCAGATTTTAAAATCTACAGGAAATTACCTGCAAAAATAAGTTTGTAAGAAAATCCGCAGAAATTTTCTTCAGATTTTAAATCGGCAGGAATATTTTTTACCACTTGTTTTTCATATGAAAATTTGCAAGAATTACCTAGAGATCTTTTTTCGTAGGGAAAACGGCAGGAAATCAACATTTTCATATGAACGTAAGGTTAAATAAGACTTATCAAAATTTATTTAAACTTATTTATAATAGATAAATGAGTACTCATTATATAGGCTGGTTTGTGAAGGATGAAAGGGAGGGGGAGAATTAGTAAGAAGCTGACAGTAAGTATATCTTCGAAGAAAAACAATTCTAACTCATGTATTGTTCCAATTATTAAGATAAGGTGGAAGAGATATTTATCACTTTTAAAATACTAAACTTACCTATTTGTTTATTTTATGTTATTTTTAGTTATAATTATTTAGCGAAGAGTTCCTAACCTTTATTTATTTATTATTTATGTTACTTTTAGTTATAATTATTCAGTGAGGTATCTTTAACATCTTCTTGTTTATTATTTTATGTTATTTTTAATTATAATTATTCAGTGAGATGTCACTAACCTCACCTTATTTATTATTTTATGTTACTTTTAACTATTATTATTTGATTTGATATTCGTAATCTTACTTAGTTTATTAAATTATTTATCTTTAAACTATTTATTAACCATTTTATTTTATTTGTAATTATTTTTTTAAAAAATATTAATTTTTTTATAAATATGTGAAATAATAAAATAAAAGTTTTAATGCTTAAATAAATATTTGAATTAATTTATAGTTGAATGTTTGACCTTGAGGATTTAAATAAGAGTAAATATTTAAGGTGAAATATCCTTGTATTCTTTAAAAACAATGGTACAAAACTCATTTATTTTGACGTCACTATAAAAATAATTTAAATTACTCTATAAAATAAAAAAAATTGTACTTGATTATATGCGTCTTAAATAAATATAAATGAAGTTAGAATAAAAAAATTATTATAAACAAAAATATATCTATATATAGTACCATTTTTATATAAATTATTGTATATATAAATATAAATATATAAATTTTCCTTTTATTATCTAAATTATTATTATTTAAATTATTTATATGATATTTGCTCCCATTCCTTTATGTTTCTTGTCTCCTATAATAAAAAAAATGGAATGCAAATTTTAAAAGATGAACGTGCCAAACTATCCAAATATTTTTTTCTCAGTCATTTCAGCAATTTTTCCTAGTACTAGTTAGAATATGGATATAATTGCAAATCTAATTACATTTAGAGACACTAGAATCTCCATTCTTGTATTTTTCATTGACCAAGGAGAACCGCTAGTGATAGAAGGACCATTAACAATTACTTTCTACATCCCACTTGCTGAATATACAAACCCATTCATGAACATAGTTTCACTGGTTATGTGAAAGTAATAGTAGGATAAAAAAAGGAGTTTGTACATAAATAAACTTTTCCCTATCTTTCTATGTAGTGGAATGAATATATGTAACATTATAAATGTTGGAATGTATTTATACACACAAATAAATATATACATGTATATAATAAGAATGTGACTTTATTTTCATTTTTTGTTATAATTTAAGTTAAATAAATAACTGAAGAAAAGTAATTATACATCGAAATGAAATAAAAGAAACTAAATAAATAATTTTTTTAATTAATAACATGTTAGAATTAATATAAATAAGATTAATTATGGAAATGGGTTATAATAAATATCAATATAGTGAGAAATTATCTCACATGTGGCATGTGTAGGGGGATGGTAGTGAAGTGATTTTTAAGCTTCAATAGGTTTATATATGTCATCAAAACGTTATGAACACTTACAGTGAGTGCTGATAATATGTTTTTGTGGTCATTGTGTGAACATATTGTCTGTCTTAGTTATCATTATATTTTTTGTATTTGAATAACAAGAATGTTTTAGTTCTTCTAACTCACTTATTTGTATTTGGTGTTCACGAATATAACTAATGAAAGTCTTTGTTAATTTTGTTGGATTGATGACTTTGAGGTATCTCTTTTATACCCTAGAAATTAGTGTTCTTGAATCTGTATTAATTATAACAATTGTAGTCCCTTGCAATTAGTTATAACAACTGGGTTAGTTGTAGATGAGGTTTTCGTTGATTAATCATTGTTTGGTGAGTGAGTTTACCATTGTAGTTTATGTATTGGTTCATACGATTATGGATTATGAAATAAAATAGAGTAGGTATAATGATTATTTTGGCATTGAGGTGTTCCCTTTTATACCCTAAAGGTTAGCGATAGTAATGAGTGCCTGTAGTTAGAGTAGTGCCTTTTTGGTTTCTTGTGATTGGTTATAACAACTGGGATAATTGAAAATAAGGGTATAATTAGTTTATCATTGTTTTACATCTGTTTAATCTTAAGAGTTGATTGAGAATAATTTAATTTGAATTTCATAAATTTAGAGTGTGCTTTGAAGGTTTAAGGAAACCTTAGGAGAGGGAAACAATGGAAAATCGTAATGCATATTTTACTGTCAGCGTTCATGATCTTTGGATGAGAAAATCGATATGAAAATAATGAATTTGGGAAAGTGGTTTGCATGAAAGTTGTATCCCTAAATGTTATCTAACTAATGTTGTTGGTTTCATCCTAAAACAATACTTAAAGCTCAATTTATGATCGGATTACTGACTGAAAGGTCGAACTGCCACAATTAAGCGATGAATTCGTGTTTCCTCCAAGTTTTAACATAGTAAACATTTGTTTCAGCCCTCGAAGTCAACATAATAGTTGTAGATAAATGTTCTAGCTTTCAAACTAGATAAGCAAAAATATCATAGGATAAATAAATCTTTAGATATTGTGTTTATACTCCACAAAGGTCATAGATACTTATTAGAAAATAAGTGAGGAAATTTTCAAAACTTAGAAAATGTTGTGGTGAGATATGAATATAATAATCCTATGTGTATATGTGAGAAAGTGAATATATTCAATATTATAAATGATAAATTTTATTATTAGTCATAATATATGTTAAAAATGCTTTTATGGATAGATGTATTAAGCGTGTCTTGTAGTGTAGTGAATTTATGTTATGCGAATGAGTATAAGGTGAAGTGTTTTTATTTAATTTATAAATACATGTGATGTATTGAAGATGCGAACATGATGTTAACGTGTGTGATTTATAAATGTGTATGATTTATAAATGTGTATGATGTATTGATGAATATGATTTGAGATAGTGTGATTGATGATACAAGTTAGAGGTGTCTAACAAGGAGCCATTCCAGCCACAATTGAGAATGAAATTTAGTACCAATGTGATTTGAGATAGTGTGATTGATGGTATGAGTCAAGGATGTCTGACAAGGAGTCATTCCATTTGTGGTTGAGAATGAAATTTAATACCATTGTGAGATATTATTATTATGATTGTGACATGAGCATGGATGAGTATATTGCACAGTGGCAGCTTAGGGGGTTCTGTAAGGTCTGTTTATTGTGCGACATTTTTGACTAATTCTTCTTAAGTTGTGTGGAACCTACATGTGGCTAGTGTAGAAAAGGTTTATGCCTATTGGAACCTACGTGTGACTGGCGTAAAAAAGGTTACTGCCTATTGCAACCTACATGTAGCTGGTGTAGAAAAGGCTTGTGCCTATTAGAACCTTATGTGGTTGACATAGATAAGGATTTTTGTCGTTTGGAACCTACACATGGTTGGTGTAAAAGAGACTTATGCCTTTTGGAACTTACATGTGGCTAGCGTAGAAGAGGAGTATGCCTAGGACGAACCTGCATGGGACAACATATGCATGATTGTGACACATTTTGCATAAAGAAAAATTGCATGTGTTTGATGAGTGAATGTTAAATTGTATGAGAGTGTTGTAACATGTTTTCATATGCTATTATATATTTGTATGTGATTGAGAAGTTATAAATCACCATGTAATCATATGATATGTGGTATGTAAAAGGTGATGTTATTCCTTGCATGTCTTAATATATATGTGAATCACATTCTCACCCCTTTGCTTGTTATGTTGTTTGTTTTCTTTTGGGATTGAACACCCATAGGTCAAAAGGCAATAGAAGAGGTAGAAACTGGTATCGAGGGAGAGAACTGAATTGTTGGGTTGCTCTAATATGCATGTGACATTAGGACAATGGGTTATTAAAATGTTTAATTATTTTTAATTAGTATGAAACCTATTTATTATAAGGATTTAATTATCGTTTTGGTACTCACGATTTATAAGAGTTTTATTTATTGTTTATTTTGGCAACAAAAGTATGATTTTATAACATTGAGTTTTTTTAGAATTATTAAAGTGAAATATATGCTCATGTGAACTCTTTTACTAGTGTTCTTTACTATTAAAATGTTGGGGTAGAAGGGTATCACCACATCTAAGATTATAAATTTCATGAAGACCACTTTTTCAAATTTCATTTTTTTCATATTGGTTTTCTCTTCACAAGATCATGAACATTGATAATAAAATATGCACTACGATTTTCCATTGTTTCTCTCCCTTAAGATTTCCTTAATCCTCTAAAATATATTCTGAATCATGAAATTGAAATCAAATTGTTCTCGATCAATTCTTAATATAAAACATATATAAAACAATTATAAATCAATGATAGCCTCATTTAAACTAACTCAATTATTATAACTAATCGCAAGAAACTACAAAAGGACACTACTTCAACAATCCAATAAATTAATACCTACAACCATTACAATGTTCAGTGACACTAATCTAGAATAGAGGTTGTAAAAAAAAGATACCTCAAAGCCATCAATCTAACAAAATTAATACAAACCTTTATTAGTTATATTCATGAACACTAAATACATAGAAGTTAGAAGAACCAAAACAATCTTTTATTTAAATACAAAAAATATAATGATAACTAAGATGAACAATATATTCACACAATCACAAAAAAAAATATATTATCAACATTTACTGTGAGTGTTCATAACCCTTCAATGACATACATAAATCTATTGAAACTTAGGAATCACTTCACTGCTCATCTCCCTACACATGCCACATGTGAGACAATTTCCCACCCTATTACCTCGAATGATGATCCTGATTGCGAAGGGTGTGGTCTCAACTCCCCTACTCCTTAAGCTCTTTTCACAAAGTTCTCTTTACACCTTTGTCTCAAACTTATGAAAGTGAAGTGCAATAACCTAACTCCTCTAAATTATTCTAGGTTAAACATTGGATTGGACTTTGCAACTATGGACAACTTAACATTTCTTACTATTTAGACCCATATTATTTTATTTGTTTTATAAAAATAATTCTCAATTTATTTTAATAAATATAAATAATAGATTAATTTAAGTCTACTAATACAAATTAAACCTTTTTATTAATATTTTATTTTTTAAAAAAATGGGATATTACATCTTCCACAACATTTTTTCAAAGTGGACTTTTGGATTTATTTAAGCTGCCATATTTGCATTAACTAAACTTTTTTTATTTATAGTTTGCACATTAGACATTTTTTTCAACATTATTTTCTTACATTCAAATTATTTTCCTTTTTGTATACAATATATTTTTTCATCATGTAAACATTTAATCTATTTTCCAATTCATTTAAATTTTTTCAACATTTTTCATAGTGAACTTTTGGTCAATATTTACTAGTCACCAACTGTCACATTCTTTTTTGGTAATTGACCATCACCTTTGATATTCGTAATTAGCTATTACTTTTGATCGTTAGTCACTAGTTGCCACTCAATTCACCAACTATCACTTTTGATCTCTAGTTGTCGATCATCTAT
Organism: Psophocarpus tetragonolobus; assembly: GCA_037954015.1. Classification (NCBI taxonomy): domain Eukaryota; kingdom Viridiplantae; phylum Streptophyta; class Magnoliopsida; order Fabales; family Fabaceae; genus Psophocarpus; species Psophocarpus tetragonolobus. The sequence continues at coordinate 18,033,725 of CM075689.1, read as the reverse complement.
TGTCACTTATCGGCCACTAGGCAATGCTTCCAATTTCTAGTTATTTACTGTCAATCTTTAATTATTTTTTATGACATCTATATATCACTCTGGAGTGTGGAGGAAGAATTTTAATTAGGTTAACATTTGATAACAATTGTTTTATAATTGAAAATCAAAAAATATTTTTTCTCAACAAATTTTAAATTGAAAATTAGAATTAGTTTTTGTATTTATAATTTTAAAAATATAGAAAACAACTACTCCAAAAGACCTTAATTTTCATAAACCTTATATAGTCAACATGTTGTAATATATATAGTTAGAAGATAATCTTGTTTTTTAGATATGTTTGTGTTGGAAGAGTTTAATAGAAGAACTAGTCGTCAACTTAATCCAACGAATAGTCTAGGAAAAATGTTTCAAGATTTTACATTATAGTGTCAGGTGTTGGAAATAATAGTGGATTGGTATTAATCAATTATATTTTATCATTATCTGACAATTTAAGATATGGTGATAATCATATCTTATAATATCTTTATGATTATTTGAATGAGATTATAGTAAGATTGACTCTGTGATGGGTTGAGTCAATCATAAAAAGCCCATTTGAGGGGTCTCTGCCTACCCTAGGGGATTATAAATTTGCCATCCCATTAAGCAAATTACAACGACAACAACAATACACATTCTCTAAAATAATGCCCTAGAGAGTAGGTAGTAAAATCCTCAAGAGTTCTTATTGAACTCATATCTCTACAATAATCATTCCTAGGGTTTTTATTCTTGAAGATCAAGAACTTCAATTCAATATATTTGAGGTACACAAATTCTTTTTCCTCTATCTTTTTATATTTAATTCTCTATACATACTATAATTTTGTATTTATTGATTTAAGGTTTCCTTTTATTTCTTTTAATTGGTATCAGAGCCAAATTAGATACATATTATGGTTGTTTTCTATTAGATACGTAAAATTATCAAGTGATCTATATTCGCACTCATGTAATTATTTTTTCAAGATCCTCACAGGGGTCAATATTTTTGTAAAGATTGATTAATATGTGGTTAATTATGAAACCAATTGTGAGAATTATTTATTCTTATGGATGAATTTGTAGGTTTCATATTTTTATTATTTTAACCACTTCTCTCATTAATCATTTTTTATTCTACTACTTTTTAATTCCTTAAGTAGAATAATAGTGAATTTTAATTCACTTTTATTATTATATTATAAAGTCATCATCCCACTATCACTAGAACTTTTAATACTAGTGTACCCTAATGATAATCCTAATATTTTTTTGGTATATTAAGGATTAGTGAGAGTATATATAATCTTGTATCTATTGATTTAATGTTTCCTTTTATTTCCATCAATTGGTATCAGATCCAAATTAGATACATATTATGGTTGTTTTCTATTAGAGAATTATGGTTGTTTTCTATTAGAAAATTAAATTTGAATTGAAGATTTTTTGTGTTATTAGTGAAATTTTATAATATAGTTCACTATTAGTTTCTTCACAAAAAAAAAGAGGGTTTACGCTACTTGTTATTGTTAAAATAATATGTTAAAGTTTCATTCCCTTACTCTTACATGGGTAAATTATATATTGAAACTTTTTTTTAAGTGTTACCCCTTTAAAACCTAGTTTTCTTTTAAATAATTATGGGGTAAATTGTTTTTAAATTACTTAATGATTTTCGTTTTTTTATGTTTGACCAATATGAGTCATTTGTGTGGGCAACATAATATATTTGTGTTAACTTTTACTTTGAAAAGTATTAATGGGGTTGCATGGACTCATTTTTATACCCATATTTTTGTGATTTAGTCAAGGGAGAACTTTGTCGTTTTGATACGATCATGTATGATGATTCGTGTGTTAAATTCATTCTCAAAAGCATTGAGTGTTGTTGCTAATTTTTTATATTCTTATTTTTTCAAAAATACCATATTTATTTAATATTTTTATATTATTGGTATTTTTTAGTATAAAAAAAATTTTGATTAATTCAAGATTAAATTAAATTTTTTTTTTATAATCTTGAATTTTTGACCTATTTTCATTGTGATAATTCTTTACAGTATTTGTATTCTCCAATTATACTGTACTCTCTTTAATATTGAATTATCATTTATAAATTGATTTTAGGTTATTTTATTAATTATGCACAATCTTAATTGTCCTTCTCTTATGAGCATAATTTTCTTTATTAATTTGCATTATTATTACTTGTCTATCATGAGTATAATAATGTGAATTTTGTATGTTGGTCATATAATATATATGATTAAACTTATGCAAATTTATTGGACAATATGCATAATTTCTTTTTTCATTTACATAATTATAATTTCACTATTTTGGATGCATTTATGTGAATTTTGTGATATAATTTTTTTTTATTGCATTGATGATAACTATACTCTATCGGTGTATTGTTATTAATGTAATTTGGTGTTATACAATGTATTTTTCTTCGCTTATGTCAATGATTTTTTAATACTCTATCGGTATTAGGATTTTATTGATATAAGTTATAGTACATTGTAATTTCTTTAGGGATTCTCTTTTAATTGAACTTTTAGAATTACATAATGTTTCCCTATTTTTGTAATGTTCAGTTTATTTCCTCATTTGATCATGTTTAGTTATATTTATATGGAACCAAAATTTACACTCTCATTTCCTTTTGTTCCATATTGACTTATAACCTTTAATTGGACATTTTTTCCTTCAAAACAAAAAAAAAAATGTTGCATTTTTTGTGGTGCAAATTTTCTATATATATATATATATTGATAAAGAAATAGTTGAATTTTATTTAGCCCTCTGGGTATTTTTTTGTTATGTCAACTTATTTTTTCTTTATCAAGTGGAAGAATTTTGTATATTAGAATTTTAATTAATATCTTATAAAATAAATTGTTGTGATATAAGATTTTTAGTTTAAATATCCAATTAATCATACATGTGCAAAAACAAATGTTCTTGATAAAATTATTTTTTCTTATCACATTATTTGTGATCACATTGTTGGGATCTATATTAAGGATTTTATATTGGTCTCTTGTAAAATATTTTCTTGTATAACAAACTCTCTATTGATTTGCAATATTAGTATGCGATTCTTGTAAGGAAAATATAGGAATTCCAAATTTTAAGAGATTAATTTCTCCATACCATATTTTATAATATTGTTAATGGTATTCTCGTAAAAGCTAGATGCTTTATTTTGGGATATATAAATAAACCTATGTCCATTATAAATTGTGATGAGAGTTAGAGACTATTTATTATTATATCCTTAATATATGCAAGAATAGGTCTCATTCTTCCGCTGTGTGTAATCATATTTTATTCTCAAGTGTGTGTAAATATTGTTTATAACACTTGATTTTTGTTTATGATTACTTGAGAACTTGCTTATGATCTCATATTCTACGTAAAATTATCAAGTGATCCATTTTCTCACTCATGTAATTATTTTTTCAAGATCCTCATAAGGGTCAATATTTTTGTAAAGATTGATTAATATGTGGTTAATTATGAAACCATTTGTGAGAATTATTTATTCTTATGGATTAATTTGTAGGTTTCATATTCTTGTTATTTTAACCACTTCTCTCATTAATCATTTGTTATTCTACTACTTTCTGATTCCTTAAGTAGAATAATAGTGAATTTTAATTCACTTTTATTATTATCTTATAAAGTCATCATCCCACTATCACTAGAACTTTTAATACTAGTGTACCCTAATGATAATCCTAATATTTTTGGTATATTAAGGATTAGTGGGAGTATATATAATCTTGTATTATCTCTCGAAACTTATATATTTTTTATTGTCATATAATCGTGTGTACATTTAATTATGATATGACATATTCTATAGGGTTTCTCTATTTATTTTTGTCCTATTTTTATTGAGATACATAAAATTCATTATATCTTTGTAGACATCTTTAACTGATGTTAAGGTCATTCTGTTGGGTAGTGCACATTAATCCTTTTAGCATACAATTATGCATTGTGCATCTCTTTTACCCAAATTTAATATTGATCAAAATTTTAGAAGTATATAATTTTGTATCATGTCTCGAGACTTATCTATCTGTATTGTCATATATTCTTATGCACATTTAATTATGATATGACATACTTTATAGGACTTGACTATTTATTTTTGTCCTATTTTAATTGAGATACATAATTCATTGTATCTTAATAGACATCTTTAATGGATGTTAAGAGCATTTTGTTGGGCATTGCACATTAATTCTTTTGGTATGCAATTAAGTATTGTGCATTTCTTTACCCAAAATTTCATATTTTGTTTGGTCAAAATTCTATAAGTATATTGTAGATGCAATACTCCTATCGAGTATGATTTTCTACTTTGTAAAAAAAGTGCTTATTATGATAGTACTCCTATTGAGTACAATTTTGCACTATTGAAGTACTTATGATTTTTTTTTGTTTAGACCAATTATCTAAGTGTTTGCTCAATTGACATTTTGTAGCCACAATAATCTGAGTATCATTTTATATAAACTAGGTGTCTATGTGGTTTTAGTAGGGAATTTATGGATTTCCTACTTATCTTTATATTCTTACATAGTCACTCATTTTTGAAACTCGGATTAGTTAAATGTCAAATATTATAGAGCATTTATGTAGCCTATATGTAATTACATATGTTATTGGGCTACGATGAATAATTAGATGCATGTAAATTATGCTTTCTCACCTATATAATTTTTTGGACTCAAGTAAAAAAAAATTATATTAATTAAACATTTTTTTATTCACTGATCAAATACTTAACTTTGGAGTTTTATAACTCATATGGTTTGGTTAAGTTTTGATGTCTTAGATCAGTAGGAGTTTGAAAACTTTCTTATGAGATATGTGTGAAGTAATATCATTTTAGTAACATATCTCTTAGCATTTTTGGATGCTTGAGACCATGTAGTATCATATTATTGAACTACATTATTCTATATACTTTATGAGAAATATTTATGATATATATCCCTATCGGATATTATTTTGTAGCTCAAATTTCTCATTGTCTAATATAAGATTTATCTATAATTGTCATTCTAGCTTAATGATTTATCTTTGTATTATTGATTAATACCATCCAAGTGGGAGAATGTTGGAAATAATAGTGGATTGGTATTAATCAATTATATTTTATCATTATCTGACAATTTAAGATATGGTGATAATCATATCTTATAATATCTTTATGATTATTTGAATGTGATTATAGTAAGATTGACTCTGTGATGGGTTGAGTCAATAATAAAAAGCCCATTTCAGGGGTCTCTGCCTACCCTGGGGGATTATAAATTTGCCATCCCATTAAGCAAATTACAACAACAACAACAATACACATTCTCTAAAATAATGCCCCAGAGAGTAGGTAGTAAAATCCTCAAGAGTTCTTGTTGAACTCATATCTCTACAATAATCATTCCTAGGATTTTTGTTCTTGAAGATCAAGAACTTCAATTCAATATATTTGAGGTACACAAATTCTCTTTCCTCTATCTTTTTATATTTAATTCTCTATACATACTATAATTTTGTATTTATTGATTTAAGGTTTCCTTTTATTTTTTTTATCAGGAAGTTTTTTTAGGATTAATAAAATTAGAAATATTATGACTAGGTATATTTAAAATTACATTTAATTATATATGTTTTCATATTCTTTTTAATATTTTAAAAAATTACATTTAATTATATATGTTTTCATATTCTTTTTAATATTTTAAAATTTAAAATAATTTAAATAAAATAAAAAATATCAAAATAGCATGTGTATTTAAAGGTAACTTTCACTATCTTTTATGAAATATCACTTTCTCATCTTGTTATCATAAAAATTAAATATAAAAAAAAGTTAAAATATTCTTAAAAACAAACAAATAAAACCTCAAAATAAAATTATACACGTTTCCAAAAATAAATAAAAATTTATTCCGTGAAACAAAACACACGCTAAAAATCATTGCAATAGAGCCTTTTGCGACTCAATTTATATGCGTGTTCTTCGGACTAAACTTCTGTCTGAAAAACTTTAATTTAAAGTAGATTATATTTTCAAAAGCTTTTTTAATTACAAATACAACTTTTTCTCTAAAAAAGTTTACTCAATCTTTTACTTGTTTTAAAAAGGTTATAGTAACACTTTTTTTATTATATGTACAATTTCCTATGTGTTAAAGATAGAAAAGTGATATTTTGGACAAATAAAAAAGAAATAAGACGCAAAATGGATATTCCCGTGACTTGGGAGATGAATATGCCAACTTTGCTATCGCTCACGCTTTATTATTCATCAGAATATCGCTGGCCAAGAACTGCTTTGTGGTGATTATTAGCAGAGGCTTCTCACTTTGTTTGTTTTTGTTTTTATCGAATAAGAACCTGATGTTTATCTAATAAAAATATGTTTTCACTATTTTAGTATTCAAAAATTTAAAAAATTATTTATTTATTGTGTTTTAAAAATGTCTTTTAAAAATAATTTTTTGTTTTTTTATTTAAAAACTAAAAATGGAACAATTGTAATGGTAAGTAATTTTGTTTTTAGTTGTATGTTTTTTTTAAATTCAAAATAAAAAAATAATTATTTAATAATATTTTCATAATATGATTTTTTTTATTTTCTTATCTCTAGTTTTCAAATAATATTTACCATTTTTTTTCTTACAACAAACAATCTTTAAAATTATTTTTAAAAACTAAAAAACAAATTCCAACCAATCAGATTCTAAAACTCATACAAAAGATTTTGGTAAACAAGTGTCCTAAATTTCCACCATTCTACTTGTATGAATGATCCACGGAGGAGAACAATTAGCTGACATGCTAGGCTGGTTTTATGTTACCTTAATTGTTGTTACTTCTAAAGTTTCATCTATCAATTTTCTGTCAATAACTATGTATAACTTCTTTTTGTAAAGACATATATGTTTAACTTACTCAAATAAAAATATGATTAACCACAAAGTGGATTATGAACTTAGTTAATATGTGCAACCAATAATTTTTTTAAGGGGTCTAACTAGTTCTTAAAGTATTAGTTAAAAATAATTAATAAATATTGAATTTCATAAAAATTTAATTAACCAACTTATTAAATAAATATCTGATTTAAATAATTATTAATACATTTTTACTTTATTTAAAAGACAAAAATACCATAAATATTATAAAATTTTAATTGATATTTATTTTATGCACACAAAAAAAACTTAAAATAAAATAATTTTAACATTGTTTTATTATTATTTTATTTTAATGCAATTAAAAAGTAGATTAAAAGTAAAATAATTTCAGTAATTTAATTTATATTATTATTATTTTTATATTTTATTTTAATTTATTTTTGAATTTCAGTAACGGTAAAATGAAAAATAAATAATAAAACAATGTTAAAATCATTTTATTTTTTATTTTTTTGTGTGCGCCAAATGAAATATTAATTAAAAACATTAATAGATATTTTGTTATTTAAATAAAGTAAAATTATATCAAGAATTATTCAAACTAGAATTCAGGATAGTTAACTATCAATTTTTATGAATTTCAATGTTAATTAATTATCCTTAACTAACATGTTAGATATTTTCTAAACTAAAATAATAAAATATTAATTATTTTATTTAATCTTATTTTTAGTTGACGTAAATGAGACAATCTTAAAAAAAAAAAAAGACTAATAAATTTCACTCGATCATCAAACCAACGTGGTTTAATTGACAATACACTTCTTAATCAGAAATGAAAAGTTTCTGGTGTTATTAAATGATTGATCTTATACCTAGCTTAAACTTTAAAGAGGATTGAAGTTTGGGAGAAGTTTGACAGTATATTAATCATTTGTAGATAATTTAATATTGGATGAAGTTTGACAGTATATTAATCAACCATACCTTGATCTCTATACACCTATTTACACTTAATTATAGATATTTACTTATTCAACTTTATCTAAATAATTAAAGATTAGATAATAGAAAGGTAATTTAACTTTTACCTAATAATCTTATTCAAATGATACTAATTACTTAGTTATTGCTTAATTGTCTTTAAATTTGATTTATATGCTCTTATTGAATGATATATAGATTTTTTTTCGTTAAACTAACCCAAGACAACACATTATCTCCTTATTCAGTTTTGCAACATACCATCTTTTTATTTAGTTTTGCAGGCCACTTTTAAAACAAGATTATATTTTTTTTATTTTAATTCATTTTTTTATCTTACAATCTCACATTATTTTAGATATTTATTTTATATTTTACTTTAATAAAGAATCAAATTTATAATTTTAAAATATTTTTTTAGAGGTTTATTTTTATATACTGGGTTGGAGAAAAAAGTTTTTTTTTTTTAATATTGTACTGATATCGTAGAAGAACAAAAGCTTCACATCCACATGAGATGCTACTCCGCTTGGTATTCTGAAAAATATAAAGTGTTAGATATTCAAAATGATTATTTGTCACATATCTCTTTTTTCAATGCCTTGTATATATTCGGTGCAGCCGAAGTTTACATACCCTTTAACATAATAACATGGCTTACCCTTGTTGTTGGTCGTACATATACAGTAAAAAAAAAACACACCAAAAAATAAAAATACTCAATCACGCATATTAATTGTATACACCTGTCACATACTCAAATATGATATATTCATTATTAATTGCATCACTAGTTAACATTTATACTAAAAATGAAAAGCTTCAAACCCAAATTGAATTTGGATAACTATGCGCGCAGCCTTGATCTTTTCGTAACAGTCAAAATGCAATATCTTTTATGGAAAATAAACTAAGATTTTGTGATTCTGATTCTGATTCTGAAAAATTTACATGTATCGTAAGTCTCTGCAATGGAGTGGATTTTCTCCTATATGAACACGCCAAAATGTTCAAAATCAAACTAACCATAATCAGAACCTGACATACACCACCACCCAACACCTTCATAATCACACATGGCAAATCAACCAACAAGGCCTCAAAGTACTCAACACGTGTCCAACATTATCTAGAGACTCAGCAAAAGATAGTAAGTACGTAGTAACATATATATATATATAAAATTTACATAATTATTTATGTTTATGTTAAAATTTGTTTGGATGGTTTTCTCTGTAAATGAAAAATTCAAAGATGAAAAATTAAAACAGCTACTTTATACTTTTTTCTTTTAAAATGATGTGATATTTTTTATAATCTACTTTTTAAAAACTTAACATCTTTTAAAAATTTATATGAACATTTTTATATATCAATTAAAATTAGTTAAAAAATTCTAATGTCTTTTAAAAAGAATTTCGAAAAATTTTGTCGATTTTTTTATATTTTCTTTTTCTATAAATATTTTTAAAAAATTATATCCAAACAAATCCTTAATATATTTCTTAATTAAAGTTAGAATGTCACCTTAATAATCTACACTTTTGTTTTTAAAGAAAAAATTAGGCAAATTGAGTGGTTAGAGCTCACTAGGGTCAGACAAAGTCTCCAGACTCATAAAACACTTACAAAGTACTTAATATATTATTGACCATCAAGGTTTTTACATTGACATTTGACAGTGAGACTCAAATTCACGTTTTTTTATTTTTGATATATTAGTCCAGTATTTACCAATTGGACTAACCTTTGCTTTGCTGGCATGTCTACATTGTTCTTCAATATCTGATTAGCAAATAACACAAACAATACTTAAGAAATTGTTTTTGAATTTTATATATCATTATTCATCTTTGTACTTTCACACAAACACACTGTAATTTGTAAAATATATCCCATATATATATATATATATATATATATATATATTCACTCTAGTGGTCCATGATGTGCCAAGGATAGTAGAGACAAGTTTGATCCATATGGAGATGAAGTTAAGATGAGATATATGCCAAACTAGGGCCATGTTTATCACATAGGATAAATGCATAGTATTTTTTGTTAGCCACAAAGACAATCCATACGTGGCTGACCAATTAGCACTACCTTTTCCTCTGTCTCTATATAATGCCTCCATCCATTACCCTTTAATCTGCACTTTACAACCTTTTACAAATTACAAGCAACTTCTTTTGCTTTATTGCTCTGTTCTTTATTTTAAGCACCATCATCTTCTAACTTTGTTTCTAAATTTCGTTGTTGTGATAATTAAATTCTGCATTAGTTCATCATGTTAGAAGGCAAAGCTGTGATTAGTGAGACTGACATGCTTCAGACCATGCAGAAAGATGCCTTGAATTTAGCATCCAAAGCCCTTGATTTCTTTGATGTCACTGACGCCATTGAGATTGCACGATTTATAAAGAAGGTAAAGTGAGAGAAACAATCTTGCTAACAAAAACTATTTTGGTTTTTTACTATCACAATAATAAAGTTACAACCTTATAAGATTTTGTGCAAATTGTTCAATTTTTGTAGTCACAAAGCCGATTCTAATGGTTTTGCTAATAAATATTGTATATTTGTAAACACTTTAAAATACTTAACTAATATTAATTTTTTTATATTTTGATTTTTGATATGATGAGTTTTTTTTATTAATGTATACTTTTTATTTTTGTTGATTTGAGTTTAATTTTGATATAAGTTGTCATATAAAGTTTTTTACATTGTTAATTAACTGTAAATCATGCAGTAAAAAAAGAAATAAACTAAAAAAAGTTCTAAATATATGATTTATAGAAAAGTCAATAATCATATCATTTGTAATAATTACATGCTTACTGATTAGATGATATAAACTAAAATAATGCACCTGTTTTGTTTTGTAGGTTAGCAGAAATAAACAATGACCAATCTTTTATTTAAATGCAAAAGAAAAAATATATGAAAATATAGTATATCTTGATATGTGTAACTTTAGTTGATGGCTGGAAAATTTTATAAATATTATTGATAATAGCCTTCTTATTATTTTTTTTTTTGGTTTCCTTGGCTAAGATTAGTGATAGAAAGGGGTTCATAATATAATAATCTTTAGTAACAATTTTGTGTGTGTTGTGAATGCAGGAATTTGACAGGGTTCATGGACCTGGTTGGCAGTGTATTGTAGGAACTGATTTTGGTTCATTTGTGACACACTGCTGTGGCTGTTTCATCTATTTCTGTTTAGGTAACTTGGCCATTTTGCTCTTCAGGGGTTCGGCTGCTCCAGAAGCACATGAAAACCAGTTCTCAGTTCTAGAGGCAGCCAAAGCATAATTTCATTGTATAATATTCCCAGTATATGTAATTTTTTTTATTCCATGTAATGATAATGTAGAAAGAAAAGAAACGATTGAGAGAAAACATGTTGCCTGAGTCTATGCATCATCAATAATTGAAAGTTAATTACCAATTCTTTCTAGGCGAATGTATTTTTATTTTTTTTATCTCTATATCATATATCTTTTCCATTACAAGAATTAATTAAAAATTTAAATTATTTTTCTAACTTTTTGGTGAATGAATTATTTGTCTAATTTTTTTTGAATAAATTATTTGTCTAATTTATCTCAAAAAACATAAATATATTTAGTGTAATTAGGTGTTTAATTTTTAAAAAATATTTCTATTGTGCATATAAAAATGCAAAATTTAACTACAACAATAATAAATATTTTCATTTCTCTCGTTTGACATTCTCTTAAAATTGCTTAGAGTTTATTCAAAATTACTAGTTTTAAGGAAAAAAATTATTTAATAACAAGTGAAACCTGCTAATTTTTATGATAAATTTTAATTAATTATATAGAAATTTCAGAAATAGTTTCTCTTGCATTCTTCTAATAATAATCTTGTCCCACCAACCAATCCACCATATGTAAAGTTTGCTAAATTATATGAACTGGTATGTACGTATGTGTGGTAGAGTGAAGAGAAAAAAAGATATAAATATAAAGAGATAAAAGTTTTTGAATTAAAACAGAAAGTAAAACTGTGAATCAGTTTCACATAATGTTATCGATCATTTCATCTTTCCTTTTGATGGAACCCAGTCAAAAATCAAAATTTTATTATATTAATCATAATCATGTAAAAAGAAAATAATATTAATAATAATGATACCCATTTTAATAATCTCTGAAATCCGTCTAAGTTGACATAGTTTCCATTTCATTATTGGTTGGTGTCTCTTCTTAAAAGGGTTAGACAAATAATTTATTTTTCTTATTTATATGATTCCAATGAAGTTCACCCCAAGGTAAAACGAGAAATGATATAGCTTCTAGTTTATTGAATGAGTTTTTGGCTTGGGTTCTCTGCATCCAAGAGAAAAAAGAATAATTCTAGGCAATATAAGCTCAGGATACCTATTACGGACGAAGTATAAATTTAATACTTGAAAAAGTATTTTCTGGAATACAACTGTTTTAATTTTTAATACTTTGAAAAGTAGTTTATGAAAAATAGTTTGACGTGAGTAAAATGTTTTTTTATTTTTATTTTTTAAAATATCTTTTATTTTCATAATTTTAACATTTTTTATTCTTTTTTATTTGATATTTTCTATTTTTTAAAAATAAAATCATTAAATTTAGTCGATTTTTTAAATATTATAAAACATTTATATATGTTATTTAAAATACATTTATATATAGTATTTGTTATAACTATAATATTATTATTAAGTTTTTATATAATTTTAATTTTTGAAAAGATTGAAAATAATTAATTTTATTTTTGTGTTTTCAGTTCTTAATTAATTTTTAAAAATAATTTTAAAAAATATTTTTTAAATTATAATCGAATATATTTTCACATCTGCTTTTTATGAAAATAATAGAAAATTCAAAACAAATGAGACCTTATATTTTGAAAATTAAAATTTTAAAATATTAAAAACAAAAAATTTTTTAGAAAGTATTTTTTAAAATAGTTGTTTTTTTGCTTTTTCTTTTTTGACAATTTGAATCTTTCAACTTTCTTATAGTTCTTGTTAATTCGATGTTCTAACGAGGGAGGAATAAGAAATGTAATAACACATTATTGAACGAACTACGTAGGGATTGAAAATAAAGAGGTTATTTAGGGCATGTTCGGGATGGTTTTTTGTTTTTAATTTTGAAATTTATAAAAATAAAAATTAGTTTTAGTATTAAGTTTTTAAAATTTTAAAAATAACATTGTTTTTTGTTTTTAAATTTAAAATATTATTTTCAAATCTTAACCAAAACACTGGTTGGAAGTAGTGTTCAAGATGGTGACTGATGGTCGGTGATTGTCAGTCAAATGTGACGGTCCAGCTGGTTGGAGGGGGCAACCAGTGACCAGTAGTTGAATGTTTCGACCGGTGATTGCCGGTCGGAGGTCCGACCAGTGATTGTCGATTGAAGGTGATGACTGGTACTACTGGTTGGAAATGGCAGCCAGTGACCGTTGGTCGGAAGTGACGGCCGGTGATCGTCGGACGGAGGTGACAATTGGTGACTACTGGTCAGAGGTGGTAGCCAGTGACTTCCGGTTAAAGGTGGGCGGCCGATGACCACCGGTTAGAGGTGATAGTAATGGTGACAAGTGACGTCAAATAATAAACTTAAATAAAAACAGAAACAAAAATCTGAAAACCAAATTTTATTGTTTTTGAAATTGAGTAAAAACTGTTTAAAAAATAAGTAAAAAACCAAAACAAAACTATTTTTTCCAAACACATTTATGTTTTCAAAATACATTTCAAAATAAAAAATAAAAAAAGTCAGAACCAGCCGGAACGGGGCCTAAGTAATTTAAGTTAAGAAGAAAAAAGAAACGTGTGTACGTAGAAAATAAATGAAATGAAAATAACAATTTTTTCCTTTTGGAATTGGGCTAGATCCAATCGTTGGGATTGTATTTGGGTTATAATGGCCCCCTTCGCAGTCCATGTTTAGTCGCAAGCACAAGCATAAGCGTTCACTGCGTTTCAGAGATTGAACAATAACGAACACACGTCGTCGTTTCATTCTTCTTCCACTTCGATGCTTTGATACCTCTCATTCAGGTTCTTTTCGCCTTCATTTATTTGAGATCTGTTCCATTGTTCACTTCTCTGTTTACTGCATCCAATTTTTGAGTTTGGCGCGTCTTCCTTTACCTATAAGTTGCTCCGAAGTTCCGTTCTCAGTATTCTATGAATGCTGCTTAGACATTTTTTGAAACTCTTCTTTTCCTTTTTGCCTAATTTTTAGGATTTTTTTTGGATATTAGAGTTTGTTGACGCACAGAGCTGCTGAATGCATGTGTAATGTAGGTGGTTTGATGTTTTATGTATGAGAATCTTGGGAAACACATTAAACCAGAGTTGGATGCTTAGTACATGTAATTTTGAAAAAAAAATTTAAGCTTTTCTGCTAATTGGGGATGATTGGAGAGTGTTCTTGTTGTTTGGGCTGCATAGCTGATAATTTATCACAATTTGTTTTTCTTTGAGCTTAGATATTTTCTGTTCTTATCCGCATTAGAATTTAGAAGAATAATGTTAATTGAATTTGCATTTATGTTTTGGTGTATTCTAATTGTGAGTTGTGACTTAATCAAGACAGACTCAAATTTCAAATATTAGGATTCTCAATTTAAGCTTTACAATAAATCTTCCACTAACCTGTTGGCATTATCTACTTCATGATAAGAAATTCTAGACTTAGTCTACAGTTACAAGCTGTGTAGAGTATAGACTAAGCCACTAAAACACCTGAGTCTAACACATCATTATTTTTTTAGATGTAATAATATAGTTGTCGAGTGCATAAATTTATGCAGAATATTTTTATTTATTTGATGACCATTGTATTCAATCTTGTATTAGCTTAGTCTACAAAAAATTAGTCTAAGTCTATAGAAGAATTTTTACCCTATGACATAGTGTTTCCACTTTACAGGGTAGTGAGCTGGTTTTTCATGGCTCTTTCCTCCAAACACCAACACCTGTTCAACCATATTAGGACTTTTGTGAATGTGAAGGTCAAATGGGTCCGAGACCCATATCTTGATAATGCAGTCCTGAAAGAGAAAGATCTCAAACAGACAATTTTCCTCAAGAACCAAATCATTTCATCACCTTCTAAATCCCTCTCAGTCTATACTGCTTCTCAACTAAAAGTTTCCCTCAACCTTCCCACCACAACTACCAAATTCATTGATAAATATCGTAGTGTTTTCACACAATTCCAACCTGGTCCTGGTCTTCCTCCAGTTGTCAAGCTCACTTCTCAAGCCTTTTCCCTCCACAAAGAAGAAATGGCTGTTCATAACTCTCCCAGTAATCGTGAAGACACTGTTCAGAGACTAACAAGGCTTCTAATGCTTGCTGGAATGACAAAATTGCCTCTTTATGTAATTGAGAAGCTAAAGTGGGATATGGGACTTCCTCATGATTATATGACGACCCTTTTGACTGAGTACCCTGATTATTTTGATGTTTGTGTGGTGGAAGATCCATCATCTGGAAAAGAATTGCTTGCTCTAGAGCTTGTTTCATGGAGAAAAGAGCTTTCTGTGTCTGAGTTAGAAAAGAGCACAATGAGCTCTGGCTATAGTGGAGATAAAAGAAGGACTGATATAGCATTTCCCTTATTTTTGCCAAAAGGTTTTGATTTAGAGAAGAGGATGAAGAATTGGGTAGAGAATTGGCAAAAGTTGCCTTATATTTCTCCATATGAAAATGCTTTTCATCTTGACACAAATAGTGACCATGCAGAGAAATGGACAGTGGCAATTTTGCATGAGTTGCTTTCTCTTCTTGTGTCAAAGAAGACAGAGAGAGAGAATTTGCTTTGTTTTGGAGAGTGTTTGGGGTTGGCCTTAAGATTTAAGAAGGCTTTGGTTCATCATCCTGGTATATTTTACATTTCCAATAAGATTAGGACTCAGACTGTTGTTCTTAGAGAGGCTTATACAAAGGATTTGTTGGTTAAGAAACATCCATTGGTGGGTATAAGATATTGGTATATTAATCTTATGCACAAAACATAGAAGCACCGTGGCATGAAGCCATGAACAAGCTATTTGGTGGATGATCATTGTATTAACACTTAACAAGCTGATTTGGAAATGATCATGGAGTTGAAGCTTATCTATTGAACCTGAAGTAGATTCCTTTCAAGTTTCAAACTATCTAACACATCAATCAATTCTGATTTTCAAAATATTGATTGTTAAAATGTTTACTTAAAAAGTATTGATTGCAATTTCAAGTGCTAATGTATGGACTTAATTTTCATAATATAAATACATTTTTTTATCGTGTAATTTCTTGGTAAATTTATTTAGTTGCCAGTGGCACTAATATTACTGGAGTTATCAATCAGACAATCACAGCAGGGTGGAGCCGTTGTCAGCCATTCCTGGAGGAGCTATTGTTAAGTAAGTTGCAGCCTCAATGGTGGCTGATAGCAGACCAATTTGTGGCTATAATTTTTCACGGGGACAGAATCACTGTTTTGCCGATGCTAGAGTTTTATATCATGGATGATGGATTGAGGGACTTATTTGTCTCCTTTACCTATTACATATATCTGAAGCATTCCATGGTTAGTTGCTTGCGTTTTATTGCACACAGATATGGGCATTTCCTACATCTTTATTCTGCAATCCACCAATTGCTTGGTGAAATCTGCTAGATATTGCTTTTACAGGTCAGGAAAGGGAAGAAAAAAGTTTCTGATTTGGTTGAAATCCTCAGTTAATTTCAAGAAATTAAGAAAACTGGAAAAGTAAAAACAAATAAGAAAATATAGAAGTTAAAATCCTAATTACAAACAGCAAACATAAAGTCATTAAATAGGAGATATTTTCCAACTCCAGTCATGTAATCACAACTTCTGTTGGAAGTAGTTGGATTTCCTGTTTTCGGAAGCCTTTCCAGCTCTTGTTTGGAAGGATTCCCCTCACTCCTGCTTATGTTATTGACATGTTTGTTATGATTCAAATTAATGATGGTTATCAAAAAAATTTTGGCTTTTGAGTACTTCGAGTCCTATGCATCTATTATCTATTATGTGTTTAAAGTATTAAATTTGCATTTACTATCTTTGGTGAGATTGATCCACTTGATCTGCAATACTACTAAAGTGTTGTTGGATTACTCACTATACGGGATTTACTACTCTGAGTGCTACAAAGTGACAAAATAACAAAGAAAGTAAATATTGTGGGTGTAGGCATTTACTACTGTTGGAATTGATGATAACTGCCACTGATTATCTTGTGCAACTTTTGAGCACTATTAATTTCTTCTTCTTGGGTTATCACAGGAGGATAAGATTGCCATTCAAAACTAGCTAAGGACTAATTCTTTCTTACTAATTACCATATATTGCAAAATAAATAATTAAGCAAAAAAAGAAATCATATAAGCCACCAGTCATTTTAGAGTGGGTTTGGACTTAGGATTAATTGTCAACCAGCCTGATCCTGTCCATCTACAGCTGGTGTGGTCTACAGGCAGGGCATGACTGGGCTAGTGTATTATTGAAGGAGTTAAATTATAACTATTCAGTAATATAAGTTTGATTTTATAATTTGTCTGAAATATACATGATTCTCACAAACAAGTTTTTAGTGGTATAATTTTTCTGTTTTGGTGGCTTAACTATATAATTTGTCAATTGAAATTTTTTTCCTCCTTTCCTTCATCTTTTTCTTATTCATATATGATTTTACTGTTGCAAAAGCACTGTTCTAAGTTCATTTTGTATTGTCTGTGCAGCTGAAGTCCGTATATTGCACGACATTAGTTTCTTCCTCTTTTTTTGCTCAGTCTTTGTATTTAAGTGAATGCTTATCAGGCATGAAAATATTCAGTGGATGGCATCGTTTTGTTTTTGGTCTTCCTTTGATTTTCCTCCTTACTCATCTGTTTAATGGTGGGTAATCCCTTTTCTTGTCAGTATATACTTCTGTATTTGATTGGAACATGAGTTAACATAGTTGTTTTATCAGTCATGGAATTGCACAAAGACTCAAAAATGGAGGAACCCCAAATGGAGGAACCCCACAAGCAACTAACCAAGAAATTTGATCATCTGGTTCTTGGTCCTGCTGCGGGACAAGGATTGTCAAATCGTTTGCAATGCCAAGGTTCTTTTTGTCTCTTTATAATAGTTATTTGAATTTTGAATTATGTTCTGGATCTGGACATGTTTTTGCTTGGAATAAATATGATTCGGAGTAGGGTTGTCTCAATCTTTTGTTGTATCAAATAATGCAGCTGACAAAAACCGACCAGTTATTGATATTTGACAAAACGGAATCTTCCTTCAAATATTTTAGTAATATCAGGAAATTTGTATTCCAGAGTTAGGTCATTTAGTATTCACAAATGTTAATAGATATTATTTTTCCTTCACTATATATTGTGCTGCACTTAATATAAGAAGCTATATCCTAGACGATCTTTTATATTTCTTTTATCTATTTGAGGAAAAACTCTAAGTTATATAATGAACTGATGAAGATATTGACAGCAAAAAAAAAAATCTAAGACTGCATATTTATGGTAATTTCCTCAAACCCTAGTAGAACTGATACTTACCTTCAATTTACTCCCTCTAGTCCATTTCACAAGTCACCATCTAGAAGGTTTTGGTGGTCCTTATTATAAGTCATTTTACAATTCCTATGATTCTATGAATTATGAAGCATCTTTTTTTCCTATTTGCCTATAATTAATTGAGTTGCTGGGAATCATAAATTAAAATCAGCAAGGGAAGGAACTAATTTTCAAAATTTAAGTGTTAATACTTGATAGTGATATCAATTTCAATGATATTAAAATGAAGAACATGGATGAACATTAATTGCTATTGGTGTATGGGGGGTATGTTTTAACTAAATGAAATATTTTACACCCAGCACAAATATTTTCCTATGTGACTTGTTATGAATTGGGTATTATCATAGTAGTTAAAAGCTTGCTATAGCGGTGGAGCGGAGTGGACCCTCGCCACTCTAGAGGTGGGTGTCGTGTCGTGGATGGGAGGAGCGGCAAAAGCACCACCTTTCGCGGGCAGAATCGTGGTGGACAGCGGCTAAAAGTGGTCTGGCGCGACGCTTCTCGGTTTTTCGGAGAAGACGAAGCATCCCGTGTTTTAACTTGTGCTTTTTTTAAAAAAAAGAACCCTAAACCCAAAACGACGTTGTTTTGGTCATGTTTAAGTGTTTTTCAAATGAAGGGTAAAAAGGGGAAATCCATTTTCCCTTTTTGCAAGTGAGCAATGTCTCTGTGTAGCTTCATTTCTTCCCACGATGTCTTCTTCCAAAACCAACAAGTGCATCTTCTGCTCCGGCAAGTGAGTAGTGTCTGGCAAACGAGAAGCATCTGACGAGTAGCGTCTGGCAAGCTGCGTTCCAGCAAGATCTGTTCTAGCCAACTGTGTGTCCGTGTGTCTTTAGCGATTGGAGCCTTGCCGCTGTTGCTTCTCTTCTTTGTTCTCCTTCTCCACTAAGTGCTTCTTCAACCTACTCCTCTTTTTTATTCAGTTTATCTCCCTTTTAATATGGCTTCACATCAACTTCTTCAATAGAAATACATATATTATATATTTCCTTCCAATGAATTCTTTTTTGTTTCAGCACATATATGTTATATGCATTTAAAAATATATATTTATGTAGTATCTAAATAGCGGTCATCCCGCTCCCGCTGTACTGCTATAGCGTTTTTGGAGGATGACCATTCCAAGCCGCTATCCGCTATTAATTACTGTGGGTATTATTATTGAGTAAGTTATTTTCGTACTTTACATTGGACTTCCAGTATAGATCATATGCCCAAAACATTTTGGCATAAGTATGTAGGATTACCTTTTAATTTTCCATTAATCTCTTTGGAGATATTTATTGCTGCATGTAGTTTTCTCTCACTAGTTCATGTATGCTTATCCTCATTATAATGATGTATGCAAGAATTCTTTTTTTTCCCCCATGTTTCATTATCTAGATAAAACATATAACTACAATTTCATTCAATAATTATTGTATTTGTTATAGATTTTAAAAGGTCCGAATGATATATTTCTTTTCAATACGCATTGACAAATTCTCAATTCGCAGGGACAAAAGCTCTTAATAGGACCTATTCTTCTAACAGCAAATCAAGTGTAGATGGAAGTATCACATTTGTCACTGTCTTTACCATTTACAAGTCTTCTCTCAATGATGTAGAAGACAAATCATCAAACACAATTGTTGGCAATGCTTCATATAATAAGTTTGGCAGATCCATGGCTTTGTTGAATGTCTTTATTAACTTCATTCAGGTAAATGTTGAATAAAAGTTGTGGGTTTGTCACTTTGTCTCACTGAAATCTCTGACATTGTTGATTTTAGTGAGACAAAATTGTGTATATGACAAGTGGTAGCAATACACTTTTTATTATTGGTTCAAATTTGTTGGAAATTACAAAATTTTGTGGGTCCCACTTATTTAATGATCTCACCTCATGATTTGCTAGTTTCCAATAGATTTTAACTAATAGTAGAGTAGACACTGTGTTACGGAATATGTTGTTATCACTCTTGTGTATACTGTTTCTTTTTTTTTTGTAGACATGTAGTTAAGAGTGTTGTCTTTGTCTATGACTTTTGGAGTTTATGTACTTGAAATAGTAGAATATTCTTGTCTTCGTAAATTTTTCACCTTTCCTACCTTGACACTAGTTGTTCTGCCTCACACTCACACACCCAAATATCATATGTCCTTGTCAACATTTGGCCAATGATAAGGTTCAATTTTTAGGCAACAAGAATAGCTTGAGTGATTTGATTGTAAAATGTAAATACCTTTGGTACTTTATGTGTACAAGCTACCTTAGAATATATTTCTCTCACAATTGGGAAAAAGAAAATATACCATGAGGACGTAGACTATGGCATGAAGTCATATTAGAAATTAATTGTGTCTATGACAGAAAAGTGGAGATGACTAGTTAAATCTCACTAACTAGTTACATCTTTTTTGTCTTAGATGGTTAGCAGCAGAGGAGAGACTGGGCTCTGGAACTCCCAGTGTAGGAGGAAGAGTGTTTGTACTTTTGAGTGTTGTGTGTTTTTCATTGAGTTTACTCTTGAATAAAGATTGCAATTACTAAGCATAAATTCTGATTCAGATTTTACATTATATTTGTTTTATATTGTGTTTTTATGCTCAAATTAATGATTCCTTTTGTAAAAGGTTCAAATATTATGTATTGAACTGTTAAATAGTGTTAAAACAAGGCATATGTTAATATCAGAGTAGCACATGTTGATATGAGTCGCTGATAGTTGGGGATTTGATCAATTGATTGTATTAGCATTTATTATTAAATCTTTTTGTATCAATATACTATAAATATATATACAGATATATCTGTTTGTTTAATTACCTAATATTAGATGGTATCAGTAGTGCCAGTTCCGATCCCCTCTGTAGCTGCCCCTATTTTTATGCCCTAGTTCCAATCAGCAGCTTTCCCTCCTCCCTAGTTCTATGTGTCACCACTACTAGGAGTAGAACTTGCATCTGAGTCTCCTGTAATTGCTACTGAACAAGATATTGCAACATTGTGCCTTTCTGTTTTTGGCATGTCCACCACACAGACACATCACTCTCTATTTGGTGTGTGCATAACTTTCTGGCGATCTCATGCCAACAGCCCCTCGCACCCCGCTTTCACAGCTTCTGGCCTTCAAATCAAGCGTGTAGAGATTATCTGTTAGTTTATTAGAGAAAAGATTCTTTTAAGTGAGGTTTTAACTGATTTCGTTAGTTCCAATGGTCAATTGGCTTACTTGTTCACTAAATCCCTCAGGGGGATCTCAAGTTGAATATATATGTAACAAGCCTGACACATATAACACATGCTCTAGCTTGAGGAGAAGTATTTAAAGGCCCATGTTGATATGAGTTACTAATAGTTAGGAATTTGATTCTAACCATTTTATTATGATTGATTCTTATCCTTTAGTATTGGGCCACAGCCCAAGTAGTTTAGGTTATACTTGTATGTATAGTGTGTCTTGTACTTTTTAACACTTGATTAATATTACTTTTCAAACTTTTACTGTATCAAAATAATGTAAAATATAATACAACTGTGTATGTTCTGTTTTAGATGTACAATTGCCCTATATTGCAAATGATTCATATTGCGTTTTGCCAAGAGCTTGTTTTCTGACAATATATGACGCATACACCATTCATTCAACATTGTGGTTAATGTATGCAGGTAACAATGCCCAAGAGCGAAGTGATGATTCTCACAGATCCAGTGTCTGACCTCTCAGTGCGACGAAACAGGGTCTCTCTGTATCCTATTGCAGGTGAATATTCACGAGACAAGTTGATGCTCCAAAGGATCAGGTCTTACATTGTAAGATCACATTGCATCCACATTAGATAGAACATTTGTTGGTGAAAAATAATTTCTCATCATTTAGCAGAATATTTTTCCTGCTCTTCTGTTCTCTGTCCAATGTCTGTCAATTATAAATGATCTGTACTATAGGATCCTTTCCCTCCCTCAATAATGTGCACCATAATAGATTGGATTTGTCTGCCAGTATTCTTTGTCACTCTTTATCTCACAGTATTTCTGGTTTCTATGCTATTGAGCTAGTTGTTTTTTTATCATTATAGGTGACGGATTTATTTTTTAGTTTTTAAAAATTTTAATACTTTAAACTAAATAACCTTATGCTTTCCTTCCTTACAGACCTTTTTAGAAACAAGGCTCCAGAATCTTTCTCAGAAGGCAGGGAATATCACACATTACCTCTTCACTGACTCTGATATAGCAGTCGTTGATGATTTAGGGAAGATTTTTCGTGACCATCCTAATTTTCATCTGGCTCTGACCTTTAGGAACAATAAGGATCAACCTTTGAATTCAGGATTCATTGCAGTTAGGGGTACCCCAGAAGCAATTTTAAGGTGATGACCTGTACTCTGCAGTTTCAATTTAACTGCAATCGTCATATACCATAAATAATTTTAAAAAATAGAGGAATGATTGTGTAATTGACTCGTCTTTATGTAGTTACATTGGTTGGGAGGGAAATAGAGGGGAGGGGAGGGCAGACATTTTTTTAAACTTTAGTTGTTTGGTTCAATTTTTAGGAGGGGAGAGGAATGTAGGAGAGCAAAATCCCTCATCTAATTTTTGCTCCTCTTAGATATTGGCAGAATTTGGAGGGGAGGGAAAGGTGATTGAAAATACTTCAATTGTGATGACTAAAATATCTCTGCCTATATCTTGATAGTTAGAATTAGAAGGATACAAAAGTAATTGATTTTTAAAATCCCTCCCCTCTCAGTGAACCAACCAAGAAAATAGTCGCCTCTCATTCCCTCCCCTCTCCTCCTTTGAATCATATAGTCCATTAGTGTTTAGATAGCATAACCTGCAAGTCTCAGCTAATTGCTAGACATGCTCATTTCAGGTTTCTAGGGAGAAGATTTAGTTTTGATATTTAATTTTGATTGTCAATAGCATTAAAAAGTTTTACACTATCCCATTTAAAATCTGCAAATGGAAAATGTTAATTTCGTAGTATGATGTTCTTGTTTACTGATACTGTAAAGAGTATTGCATCAACAAAAAACTTCATTTTGATTTCTGTATGCCAGTGCCATTCTGAAAGCTACTGCATTTTTAATACTTGGTGGAGAGCAGTGAGTTATTTTGAATTACAGTTCTTGCAAATTACATGTGTAACAGTATCCTACATAAATACCATGCAAATACCTTTGATATGCTTCTTTGGTCATTTGCAAGATTGCATTGCCATTGGCATTGTGATCTGTACATGTGAAAACTTGTAAATCTGTTTCTATTTCATTTTCATGATTTATCCCTCTTATTTTTTTATACCAAATAATAATCAATGCAGGGCAAAGCTTTTCCTACAAGAGGTCTTGAAAGTTTACAGCACAAAATATAGAAATGCTTCGCGCATGCTGGGTGATCAGTTAGCTCTTGCTTGGGTTGTGAAGTCAAAACCTCATTTTGATGCCCGCAGGTTTGCCAAAACACTTGCATTCTCTGAAGATATTGGGGGTACTTCAATATTGTTCTTACCTTGCGCTCTGTACAATTGGACTCCACCTGAGGGTGCTGGGCAATTTCATGGCATGCCATTGGATGTTAAGGTATCTTGCAGACTATAATAGCAGTACTTCTGTCTGATCCTTATTTGATAATATATTATATTTTATCTTTTAACATGATATTTTAGACTTAGAGTATGTTTGGTTTGTTATTTCAACTAGCTGAAAGCTAGAAAATTAGTTAGAATGGTTTTAGTTTTGTTTAAATAGTAAAAATCTATGAATTTTTTTAGGAGTTACTAGTTTTTTCTAGAAAGCTACTTCGAGGATGTATTTGACAAAATTAGCTGAAAGTTGAAAAGCTAGTTGTGTTTGGTAAACTAGCCGATCGATTAGTTGAAAGTTGTAAAATGACAAATAAGAGCATCATTAATTATTAGATCAATAATGAGGTATTTAAAATAATTATAACATATTTTAATAATATAAATTAATTACATATTTAAATTATAAGTTATTATAATTATATATTTAAATTATAATTTTTTATAATTACATATTTAAATTATAAATTATGTAATTACATAATTAAATTATAAATTGCTATAATTATATATTTAAATTATAATTTTATAATTAAATATATAAATTTTAAATTACATATTTAAGTTATAATTTTCTATAATTATATATTTAAATTGTAAATTATTGTAATTACATTAATGAAGGAGGGAGAAATGGAGAAAAATGATGTATCATGTGAGGGAAAAAATTAGTAGGGGACAATATATTAATTAATGAAGGGTAAAACTGTAAAAGAAAATTAGCTAGTAACTGAAAATAAGTGATTTTTTGAAAAAGCTAATAGCTATTATAAAAGCTCTTAGCCTTTTGCCATCTAAACGGAACGAAAACTATTTCAGCTAGCTGAAATGATAAACCAAACACATTCTAACTAGTTTTTTCAAAAGATCTCCTATTTTCAGCTAGTAGCTGATTTTCTTTTACAATTTTATCATTAATTAATTAATATATTGTTTTTCACTAATTCTCTTTGCTCACATAACATACGTCTATCTTCTTCATTTTCTCTTTTTCATTAATATAATTATATCAATTTATAATTTAAATATATAATTAAATAAATTTATAATTTAAATATGTAATTATAATTTAAATATATAATTATAGAAATTTATACTTTAAATGTACACTTATAGTAATTTATAATTTAAATATGTAATCAATTTATATTATTAAAATATGTTATGCTTATTTTAAATACCTCATTGTTGATTTATTGATTGATTATGTCTTTATTTGTCATTTTACAATTTTTAGCTAGGTCATTAGTTAGTTTTATTAAACACTTACAACTAGCTTTTCAACTTCCAATTATCTTTTTAGCTAGTTTTGCCAAACATACAATTATAACATTTTGGGCTACATTCTTGAAGTTAGGTTTTGGGAAATTTTATTAAGATAATATATTATCCTTATATTTTTATTATGGCACTTGTTCCTGGTTTACTTTTGGGTTGCAGGTTGTTCATTTTAAAGGATCAAGAAAACGTCTGATGCTAGAATCTTGGAACTTTTATTCATCTTCTCTTGATATTTCAGACATGTTATGTCTCGTTTTGGGAAGTGGAAGAACAAAATATGATTTTTGAGAATGTTAAATGCTGAAAGGTTCACATAACATATTTGCAGCATCTTGTGGCATCAACGACTGCAGATTTAGTACAGAAAAATTCAGCCACTACCCTTTTTAAATTGGGTACTGGCAGCTGCAAACTAGGAGGGAACTAGACCCTTAAATCAGTTAAATGAGTTTATTTATTCTTTTACTTGGGAGAGTTCTTTTCAGGAGATACAGTTCTACCGGTTCACTGTATTAAGAACACTTGAATTGTGATATTATGTTTTGAAATGGTACATCGGTATGTACATTTTTGTGCAGTTTCAAAATATATGTAATGAGTTTGAATTGCTTCCAAATGACCCAATAGGTTGAATTTGATTTATGGACAATTAATATTATAGGCATGTTAATATGGTTGAACCACCCATTCCTTGTTGAATTCGCAATGAAGGTTGCTTGTTTTTCTATAAACTTGTGAAAATGGAAAAGCTAGGGAAACTGGAAAATTAGTATATTTATTGAACATATGGTTATAGTTCTTGTTTTGGCTAAAACATGTTTTGTTCATCTCATTAATAATTCATTATATTTTAAATTATTTATTTTGATTGTTACCCTTTAAGCTTGAGTCAATGCTATCCTTGTTTGTCTAGAAGTAATGTATTTAGTGCTTGTATAACTAATTTAAAATAATTAACGTTGATATAGTAGTATTTTTAGTTATTATAATATTTACTTCTGTTCGTAATATAAATAAATTATACATACCAATAAACATAGGAAATTATTTGATTATTTTTTTAAATTACCCATATATACATTTTGTCATTAGTTTGTTGTGACTGACATGAATATATTACAATGTCAAAACATTATGTCCTGATATTAATAAATATCTTAAAAGGAAAAGGATGATTTTTTTAAAAAAATTTAATAGTCTTTTTCTCGTTATTTTTATGAATGTGAAAGCACAACTATTCAAAGTTTTAAATAAGGAAAAATAAAATATTTCATAGAAATTATAAAATGTTTTATAAAAAGATCCTAATCTTAAATGAAAAAATATGTAAACATTCTTTTACATAATGACTCTCATTTAGGGTAGTAACATAACATCTATTCTAATTAAATAAAGAAGTAAATCTCGACTGTATAAATAATAGATTTAAAATTTTAAAAAATTAAAAATAAAATAATACATTTTCTAACATTTTATATATTTGAAATTAAAAAAAATTGAATTGTCTCTTCTTAATCTCAATTCCAATTATTGTATAATCTTTAATACTATTGTTAATATTTGAGATAGTATAAAATTTCATTATTGTTAAGTACAATTGACGAATTAATTAATCATATGAGCCAGCAAATTTTATTTTTTTTTTTTTTTTTTTGCGGGAGCACCAAAAGTGTGTGAGGTTGCAAGATGAGAAAGAGAAGTTGACTATATTTATTTTTCCTTTAACTATTTTTTGTTTTAATCTTAACTATTAGATATATGATGAGTCTAATGATCTACAGATCTATTAGAATCTGTAGATAAATTTCTAGGATAATCAAATCCAATAGAAAAAGAGTGAGAAGCTTTTGATATGTGACAAATATGAAAAGTAAGTTGAAGGAGAAGAAATTAGAGACACCAACAAAAACATAGCGTACATATATTTATATTTTTATTTTGATATATTATAACATTTTTAAAATTTTAATTTAATATATTTTGTAATAACATGATAGAATATAAATAATTTTATATTATTTTTTCATAATAATTTTAGTTTAGTATGTTTTGAAATATATTTTGTTAATTTTTATATTTTTTGTTTATGATAATATGATAGAACATGTCAGATGATCAACGATATATCAGATTTGCAATGAATTTAAGAAAGTGAAGAAATGTGGAAGTTTGAATAAAATTCAAAATGTTGTTGCGTTTGTGTATTTAAATTTTTATTAAAAATGTTTATGATCAAATTTCTATTAAAGATGTTATTTAAGGAAGATTGATTTGTGGTAAGGTAAACTTGTAAAAATATGCATTTATTAATGTGGAAGAAGTTATATTTGTGAGAGTGAGGAAAATCATAAAATGTTTAGAAGGTAAAATAGTTTAAAATATAAATACCAAAAGGTCTTATTCCCAGTATATAATAATTATATAATATTATAGATTACAAATCATAGATAATAGGACAATTATGTGAAATATAAGGGTTTGATTAGTTTGATTTTGTTTTTTAGTTTTTGAAAAGAGTTTTCAAAAATAGCTTTCAAAAACTGTTTTCATTAATGAAAAGCAAAAAACAACATATTTTGATTGCATTTTGAGTTTTCAAAACAAAAATAGAAAACTGAAAATCAAAATTACTTAAAGTTGTTTCTATTTTTTAGTTTTTAAAAACTACAAAACAATAACTATTTTCCAAAACTGTTTTCAGAAAACACTACACAAATAGTTTTTTAGTTTTTAAATATTAAAACACTGAAAATAGTTTTATAAATTTGTTGTCAAACAAACACTAAATATTTTAAAGTAGTTTTTCCCACTAAGGCAAAATTCACATATGGAAAGATGGGGAGGGAAGAGGAGGGAAAGATTATGGGTACAAATCCCTCTATTACACAAAGTAGTTTTTTCTTTTTATTTTTAGATTTTTAAATACTTATAAGGGCAAAATTAGAAATGAAATATGGATACCAAAATGGTGAATTTCCTGTATAAATCTTTTAAAGTAATCTATTTCTTAATGTTATAAGGTTGAATTAGTAACAAAATCTACATACCAAGAAATGGAAGAGATAATGATTGTGAGTTTAAATCTCTTTATTAACAAAGTTTTTTTTTAAACTTTTAAATACATATAAGGATTAAATTGAAAACAAAATGTGGACAAAAAAAAAGGAATTCCCTTTATATATATTATGAATTATTGATGACAAAATGTCTAATGATCTAGAGTTCATAGAATATAGAAATAACTTTAAAGAATAATCAAGTCCGAAAGAGAAAGAGAGCTTTTGATATCTATTAAAAATGAAAAGTAAGTTGAAAGAGAATTACACATATGACCAACTATTTTGATAGATTTACCCAATTGAGAGTGGAAAACCTATTTATAGAATAAATGTTATTATTCTTAGTTTTTATTTGCTGTGCAGATCTAATTTACATTTTTTTTCTTCTTGTTAATCATTTAAGTAAGCCATTTTATATTTACATGGATTAAATCACATAATTGAAAACCATGGATTAAACCATTGAAAGAAAGAGACATCAAGGAGTCAATTAATAAAAAAATTTGAATAAGAAAAAAAAAACTGTGAAAGAGTTTAATTTTTAAAAGAATTCAATTTTTGCCGACTATGTTTAGTTGTTTCATGCTCCAAGAAAAAAACAATATTCAATTATTTTTGTCTAGAAGTGAACGCTTTAAATTTCTTTAGTATATTTCCAGATGTCAATTCACAAATTTTAATTTTAATGCAAAAATCTTCAATACAAAAAATTAAATAATAACCACTTTAAATATACAATTAAAAAAACTCAAAATATATGGTATGAAGTACATATATTTAACTTTTAATCAACGTAGAGATAATGAATTTCATGAAATCAAAACAACTAATTGGTCATTAAATATATTTGTTTATTACTATAAATTTATGCAAGTCTTATTTTCAAATATATCATTAAATATATCTTTATTCATTAAAGATATTTGATTGAAATCTTCGAATTATTCTATTTAATTTACTCTCTATTTTATTTTTTAAAACTGTTTTAAATTTGGAGAGGTTTAAACTTTTTTAAAATCCAATTCATCACATACGAGGAAAAAAATTTATTTATGTAATTTGAAATGGATTTTGGTTTTTTATAAGTTGGTTTTTCAAACTATATCTATTACAGATTTCAGATATTAGTGTGTGGTAACATTAATAATGATACATTTTTAGGAAATTTGTAGTTAAATTTAAGAGATTGGTCTTTTAATTTTTTTTAAACTGTTTTTTATACCAATGTTATTACTAAGTTATAAGTAGAAATGACAACAAGTTGAGACTACATGAAAAGTGGTTACCTGTCACCCGTAAAACCCATCGATACCTGTTATAAAAATGTTTACCTTTTTTTATAATACTTGTGGGTATCTATAGATACCTGCGAATATTTTAAAAAGTATTTTTTAGACAAAAAAAAATTTCTTTTATAAGAATTTTTATAAAATAAATATTTTATTCATTGAAAAATCTACAAATAAAATTAGGATCATGTCCTGTTATTTGCTTTAGTTGCACAAAACCAAAATCAGAAATGGCAAATGCCTATTTCGTTTCCAAGCAGCTTGAGCAGTCATGCAGAGCATGAACAGATAGTAAGAGAAACATGGAATCAGGGTGGGGGTAGGAGTGCAACGGGTCGGGTAATGCTTACCTGCAACCCACCCCGCCATAAAATACCCATACCAGCTTAAAACCTGTTGGGTACCCGTTATATAAATACTTGCGAGTTCTTTCAATAATAGTGTGTATCCACGAGTACCCACGAATATTTTTCAAGAATATTTTTTTAAAAAATATTTTTTACCTGAAGTTTTATCAATCAAATAATTTATTTTTTTAAAAATCTAAAAATAAAATTATACTAGTAAGTTTTTACAAGATTTATTGGATTAAAAAATAGATTAATATAATATATATACAAAATATTTAATATAAATAAAATATTTGTTTTACATTATCGATATTTTTATAAAAAATAATTTTATTAATTATTCATTTTTTATAAAAAAAACATTGATAACAATAAAATTCGACAATTAATATTTTAAGTTGATTTATTTAGCAAAAAATATTATCTTCTTTAAATTAAATATGCATATTTTAATTTAGCACGTAACGAGTACCTGTGGGTATGAGTCTTATGATACCCGTACCTGTGCCGTTAAGGAGCGGGTGGAAGTGACGGGTACCCATTTAAATTATTCATGCAAGTATTTTCATAGGTTTAACTCGCAGATATTCGCGAGCACATATGTTTTTGTCATCTCTGGGTGGGGTTGATGTGCCATCTACCATTAACCTCGTCCATTAATTTTAATAAACTAACTTTTGGCAACATTTTCAAGGAGAAACAACGAATAAAAGGGAGATTTTGAAGGGTTCAACGAAGTTGGGCGAATAATAACTTCAATAACCTACTCCCACTTAAGAAACAGTTACAGAGAGGCTATGTTATGTGGCTCAGGAGAGAGGAAGTATTTTGGTACCAAAAATACCATGAAAAATGGGTGAGCCAGGAGATAGGAATACAAAAGTTTTCCACGCTCAGACACTGGTGAGAAGGAAATGTAACCTTATCCACAATCTTGGCATGGATGATTGGAACTGGTGCCATGATGATATTGTGGTGTGACTACACTGGGATATTTTCAAAGCCTTTCAGTGAGGCCACCCCTGAAGTACTGCACATGCTGCCTACATCCCTGTTCACCTAAGCATGATAAGGTGCAATGCACTTCTGATGCCAGTCACTAATAAAGAGGTGCTTAAAAGTGATAATTGAGAGAATTAAGTGAAATTAACAGAAAAAATCTCTCAACTATCTTTTCCTAACATTTTACTCTTGAATTGTCCATTTTTGTGTAAATATGTAAGTAACTGTGAAATTAGGATAAAATGGGATTTTTTTGAAGCTAACAACCATCTTCCGACACTATTTCTTGAGAATTGCAGGATCACAGCTCCACTACCAACCAACAACATCAAAGGACAAAAAAAAATCACTGATTTAGTGAAAAATTCGCTCAACCACATAAAGATCCAGCCCCTACAGTTTGCTTAGCGAACTTACTTTCACTAAGCGAAGCCGCCAAAAGTAGCAGAAGTTCACTAAATTTTGCTGAGTGAAATCATTTTCGCTTAGCGAAATTGATGCATAGGTAGTAGTTGCTAAGCAATGCTTCTTTCGCTAAGTCAAATTCTTTGGAGAAATCCTATAAATAGGGATGCGAGTGAGGGGAGAGGTTATCCAATTTTGAACTTCTTCTAATCTTTCTTCTAGAATTAGTGATTAATAGGATATCAACTTAGTTTTGTAAAGCTTTTGGGAGCTGAACAACTAATATGTACTTTGTAATTCTCTCTTACTTTTATCTAGAAGTTCTTTATTTATTTTGAATCTTCCTTGTGCTTAATGCTTGTTGCGTGATTGATTAACTCATAACATATTATATTTAATTTCTGATAACGGAAGATTATTGTGAAATTATACAATAAGAAGATTCATCATATAGTGATTATGCTTAGGAATGAGATATGATATGTATGAATGAATATATAATTGTTCTGTGCTTATCAAATTAATAAAATAATTTTTGCTAAGGAATTAGGAGGATATTTCATTAATTTAGTTCACTATTGCTAAGGAATTAAGATAGAGAAAGTGTTCAACTATTTCAGAAATAAGTAATGAACTGAGATATTAATAAGAAAATTCTGGTATTAAGATATCTACTAAGTTACTAATCGCTTTATGGTAGTTTTATTAAGAAAATAATCCCAAAAACAGAAATTGAAAAATTCGTTTATTATTTTTCAAATATAAAATTTTTATTATAAATTCTTATAAAAGATTGCTAAATTTATATAACTTTTTACTTCCCCGAGGAAACAACCTACCTTAGTCAGCTCTATACTATAATACGACTAGTGCACTTCCAAAAGTAGAGTAGTCATTAAAACTGTCAACAATAAGGCATTGTAGTTTATGGGCTCCTTCAAAGCACTAGACCCAACATATTCTACAACAAATACTAGGAGGTTGTTGGAAATGACTTGCATCATACAAAACGCCTTCCTTCAAGGACAAGCTACGAATGGGTTAGTGGATACTCTCATAATCCTTATTCCAAAAGTAGACAACTCTACATCCCTTAGGAGTTCTACCCTATTAGCCTATGCAACACAATTTACTAACTAATCACTAAAATAATGGTGAATTGATTAAGTCCATCCCTAGATGAACTTGTTGGGCCCCTTCAAAATAGTTTTATACCAAGCAGAAGTACCACAAATAATTATATCCTTGCTCAGGAGATTGTCCACTAGATGCACCACTCCAAATCGAAGAAAGGGATGATTGATTTTAAAATGGATCTTGCCTATCACCACTTGAATTGGGACTTTCTCGAGGAAACACTCATCCTTTTTGGGTTTCCCAAGCTAATATTTAATTTGATTATGTGGTGTGTGAAATGTTCTAGACTCTCAATTCTTTAGAATGTTGAGAAACTTAATAGCTTTGCCCCATCAAAAAGACTTCGACAAGGAGATCCTATGTCTCATTACCTCTTTGTGTTATGCATGGATCACATTATTATATTATTTGTGATCACATTGTTAGGATCTATATTAAGGATTTTATATTGGTCTCTTGTAAAATATTTTTGTAAAGAGTAGGTAGTAAAATCCTCAAGAGTTCTTATTGAACTCATATCTCTACAATAATCAATCCTAGGGTTTTTTTGTTCTTGAAAATCAAGAACTTCAATTCAATATATTTGAGGTATACAAATTCTCTTTAATCTATCTTTTTATATTTAATTCTCTATACATACTATAATATTGTATTTATTGATTTAAGGTTTCCTTTTATTTTCATCAATTGGTATCAGAGCCAAATTAGATACATATTATGGTTGTTTTCTATTTGAAAATTAAATTTAAATTGAAGATTTTTTGTGTTATTAGTGAAATTTTATAATATAGTTCACTATTAGTTTTTTCACACAAAAAAAAGTGAGGGTTTACGCCACTTGTTATTGTTAAAATAACATGTTAAAGTTTCATTCCCTTACTCTTACATGGGTAAATAATATATTGAAACTTCTTTTTAAGTACTACCCCTTTAAAACCTAGTTTTCTTTTAAATAATTATGAGGTAAATTGTTTTTAAAATTACTTAATGATTTTTCTTTTTTTATGTTTGACTAATATGAGTCATTTGTGTGGGCAACATAATATATTTGTATTAACTTTACTTTGGAAAGTGTTAATGGGGTTGCATGGACTCATTTTTATACCCATATTTTTGTGATTTGGTCAAAGGAGAACTTTGTCGTTTTGATACGATCATGTATGATGATTCGTGTGTTAAATTCATTCTCAGAAGCATTGAATGTGGTTGCTAATTTTTTATATTCTTATTTTTTCAAAAATACCATATTTATTTAATATTTTATATTATTGGTATTTTTGAGTATAAAAAAAAAATTTGATTAATTCAAGATTAAATTAAAATTTTTTTACTATTATAATCTTGAATTTTTGACTTATTTTCATTGTGATAATTCTTTAAGTATTTGTATTATCCAATTATACTGTACTCTCTTTAATATTGAATTATCATTTATAAATTTATTTTAGGTTATTTTATTAATTATGCACAATCTTAATTATCCTTCTCTTATGAGCATAATTTTCTTTATTAATTTTCATTATTATTACTTGTTTATCATGGGTATAATAATGTGAATTTTGTATGTTGGTCATATAATATATATGATGAAAATTATGCAAATTTATTGGACAATATGCATAATTTCTTTTTTTCATTTACATAATTATAATTTTACTATTTTGGATGCATTTATGTGAATTTTATGATATAATTATTTTTTATTGCATTGATGATAACTATACTCTATTGGTGTATTGTTATTAATGTAATTTGGTGTTATACAATGTACTTTTCTTGGCTTATGTTAATGATTTTTTTATACCCTATCGGTATTAGGATTTTATTGATATAAATTATAGTGCATTGTAATTTCCTTAGGGATTCTCTTTTAACTGAACTTTTAGAATTACATAATGTTTCCCTATTTTTGTAATGTTCAGTTTATTTCTCTCATTTGATCATGTTTAGTTATATTTATATGGAACCAAAATTTACACTCTCATTTTCTTTTTGTTCCATAATGACTTATAACTTTTAATTGAACATTTTTCCTTCAAAACAAAAAAAATGTTGCATTTTTTGTGGTGCAAATTTTCTATATATATATATATATATTGATAAAGAAATAGTTGAATTTTATTTAGTACTCTGGGTATTTTTTTGTTATGTCAAATTATTTTTTCTTTATCAAGTGGAAAGATTTTGTATATTAGAATTTTAATTAATATCTTATAAAATAAATTGATGTGATATAAGATTTTTACCTTAAGTTCCAATTAATCATACATGTGCAAAAACAAATGTTCTTGATAAAATTATTTTTTCTTATGACATTATTTGTGATCACATTGTTGGAATCTATATTAAGGATTTTATATTGGTCTCTTGTAAAATATTTTCTTGTATAACAAACTCTCTATTGATTTGCAATATTAGTATGCAATTCTTGTAAGGACAATATAGGAATCCCAAATTTTAAGAGATTAATTTCTCCATACCATATTTTATAATATTGTTAATGGTATTCTTGTAAAAGCTAGATGCTTTATTTTGGGATATATAAATAAACCTATGTCCATTATAAATTGTGATGAGAGTTAGAGACTATTTATTATTATATCCTTAATATATGCAAGAATAGGTCCCATTCTTCCGCTGCGTGTAATCATGTTTTATTCTCAAGTGTGTGTAAATATTGTTTATTGTAGCACTTGATTTTTGTTCATGATTACTTGAGAACTTGCTTATGATCTCATATTCTATGTAAAATTATCAAGTGATCCATTTTCTCACTCATGTAATTATTTTTTCAAGATCATCGTAGGGGTCAATATTTTTGTAAAGATTGATTAATATGTGGTTAATTATGAAACCATTTGTGAGAATTATTTATTCTTATGGATGAATTTGTAGGTTTCATATTCTTGTTATTTTAACCACTTCTCTCATTAATCATTTGTTATTCTACTACTTTCTAATTCCTTAAGTAGAATAATAGTGAATTTTAATTCACTTTTATTATTATCTTATAAAGTCATCATCCCACTATCACTAGAACTTTTAATACTAGTGTACCGTAATGATAATCCTAATATTTTTTTGGTATATTAAGGATTAGTGGGAGTATATATAATCTTGTATTATCTGATGCAATCTCACCTACCATGCATCATGGCTAGGAGGACTCAAGGAAGGCATGGCATGGACAAAAGCTCATTGAAGATTCGAAGCCACAGTCTTCGTTATTTTTAGCGTGTAAATATTTTATTTTAATTAGATAAATAGGAAAGTATTTTTAATTCCCTTAAGGCCATGTATTTCTGGCCATCTTCTTAGTTTATAAGGTATAGGTGTCTTTAGTTAAAAAGGAGGAGTAAGCTTATAATGGGTGCATAAGTTAAGACATGACTTTGGGCTAGCCCATTCACATTAAGATATGATAATTGCACCCATAGGGGGTGAACTTAGGTGCCTCACTTAAGGCCTAAGACTTGGGTTAATTAGTTTTAATCCTAATTAAGCCCAAGTCCCATATTGCCTAGAAAAGTGTGCCCAAGCTCTCCCATTGGGCTATATATACTCATTCCCCCTCATTGTAAAATTTCACCTTTGAAGTTGAATGAAAATAGTTTCTTTGTGAGCACATTCTTAGTAAAAGGTCTTGAGGATCCTCTCTCTTGAGGAACCTCTTCCTAGTTGGTTTTTATCAAGGGTTTCTTCCCTTGTGGCAAACCTAAACACTTTGGCTTATCTCTCTTTGAGAGTGGCGCCCCACCTCCATTTTCTTTCCCCTCCATCATCCATTTCATGGTGCTTGGAACCTCAAGGAAAAAGATCAAGGGAGACATGCATCATTTGGTATCAGAGCCAACTCCATGAGGTTCTTTTCTAGTCTTAATTTTCTTTAATTTTTTTCATATTTTCTTCTTAGAGTTCTTGCTTTTTCCTTTATTTTTTCCAGCCTTTGATTCTTGTCATTTAATTCCTTTTATGTCTTGTTAGTTTATGTTTTTGTAGTTTTCATTTTATGCAATTTATTTCCTAGTTTTTATTGCTTTCTAGATTCAATTTATTTTGTTCTTTTCCATTGAATCTTTATATGTTTCCTTTAGGATTGTTTCTTTAATTTTCTGCCCAGCTTTTTATTTTTTCCTTATTCTTGTGCAAATCCTAAGAAGATCATTGTAATGACTTCACAAAATTTGTGAAGGAAGCCACACATTGTGGTCTTGATCTTTGGATGCACGTTGTTCTTCTTATTTGAATTTTTAATTCTATTTTCCTGCACCTATTTTTCTGTTTTTCCAGCCCTTTGTTCTCTGTTTTGGGCATATATTTCGGGTTATTTTGAGTCATTTAATTTCAGTTTTTTATCTTCCAAGTTGTGTCTTAGTTGGTCATGTTGTAGCCCTTTTATTGTCTCTTAATTCTACATAGTTTTGCCTTTTTATTTTTACCATAAAAGTGTGTTATTTCTCTATTGGAAATTGAGCATAAAAGAGGCTTACTCTTGATCCCATGTCCTTAGAGTCTCACATGCTATTTAGATCTTAGCATGTTCTTAAAAAAAAAAAAATCTTCAAATAAATTAATGCTCAATTTCTTCCAAATTTCATTCACTTGTTCAATAATTTTAGTATCTTAATTTTGTGCTAGTTTTTGTGGTGATTTTTGTTGATTGGCTTTGAGAGGCATGTTGGGTATGATTGGGCTGATTATTGAGTAATCAAGTTGGCCTCAACTTCTATAAAACTCTCCTTGTGCCATTTATTTTTTATCACCTAAAATTACTAGTTCATATTAGGTTGTTTTGTTTTTTAATTTTGCACTTTTGTATATCAATTATGGTGGCCATTTTCTATCCTTTGTTCAAGCATTTATGATTCTTTGACTCCTCACTATATTTGCTACAAAATGTGTTAAGAGGTGTAGCAAAATTGTTTCAAAAAAAAAAAAAAGAAGAAGAAAAGAAATCAAAAGTGAAAAATAAGTAAAAAAAAAAAAGAGTTAGTAAAAAGTGCTAAAAACAAGTAAAAAGAGTACAAAAAAATAAAATAAAAATTAGTGCACCTCAAAATTATTAAAAAATTCAAAGGAGTGTTAAATTTTATTGAAATTTGCTTGAATTTATTTGACTATGATTTAGCCACCTTGCTTTACAATTGTGCAAATCATTGAATTTGTTGAGTCTTTTTTTGTTTTAAGTCCAATTCTATTTTAGGCCCATTCTAGGAATTTTTTTTTTGTGTGCCAACTTTCTTTCTACACCTTTTATTTCTTGCTTGTCCTTATTGGCTTTCTTTGTATTTGTCAAATAAATTCTTTCCACTTGGATGTGTTCCTATTCTTGTTAAGTGCTTTTTATTGCTTTTTGCTTTCAAATTCTACTTCCCTTGGTCTCTTGCTTGGGCGCTTGTTTTCTCTTGGTAGGTAGCCAAATTGTTGAAATTTTCACAAGGGTAGCATCCTTAGGAAGTGTTGATTTAAAACCAAGGAAGAGGAGACTTGAAAAGGAGGCCAAGACTAGAGTGATACACTTGGTGAGGAGCACTTGAAGAAATGAGCTACATTCAACTACTTTTAATTTTCTTTGTTTAATTTGGGTGTATTTTTAAAGGACATTTTAATTAGAGGTATTGGATGCCCATAAGGGTCACCTCTTTTGTGTGTAATAAACCTTAGTTTCTCGTTTTAGTGTGGATAAGGAATTGGTACCCCTTATTCATACTTAGGAGCACGTTAGAATCCTTTAGCTTTGCTTTAAATTTCTTTATTTGCTTTCAACGTTTTAGAAAGTGTTAGAGTTCCAAAGACTCTTAACACTTTAGGAGAAAACAAAAAAGAGAGGAATGTTTTGCATATTAGTTCCCTAGGTCTTACACTTTGACATGTTTTCACACACTTCTAGGAGTGTTAGGAGTAGTAATGAAACTAGGGAAAATAAAGGAGAAGAATGTGAGAAGAGAATAAAAGAAAAGAATGAGAAGAGTGATAAACCAACCTTGCCCACATATCCATACTCTATTGATTGGGAAATAGTAGAAAAACAACGTAGGGAATTTTGGAAAAATGAGAGAAAACAAAGAGAGATGAGGAAAAGAGAACAAGAGGAACTAGATAGAGAGGTGAGAAGAGAGAAAGAACAAAAAGAAAAGAAGAGACAAGAAAGAAAAGAAAGAAGAGAAAAAGAGAGACAAATAAAGAGTAGGGAAAATGAAAAGAAAGAAAGAGAAGCAAGAGAAAAAGAAAGAGAAGAGAGAAGAGAAAAAGAGAAAAAGAAAGAGAAAAAGAAGAAAAGAGTTAGAGAGAAAAGAGAGAAGAGAAAGGAGAGAAAAAGAGAAGAAAGAATTGGAAAAGAGAGAAAAGGAACAAAATAAGTTAGAAAGAAGGGAAGAAATGAAGATACAAAAAGAGAGATGCCTATAAGAGCTCTTGTGGTAACATTTACACACATTATAGAGACTTAGAGGAGCCTAAAATAATCCATGACATTCATGCTTCTTCTAGTAAGAAGGAAAACCCTAAGAGGCATCCTAAGAAAAAGACAAACCCTTCTATAATTAAACCCAAAAGAGAGTCATCCAAAAGAAAGCATATTAAACCCTTGAGTATGAGTGACACCCCTACCACTAGTTCGAGCACTCGTTTTCGAAGTCCTAAATGTTTTAAGTGTTTAGAAAAAAGGTTTGTTTTGCCCCAAAAGAAAAAGGACTTTAAAGGGAACATCAAATGAAAAGGGTATTCATTCATGTGATGATCTCTTTAAAGTGAAACAACTTCTTGGAAGCCATCCTTGTAAGGAAACCCAAACACAAAGAGAGAATGTTTTTCAAACAAGATGCAAAATTTTGGACAAAACTTGTTCTCTTATTGTGGATGGTGGATCATGTTGTAATTTTTGTAGCACGAGGGTGGTGGAAAAGCTATCACTTGCTACTACTCCTCATCCTTCACCTTATTCTTTGCATGGACTTAATTATGAAGATGGTGTAGTAGTAAGAGAGCAAGTGGAGATTAGCTTCTTCATAGGGAAGTATCACGACAAAGTGTTATGTGATGTAGTCCCTATGGAAGCTAGTCACATGTTGCTGGGAAGGCCATGACAACATGATAAGGAAACTTTGCACAATGGCCTCACTAATAAAATCACTCTCTCTCATAAAGGGAAAAAGATCACCTTACTTCCTCTTACCCCTACCGAGGTTATGGAGGATAGAAGGATAAGGTTGTTGGTAGGAAGACCGAGTTTAAGAAAGATCCGCCTTTGCCTTCAAACGAGGTTCTCTACATAGAAAAATTTTCCTGCCAACTCTTACAAAAAGAACAAGTTGAATTTGAGGATGTGCCTATATCTTTTGAGCACCTTGATCTACACCCTCAAATCCAACTTGATGAGTGCTCCATTCCACTTAGACTAGTCTCGCCAACTATTTCAAAACCTTTGAGGATAGTATCTAGTGCAATTGGAGGAGGATGGGGAGCTGTTGTGTGGAGGCACATGCACACTAAAATATTTTCAAACTTTAGTGCCAACCTCCACTACCCCATTCTTAAAAGGCCTCCTTATAGACCTCTCACTTCCCCCAAAATCACTTGTCTGAATATACTTACTGCTTTTCTTATTTTCTTGCAGACTTTGAAAAAGCGAAAGAAAGACCTCAGGATTTGAGGTCAAATCCTCTCCAAGGGAGAGGAGATGATGCAATCTCACCTAGCATGCATCATGGCTAGGAGGACTCAAGGAAGGCATGGCATGGACAAAAGCTCATTGAAGATTCGAAGCCATAGTCTTCGTTATTTTTAGCTTGTAAATATTTTATTTTAATTAGATAAATAGGAAAGTATTTTTAATTCCCTTAAGGCCATGTATTTCCGGCCATCATCTTAGTTTATAAGGTATAGGTGTCTTTAGTTAAAAAGGAGGAGTAAGCTTATAATGGGTGCATAAGTTAAGACATGACTTTGGGCTAGCCCATTCACATTAAGATATGATAATTGCACCCATAGGGGGTGAACTTAGGTGCTTCACTTAAGGCCTAAGACTTGGGTTAATTAGTTTTAATCCTAATTAAGCCCAAGTCCCATATTGCCTAGAAAAGTGTGCCCAAGCTCTCCCATTGGGCTATATATACTCATTCCCCCTCATTGTAAAATTTCACCTTTGAAGTTGAATGAAAATAGTCTCTTTGTGAGCACATTCTTAGTAAAAGGTCTTGAGGATCCTCTCTCTTGAGGAACCTCTTCCTAGTTGGTTTTTATCAAGGGTTCCTTCCCTTGTGGCAAACCTAAACACTTTGGCTTATCTCTCTTTGAGAGTGGCGCCCCACCTCCATTTTCTTTCCCCTCCATCATCCATTTCATGGTGCTTGGAACCTCAAAGAAAAAGATCAAGGGAGGCATGCATCATTATCTCTCGAAACTTATATATTTTTTATTGTCATATAATCATGTGAACATTTAATTATGATATGACATATTCTATAGGACTTTTCTATTTATTTTTGTCCTATTTTTATTGAGATACATAAAATCCATTGTATTTTTGTAGACATCTTTAACTGATGTTAAGGTCATTCTGCTGGGTACTGCACATTAATCCTTTTGGCATACAATTATGCATTGTGCATCTCTTTTACCCAAATTTCATATTTTAATTGATCAAAATTTTAGAAGTATATAATTTTGTATCATGTCTCGAAACTTATCTATCTGTATTGTCATATATTCTTATGCACATTTAATTATGATATGACATACTTTATAGGACTTGACTATTTATTTTTGTCCTATTTTAATGGAGATACATAATTCATTGTATCTTAATAGACATCTTTAATGGATGTTAAGAGCATTTTGTTGGGCATTGCACATTAATTCTTTTGGTATGCAATTAAGTATTGTGCATTTCTTTACCCAAAATTTCACATTTTGTTTGGTCAAAATTCTATAAGTATATTGTAGATGCTATACTCCTATCGGGTATGATTTTTTACTTTGTAAAAAAGTGCTTATTATGATAGTACTTCTATTGAGTACAATTTGCACTATTGAAGTACTTATGAATTTTTTTTTTGTTTGAACCAATTATCTAAGTGTTTGCTCAATTGACATTTTGTGGCCATAATAATCTGAGTGTCATTTTATATAAACTAGGTATCTATGAGGTTTTAGTAGGGAATTTATGGATTTCCTACTTATCTTTGGATTCTTACATAATCACTCTTTTTTGAAACTCGGATTAGTTAAATGTCAAATATTATAGAGCATTTATGTAGCCTATATGTAATTACATATGTTATTAGGCTATGATGAATAATTAGATGCATGTAAATTATGCTTTCTCACCTATATAATTTTTCAGACTCAAGTAAAAAAAAATTATATTAATTAAATATTTTTTTATTCACTGATCAAATACTTAACTTTAGAGTTTTATAACTCATATGGTTTGGTTAAGTTTTTTATGTCATTTTAGTAACATCTCTTAGCATTTTTGGATGCTTGAGACCATGTAGTATCATTTTATTGAACTACATTATTCTATATACTTTATGAGAAATATTTGTTAATGTGCATGATATATATCCCTATCGGATATTATTTTGTAGCTCAAATTTCTCATTGTCTAATATAAGATTTGTCTATAATTGTCATTCTAGCTTAATGATTTATCTTTGTATTATTGATTAATACCATCCAAGTGGGAGAATGTTAGAAATAATAGTGGATTGGTATTAATCAATTATATTTTATCATTATCTGGCAATTTAAGATATGGTGATAATCATATCTTATAATATCTTTATGATTATTTGAATGAGATTATAGTAAGATTGACTCTGTGATGGGTTGAGTCAATCCTAAAAAGCCCATTTGAGGGGTCTCTGCCTACTCTTGGGGATTATAAATTTGCCATCCCATTAAGCAAATTACAACAACAATACATATTCTCTAAAATAATCCCCTAGAAAGTAGGTAGTAAAATCCTCAAGAGTTCTTATTGAACTCATATCTCTACAATAATCAATCCTAGGGTTTTTTGTTCTTGAAAATCAAGAACTTCAATTCAATATATTTGAGGTATACAAATTCTCTTT
The DNA here is from genome assembly GCA_037954015.1 of Psophocarpus tetragonolobus. Taxonomy (NCBI): domain Eukaryota; kingdom Viridiplantae; phylum Streptophyta; class Magnoliopsida; order Fabales; family Fabaceae; genus Psophocarpus; species Psophocarpus tetragonolobus. The sequence goes on along the minus strand of CM075689.1, from coordinate 17,990,968 downwards.
AATCTATCTTTTTATATTTAATTCTCTATATATACTATAATCTTGTATCTATCGATTTAAGGTTTCCTTTTATTTCCATCAGCGACTTGCATTATCAATTCAACACAAAGTGCAAACTAGGGATTGGCATCCAATCCACCTCTTTAAAGGGCTGGAATCATGTGACACTCCCTAAGGCATTGGGGGGCCAGGGCATTGGGGAGACTAGGAGCACCAATGTTTTTCTCTTGGGTGAACTCACTTGAAAGATTCTCCTGGAGAAGGATTGCCTGTGGGTCAGGACCCTTTCCCACAAATATTTGACATCCTAATCCATTCTCAATACCAAGATACCACACACAACCTTCATTGCATGCCGTAGTATTTTGAAAGCCAAGGACATTCTCAAAGATGATTTTATACTAGAGTTCATGAATGGCGAAATGTCAATCTGGTACGAGGATTCGTTTATTTTCTTCTCTATTTGTCCATATATCGGATTCCCAGAGCACTATCCATCAGTTATGGAATAATGGGAGTTGGAACTTCTCTACGTTATCCACTATCCTCCCAGAGCTCGTCAAGGATCACATCTGATCCATTCCTATATCAGTTAATATCTTGGAAGGGGATGACAGTTCCAACCCAATGGGTGCAAAGATAGTCAAGAAGAAGTAATAGCCCTTCTTCTTTGCTGCAATCTGGTGGAGTTGGCATTGGCAGAACAACCACATATTCAATGATGACAAATGGGAGTTATCTTATGTGATTCACACTATCGTCCTTCTTCATGATTCCTTCCTATTCGCATGGGGTAGTAGGATTCTCCAATAGGGGAAGGAATAGGATCAATTTTTCAGACTGTCGGGATCTACAATTGGCCTGGCACAGGAAATCGAGTAAGATCATCTGCGAAATGGACTCACTGGAAGCCATTCAGTCTACAATTTCCCTTACACAAAATACATTAATGCTGATTCTCCAAGACATTTTTATTGAAATTATCGAAATAATTAAGTAACTTGTGTGTATATACAGCTTTTATATTAGTAAACAAACAAATAAAAGAGAGTGAAGATTTTACAAAACTAGCTAAATACTATAAGTAATTATGGATATATTCCTTTAGGCGCAGTGTAATTATAAATATACCTCTCTTTTTTTTTTAATTAGATAAACCCCTTATTTTTACATACTCATTACAATTGTATTTCCTCATTTTCAAACTACATATTTCTTCGTTTATTTTTGTGTTATTACGTTTTATTTTATAGGAACGTGATATGAATTATTTTTTTCAGATGAGGGGAGTGTCAGTAGTAAAATTTGAAAAATATAAGGAGTGCATATATAATAACATACAAAACTTATATATTATATATATAATATTATATAAAACTTAGAGATATACGTATAATAAATTTATGTATGATATTATATTCTTTTTCGAAGAAGTGTATATACACGAGTTTTATGCTAGTAGACAAATAAATTAAAGAGAGCGATGCTTTTATGAAACTGATAACTAAATATTAACATTACCCTCAAAATTTGAGTAATATTATTAGAAATATTAATGAAATGAAGCAAGTAATTAATATACATTGAAAAGGTAAATCTTATATTTATTTTGGAACATTTTTTCCTCTACACTTGTTTTATTGGATTAAAAGAGAATAGTTCACGACTTTTAAATAAGGAAAATGATATTTAAATAGTATGTGGTATATTTTTTTTACAATTATTTGGGGATATATGATCTCATATTTTGGAGATCTCCTCGTTTATATAGTAAATAAATTTTTTTTTTTATAAAAAGAATAAGTTCAAAGAAAATTAATTAAATAAAGTTAATATTATGAATACATATTTTCTCATGTTAATAATATATTAATGTGCCCACAATAAATCTTTCACGTCATATCAAATATGTTTAATTTTTTAGCCTAATAAAAATAGAAAATATATGTCAAAAGATTTATAATATGTCCCACAACACCTTATTTAATCAATTAAATGTATTGACAACATGTTTGATCTTCTATAGCTATATAGCAATACATATTAATCATGGTTCATCAACTTTATTGGATATTACATATATGATAGTTTTGATGTTATCTTCTAGAAGATTTTCAATTTAACTAACATAGATAATTTAACTATTTAAATTAATTATATGTTTGAATTAATTGTTTTTTAAATTAATAATTTATCAATATATTACTATTTACTTAATTCAAAATAACTTATTTATTTCAAATTATTAATTATTTAAATTTACTTTCAATTAGATTAATTGATGGATTAGGTTAATTACTTTAATTAATTAATTTTAAAAAAATTTAATTAATTATTTTAATAATTTAGAATAACTATATATTTCGAATCATTATTGAAATTAATTATTTTTAATGATTATTTAAATTTTTTTGCTGGAATAATTATTTTGTAAAATTAGTTAAATTAATTATATGATTATCCTGTAAAATGAATTAAATATTTAAATTAATAAGTGAAAATTTAAATTCATATTATTTTTATTTATTATATTATTATTTTATTGAATAGTAGATGAAACTAATAAAAATGTAGAAAATAAAAAATAAAAGTTTGGACAAAACTGAATATATATATTTCTGTCTAACATTTTTATTCTCATTAATTTCTTAATTGTTGATATAATTTCACTTTATTTGTTGCTGTTTATATAGCTGTACTATTTTAAAAGATACACAGGTCGTTATTTCTTTTCGATCTCAACATATTAAAGGGAAAAATGATCCATATAAAGTGTCTCAGCTTAATTTTTTTTCAATCACTTAATTACATTTGGTGTCTCTTAATTTTTCAAAATTTTGAGATTATGTTCCAAATTTTTAAATCATGACGTTGTACCTCAATTTTTAAAATGATTGAATTCTTATTCAATTGTTGTTATTAATGAATGTTGATTATTAAGTTTTAACATGTGAAGGGGTATTTAAAGGTCACAATAATTAATTTCAACATGAAAAGTTTTAATTTTGTTATTTAAAGGTGATTTTTTTTAAAAATACAAAATATTTTATTCCATTTACAAATCAATAGTACAAATAATAAAAGCATAACTAAAAACTTCCATTAAAAAAAAAACCCCAAAAACTTACTCTTCAAGAAATAAGAGTAATTACTAAAATAGAAAAAGCCCCACACACTTATCTTCTAATTCCTAACATATTAATGTGAAAAATTGGTTGCATTAACCACTCATAAAAAAAAAAGGGATTGTTCATGCTTGTTTGCGTAATAGCAATGAGATTCCCCAGTATCATGCTAAGAATAACTAGGATTCTAAGAAGTTGTCATTTGTTTGATGAGAAATAAAAAGGGATATCGAAAATTCGAGTGACTGAAGCTGAGATTTTTGTAAGCGTCTTGTCAAACTTTTTTTCTTATAGAAGTGGACTCCTTTAAATACCAACCAACTTATACATTGGATATCTTTAAAATTCTTACAGTTAGCTTTAACAATATTGATATGTTGTTGAAACACCAATTTTTTAATGTTAATTGTAAGTTGTTTTAATAAAATAACATTCTTAACAATTATTCTAATATGGTTACCTAAGAAAGTAAAAAAATTTCAAATAATTTTTTTAATGTACTTGTATTCTAAATTTAAAAGAAGATATCATAAAAGTATGATTAACATATTGTAGCCAACACTACTACATGTGACATTATCATACGTCTATCATAGATGTTACTTCAAAGTATAATATATAAAAAGAACTTGACTACTAATGGACTAAAATATATACATTCAAAAGGTCTGGTCCAACTTTTCCCATCTATATAATATAGTCAAAAAAGAAAAGGTTTTGAACATAGCCATCAATCTATGTCATCATATATATATATATATATATATATATATATATATATATATATAATATTATCCCTCCCACTATGATCCCTTAGATGGATCACTCCATGTGATTTCGTTATTAGTCTCATAATTATTATCTTCCTATCCTCCATGTGATTAAGAATATCCAATTGCCCAACTAGTAATAAGGAAACCAAATTGAGTACTACCTAAATATAGTGGTAAATAATAACTAGGAAATACACTAGTAGGAGATGATGACTCAAAGTATTGATTCACATATGGTAACATTACATCAGCCATAACATCACTAGAAGGGGGTGGAGGCATCCACACATAGTTAAGAGTAAGAAGAGAAGTCAATATCATATGTAAATTTTCAAAAGGTGGAACCATACTAATAGCGTCCACATGCATAAAGTACATAGTAACTATTGTTGTGAAACAATTTAAACCATAGTCAATATCATGGGTCTATAATCCATCATTACTATAATCTAGGGAGACTCTCAACCTAGTCATAAACTATGAGAGAGCATCTACCATTGTTGATACAGAATTGTACCATACAAAATCCGCATTGAATGGATTAGGTCGGGTTCAGATTTTTCCCATCTAAGAAAATTGAGGGCGGGGGGGAGATGGAGATGAGTTTGTTAGTCCCACCTCCATCCTACTTTTATGTTAAACAAAATTTTCATACATATATTTATAATTTCACATGTCTGTGTACAAATTCATGCTCCTGTGAACCATTAAAACATAATTATACAAGAACCACAACATTGTGATCCAGACCATAACGCTATGAAAGATGTACTATGAATAGTGATATATTTTTAAAATTAAATATAATTAATAATTTAATATATAATTTATTTAATAATAAATAAGTAAATTTATTTAAACTATAAAAAATAATATAACTAGTTACTTAAGGTTACATCAAAACCAAAAAATACTTGATAGGAATGGAATCAAATTACAATTTCATATTCATTTCTTTATATCCAAATGTGGACTCAAATTTCTCTCGTACTTTCTAACATCGGAAACGAGGAGATCAAATCGACTCACCCTGCCTCGATGCCTTTCCTAGATTGTTTCCGCTTGTAACACTTCAATATCCAACTAAATTGACTGGTAGAAATTTCACAAAGCCTAGCTTATATTTGACAAAAAAAAAAGTTAAATTTTTTTCCATCTCTTCATTTTTTTCTATTTCACACCATATTCGAATCATTTCCAAAAAAATCACCAATTTTAGTGTAGCATATATTGGTGGTAGCCAAATCAAATTTCTTTGACAAACACTATGATTAACCCGTTGTTTTACTAGCTCCAAGATGTACGGTCTTTGTAATGTTTAAAGGAGCTCAATCTAAATAAGTGCTTTACAAGAGTCCTGTAATCATTTGATGGTGCTGTTCTTAAAATGGGATATATATATATATATATATATATATATATATATATATATATGAGTTTAATTGATATACATTATTAGTGTAAAATATTTTTACACTGACATTCAATCATGACATTTCATTTATGTGACTTTTAAAGTAGTAATGAGTAAAATCAACAAATTTACCATAAACGAAGTTTTACATTGACAGTATATACCAATTAAACTCTATATATATAGAGAGAGAAAGACAACATATCACATGAGAATGATGTTCTTATATGAGAATGATAAGAATATTTTGTAGTGATTCAGATTTAAATAAATAATTCTGATTAAAACAACCCACTCAAAAATATCATGTGCATCCTTTATCATATCACCCTCACCAATAAGTAATATTCTTCTCCCACCACCATCACCATTATTGTCGTCGCCACCACCAATGGTGGTGGTGGTAGAAGTACAAGTGGTGGTAATGATGGTGGTGACGATGACGGTGGTGGTGGTGGAAGAAAAATATTACTTATTGGTAAAATGATATGGTGGATGATGCATGTGACATTTTTAAGTGGACTATTTAAATCTGAATAATTATAAAATGTTCTTACCATTCTTACATAAGAATATTATTCTTTTATTTATTTATATATATATATATATATATATATATATATATATATATATATATATATATATATATCACAATTCCTTATGTTATGAGATTTTGAGAAAATTACAACAAATTACACATAATTAATAATATGTTTGAATTTTCAAGCAAAGTTAATTATGTTCTAAGCCATATGGGTAAGATAAAGATTTAAGATCTATTTTAAAGTGATTCCAATAAGTCTAATTTTAGGTAATATATTTAGAGTTTAACATTTTTATATTATCAGTGTAAAATAGTTTTATACGAACATTCAATCATAACCTTTTATACAAGATAAATTTGTTGATTTCATTCATTAATACTTTAAAAGTTATATAAATGATGACTTGTAATTAAATGATGGTGTAAAAACCTAATACATGAAACTTTTTCTATATTTAAACATAAAGTAAATTATAACAATATCTCTTAAGAGTGTAAATGTATATCTCATATTTTTTATTCATTATGTTTATCTTTGTTGAAGTTCTAGTTTAAGATCCATTGAAATATTAGTGTATTGGTTTTAAATATATAAAAAGGTTAGTGTAATATTGAAACTTACAAAGGATTAGTATAAAGAATTAAAAATGTAAAACTATGTGTAATAATTTAATAAAAGTTTAAGAAATATTATTGTAACTTGTTGATAAACATGTTATAAATTATTAATGTGTGTGGTAACTATCCAATTTTCACATGCCATACCAGAAGTGTTACATTAAAACATTATGTGCTTGTTTTATCGGTTAACTGCCTTTGAACAGAAGATTGGGAATTCCAAAATAGGAAATGGAGAAACAATAAATCTGTATCATTGAACAAGGAATTTTTTTCCAAGGACACTCTGAGTTGTTGCATTGAAAGTTAAGATATTTTAATATTTGAGTTTAATTAGTTTGTAATAATAAAAAAGTTTTATTTCTTTAGAGTAATATATAATTTTTGACACGTATAATATTTTTTTTTTAATATTTTTACTTCTTTAGGTTAATATCTTTTTGCGTTAGGATAAATTTCAATATTAAACTACTCAACTCTGAAAGTGATCCTTTTTCTTACTTTCAAGTTAACCTCTATACATTATGTCCTACATTTGCAACTCATTTGTTAGCGTAGAATCGTGGAAAAAGATAAATGAGGATGAACGTATCAAAACTAAAATGCAGAAAATTTTTACATTGCAACTCCGTAAACTTCTCTATATATACCTTCCTAATATTTTAAAGATAGAAATACTCTAAACTAATTCTCCAAAAATGGATAATTAATATTTAGGTTTCTCCAAATTTAAATAATTTAATCTGTAATGATTAAAATATTTTTTCGAAGACAGAATTAAGTAATCAAAATTTGGATTAGGTAATTCAAATTTGTAGAAAAACTTTAGATAATTTGAAGCTTCTTTTATAAGTTTAGACTACTTAATCCGAACTTGTAAAAAAATAAATTTGCACGAATTCTAACTTGTGAAAAAAAGAAGAAGCAACTTCCGAATACCTAATTTGGACTTGATAAAAACAAATCTAATGAGTCCGGATTAGGTGATTCAGATCTGTTAAAAGCAAATCTAGATTACAGATTTCAGATAGTCCTTTGAGGATATTTTTATCCTTTAATATATCATGGAGGTGCAAAAAGAAACTTATGGTACAGGGAGAAAAAGGCTAATATGCATCATGACATGTCATTATTAGACTTATCCAATCTTTGATCAAGTTTAGATACTTATATGGTCATAACAATATTATGGGATTTAGGGTTTAGGGTTTAGAGACGAATATGCCCTTATTAAAATTGTTTGAATTTTTTCCCTTATCTGTAGAAGAGTTTCCCCTTCTACGAAGAAGGGTCTCTGAAGAAGGGAAAAATTGATTTTTTTTTTCCTTTCTCCAAAGAAAGGTCTTCGAAGAAAATTGACTTTTTTTTTTCTTCCTTGGATAAGGGTCTTTGGAGAAAGGGAAGAGTTGAATTTTTTTTTCCTTCTGTAGAGATCCTTTTCCAGAAAAGAATTTACCCTTCTATGAAAACTAGTCTCTATAGAAGTAAAAAAAATTATTTCTCCAGAGAAGCGTTTCTGGAGAAGCAATTTTTTTTTACTTCTACGAAAACCTTTCTCCATAAAAGAGAAAAAAAAATACATCCTTCTATACATAAACGTTTCTAAAAAGAAAATATGAGTGTATAACCATGACAAAAGGTAGGTGAATGAGTGAGGAAAAAATTAGAGTTAAAAATATCTTAAGAATAACAAATTTTTTTAGAAAAAAGTTGGTGAAGTTTTAAATTTAAATAAGTAGCAATTGAAAATCCCCAATATTATTCAATCTTGGATTCAACTGTGCCATGGCTCTGGTGGATCGTAGCTTCGAAAATTGATCTAGGCTAAGTGCAAATGTTCCATGGGCCAGATAGATAGGTTTCATACAAGCATCAGGACTAATAACGTGAGTGTTATATGAATGTCTCATTAATAGCGTTAACTTTTTTTAATGAGAGACTAAAAGGATAAAAAAAAGTTCTAGCCGAGAATTAAAATTATTTATTTTTAAGTATTGGGAGGAAAAGATAAAACTTGTAGCATTGTACAGAAATCAAATGAATAATTTCTTCTAATGATAATGAACACAATATTGCATAAAACATGCACGCATTTTTCTGTACTTTCTTCTATAAGATGAATCAAACAATAAAATTCCACACCCATGCACATGCATGCCACATCCACAACATGATTTCAAAAGTCAAAATCATCTTGATTAGGCTTTGGGGAGGTTAACAAAGCCGTGTAGAGGCGAAGCCTATCCTCTCCCATAGAAGAAGACCTTGACAATGGCCTCCTAGGTCTTATAAAAGACAAAGAAGTCAAAGTCAACCTATGCTTGTACCTCCTCCATGCCAATTGAATGGCCACAGAAGCCCAAGTTCTCCAACCTGGTGAGTAATATCTTGCACTTCTCTTCACCTTTTCCTTCACAAACGTGTACCTGAAATGTTGTGTCACATACTTCACATCCTCAGCATCAAGTCCGAATGCCTCTGTGGTTTCCAATGTAATGAGTGTGAATGATGATGGTGGAAGGCGTTCTATGAAGGGTCTCCTTAAACACCATGAAAGGAGCTCGTCACCACTGAAGTTTCCTGGCCCTAACATGCAGCAACTCTTCACACCATCTCTTAGGACTTGGCTACTTTGAAGGTGACCCCTTACTACAAATAGCATTCTCTGAACTGGGTCTCCTTCTCTAGCTATCTGCATCATAGAATTAATCATCATGTTAAAAATTTTGAAGTGAGGAGTTATATATATATATATATATTTTCAAAATTATGTCTCGCAAACTTCTATAATTTTTTAAAATTTTAGTTTATAAGATATGTGTTCGTGTGAGTATCATTTTTCGTTCAAGTTAAATTAAGTAACTTTTGGTACAATACTTCATGCAAAATGTGATATTAGTGTATAGTACGTGTAAATTAGAACATACTATTTCTCCCTTTGTGAATATAAGAGACTTCACACGGTCACAGATGTTCTCTAGAACCAGATCGTCCATGTGCTGAAACAAAGGTACCTGAAAAAAAAATATAAAGGCATTACTCTTTCAAGAAAAAAACAAAAACATAATTGGCTTTTTAAGAAAAAGTTAAGAATAAAGCTAAAAACAATTATTTATTTTTAAAGGTTAAAACAGAACATGCAGTTACTATTTATTTAAATATTCAGGTTCTTTACTCACGGTTCTTTTATATATATATATATATATATATATATATATATATATTTATTGAGGTCGGGTGTTGTATATCTTATATCTTATTCACATTTCATTTTTATATTTATATATAATATATTTATCTTACTTGTAAAAAAATATTCAAGTTCTCTTTGTGTAATTTGGTTTCATCTGGTAGAATTTTTGTATGATCGAGGTTATCATAAAAAGTTAGTAACTGCGCAAGACAAGGGGAAAAGATTATCAAATAGCTAGGGAGGAAAAAAATGAGACCATCTTTTCCTTCATATATCATACTTTCGTAATTTTTATTGGTTAGTCAAATTTAAATAAAATAATGAAAAAGAAAAGATTTTTGAGAAAAAACATGGGTCACCAATCATTTACTATATTTTTCTTTTGTTTCTGCAAAACCACTTTTTGGTATTGTTAAGCAATTTCCTTACCTGTCTCACCAAGTCTAGACAAAGGTGGTACTTGATGTCTCTTCTTAATCCCTCAGGGAGGTTTTTGGTCATTTCAAATTCATCAACCCCACGCATAGCTGCCCAACGTTGCCTCTCATAGTTACGCACACGTTGCCTAAACCCTTGTGGCAATCGTCGTTTCCTCATCCACCATTCAATGTTCCTCATCTTCAATTGCATTGCTTGCTTCTTTGAGGTTGTTGCATGCAAAAATACCTGCCCCATCCAAATACATAATTCTCATAATGAATTTCATAACAAATATTTACATCACCAAAAAAATGTGCACTAATATGTTAAACTTCTCGCATCTACTACATTTTGGTGTTTAATGATTTCAGCTAAATTTTGTCCCAAAAAAAGTGACAGAACCGTGATGAAATCACCAACACAAAAGTGAAAGTATTTTCATTGCGGTAATCCTAACACCTGGCAAATAGTTTGGATGGACAAATAAAATGAATGTGGTTGGTTATTAATTTGAATAGATGATTATTTGTCTTTACCTTGATGTTTCCGATTAACATAGTGACAAGGAGAAGGCCACTGGTCAGCACAATGATGTTGAAAACTACTTCTAGCCATTCAGTTGTACTCTCTAGGTTTCCGAAAGTGCTTATCACATCAAATTAATAAGATATCATTTAGTCGTTGGAGTAAGCATGAAGCAATAATAAACATCAAAGTGAAAATAATAGTAAAGATAATAAACTTTTCATGCTATGGAAATACATCATCAACTGCACACACTCAAGAGGCCTTCAAGTTTTTTAGGGATTGGCCCACAAAATTAAATCTTACATTTTTATCTGATAAATTCACGTTGAATTGGTCTCTGTCAGGTTCATTTTGCCACCTTTAATTATCTGGTGTATATGTATGAATTGCTGAATAGTAACTAGTTAGAGCATTAATTTGATTGTATTATATAGTTGAATGTACGATTTTATCAGCAAATTCGGCGCCCTGAACGTATATGTATAAAAACATATTTTTCTAAGTAAACTTTGACAGGTAATACATCAGTTATAGCAAAAATTTAGCTATCAAAACTGTAAAAGGACAGAAACATCTATTACTATATTAATAAATCTAAAATCTTAAATTATGTTGTAAAATATAATTAAAATGCTGAATATTAAATAGAACAAATTACATAAATATTATTTTAATTTTTATTAAATTTTACACAACTCTCATTTTTTTTTTATTTTCCTTTACTAATCTTTTTTTAAATTTAAAAACATTACACTAATATTTATTATGTATTTGAAAACATTGCACTAACCCATTTTAAATCTTACACTAACAATTTCTTTTTTAAGAGTAAAAAATAAAGGTTAAAAAAACAAAAATACTTAGGAATACAATTAACACAAATGTTGACGATACTCTCCCATGCATATCTCTTTATTAATTGTAATTCTTTCTCCTCCAAATTAGGATAAAAAATCACTAAATGATCTAACACATTAAAATTTGTGATGTTCAATCCATTTCAGCCAAAGTAAAAAATGTTAAAAAGAGAGATTTTTAAGGAGAATATTGCTAGTATTTCTGTAATACTAAATCCAAAGTTGATTACATAATTTAGCGGACAAGCTTATGGTAAAAAGAAGTGTGATCACTATAGAGAGAAATGACCTACAAATAAGGGTTAATATAAACACGACAAAGATGAAGACTTAGAGAAAATGATAACATACCTGAGAGTCATTAGGCCCCAGAAGATAGGGAAGAGTATCTTTTCTAATCGATTATCATTAGTGACAAGCTGAACAGTCCATCTATAAGCTCCATAGAAGTTATCAGGACCACTTAAGCACGTGTGCCTCACTTGCCTGTTCTCTGCCCATGCCAACCTTGCCCTATCCCTAACTATCAAATTGTTGCTTCCATAGTATATTGGTGTTTGACATGAGAGAATTTTCGGGCCACAGCCACTTGTTTTTCCACACTCAACTTTTAGACACTTGGCTGCTCTTTGGATCCCTAGTAAGTACCAACACGCTCCTGCTGCCTGTTTTGTGCTCCGAAAAAATATGCATGCATTTAGTCTTAATGATATAGAGCTAACAAACACATTTTATGTCATATTGAAGTTTTTATGACTAGGTCCAACACGATCTTATGCCCTCTCATGATAGTAGTTTGGTAAATTCCATGGAATCGTTACAAATTGTTGGATTATAGTGTCGTTACATATGTCAATAATTAGTTTTATGTTAAACAAATAATTCTTACGATAATTAATAAAAAGAAAATTTAAATCTATGAATTCATATCTGTTTTTTTATTAATTATGATAATATTAGTGCTCGAGTATATAAGCTTTATGTAATTTTGATTAAATATTTTACTTATACAAATTGCAATTCATCATAAACTACATGCATTGGAATTAAATATGAAAAATTCTAATAATTTAAAATTTTATTCAAATTAATAAATTTCTAATAATTTTTAAAATATTTAAAATATAAAAATCATATCAATGGACACTGTATCCATTAATTAAGAACAACATCGAAGAAATAAAACACATAATAGTTTTCCCTTTCAAAGTAGAGAACCATGTTATGAGCTAGGGGAGAAATTATCAATAAATAACCAAATATGGTTCTACAAAAAAATGAAAATAGGAGGGGAATTAAGTTATTTTTATAATAATTTTAAGAGTAAATTACATACCTCTTCAATATACATTTTTATTACGCTTCTTTTCCTTCTATTTTATAGCTTCTTAAGAGGGAATTGATGTAGTATTTTTAGGTCTAAGAAAGCATAGTTAGTTAAAATTAAAGTAAAAAAATTATGAGAGATTTTATATAATTCAAAATATAGAATGATGTTAAGTATAATAAAGACAAATTTTAAAAAGTTTTGTATAATTTATTCTAATTTTAAAAGAATTCTTTTTCATCTTATCTTTATTTTTCTTGAACTCTAACTATTCTAACTAGTTCACCCCTAATTTTAGATTACAAAATGAAGAATAAAGATGATGAATAATTTTTTAAATAACTTTATTCTTATTCATGAAAATAAGTTATTATACCAACTTACAATATATTTAATGATGACCCTAACCTGCGAGGCATCTGGATTTCTAAAATATTTTTAATTAAATGATTTCATACTTGTTTGATTCAATTTATTTATTTTTTGAAATATCCTTTGTTTATATCAATTATTTGAGGAAAAGGAAAAAGGAAAGAATATTAAATAAAATTTTAGTTTGCATTTTCTCAAATTTGTAGCATTATAATAAATAAACAAGTTGCTTGTGAATACTTACAAATTCACTATTTTTTATTAGTCTGAAAACTAAAGAGAAACTACCAACGAACAAAAACAATGTAAGGTTAGGAATAAACTTTATTCTAAAATGTCATCATTTAGGAAACACGTACAGCTATGCATATACTATTAAAAAGACTAGTAAGTAGTAACTATATCTTCTTATTTATTTTTTTTTTATAAGCACTCGTAACTTGTCTTATTTGCTTTATTATAATCGTAATTCTTTAAATTCATTAGAGAATTACTTCGTTGTTGATGGTTTTCTTTAAAAAATAAAAAATAAAAGATTATCTTCTTGGTGATATTTTAGTTAAAGATATAGTGTGTTTGACAGAGAGGGGAAAATAGAGTAGAAATAAAAATAATGACGGAAAATAGATGAAAAATAAAAAAATGAAAAAGATATTAACAGAATGAATAAAAATAAGAGTTTAATTTCTATAAATAAGTATAAAAGAGTTTTACACTTTTAATTACAACTTTTTATCTATATAATTTTTAAATCATTAATTAATAAAGTCAACAAATTTACTATACATAATAATATTGTAAATATACATATAAATTAAACTTTAAAAAAGATTAAATATAAATGAGTCTCACACCTTTTAAAATTATTTGCTCCTTATTTCTCTTCTTCCCTATCTATCAACTTAATTGTATTTATCCTTAAGTAATTCTATCATACCATACAAGAGGATGAAGCTAATTATAGTTTTTTCACTATCCATTTTTTACTCTGTAAGTACTGTAAATTTTTCTATCCATCACAAGCATTATGATTCGTATTTGTCACTTACCGTTTTTTGGCTTTTTGCTACGTCATAATTGAACAAACCTCTTTTCAGTTAGACAAGCTTTATTTACTCATTATTAACCAAGACTTATTTTGTCATTTTTTTTATCTCTCGAAAACTAAAATGAATCAATATGTTGTGTCACTCATATAAGACAAATTAAGTTTTTTATTAAGTTAAAAATAGTTCCTTCCTTAATTAAAAAATGCTTAACATAAAAAGTGATTATTTTTGTGACAATAATTTACCTATATATAGTTATATACATTGTAAAGTATTAATTAGTCTCATAATTAGGAAATTTCAAAAAGAGAAAGATTTAAGCACTTTAATTTTCTCTCCACCGCGTGTATCACGACCTATGGTGATTGGTGAGTACACATATTGATATAATGTCTTACACGTATAAACCTTGTGGCTCCAGTTGTTGTGGAAATTTCTAGCAATAAAGGAACTACGAACCATTAATTGCAAACCTATAACATTTGTACATTGCTTCGATGTACATGGATCCACCTTATACGTGGCTGTTCAGTTCTGTACATGCAGTTAATTGATGGGTCCAAAGATGAAAACAAAATAATTACAATATTTTATGAAAAAATTATACTCATGTCATAGTAAAAAAAAATGAAATATATATATATATACTTTATAAATTAAAAAGGTAAAATAATAAAATTAATAATCTTGTAAAAAGAAATTGGTGTGGGCCATGAACATGAATCCGACTTGTAGATAAGTTTATTAACTAATTTTTTAGCTAAGGCTTCCTTGATCATAGGAAATTAAACTAAATCCAACAATGTTGAACTCTAAATTGAAAATGTAACTTTAACTTTATATGTATGTTAATGTTAGTTTATGATAAAAGTGTTGATAGAGATGTCTAATTATACAAATGTATACTATATTTGATCCTCTTATACTTGTTTTTACATCAATAACCCTGCTTTGATTTAGTCCAAATCTTTGGTAATAATGTAATAAATAAATAAGGGAAGAAGGTACATATAGAGAAACAAGCCTGCATAGGTGAAAATTAAGAAAGGTGTGACTTACATGGGAAGCAACAAAATAGGCGATCATGTTAAGGGCGATTCCCCACCAAACAGTTCCAAAAATGTAGCCAGAGAGGTTTTGTGTGCGTCGCAGATGGCAAACAGAATGATAAATTTTGGGAAGGTATTGGAATAGAAATATAATTAAGAACACTGTCATCACTAGCGTCACTGAACCTTTCTCCAACAATGAGGGGATTGCCACCCAAAGCAAAATCTGAAAATCAAATCAAACAAATTTAATTTGAAATTCTCCACATCAATAATAATCAATATAACTCAAACAAAATATTGCCTTATCTAGTTTAGTTTGATTTTTTTTTTAATTTTCTTAAAAATAGTTTTTATTTTCAAATTTTTAAAATTTAGAAATTATGTTTGTCTTTAATTGTTATTTTCTGTTTTTGAAAAATAAAAATATTTGATTTAATCAATTTTAATAAAATATTATAAAATTTTTATGTATATAATTTAAAATATCTTTTTATATTTTTTTGGTTATAATTATAACATTGTTTTCACCTGATTTTAGTTTTTAAAAATGATATAAAATAACTTCTTTTTTTGTTTTCTGCTTTTATTTGGTTTTTAAAGCAATAAAACATTATCAATAAGAATATAATTAAGTATTGTTACTTCATGTATTTGAGGCCAGATATACTTGTGTTAGAGCTTTGAATTTTTAGTGCAAAATTTACTTATTACGGTTCCAAAAGTACTGTATGTAATTTGTCCAATTATAATTAAAGTTTCGTTTCCATCATACATAAAAAGGATTAACATTAAAAATTATACATATCATTAAAATAAAACTCTAACTCTAATGTTCAATAACACATTTCAAAACTTACCAAAATTTAATATAAGTTTTTTTATAAATTTTATCGTGCACTCTAAAGAACAAATACACCAAGCTAAAAATGAACGCCTAATATGCTAATAGCATGTTAAGTAATATATAAGTTCAAATTTTAGTTTTATCAATAATGTTTACTAAAAGTAAAATTTGATTTTAATTTGGTTGCTAACTAATTTTTTTAGATGAATAATGACATCCTTTTTATTTATATAATATTAATAACGTACCCTATGATTTATCATACCCTCAGAAAAGCAAGCACTCTTTGATTAGTTTTTTATACTCCATAGCCTCATATTTTCTGGTTTTTTAGTGTATATAGCATCTCCTTGTTGTTTTTTTTTTCTTAGTGTTCTTCCCCTCTTGCAAGTAAAGGTAATTCTTGAACAAAATAAATCAAACATTCAATAATGAACAAAGGGCAGATGACAAATATACGTACTATGTTATCAGTGAGTTGCAATTGCAATTATTCATAGCCACGAATAAATTGTTCCAATGAAAAACATTCAATCAATTTTGTACAGATATTTTAGGGGACCACGCTATATCTATGGCATAAAAAATTCTAATCAGACAATGAATCGAGTTGGCTGTATCTAAATTTGTGGCTCCCATATTGGTTTAATGTAACGGACTGTAACATATTTTGCTGTTCTTTTTTTGTAATAATACACTTTCTAGCAACAAGCAACGCATGTTATGTAGATCAGCACATACAAGTGCCGTGTTTTACCTTCTAAGAATAATGACAAAAATCTCTCTTCAAATTTTCCTTTTGGTACAATACGCAAACAATTAAATGGAAGAAAATGATAACCAGACACACAAATAAAATGTTTGATAAAATAAAAAACATTTAATATTTATACAAACTTTTATTTATATAATTTTTAAAATATTGTTCAGTAAAATTAACAAATTTATTATATATAAATTATTGTAATTAAATATCAATATAAATTTTTTTTATATTGAAAATATATAATTGTTTTTCTCAGATAAATAAAAATAGATAGAAAACTTTTGACTTTTTGTGGATGGTTAATTAATTTCTGCAAAGAACACGTGCTTAGGTTCATGTAGTGTTTCTTGTTAGGTAGGTTGATAATTTATTTTTATTTTTTTACTTTTATGTTCAATTAGTTAGGATACAATCACATTTGCAATGTGTGGCTAGCTGCAAAAATTACTAAACTAAGAGACAATGAGCCATGAAAATTAAGGACAACTTTTCAAAATGAAAATAAGCATATGATTATGTATATATAAAAAATTTGAGGAAAATAAAAATAAATCTGATATATACAATTTAGCAGGAAATTAATGAGATTAAGAGATTGAAGAGTGCATTTCAAGTTTTCTGATCTTTCTACAAGATAATATTTTGGATGTACTCTCAATTAGTCTTTATCTGAAAATGTAACATAGTTCCAACAAGTTTTTGATCCTTCCTTACAATAGAAGCATGTTGAATTCAGTTACATCCAAATTGAGAAACATTGAGTTTTTTTTCTCAGGTTATGAAAATAATTGAGTAAAGAACAGTTTAAATAAAACCATCTTCACACAATACACTTACAAAACATATAATCCAAATCATAAAAAAAAACTGATAGTCCCAAATAAGAAACATCACATGCAGGTTAATTATTGTTGGCTAGCTATCATGAAAGTCTCCATGCAAAATTACACAGTCACAGTACATCACATACACCTGTCGCCATCTCCTTCAATGCCCACTAATATATAAATACCAAACAACGAACTTTCTTCTCTCGATTCAACTTTATGCAAAAATAATAATACTTTTTTCCCCAAATACCACTCATAACATGACAAAACTCATAATCAATGAGATGACATAATCAATTATTATTTTTTAACATCTAACTTCGCTTTACAAACTATCCAATACATCTTTTGGAGGGGAAAAAATTATCCTCTGAATGTTAAACGATCCAGTCATACAAATACGTACTTCAACATATTTGTCATAATTTCAATCAATGAATTTTCATTTTAAACGTGATAAATTTTTATTTTATATAAAAACACTCTTTAATATAATCAAGTTTTATATAATGTAACAATTGAATATAATTTTATATCATTTAAAAAAATTAATATAAAAATACTCTTTAATACAATTCATTCTATTTAGGAAAATGTGAAAAAATAATTATTTTTAATATGATTTTAAAAATTAAAAATGCTTTTTCTATCAATACAGTATTTTTATTCCTACAATTAAACGAAATCATTCTTTTTTAAAATAAATAATGCACATTATAACGTCATCCCATGACACATTATCCTATGTAGTAGATTTAGTAATTTTACGATAATCATCTTAAACAATTGTACAGTTAAGTTGATGATATAACACTAGTAGTATATTAAATTCTTCTCTTTCTTACATCATTTTCCTTTATTGTCTTATTTTAATTATGATGAATATTGATTCTCTAACCACTCAAACAATAACTTCACCCATTGCACATCTTTAAAAGCATATTAACTGATTAATGCTTTAGGACATTGATTAAAACAACTCACACGATTTTAGTGCAATCCTAAAACAATTTTTAATAACCAAAAAACATTTTGATTCTTTAATTTGTTATTGGATAAGAACTTGTTTACACTTGTACATGCATGATTTGGTCTAATAATAATGAGGAGGAATGAAGTAGTATGATGAGGAAGAGTAACTGTTAAAATTACTTCATAAAAGTAATAATAATATAATAAATTTCTTACCTGAGGTAAAGGAAGAATAACGAACAAGTCAAAAAAGAATCCGGTCCGTGACTTGAGATACCCAAGCGCGACGGAGCGCGGCCGCGTGTCTCTGAGTCCGGTGGAGGCTCCGGCGGAGGCGGCGGAGGCGCCCAAGCCAAACGTGCGTTTGGCCATCTTCATTCTCAACACCATGTTCCACACGTGCAGCGCGTCCGTCATGCACCGCAGCACCGTCACGCTAACGGCGAGCCAGCCGTCAATAAAGACACACATGCACGAGTCACTAACGGAGAGCGCGTAGAAGAATAGAGGGTCGACAAAGAGCCCCGCGGCGCACACTAGCAGGAACACCCTGTTCCATTCCTGGACCCACTTCGCCCTCGGGTCCAGCACCCTCCCCAAAGCCCCTCCACCGTTCCGCCGCACTCCTCCGCACGCCGCCGCTAGCCCCCACCCTCCGCCGCAGCGATCGGTCTCGTCGTGTATTTGTTCTCCCTCCTCGTCCTCCTCCGTGTCCTCGTCTGAGGTTGTGGTCGTGAAGTCGGGCACGTGCGTGGCACGTGACGAGACTTCTTGCTCTGTTATGGTTGTAGCCATGGTGGTGTTGAGAAAAATATGACTGAAAAACCAAAATTTTCAGGAAAAAAAAAATAATTTTTGACCTAATGAACTAAAGTTTATAGTTTTCCAAGACAAGAATTCCAAAGTAATAAAGGTGTTTTTTTTTTCTTCAATGGAGGTTGGTGTTGAGATTAAAGCTATCCCAAGCAACACACACTTTGTTGTTCTTGATTTGGGGTAGGCTTTGGTTTTGAGTGAGTGAAATGGCGAGAGGAGAGGGAATGATTGGATTGGGATTAGTATGGAATATATGTGCAGTATTCTGACACACAGCATGAGAATTGAGAAGTGAAGTTGTTCTATAGTGTAGCCATGCGTGCTTGGTTGTTTGTAAGAGGCCCACACATTATTATAGGAAGATAACGTGGAGATTATTATTAAGTATTTTGAATATATATAGTATTGCAAAGAAATTTTGTTACAACTTGTCCTTTCCTATCAAAATTTATTTCTGGGTCCTGTGTTAGGAGTATAACAGTAGCAAAGGAATTGAGAAGTTAATAGTTCATTTAAGTTATAAAACAGTTTTACATCACAAAAACGTACTATTAGTACGACATTTTAAAAATTTATTATAGAAGTAAAGAAATTTTGGTTTGTGATTGGATTTCCGTACCTTGTTTAATAATAATTGTTTTTATTTAATATATAATTGATATGTATATTTCATGTTTAAAATGTGTTGAACTATTTTTAATCGGTAGGTTTTGTGTATAACTATCGTGAACAATAACAATTTTTAATACAAGATTTGAATTCAAATTAAACCTCGATCTCGTTAAGATGAAAATTTTTCATATTAGTTTATTCATGAGTTTAATTTTGTGGTTACTAAACATTGCGCTACATAATTAATTTGTTTATTGGTGCTTTGTTGAAAAAATTCCTTAGTTGCTCTACTACTACTAATAACAATAATTACATTTTTATATTATTATTTATTGAAAATGTACATTTATTTTTAAGAACTCTTCTAAATTTATGTTTAATTTGACCGCTTTTTTCGAAACCAAAAAATAAAATTCAACCAAATGTTACCATGATATGCATTGTATGATCTTTTAAAATAAAAATGTTAGAAACAAAATCTTAATTTTATTATTGATCAATACATATGAAAATTACAGAAGCATGAGGGACATTCGTTGAGTAAGAACCGAGTGTAATAAAATTTTATGATTTTTAATAAATTTTAAATAATAATAGTAATATAAAGTGTATTTGAAAAATGAATTAGAAAATATGTCAATATATTAATATAACTGTATATATATCCATTTCCTATGTTTTCTATCTTTTTCTAAACTATAAAAGTTTTAAACATTCTGAGTGGTATCTTGGAATCTCTCTTATAGAGTCCATTTATGATGACCTTCTAAAAGAAATGATTGGAGGAGATTAAATAAGCCTCTGCCTTAGTCAACCTAAGGATTGAGGGGCCAGAAGTTAGAAAATAATTTAAACTTGGAATTGTTTATTTGAGTCTTGTGATAAAGAAGGAAAAGCAGTTTTTGGTATATATATATTCAAAGGTTGTTTCATCTAAAATTTTTCATAAATACGATCATTTGGACCAATTGATTCTGTAAAACATATATATATATATATATATATATATATATATATATATAGAGGATGTCAAAATTCAACTTTTATTTGGTGATCAATCTTCGTTCTAATATTGAAGGGATTTTTAATATTCTTCCTCTATATAGTTCTCCTCTTCGATGGTTTGGGAGGAAAGTACGAGCAACAAGTAATAAAGTTTAGCAATGATTATTGGGCTGACGATTCTACTATTAAGAATTATTTTCCTAAAATTTATATGAAGTTTTAAGTCATAATAATGCATTGCCTACACATGAAAATCAAATAATTAATCGGGTTTCGTGTTGATTGGAAATGACGAACGATATTTAGAAATGTCACTGGCGGTTTATTAGTGCAAGATGTTTACCGAAGGTGTATTCAAAAGTGTTAGCTAATTTGAAGGTTTAATTTTTGCTTTTTCTTTATGTGTTTTACAACTGATTTACTAGTAATTAAATCTTACTCCAAAAGAAGGTACTATCTCCTATTTCTTGTCATTACTATACCACCTAAATAAATAATTTATCAAAATTAAAAAATAGTTTAATTAAAAATATATGTTAACTTTATATTCTTTTCAAAATTTTCTTCAATTTAATGTTTTAAAATAATTTATATTTTAAGTGAGAAAATAGGACTATTTATATTTTCCTTAATTATTGAATAAAGAGCAATGCATTTAACAAAATATTTTTTCATCAAGCAAAAGATAATACATAAAATATTATGAATTAAGTTTTATAAAAATAATTAATCATTATAAAATTTGAATCGTATAATACGAATAGAAACTGATAATAATAATATAAACATGAACTTATTTGTGTATACATGTTACAGTTAAAAAAATCAAAATGATAATTTTATTATTTTGGTAGAGTGATCAACAAAGAAAAGGAGAAATTGCAGTACTTTTATTATTTTGGTAGAGTGATCAACAAAGAAAAAGAGAAATTACAGTACTTTTAACTGGCCCAATAATATTGTTGCATAACAGTGTTATTCTTCATTCTTATTATTTGTTTTTTTTTTATATATAAATCTAATTGTTAAAATTAATTATTTATTATAATATTAAATTTCATAAAAATGAATCGTATATATGAAAAACAAGTATTTTATACTTACTTTATACATATGAGTATGAATTCACTTATTCCAATATAAGTATAAAATATTTATTTTTCATCTTTATTAGTTATTTTCTAGAAATCTAATAATTATAATGAGCAACTAATCTTTTTTTCCTAAATCAATATAATATTATTAAGAATAGCAAAATAAAGAGTTAAACTTAGAGGTGTCAACCATTCTTTATAAATCATAAACAATGAAGAATTCATAACTCACTAAGCAAAAAGATAAGTTGTCAAATTTAAAACATAATTTCATATCCAAGAACTCAATTAAATGGCTAAGAGAACACCGTTTGTATCCAACGGTTGATCCTTGAAAATTAATGCATTATTTGCCTTCCAAATGTGTCAAAGCCCAATAAATCAAACAAACAACTAAGCTTGAGTCCTAGCTTTGTTTTTGTGGACCAATTCCCAGAATTGATAACAGTGAACTCAAATCATTATTTAATACTGTAGAGATCTCCTACCAAGCACATAATTTATCCCACAATAGCGACAAGAACAAACAATGAAAGAACAAGTGAACCTTCATTTCCACTAAGTCATTACATAGAACACAAACAATGATAACCGACTTTAATCCATTTCAGCAAGTTATCTCTGGTTGGCATTTGATTCTCATACAACCTCCAAGCTAAGCATTGCACCTTTAGAAGAACCCCCTTTGCCCACAAACAGTTGTAAATGTCATCCTTTAGGGAATCCGAAGCAAAAGACTATACCTTATAAGCAGACCTGACAGTGTATGTGCCAGACTCATATGCCACCCAAACCCAGCTATCTGGCACCCCTCCAATAATATATGTTCTTCAATTTACATATTAACTCATCTAACTTCTCCTCCCACACAAATAATCTAGGATATTCTTCACACAATCTCTTATCGCATAACCACTGGTCCTGCCAAAATAAAATTTGATTCCCATCCCCCATTTTGCGGTTTATATTGTGATCCTACCAACCCTATTGCCACTGCTCTGACCTGCCTATGGATTGTAAGTTCACCACCATCATGAACATTGACTCCCATGCCCCATCCATTCCCCATTTGACTTCCTATACCTTGACTTCAGGATTTATACCCATAACACTTCACTCTCCACCTTCAATCTCCAATGCCATTTACTTAATAACGCCATATTAAACATACACACATCCTGCAATGTCAAGCCCTCTTCCTCCCTAACCCTACACACTTTATCCCACAACATTTAGTGTACCTTCCAACTCCCCTCACATCCCCCCAATAAAAAGGTTTTGAAATAAATTCAATTTTTGTAATAATTCCTTTTGGGGCCTTAAAAAAAGAAAGAAAATAGATAAACAATGCTAACAACATAAATTTGATTAGCACAACCCTTCTTGCCAACGATCAATATTTATTCTCTCGTGCGAGCAACCTATTTTGAATGACAAAATCAACAGGATTCTACATGTCACTCCTTGATGGGTAATTCCCAATTGACAAACCCAAATACTTGAAAGACAAGGACCCTTGTCTACAATTTAACGATTGAGAAGCACATCGGATCCATGTTTATGGAACATTGATTCATCAATATGACTTATGTAAAAGTTTACCTTCAACTCAAATATAAGCTCAAAATTTTGCAGAACAACTTTTCATTGCTTCCACAAATTCTTAATCCCTCTTAGACGACAAAATAGTATCATCAACAAATTTACAGATAGAGACACAAACTCTATCAACCCTTACCTTGTACCTTTGCCACAAACCTAGTTCACTGCAACCAGTATCAACTGACTCAGCCCCTCTACAACAATAAGGAACAAAAATGGTGAAAGTGGATCACTCTGTTGTAGTCTTCTACCTAAACCAAACTCCTTCGTTGGGATCCCATTTAGCAACACAAACTACCTTATTCAACCCACACATTCCTTAATCCATCCTAGCTACTTAGTACCAAAACCCATCATTTTCATTACCTCTTATAGATACCACAATTGACAAAATCATATAAATTTTTCAAAATCTACCTTTAGATCCCATTTCCTTTCACTACCTTCGTGCATCCTCCACCACTTCACTAACTGTCAGCACTTCATCAAGAATCTAGCGACCTCTAATGAAAACTGTTAGCGACTCAAATACTAGAGAATGCATGACACATGCCAACCTTTGGCGAAAACCTTCGCCAACACCTTATAAATGCATCCAACTAGAGAGATTGAATTGTAATCCCCAGCTAACTATGGGTTCACCTTCTTTGGTATCAAAGCTATAAAATAACTATTGGGACCCCTCGTGAGGTTACCATTCAAATGAAATTTAGCAAAAAAAGGCCAAAAAGTCCTCCTTTAATGAGTATCAAAATTCTCTAATAAACTTGAAGTTGTACTTATCTGCCTCGACACTCTTATCATTGTCACACTCCCAGATTGCCTATTTTAATTCCAACTATGAGAATGACCTTTCTTGTTGCTAAAAATGGGCCTTGAAATGATCATGCACCAACTCCTTCAGTTCCTCCACCTCTCCCACATGCTCCCTATACCAACTCCTTCAGTTTCTCCACCTCCCTTAAACCCAATCCTAAAATTTATGTATTTCTTCTTCTTTTCACAATTGAACAGTGAAAAAAAAAAATTCTTACCATTTCCTTCCCGCAATCACTAAACCAATGACTTTTGGCTCTCCAAAGAACATTGCCTCTGAATCCATAACTTTAGGCTCCCTAATTTTTGCCTTCTCGTTTCTTTACCAATGTTTTCTAGACCATCTTCCTCTTCTTTAATGTCTAACTCATGAATATTAACCCTTTCTTTCTTAATATGTTTTTTAAAATCTCTAAACACTTCCTTATTCCATACACAAATCTCGCCTTTCAACAGTTTTAGCTTCTTCTTTAGCCCAAATGTTTTCCTCCCTTGCATTCTCAATTTACCCACTTTGTCTCCACAAACACGTTAAATCGTTTATTATCAAACCAAGAATTTAAAACTAAAAAAGGTTTAGGCCTAATTTAACACTTCCCCCGAGATCATTACCGGACAATGATCTAACATACTTCATGGTAGTCCCCAATGCTTCACATCACCCCACTCCCTTATAAAATTTTTTGACACAAATTTTTCCAACCTGCTCATTATATTCCCGTCATTTTTGGACCAAGTAAATTTTCTTCCACACAACTGCAAATAAGATAATCATGCCCCTTCAATGAAATCGTTAAAAAATATCATCTCCTCCTCCCTATTAGACCCCTTCACACCTTTCTCTCCTCCTCACTCCAAGTTGAACTAAAGTCTCCCAAAACGCACCAACTTCCCTTTCCCTTATCCTCCATTCATCCAAGTATTTCTGCCCAACACTGAGCTTTTCCATCCAATCATATGGAGTATACACATTCAAAAACCTTTTAATCAAATTCTTTCCTTGCCAATATCCTGACAACCCTGCAAAATGGTTACCCTTAAAACACTGTTTTCTTAAATTGTGAAACATCTCACATAACCAACAACCCTCCCGAGTTTTTAATAGATGGCTTATAACACCAATCGTCCTCCAACTTACCCATAACTATTGACAAAGTTCTGCACTATCCCTTCCATTTTTATTTGTTGAAGGCATATTATTTTAGGTTTTTGTTCCTAAATTAGCTTCTTCACATTCCATTTTTTAACCCTCCCTTCAAACACTTTTATATTCAACATAATTGCCTTCATGGACATTCCTTACTATCCCCACTCCTTCAAGTACTCCTATCTCTCATTTCCAATCCTCCTAACTGCTTAGTTGTGTTCATCCTTTTTCTGTAAGATATTCCTAACTTTTGGCCTATCTCCCACATTCGTCTAGCTAACTCCTCCGCCTAATCTTAATTATTAGATTTTGAAAAAATGAATATATATATATATATATATATATGAGGATAAAATTAGTTTCTTATTCACTTTTGAAGTAAATGGATTCTCTCCCTCCCTCCCTCTCTCTATGTATATATATAATAAATTCAACATCGATGATTGTATTAATTATTAATAAAAAGCTTTCTTATGTAGACATTTTAAATATATTTTGTGTTTTCTTTTAATCTTGATAGGAATTTAAGATATAATGTAAATATTTACAACAATTCATACAATTTTTCAACTAATCCATAGGTGAACTACTTAATATCTAATTTGTGTTTTAATGCATGGTTATTCTATAAATGTGAGCATTGAATTGACAATTTTTTTTTACTAAGATAGACAGTTTAAATTTAATTTTTTATTTAAATGAGTTCCAATATTTGTAATATGTTATTATTGTGGTTCCCAATCAATAATTTTTTCCTCAACTGCTTCTCTCTTTTCATTTGATATTTGCAATCTCCATTCAACCAAGCAAAATATTCATGTGAGGGATTCCCATTCTTGATAGGATGGAATAAGTTTAATGCATCATTTCCCTTTCCCTGTTCCAAAATAACAAGAATCCAATTGTTAGGCAATAACACTCATGTGGTATCAACCATGTACCTTCACACTTTTACTCATTAATATGCATATATCACTTCCTCTATTATTTCTTTCATTTCTCACTACTACAAAAATTAGTTTTCAGAACGGTTAAAATTGACTTTTAAGATCGATTGTACAACTGTTACCTTTCTGGGAGATGTTAAAAGTTGCAACTTTTAAGATCTGTTGTAACCGTTCTTAAAAGTGACACTTTTAAGAAAGACTATGTTTACACTCGATCTTAAAAGTGACACTTTTAAGAACCATTGCGAACAATAACCGACGCAGCGACTGAAACACAAGCACGAATCCTCATAGCCATTACCATATGTTTTTGCTGAAACGCAAGCGCGACGGCACAAAGATGTGAGCACGATGGTGTGAGACACAAGCGTGGTGCGAGATGCAAGCACGATGGTGTGAGATGCGAGCGTGACGTTGCGCGAAGCAAACATGGTAGTGCGAGACGCAACCGCAGCGGTGTAAGATGTGAGTGTGACGTTGTGAGACTGCAACTGTGTGAGACCTAAGCACGACGATGCGACGAGTGGCGGCCTGAGTAGCAGCAGAGCAAACGACAAGAGCAAATGGCGAACGATGAGCAAGAGAGAATCGGAAACACAGAGAGCACAAGAAACTATGGGAAATACAAGTGAATATTTTAATTTAAAATGAACAATAGGTGTCTCTGTTGGATCTATTAAAATTTTCACAGGTCTTTGCAGATATGTTAAATTTTAACAAGTTTGAAAAGATACTTTTCTGATCTGTTCCTAACGTAACCACTCTTAAAACATTTATAATAATTACAAAATTACCACCATGTTCTTTTTAGAACAAGTTCTTTGTAACTAATTAGAAAAGTCGTTTTTAAAACTGATTTTTCTAGTAGTGTCTTTTTAATTATCATATTTATGGAATATTTTTATTCTTAGTTATCCATCATTTTCAAAGTTAATATATTAATTTAGTTAAGGATACATTTATTACCTACTGGCCAATAATAGGTGAATTTTTTATTAAAAAATATTTCAAAATTTATTTTTACAATGTAATTTAATTAAATTTTCTTAAAATCATAAATTTTAATGATTTAATTAGTTAGTTACTTCAATTTAACAAAATGTTAATGTTAAAAAGAAACAAAAACATTGTTTTTGGTTGGCAATAACATTTGGAAATAAAAAATTTAAAGCATAGTTTTAAAAATCGATTCAAATATTAATCCCATTAAGGTACTGAGTCACTTGATTAATGGCCGAACAATGAATCATTTATTAACTCGCATGATCGAGTGTATATTAAAAAATATATAAAAAAGTTATATCTATATTAAAATAAACAAAAAAAATCACCATTTGTAAACAAAATCTTAAATGTTTAAAATAATTAAATATATATATTCTTAAAACACAGCAAATTGAACATATAATATTGAAATCAAATCAACAATCACATAATAATAATAATAAAGTAAATTTTACCATATGAAAAAAAACATAAAATAATAAAAAAATATAATAACAATATATTAATTAATTAAAAATAAAATAATTTTATTAATTAAAAAAATTAAATAACCTAAACTAGATCATCTATCCAACTAGACGGAATCATTAGTTCAGATAAAATTATGTTAGATCACACCAAATTAATGAAATAATGGGTTCATTAATATTAATTCGTCATGATCATATCACCGGCCGGTTCCATGTCAACCAGTAGAACCAATGACTGATGCCTTAATACATGCAATTAATTTCGGTGTGCCAAATGTCCCCCAACTCATACTCTTTGATTCTGTGCATATTGCAACAAAAAGGGCCAAAAAACTGCAATATTAGGTGATGACAAAACATGCAGAATCTTAGATTCCTAGGCAATTTTTTTGCTGTCCACCAAATTGTTTAGGGATAAAAATAGTTTGTTGGAAAGGAAAAAAATTTGTTATAAATAATTTTTCAAAGATTATTAATAAAAATATTTTTTTAATAAAAATAAACGTAACTTCCAATTATAGAAGGTGTTAATTTAAATTTTGTATAAAAAACAGAATAATAATTCCTGATGGTTTATACTTTGGAACCCAGAGCCATTATTATTTGAGCAAAAGTTAGAGAGTTTTACATTTATATACACTGTCATATGTACTTCTGTACGCAAACATGTAAGTTTGATTCATGTATTACATTGTTTTATTACTAATACGAGGTGATAATATAAATATTACTATATGTTTATTATTAGATATTTTCTAAAATATTTGCCTTCAATATTTTCTTGAAAAAAGATTTTTTTTTCTTTGAATATTTTTTTATTTTAGTCTTAGAATTTTTAATTTCTATTTTCCAAAAACAATTGTCACTAAAATATAATAATGATATAACATTTTAATAATCGATTTGACTTCTCTTTCATACAAATTCTTTCTAAGTGTCCCTTGTGTGTAATTTTGTTAATTCTTTTTCTTTTGTACAAAACGAAACAATCAATAAAATAAGAACGAATAACCAAGATTATTTTACACAAGAGACGTGTAGGAAGAATTTATATAGAAGAAAAACCAAATCTCTCAATGACTTATCAAAAAGATAATCAAATGTATTATTTTTAAATAATTTATTTTTTAATCACTTACAAACTTCTTTGTTTTATGTCATAATTAAATTATTTGAATGAATGAGTTAAAAACATAATTTTGCTATAAAAAGTACTTTCTCCGCCTTTATTATAAGATCCTTAAAAACCTATGTCCCTTAAAGAAAAGTTGTTAGCCAGATTAAGTGATTGTATTAAATATGTAAATTATAGATACTATTAATTTAAATTTATTCCTATTTTCTCTTTCTATTTAATTATTCTCATATAATTAATTAATTAATTAATCTGTCAAGTGAAAAAAAGTTACTTTTATTAAGGAATATATATATATATATATATATATATATATATATATATATATATATATATATATATATTCTATTAGTTGGTTAACCGGATAAGGATAGTTTTTGAAGAAAATAATTAATAGATCTAGAACTTAATAGATTCTTATGAAAAAAGATTAAAAAAAAAAATTCTTATATTAAAGTACAAAGGAAGTATATTGGAGAACTATTCTTCTTGCACTCTTTATTGACGTAATAAATTAATTAACTATCCATTAAAGTTGTTTAATTAATATAGCTGCTAAAAAAATAAGGAATAAAAACAAAATAGTCGATTGGTAACATGGTTAAAATCAAATAATTTTTTTCTAAGGATCAAAAATAAAATTTAAAGGTCCAAGATAAAATAAGTTAACTTTTATTTTTTTAGGATCAAAAGTTATTTAATCCAAAATATTTTTTATTAATAATCTATATAAATTTATAGTTTATCATATTATATATATATATATATATATATATATATAACTTTGTTTTATTAATTATTTTGTATACTCCATCATTAATTATTTTCTTCAAAAACCACACTTAGCAAATTAAACAATTAACAAACTATAGTTTTAATAATAAAAGCAAGGTTGTATAATTGACCTTTCGACTTTTATTAATAAAATATATAATAAGTTTGACAAAGGTGTAAAAAAAAAAAGAGAGAATCTTTTTTTATTTTAAGAGTAAGTATAAGAGACTTCTACATCTTTAACATTTATTTTTTTATATCTAATGATTAAAATTACTTATTCATTACAACCATTAAATTTTAAAAAAATGAATAATGAGAGAATAAATAGTAAGTCTCTTATATTCTTATTAATTAGATCAAATATAAGGGTACATTTATCAATCTATCTATCTTTCTCTCTCTCTCTCTCTATATATATATATATATATATATATATATATATATATATTCATGGATTAAAAACACCATTCTAAAAAATATAGGCATAAAAATGTAATATTTTAATGTTTGCTATTTAACTTTTTATTTTCTACCTTTTATTCCTATGGTAAAGAGTGAAAAAGTTAAATTCTCATGAAAATATTGAAAGTTACTTATAAATACATATAACTTATATATTTTATTTTATTTAAATTATTTTAAATTCAAAAACATTTCAAATAATATCAAAATATAATAAAACACAATTTTAAATTTATCCATATATAATATTTCTAGTTTTATTATTTATAGAATGAGATTTCTATAAATATAATATCAAAACTTCAACCAAACATCCCTAAGAAAATATTAAAAAATGTAAACTCTTTATGTTGGATAATTGAGTGATGAAATAACATATATTCAACTAAAACTGTATATTTGAGAAAATACTCATACATAATATTCTAATGTAAAAAAATCCCAAATTGATCAAGAATAAAATTGAGAAAAATTAGATAATATTTTAGTTAATAAAATAAATTGTAATATTTTTTTTCTTAGGGCATCGTTGGGCTGAAAGTCCAAGAGTGACTAATCCTACGAGATACTAATAACTATTTAAAGGGCTATCTTTTAACTGTGTTTTCCCGTTCTGAACACATGTATATGAAGGATATTTATCTACTTTTTTGTTTTTTTTTTTTAACAGCAAGTTATCTACTAACCTTCTTACATGTTGGTAATTATAATATCTTTTTAAATACAAAAAGAAAAATTACACATTTATAATAGTAAAATATACGCATCCTTATGAATACTTAGAGGACACTTAATTACATGTTTTTATCTCATAAATGGGGTGTTGTTCCTTGCTATTTATAGCCAACGATTTGAACTTAAGCATGAAATGTTATTGGTTGAAAACACTATTGTTACTGGTTTAAATTTTTTTAAATATAAATTTGGGCGAGTACATACGTCATTTAATGTTTTTCTCCTAATTTTGTTATTTTTAATAAATTTAAATTAATATTGAGTAAATTTGTTAAAATATTTTATAAAAAAAATTACTTAAATAGAATAACTATTTTAATATTTTATATGTTTGGTTAAAATTATAAAAAAAAATAAAAATAACTTATTTTGATAAATTACTGTAAATACTTTTTTTCAAAATAAGTTGATGCAAAAAATGTTTTGTGAAAAACACAGAGCTGATTAATTTTTTTAAAAAAATATTTTTATAATTACAATCAAACATTAAAAAAAATAATTTTATAAAAATTAATTATAAATAAATCATTTATTTAAAAATTACTTGTTTTTTAACCTAACAAACTCACCTAATAATTTGATGGATATTTTTTATACCTTTATAATAAAATTCATTTGCTGATAAAAAAAATTGAACTTTGAAAATATCTTGTTATCTTGCGAATTCTTTATTTGTTACATTTCTTATAGGCCATACTAGAGGAGTAACATCATCTAAATTTATTTATATAATTATTGGTGGTGTCATATTCACACTCCTTTATTAAATTTTGTCATAATAAATCATTTACTTTTTTTTTTCTTTTTCTTCTACTTTTTAATGAACAAAACAATATTGGATACATAAATTTCTTCTCCTATAATAAAAAAGGATAAATTAATTCTTTGTATTGTACAAGATATTAGAATACATATATATATATATATATATATATATATATATATATATATTAATTATATTATGTGTGCAATCTAGATTTGTTTTAGAATATACAAGATGGATATAGTTAAAGTCGTGAAACTGTTTAGTTAAGAATACTACTGTATAGCTAAATTTACAACACACTCCTTTATAAAATTGTTGATGAATTTATTTTATATACATGAGTTGTAGCTCTTTATCTGTTCATATGTGTTTTGGCATTTACTTTCTTTTCGTAACTTATCGGAAGAAATCTATTATGCTTTTCCACTTTTTTTAATATAATTTTTCTACTTATAAAAAAAATTTTGCTGTGTGCAAAAATTCTCCCACATTGACATTTTGAATTTAAATAAATGGCAATAATTTTAACATGTTATTGATAAGTGACAATAAAAACGCTTTCTTGCTATTTTCCAAAATTTTCTAATACTTTTAGACATTCTGCTATATTATTATATAAACTAAATGTATTCGTTTTAAATATATAGGAAAAAAATTATCGAGTCTGGATTTGTTTTAAAAATATTAATAGCGTAGTTGATTTGTTAAAAAAAATTATATTTTATAATGCAAATACTTATTACATGTTTAATTTAAAAAACAAACATGAAATAAGACAAAAATAAGATGAAGGACACATATGCATGATAAAAAATATATTAAAAAATTGTCACTTAACTAGCTTACCACAAATTAGTATCCCACACAGAAAACTTTATTTAAAAGCAAAACATGACAAATTTTTTTGTTTCTCCCCTCGGCATCCACCACAACCTTTTTGCTGCCTCCTCTTTCTCAATCTTAACATTCTCTTTTGTATCCTCACTAAAATTATTTGTAACTTGATTCGACAGAAAGACATAACAAAACTTTATAACGCCCTTAAATACACTTTACAATTTTAGTTTCTTGTCTCTCTTAAATGCTCATCAAACGTATATACCCAGATAAGAGATAAGGAACCATAACTGGGATTTCTGGTGCACTCAAAAAATTCCCATCGGACAAAATTAAATCAGGAGAATTTTTATTTTTTTTGGTTTGATTTTCGAAGGTGCATGCGCGTGGATCCTCAAATATTGTAATTCATGCTTACCAAAAAATAATAAATTGTATAATTCATACATTTCAGAACATATAATAATTAGTCTTAGCAAAGCTAGTAAAGTAGAAACATGCATGGGTCATAGAGGCACATGCATGAATCACCCGTACACATGGACCATGGTTCGCTGGCTTTTGTCATTGTGTGGTCTATCGTTGATAATACATCTCAAGAAACAAGAATGAGCTATACATGCTTGACAAATATGTTCTACTAGTAGCTAACTGTTGCAGAGAAGATAGCCAAGGCCAAAAAATTCTATAAAAAGGCTATAATAAAATAATTATTAATATTTTAGAAAAAAATTTGCTCTGACCCCATTTGGAATTCCACGTACACCAAAATAAACAATCATATATGAGTTTATTTATTAATTTATTTTAAAAAGAACCTTAATATATATTTAAGGTAAAGTAAGTAACTAACTAATGCAGCTAGTGAAGGATGTTTAGTGGCTTAATTAGCAGAAAAGGAGTTCTTCTTCAGTCACACGATATACAAGATTAATAATTTATAAGTAGTTTGATATTGATAAACAAATAACATTTGATTTTATATATATATATATATATATATATATATATATATATATATATATATATATATATATCATGTAAAAATTAAAAGGAACTATGCATAAAAAATGAAGTAGTTCCAATTTTACACTAAGAATTAAAACTATCCGTTTTCTCACAGGAACGGATCTGTTGTAGCAAAGTGGAGACAATTGTATGTCGGATCCCCACTAATTTTTAAGATTACTTTAATGTAATATGTGTGTTATAAATTAATTGACTCCATAATTTAAAATATAGTATAAAAGCTATAAATAAGGTCTTCACATGTGTATGATAAATAGTTCGCTACAAAATTTCTGAATCCATGTTTTTTCATAATTTATATGATGAAAAATGTTTTATAAAATTTAGGGATATAATGAACATGTATTTTTTTATAAAAAGTAAAATAAAAATCATACTTTTAAAAACTTTTTTAAATCATGAAGTTCTTATTCAAATCATTCCACTCGATCAGTTTCTAAGCAATGTAATGTAATGATAATACTTTGGAAGAAAAACCAAACTCAAGTCTATCATCAACTAACTAGAAATGAATTCTGAGAAATGATATCTGATGTTTACCGGATGAACCAGCTTATTTATATATATATATATATATGGTACAAAAGCTAAATAAAGGTAAAATAAAAAAATAAAATAAATAACATATATAGAACAATTATAAAAGTCAATTATGTATCACCTAACTAATTACCGACTAACAAAAGTATTGCAATCACAAAGCTGATATTATTGAGAAAAATGATCTCGGTTGTTATTTATTACAAGTCACTGGGTTAGTTTATATATGGTACAAACTTAATAAAGCCAGAATAATAAAAACAAAATGAATAATAAAAAGAACTATCAAAACAAGCAATCACCTAACTAACAAAAACATTAATTGTTATTATCCTAATACTATATATATAAATTAAGTTTTCTGGATGCGATAAGATTAAAACCAACGTTTCATCAATATCATATCAAAACTTATTATATATTCATTATTGGATAACTCATCATATTATCATCACACGGTATTAAAAAAAGAAATCAAGCTCGTCAACAAGAGATAATGCATAAAAAGAATAGTTAACGATAAGTATATAAGTGAAAACACTAAATTATGTAATGATAATCATGTGAAACGCTTGTTCCCTTTGAGTTTGGTTAATCATGTGAAACACTTTTAGAGGATATTTAGTCTTGCATGTGTTACATGCAAATGTAAAAGTTGAAAAAGAAAAGAGAAAGAAAAAGGCTTTTGTGGGAAAAAATAGTAAACATTGGGCAATACAAAGACAGGGATAATTTGTGTCTCATTCTCAAATAGATTTGAGCAATCGAGGTTCCTGGCAGCTTCATCATGATGTTTGTTTCTTCATCAATTGATTTATCAACACTATCGTAATAATTACAACCATAAATTTACAATTAATGATTGGAGTGGTATTTTTTTATACACAATTAATTTTTATTATAGTTAGTGAAATTTGTACCTTTCTTTTCCAATATCATCAAATCAATCTCTTAACTTTTTAGGAAGGCATATTAAAGTTTAGAAAAGTACTTTATCAACACTATCTTAATAATTATTACTATAAATTTGCAATTAATGATTGGAGTATAAAAATGTTTTTTAAGGTATTTTTTAAATGATTAAATTTTATAGGTTTTGAAAAGAATTTAAATTTTATTTTTTGGGAGACTCTTATATTTGAAATGTCTTCTTTAAGGTTAACATTTTAAAGGTAAATTTGTGTACAAACAATAACTTTTATGTGAAAAAATCTTAAATGTCCTCTAAGACTATTGTTTAACTTACTTATGTTTTAAACAAAATATAAAACGCTATATTCTGAAAAATAAATCTATTGAATATATCCTCAGTACGTCAATATGTGGAATTTAATGTTCTACATACAACAAATATGCCTAATAATTAGAACTCAAACAATACCTTAAAATCAAATGCACATTTAATCACCATATTCTTGAAAAAATTATAAATAAATAGTAAATCTAAAAATATTTTATTTATTGTGTCTTAATATATCTTAATTATTATCACTAATATAATTAGCAATGCTGTTAGTTATTATCATCACTACTATTATTGATATAGTCATTATATCAATAATAATGATATAATGATAGTAGTTGTAATAATGATAATTATTACAGTATTTTATATATCTCTATGATAAATTTGTTTTCTTCATTTTAACTTATTATTAATTACGAAAGAATAATTTATTTTCTTAATTTTTTTTCTAACATATAATTTCTTTTCTTCTATTATTTATTTAAAAAAAATCATTAAAAAAACTATATTTATATATATTCACAAGTCATATTTACACTATTACATATTTGTACTATATCCCTTTATATAAAGGGATGTTTTTATTTATGTGTAGATCTTCCTTTTACTTTTTTTTTTCTGTTACAATATTTAAGGATATTTTACTAAATAATTATAACTAAAAGTAACATAAAATAAACAAGTAAGTAAGTATAATATTTAAAAGTGGTAAATGTCTCCTCCCTTACTTTAATAATTGAAATAATACAAGAATTAAAATTTTTTCCTATAAATACACCCTCATTATTACTATCAACTTCTTATTACTTAGAAACTCTTTCTCTTCTTTTTTTTTTCCTGTCTCTTCTTGTTCAGCAGTCACCTATTTATAGGTGAAGTGTAATGATATCTTTTATTTTTTTTTATCCAAACTATTAGTTACTTATTTCTATTAGTTATAGATAATTTTAGTTAGTTATTAATAAAGTTGAATCTTGTCCTGACTTTATATCATTAGTTTTTTTTTTCATATTCGCAGAAACAAATATTCAGAAGAAAAAAAATTTTAAATTTACGTATTATGTTGATATATATATATATATATATATATATATAAAGAATTTAATTGGTATACATTGTCAGCATAAAAATTTTTACACAGACATTCAATCACAACTCTTCCTTCAAGGCATATTTGTTGACTTTACTCATTGCTACTTTAAAAGCCACATAAATGAAAAGTCACATAAATTTAAGTGTAAAAACATTGAATGTAAGTGTAAAAACCTTTTACACTGACAGTGTATACCAATTAAACTCATATATAAAAAATTATTTTCATTTTGATATTACTAGTAAATTTACGTATTACGTTCATCATTAATTTTTTTTTCTTTCCTTAATATTTACATATATAAGTTAAAATTTTAAAATATGTTATAAATTTATTTCTATTATTTTACTTATGCCTTATATTCTAAAAATATTAAATATTTATATTTAAATATAATATTGTATTAAAAAATAAAAAAAAATTAGATATTTGTTTATTTTAAAATATTATAACTAAATATTTAAAATAACAATTATTTTATAATTAAATATTTATTACAAATTTTGAATATTACAATAATATTGTTTGAGATATAAATAAAAATTACTTTTTAAACTTTGTACATGCATAGATCCTGTGCGTGCATAATTTATTAACCGGACAATTATGTTATATATTTTATTTAATTACACTCTTCCCTTTATTCATTTATCTCTGTTTTTTTTTAAAAAAAAAATTTCAATGCACTCGCACGTGCATAATTTATTAGATAATTATTTTTATCAGAAATTAAATATTTAAATAGTTACAAAGAAAAGTTTGAACCCTCTCATACCATGCATAGATGGTATGCATGCATCATTTGATATTAATTAATTAATCTTTGAATATATATAATCAAAATTTTAGTTAATTAAAGATCATTTATTGGAATCATAAAAGCAAGGTATGGTGTTAAAAAGTTAATTAATCCCACCATCCAATTTATACTCGTGATCAAATTATATATGTTAATTTTTCCAATTTTTTTTTTTTTACATTTTCTCCTTATTGATATTAACCAAAATTTTCTCCATTCCATAATATTTTTCCTCTTATATGTTTATTAGAAACAAGAAAAAGTAATAAATAGATAAAAGATCATGTTAATTTTAAAAAGATCTGATTGTCATTAATTTGTTTATAATTTCTATTATACATAATTAATATTGTTTGAGACATAAATAAAGAGGTAATTAACATTAGGATGGAAAGGTTATGTGTTTGAATCTTTCCACTAACAAAATTAACTATAAAAAATAATTAATATTGCATTATAATAGAAAATAAGCCTTATTTAAAAAAAAAATCTTACACGATATATATAGTGGAATGGGTGGAGTATATTATTTTTCTTTTCTCTTACCTGACGACACAATTTGTTGGCTATATACCTAATAATTTAAATTAAGAGGTCTAGGTTTGACAAAGATAGAAGTAATGATACTGTTTTAAAAGAAAGAAGTAGTGATATTTCTATTCATTGAAATGAACGTTCTTGTAATCTTCTAATTATATTTATACTCATAATAGCCATGAAGAAAAAATGGAAAAATTAAATAGAATCCAGAGTAGTTCATAATTATGCATATTAACTAACTATATTTATATATGGTCTAGTTGATGTGAAATTAGATATTTTTTATATTTATATAATGGTCTAGAGTTAGATAATATTCTAATAAATTTAAAATTTTTTGAAAGAAATAAAATTTAAATTCTTAACTTATAGTTTTTTTATGAATACTTATTAAATAAAGTATTGTTTATAAACATAAGTTAATTAATTATTAATATGTTAATTTTATTAATATCCTTTTCTTTCTTTCTTAGAAGGATACAAATATAGATGTCTCAATTGCCGAATCTTTGTCCTGCAAATAACTCAAGAAAAATTTAACTTGTAATTTCTTTCTTTAATTTATTTTATACTTCTTTCCTTTATGTAATATGTATATGTTTAAAACTAGATAAGATTTTAAAGGAAAAAGTGAAAAACAAAGCAAAATTTCCATTCAATTACATATTCCTAATTTGATAAGTTTTAAAATGAAAGAAATAGACAAAACTTTTGTTTTGATAGCCAATAGTAGAATAAAGTCAATAAACTTGAAACCTTAATTTATATTTATTTTGATAGTATTATATCTCTCTTAATTTTGTAATAAAATTAAAAAAAAAACAACCATATATCCTCCTTTTCCTTGCTTTCTAAACCTTCATTCACTAACATATATACTCTAATTCTCTTTGAATTTTTATTTTCATTCCAAATAAAAATAATCACTAATCAAATAGATTATCATTCATATAACTTTTTTATTCAAAACATACCAAGCCAAATATTAAATTGCAATGAAAATATTTTTTTTTCAAGTAATATTCAAACCCTAATTTCTCATTCTCTTCGATTTGTGAACATCATATGGAATAATTATGCATGCCTAAACTATATATATATATATATATATATATATATATATATATATATATGTATGTATATAGAACTGGCCTTTGGTCCATATATGAGTCATTTAGATATATATCCATCTCTCATCATATAATTTAATTTTGTGTGTGGATGGGACCAACAGAGGTTGTTATTACATTTGGTCTCTTTCTATAAATAAAGACTGAAATATTAGAGACAAACATTTATGTGTCAACTTGGTGTATTATTTATATTCAAGATGGTTATGAAAGGGCTTATCTAGGGAGGGAGACATGAAAACAATTACATTTAGGTTCATTTCATTGCGTTTATATATACTTCAAATTCAATCATACATGTTTGATGTATAAACACTTAATTACGATATTAACCCATTTTAAAATATTTTATTAATAATGTTGAGGGTATATTATTAATCGATAATTTTTTTTTTAAAGCAAAGCAGAATTTTATATATACACCTCAAAGCAAAGCAGGATTTTATATATACACCTCAAGAATGAAACAAAATGTTTCAAATTCTATACATCAGCAAAAAATAGAGAGTTAATCAAAAGGATTATGGGTTGACACCTACTTCATATCTAGTAGGTAAGCCTTGGATTGCTACTCCAATCTGAAAACTTACGTCTTCTGTTAAACTCATACCTATATGATAATCATTTTCAAGATAGCACTTAAATAGTCGTCATGATATTCAAAGATTTTATAGTCTTACCTTTGAAAATTATAGAATTTCTGGATATTCATATGCTCCAATATACCACCACAACAAACAAAAACCTACACTTTGTTTTATATTTATCTACCATCTAAGAACTAGATAAATGAAACAATTGATCTACCCCTTCCGGTAAAGGAGATTCAAGTCCTAATCATCTAAGAACTCTATACCACACCTGTTGAGAAAAATTGCATGACAAAAATAAATGCTTACTAGATCCGGTCGTTCCAT
This sequence comes from Psophocarpus tetragonolobus, assembly GCA_037954015.1. NCBI lineage: Eukaryota > Viridiplantae > Streptophyta > Magnoliopsida > Fabales > Fabaceae > Psophocarpus > Psophocarpus tetragonolobus. The sequence goes on along the minus strand of CM075689.1, from coordinate 17,950,764 downwards.
GCATAGAACGCATAAGGACATATCCAGTTGGATGTTTATACCTCTCTTCAGCAAGTTGTCAATCATTGAGAGTCTATTTAAGAGTAACTTCCACGTAAAAGCTATCTCTTTGAACGACATTTTATCCTTCCATAACCTATCAGTCAACTGTGGATACAAAGGTAACAGTCCCCTTTGATTATTACCCCTTTTGAGCAAGCAATATGCATCTTCTACAGTGAATTGACCTTGATCTCCTGACTTCCAAATCCATATGTCTTTTTGCTCGTTACATAGTCTCACATTCTGCAACATCTCCACCAAGGATTCCAGCAGCTGTTCCTTCCGTACAAACAACCTCCTCCGCCAACCCCACTGCCACCTCAAAGACTCCCCCAATGACCCACTCATACCTCTAACTGACACCCCTTTCTGCAGAGCCAAGTTGAATAGCTTAGGAAAGCGGACTGATAATGAACCTTCCCCTAAGTAGTTATCTCGCCAAAACATAGTGCCCATTTCCTAGTTTCCTACCAATATTGTTAGAAAACCAACCCGAATTTGGATACAACATACCGTCTATGTCCCAGATATCCCTCCATCACACTGAACACCTGGCTCTTGAAGTAATATGGTACGATTTGTCCTGAAATTGCCCATACCTCAACCTTAACAATGGATTCCAAATGGCTGATTTATCATTTAAGAATCTCCATCTCCACTTGGCTAGCAAGCTGAGGTTGAACTTAGTCAGACATTTGACTCCTAACCCTTCTTCTGATTTAGGTTGGCACACATTCTTCCAGCTGACCCATGCAATTTTAGTAACATCGGCATTTCCTCCCCATAAGAATTTCCTCTATAACCCTTTTAGGATTTTCAACACATTTTCTCGACGCCTTATAGAATAAGAACAAATACAGAGGTAGACTTGAGAGAATTGGATTCAACATTACCAAACATCCAACAAAGGACATATTTTTCACTTTCCACCCCGAAAGCCTATTCTGAAATTCCTCAATAACTGGATTCCAGACCACTGCTGCTCTTTGATTGAACCCCCACTAGCACACCTAGAAATTTAAAGGGAGGAGAGCTTACAGAACAATTCAGCATTCATTCTACTGCGTGTTCAAACAATGGATCCACATTCAGCCTGTAGAACTGACTTTTGTTAAAGTTCACCTTGAGCCCTGATGCCATTTCGAATGCTCTTAAGATGACCTTCAAGGTCCACACTGTATGAAAATCGGCTTCCCCCATCAACATCACACCATCAGCAAACTACAACAAGGAATATTTTCCCCCTTCTCCGACATTAATTTCCTTATATTTTCCTTTTTAGATAGCTGATTGATACAACCCTGCTAAACCTTCGGCTACCACAAAAAATAAGAACGGGGAGAGCAGGTTACCTTGCTTGATACCCCTTCCTGGACAAAACTCAAGAGTTGTTCTTTCATTCACTAGTATGGATACATAGCTAGACCGTATAATACTTGGTATTCACATCCTCCACCTATTTCCAAAACCCAACCTACCAAGCATGCATTCTAAAAAGGACTAATTGACTAAGTCATAGACTTTTTTGAATTCAACTTTAAACAAAAAATACGGCCTTTTAAGCCTATGCGCTCAATCAATAATTTTATTAGTACCCAAAATCCTGTCAAAGATGAACCTTCTAGAAATAAAAGTTATTTTCAAGATAACGTTTCATTTTAATAGTGTTTTTCTTTTTTAATTATCTTTCTTTATATTTCTTTTCTCTTTTCACTATTGTTTATTTGTTCGTCCTAGTTATTATTACTTAATTTCAATTTCACAAGTCTTTGTCATACAAAACGATTAAATGATCGAGATTTTGTTTTTAAATAGCCAACAAGGAAATCCTGCATGTATCTCCCAGATATTATATATATGACTCCCCCCATCATTGAATAATATTGATGATTATTTATTTTCTTGCAGCAGAATTTCGAGCCATTATTATATGTACATAAGACCCAGCTCTCGAGAGATCTTATCGTGAACTGTTTTTTCATGTCCAAAAATTTATGAAAATTTGATATGTTGTCTCATTTTGATATTATTTTTTTATTATTATCAGTGTCTCATTTTAATATTATGTGGTGACAAAGCCTTCACGGCGAAAAGATTTATTATTGACTTGCTCTAAAATATTTAAAATAAATAAGAAAAATAAAATAAGTTTTTCCACAAATTAAAATTAGCTTCTATAAATTAATTAAAAATATCACTTTTTTTTAAAAAAAATATGGAAAGTCTACTATATATTTTATATAAGACTAATTTTAGTTTATAAAAAAGTTATTTTGTTTCATTTTTTTTATAACTCTTTCAAAAAGATCTTGTGTATTTGATTTAACGGTAAATTAAACGCATCATGATGTTTAGAAACAATAAATAGAAAAAAAATGTGGTGAATTCACAAAAAAAAAAAGAGAAGTAATTACTACTTTTAAAATCAAGGAAAGTTAATTGATTGATAATCGAAACACAAACAGTAAGAAGCAAAATTGAAACCAGAGACTTTTTATCAATGCAGTTGTTTTAGAAATCTGGTGTGTAATTTTTATAAACTTGATGAGGGCAACGAAATAAAAGTGTTGTGTTGGGCTAGCCAAGAAGGGAAGAAGCTATGCAATAAGATTGGGACCACTAGCAAATAGCAATGCCGTGTTTGGTTGCGTTTGCTCAGATATACCATATATAGGGCCTGCCATAGCAGCGTTCTACTTTGATGATTTTTTTGTCATTAACGGCCATTCCAAGAAAAACTTGTCTCAACTTAGATTTCATCAATTACTCCGTACAATTTCGTGTAAATTTTTGTGTCCATATGTTGCAGACATCGCATATGGATCAAGTTATTCGCCCCAAAAAAGTGAGTGTATTCTTTATATATACTTCTTTGTGCTCTACCTTCATGCACCAATACAATAAAATAAAATAAAATAAAATAATATAATATAATATAATATAATATAATATAATATAATATAATATAATATAATATAATATAATATAATATAATATAATATAATATAATATAATATAATATAATATAATATAATATAATATAATATAATATAATATAATATAATATAATATAATATAATATAATATAATATAATATAATATAATATAATATAATATAATATAATATGGTAGGTTAGTTTGTTGTTTATTTTTCCTTTTTTTTTAAGCTTTTGATTGTGTAATGTTCATTATTGTCATGTTCTTGATGCAACCTTTTGTAGTTGCTGTCAGAGACATGGATATGCCAAGTTATACTTTTAAGCCCATCAAATTGTTCATTCAACCTTAATGCTCATTTTGATGCTATAATTTATAATGGGTTTTTTAATTAATATTTATCAAAATTTCATTCAAACACTTATTACTTTTAATTTTTTTTAAGTATTAATTTTATTCATTTTAATCCTAACTTTAAATATTCTCTCTTCTTATAGTATATTCTTTCTCTTTTTCTCTCTCTTTTCTTCTTCTCTCTTTCCTATTTCAATATAAATAATAATAATAATAATAATAATAATAATAATATATTATTATTACTATTATTATTATTATTATTATTATTATTATTATTATTATGTTACAGGTGAACATAAAAGGAAAAAAAAACTATCTAGCTACACTATAAAATTTAGAGGCTCAAAATTAATTTTAGCAGACTATTTTAATTTAGTAGTGGATAGTGTTTGCTTTTCTGGCGTTAGAGAAGTAAAATTTGTAAATTTTTTTACTTCTTCGACAATGCACGACCAAAGAAATAATTACTCTCTGTTAGTGCAGTATCAGAGAAGTAAAAAAAAATTGCAAAGTTTTTTACTCTTCTGGTAGTGTATTATCAGAGAAGTAAAAAAATTTGTAAATATTTTTACTCTCCAACAATGCACTGCCAGAAAGTAAAAAATGAAGAATATATTGATATTTTTCTTACCAATAAATAGAAAAGGAAAAACAGTAAGTGAAAAATCAAATTACCTTTATAGTTGTTAATCTCACAAAGTGTAGTTATTGTTACACTTTACGAAGACTCACTTATTTTTCTCATGGGCATAACACTCTTGATGTAGTTTAGTCAATGAGTACACATTTCTAATCACACAGATACATATTTCAAAATGAAAATAGGAACATACATTAAACAAAAAGTCTTGTTTGTTGATCAATTTAAGCTAGCTTATCACAGACCAAATTATTTTTCTATGCAGCATGAACAATATCACTTTTAATATGTCAAGACTTACACTTTGTTACAAGTAAACTCTAAAAAAAAAGGAAGGTGATAAACAACAACTTATAAAATTATATTCTTATAAAAGGCAGCTTCAAACAATGTTGGGCTCAAGTAAACAATAAAAAAATACACTTGGTGCAATATAGTCATTGACTACACATTACTCACACATACATATTTTGAAATGAAAAGTAACAAAATACATTAAATAAAAAGTCTTCTTTATTACACCTTAATAATTGACCAACCCATATTTTTTTTAAGGCAACTTTCTGCAATTATTTGTCATCCTATTAAAACACAAGAAATAACATAAAAAACACCAAATTGGTAATTAATTACATTCAATAATTTTAGGCATCAAAGAAAAAAAATATATAATAATTATCACTACCAATTACTTATTAGGAGATTGAGAAGACAATTTTTAATATTTTTTTTTGTTTGGACAATTTTGTGAGTTGTGGTTAGTTCCACCTCAATTAGAAAAATGACAATAATAAAATTTATTTGCAACTTTAAATCCTTCTTTTTTACCTTGATCGATCCTTTTGGTGAACCTTTTGTCTTAGAAATGATCGGATTTTTAACTTCAACCTCATACACATTGTTATTTGATATGTTGCATTATAACTCAATTGAGTTATCTTGAGTTTCAAACATGCCTCTTATGATTTGAATAACTTTGTCAAACTCTTTAGTAGCAACTTTAACTCAATCTTTTGTCTTCAATTATTCAATTTTCAAACATCAAACTAGAGGTTGTAACACAATAGAAGAACTATCATTGTAGCTGATTATGTGACTAGATTTTATGATTAATGAACTTTTTGTTCTTGTTCTTCTTCTTCTTCTTCTTAGAACTATCATTGTAGCTGATTATGTGACTAGATTTTATGATTAATGAACTTTTTGTTCTTGTTCTTGTTCTTCTTCTTACAATTCATACCCCCTAATTTATCAATTTATGATATATTGTTGACATTTTTTTCTTTATTTTTAAAAAAATTTAATTTTTTTCCAATCGTTATTTATTAACCATTGACCGTATATTAGGATACGTTGACTGTTGGCGTGGAAAACTATCAATGGCGCAGCAGTCACACTAGATGATTGAACTACAATTCATATCCCTCAATTTTACCAATTGCTTACATTTTGTTCCCTAATTTTTAATTGCTGACATTTTGACATAGTTTTAAAAAGTTGAATTTTTGTCTAACAATTACTTATGAACTGTTGACCATTTATTTGGGGATGCTGACTGACCACGTAAAAGGCTGTTAATGATGAAAGGATGGAGTAGCAAGAAAGGGAGAGATGGGTTGCATATGTGGGGGAAGACATGAGAGGCAGGAGAGTTACGAGAATCCAAAATCTCAAATGAGATATTTATAATAAAGATGACTTTACATTCAACAACTGAAAATTAACGATGATTACATAAACTTGACATTCATGTATAATTGATGACAATGTTGGCACACAAGTACTACTAACAGAATTTCACGTTCCATTAAAGAACGAGGTTGAGGTTCAGAACTGTTGGAGACATCACTTGTTTCCATTCGACTTCGTCTTTGTTGTCGACTTTGTGATTGTATATCTTCTCTTCTTAAGCTAATTCCAGGCTAAAATAGTTAAAATACAATTATCTAGTGTCATTATGTTATTAACAATTTTCCATGTGATCAATCAATGTTCCCAAAGAAATGGTCAATGGTTAATAAGTAAGAGTTGGACAAAAATTAACTTTCTTAAAAATGAGGGTCAAAATGTCAACAATTAAAAAATAGGGGACCAAATGTAAGCAATTGGTAAAATTAGAGGATACGAGCTTTAATTCAATCATCTAGTGCAACTACCACATTATTGATACCTTTCCACATCACTAGTCAACATTCCCAAATAAATAGTCAAAGGTTAATAAATAACGGTTGGACAAAAATTAAATTTCTTTTAAAAAGTAAAGCAACAAAATGTTAACAATTAAAAATGAGGGGACAAATGTCATGAATTGATAAAATTGGGAGGCATGAATTGTAACTAAGCTTAAAGATAAAGATTTTCATCATTTAATGCATTTTTATCTCTATCATACGTTTTTGTCTATAACTAGTCTCATATGTAACACCCTTTTTGATGATGCACCTTAAAGGATCTAAGCTCCAACCTTCACACCTATATCCTTTGACTTTGTCAACGTATCTGATAAAAATACACTTCTTAGCTCATGCTTCCAACTTATCCTGCTTGACATGAGCAAATGTGAAGCTTCAAACACCCTTAGATTGAAGTAGTCTGCTAGCTTTTCATTCCATACTTTCAACGATGCCTTGAACTTTAGAGCAAATGATGAACAATTCTTTCTCTGATAGACAACAATACTAGGAATTTCTCCTAGAAGACCTTAGGAATACATACTCCAAAGAGCACACTTCTCACTCACTCCAAAATGGTCTACATCATTCTCTCAAAAAGTTTATTTAGTGGAAAAATCCTTGCAATAGTCTTATGCCTTTTCACCCCATGCTTCCTACAAAACTTATTAAAAAACTTACAAGACAACTATAAAAAATCTGAAGAAATCACACACACACCAAAAAAAAAAGACAAAACAAGAGTTGAAAAGTAGAAAATAATTATAATAATAATCAAGAAAAAGTATGAAAGCACCACAATTATAATTACCCTTACAAGATACATATATATGTAAAATAGACTCATAAACACTAATCACCAGATGAAAACCAACTTTCCATATATACAACCATTAGACGTTTCTACAAGATTCACACATTAAATGATCTACTATTAAAACCATAAAACAATTTATACGCTCAAAGATTTGCAAATCTCCTTCAACAATGAAAATTTATCCAAACCTAATAGTTATACGTACTACTCGAGTGTTAACTGCATTATCTAACGGCAATCATAAAAAAAAATATTTAACTTAATTGCAATTTGTATTTCGTCTTGTAACTCCAGCCTTTTAGCTGTATAGCTTAATTAGTTAGCAAACTAGATCATGCTGAATATTCTTAGGGAACGACATGACATGTACAAAGAAGAAAATAAGATAAAGTATTCAATGTTAATATAGTTTTTTATTATTTTCTTAATATATAAGTTCGTTAAAACGATAACAAATTCATATATTTTTTTAAAATTAATCCTATAATTTCTTTTTGTTCACATGCAAGAAATTATACTTACTGAGAAGATGTAAAGTAAACGAATAACTTCACGATAAAGATAACAAAAATACATGTAAATGAAAGTAACGCTACAAACTTGCATTGAGTTTGATAGATATTATTTGCTTTAATCGGGTATGGATGAGTATGAGTATTATTTGGTGTGGTGAATTAGGTATGGGTATATAACTATCTGTTTTATACTCAAACCTCTTGTTATAATTAAAACAATTATATAATAAGTTTAAAATTATATATTTAATTAAAAATTTAAATTCTTAAAATTTAATTTATATTTTTTTGTTATTTATTATTTTTATGTACTTTTTAAATTAAAATATAATCAATAACTTAATTTATAATTTATTTAATAATAAATAAATAAATTTAAATTATTAAAAATAATATAATAAATTACTCACGAATATACTTAAACATAAAAATATTCTACGAGAATTAAAATTTCACATTTATTTCTTTTATATAATAAAACCTGAACTCCTTCACATTTTTTAGAAATGAGAAGGACCAAACTTACAGTCAAAAGTTGTCGTCCCTACTTAAGAGACGTAATCTATTTCTATTATGCATGATGGCTTTTAGTGAGGATATCATATCTATTTATGTAATGTGTCTTCTAATGACTTGTATCCGTTCTCAACTTTTTGGAGGGAGTGATGTGTGTTTAGTATTGCTCTTGTGTGTGTGATACTAATAGTGTTCATTGCACCTTTCCCACGTCTGGCCCACGGGCTTTAAGTTTATTGGTCTTTGCTCTTTTATATTGCGGTCGATGGTCCATGCTTCATTACAAAAATAAATTTGGTGACTAAATATAGAACGAATATGTTTTTCTCCTTCGAATATGTAATGAATTTGATTTTAATCCTTCAAACAAAAATTCATGATTTTGATCTCAATGATAAATAAAAATAGATAAAATTTGTCTCTCATCCTTTTATCATTTGAAAAAGTAGTTGTGACAGAAACATTTCAATGAATTATGTTTTTAACTGATCATCATCTCATTTGAAATTATAAACTGTTTTAAACATACGAGAAATTCAAAATGCAGTTTAGAAAAGAAAAAAGTACACTAAACTATCCTCTCAAATTCATCAATGATAATAGAATTAGGATAATAGACCAATTTTACATATTTTCGAAAATGAAAAAAATCAAGATTTTTTTTTTAAAAAAACTAAAGTCAAACTGAGTCCATTATCAAATAACCAAAAACACATTTAACCTTAAATACTTTATAATTTGATACCACTTCAAATAACTGAGTATAATTTTAATAAATTAGTCATATACATCTATTAAAGAGAAAATATAGACCTTTGCATTTATTTTTTTTCAATTTAGGAAAATAATAGAGTGGATCATTACTTACAAAATGAAAGTTTCTGCCTTCGAGTTTATATGGCAGACACGCATTATTTGGAAATATTTTCTTTCATTTCAAAAAGGTTAGGGTTTAATTTAAGATTTTTTTAAATGTCACTTTATTTTATTTCTTATTTTAAAAATTTGTAGCAAACAATGAAATTCCACCCCCTAATAATCCACTGACAAGAATAGAAATTTCCCATTTTATTAATTTGGACATTATTTTTTCTACAAAGAGACAATGGGTATGTATCATAAGGGGATAATGAAACTACAAAGAAACATATCGTAGAGTAGAAAGGGGATCATAACAAAACAGATCACGGTCATTGGTCCCAAATTAGCAAGAAGTATTATTGCTTACCAAAGTATGCGGAGACTTTAACTCACCAGTTTTGAGAGATCGGCAATTTGTGCTGGTAATTCTAAAAATTGTGGATTATGAAAATAACTCCACTTCACAAAACCACTTGTACATTGAAATTTTCACATGTACATGGAAATTTACACGTTAATTATATCCTATAATTTAATCATATCTATAGTGGATGTAAAATCTAAAACAAGAATCAAACTGCCCCTTGATAATGGCTTCGGAACTCGGAATGCAGTCACTTCTCTAGTTACCACTTCAAAGGAACTAATACTTGAGGAATCCATCACTTATCTAGTCAGTAGTAACAATACATTGAGCGAAATACAATCGGAGGGACAATGGAGATGCTTGTAATAATTACATAATAATAATGGTTAGGGAGGGAAAATATGTGGGACGAGTGCCCTTTATATATCAATTGAGAGTAAACTTGAATGGAATTCACAAGATATTACTATGCAAGCAGTGTGCATTGTTTTCTTTATATATCAATTTACGTACGAGTGAAAATCAGTGAACGTGATGAGTACACTGAATTGCATCATTTGATAATGACGAAAATGCCAGAGAAGGGTAAACAGAGAGAATTGAGGTTGATATTTCTGCCAAAAAGAAACTAGAATTTATCACAAAAATTGCACGGTGGGGTCATACCGTCATAACGATCATACTAGACCTACACTATATACTAGGAGCTAGCAAAAACCAAAGGCTTCACTGAGGCATGTGACATGGCCAGATTTAGTATCTTTCCCTTAATCTTTTTATCATCTGAAAGACAAAATAAAATGAGCAAACAGCTGTACTCATCTAGCGTGGGTAAATCCTTCTGGTTTATTTGGGTTCTTTGCCGCACGTTGATCAGTGTATCTTCCCTGCAATAATCGATTTGCATTAGACTTACAACTTACAAGATTTGCCTTGCACAAAAACGCAAAAGGAAAAGAGAAGAAAACGATAGCATACCATGCATTTGAGCAAATTTTTATATTTTCTCCATGTTCAACAAAGTTCGTAATGAATAGATTTTTTTTTCTTTAAAGAAAATGAATGAATATGTTCGATAAAAACAAAAAAAAGAATTGTCAACCAAATCAATTATCAATTGACTACAATACCACTATTGTCAAAGCAGTTGATCCTGCAGTGTCACGATTATGGGGATGACTGTGTTCAGTAGTTCTATCACGTTTAATATGCTCTCCTGCAGAAACACCTCTTGCAGGGCATTTTTTTCTCACTGTCAGATTCCTTGTAGCATTCTCTTTTCCCTTACCTGGCAAACTATTAACTTTGATCGTTCCTAGTTTCTCCTTAGCATCACCGGTGCAATTCTTTTCTTTATTGACTGAGTATTGTAACAAAGCCCTTGAACTTGTAGATGGATATTGGACCTGCAAATGTAAATCCACAATCTTTGATAAAACATATACTCTAGATAGTAGATAGTAGTACTAAATAATAACAGTTTTAGGTAGCTACAAAAAAATATTATGATAAGTAGCTAAAGAACTGTAACTTTCAGGAAAAGGTTGCACAAAAAATTAAATATGATGCCTTTGACAATCATTTGGCGAAAACAATTCTTAATATTCAATAATCTGAGTTTCATATACAAATGCCCATTACTTAAAGAAAGTGCAGCTTCTCACCAACGACTTTGCTGCTCGACGGTATGCTGGCTTTAGGAAACTAATGCTACTTCCCTCTCTGCTACCATAATTTGCTTTCTCAACTAAAATGGTTGAAGTCTTTGATATTTCACCTGTCTTGCAAAGGTTCTTAACTGCAAGATTCATTGTGATCTCACCTTTCTCATCTGTAATTTTCTCTCTCCTCCGCATTGATACAAACTTAACTTCATAACTAGGGTTTGAACATGACCCAACATTAGACTTCCCAGAAGATGATTTACGACGCCTTGATCGCATGCTATCACCACCATTCTCCACTTTTGAAGATTCTCCTGAGACATAACTTCTTCTAACACTAATAATTGATGAACCTCTACTTTTCTGATCACATGGTTGACTAGACACCTCTAAACATTTTTTTTGTGGCAGAATGCTTGAGACTTTTCTCGTAACACAACTTTTCCTAAGACTAACCCTCCTAATTGGTGAGCTTCTTTTCTGATTACATGGTTTGCTAGATACCTCCCTGCACTTCTGAGTGTTCTCGGATGAAATTGTGCTCCTTCCAGTGCTTCCACCACTCTTGTGATCAGAACTTGAAGTTCTATTTTTCTGATCAAATGGCAGACTAGACACCTCCACATATTTCTTTTGTGCCTGAATTCTTGATACTTTTCCAGTAACACGACTTTTCCCAAGACTTACTATCCTAATTGATGAACTTCTTTTCTGATCATATGGTTGGCTAGATACCTCCTGAGTGTTCTCAGATGTAATCACGCTCCGTGCAGAGCTTTCACCAGTCTTGAGATCAGAACTTGAATTACTGACTGGATTGCTGCAAATGGCTTTGGAGTCAGTTTTTCCTTTGGCATGCCGTTCAGAAGCCAACCCCAACTTCCCACTTGACAATCCTTTTAGCCTGATCACATTCGATATTGATTTGGGTTTCACTTCCTGCCCAAAGCTAGAACCTTGTTGAAAGTCTCTCTTACTAAAACCCTTCTGTTTATCTAACGAAGTATTCAGATCAATACCTTCCCACTTCTTGCTGTTGTAGTGTTTGCCTCTAGACCTCGAAACTGATGAAGGAAGCTCTGGTGAATTCACTCCATGCAAGTCAACTTCTGATGTCAATATCTCCTCACCCCGAGAAAACTTAGATTTTAACTCTCGAGCAGACATCTGGTGGAACCTGAAAATGATTTGTTGTAAGTACACAATAACACTTAAAACCAAGTCCAATATCAAAACCCCCAAAAAGAACGTATTTCAAACAGTTCCATACAGGTGACTTGTGTTGAACCAGTCATCATCACCTCTGCAACATAAGAAAAAGTTAAAAATCAATACAATAAACACAGGTCAATGAAAACAAAAAACAAAAATTTAATCTAATCGAAAAACTCACGTGTCTACACCACCAGATTTAACTTCAAGTGTCAAATCCACCCACATAGGTGCTTGAATATGCTCCTACATGACATGTAATTGCAACACATCAAAGAACCAATCACTCATCAATAGAAAATTGTGAAAACCACAACAAAACTAACTAATAATAATTCAATAACAATCAGATAGATAATTGAGAGCACAACAGCAACTGAATAAACATCATAAATGTGACTGACAGCACATCTTAATAATAATAATAATAATAATACGTGATAATTGAAATTCATAATCTAAAATAACATTCGACAAACAGCAAATACTTTTCTTCCGCACTACTGTAACCACGAAAAATAAAAAGAAATTGCGCAATCGGAACCCTAAAAATGGAGACCTATATGAAAAATGCTAAAAGTGAAAGGACGAAGGAGAAAATACCAGAAAAGCCCAGTGATCATTGATCTTCTTCTTGATCGTAACTCCTTTTTTCTTAGAAGCTTCCATTGTTCTTAAGAATCGCTACGAAAAACGCTTCAAGTCTGCATTTTGGTTGTGTTGGGAATTTAACGAACTGCAGAGAGCAGTGTTGGGTCGAAATAGTAGAACATGGCGCGTTAGAATGGAGAAAAGAGAAGAGAGTGCGAAACGACCACGTATTGGTTTGGGTTTCGGATTTGGTTTGCTGTTTTGGTAAATGCCGTTGGATGATGGGAGCGAGTTTTAATGTACGGGTGGGATCGTGCTCAGTATATATGACCGTTGGGAAACCATTCAAAATGTTGGAGCTTGGGCTTGCTGGAATGATGACAGTGAAAATAATTTTTTTGTATTTAAAGTTTTATAAAAAAATATTTTTGGTTATTAAAATTTAAAAATACTTTTTTAGTCTTTTAAATAAATTTATTTTTTATTAACATTCTTCGTTTATAAGTTTTGATATATTTGACTGTATAGGTAACTTGAAATTGAAAATTAAGAGAGTTAGAGAAAAAAAACTAAAGTGAACTGTAATTAAAAAAATATATTTTTAAACTTTAAGATAAAAAAATTATTTAAATCTATTATATATATATATATAATTGAAAGCTTTGCTATAATATTTGTGGTGTAACACAATATTATTCCATTAATTAATAAGGGTGACAAGTTCTCTAAAAAATGTCTTTTGTGTTGTTAAACTTATTAAACAAAACATCAATATTTAATTAATGATAAGATAAAAAACTATACTTATCATAAGTTAAAATTAAATTTTATTAAAAGTTCATACTATAATCATAATATTAGTTGAAAACAATAATCTATAAAAACAACTCTAATTATTTTAGAAAAAATACAATTAGATATTACAATTATTCTTATAATTTAATGTTTTTTATTTTTATTATTGTATTTTTTTTAAATGTCCCTTAATTGATTAATATTTTATTTTCATTTTTATAAAAATACAGTTAATTCACTGATTTAAGCATACGTTATGTCAATAAAATGTCACTTAATGAGAACATAATAAAATGTCCTATAGAATTGTGATTAAGTGACATGCATAGTATGTTATTGGCATTTTAGAGAGGCAAATTGCAAGGGAGTTTTTGACGGTTAATTGGAAACAAACGTCTGATTAACTAAAAGGGTATTGTTAACATTAACCCTATAGGGCTAATTTTAGACAACTAAAAACTATAAGTGCTCTATAGAGGAAAAAGTATTCATCACATAGAATATGCATTGCATATTAAAAAAAAAAAATCAAGAGAAACTTTTCATATGTGGTTGCTTAAAACAAACTCAAAGGGTTGATGTTCACAACCATTAATAAAATGGTGTTTTTAATTAAAGTTAAGAAATCTATTTGACAATTTTACATGTGTGCTCTTCTTCATCGATTCTCCATATTATTTTATATTTAATTTTCTGGTAAGGAGGATTAATTTTCTACTTGAAGTTGTGGTTGCAGTCATAATACACTCAACTTTCATCAGTTGAAGTCTCTGTCTATCAGGATTTTTTATATATTATCCAAAACATATGTTTTCGAACTTAACTTGTGATCGAGCAACAATTCTAAGAGTTCATGAATAATAATATCTTGTCATAACAATTTAAAACATGGGATAACGAATAATACTTTCATTGTTTTTATAAAATTTAGGCCATCTTATGTTTATTTTGGCATTTAAGAAACCTAAAGTAGATAATGAATTGACATAAGGTGCTCTGATTGTTCAAAATGTTCTGCTTAAAGTCATGTTACCTTGTTTTCTTTTAACTGCTTGATCCAAACTTGATGTTAGGATGCTTTAGAATGTTTCCTAAACTTTCTTGATCAAGTTGAACGAGCTAATGCTGGGCAAACTGAGGTGGATCCATCAAGGAGTTACAAGTTTGGTATTGAAGATAGAATTTCGTGTTCATCTCGAAAAGTTACATATAATAAAAGGCATGACTATGTTCTCTCTCAGTATCCCATTACATGAAGCAACAAATAAAGGTGAGTATATATGTCACTAGCATTTTCTTAAGTGAGAATTGAGATGTCTTTGGGATCTCAAGTCCTATACTATTGTTTGAGAAATCTCCGGAGAATTAGAATCCTTTCACAAACAGAAAGCAGAGAAAATTGCAGAAGAAAAGGAAATGTAAGTTAAGATTCTTTGAAATCTTATTTTTTCATTCTTATGTTTCTTGGGACACTGCTGAGCGTACTTGTTCTGATAGAAATGGCAATGAGATTGTTCGTCCAAGGGTGCCTTTTTTAGAAGCTTTCCTTGCGAATTTCTCAGCTCCTGAGATGGGTGATTTTTACAGTACTGCTTTGAAGAGAAAGACAACACAGTACTGGAGTAAGCATTCTGAAGTTGTTATTTTTAATAGGTCAAATTACAGTCCATACTTGTTGTATAAGATAGAAGTTCATAGGCTATATCATGGATTTTCTTTAGTTTCAGAAACGGTTTACTATTGTCATTGACTTTGGTGCTGAAACTACATGTATTCTATAGGACAGCAGGTCTGACCTCATTTCCTGAATACCTGGTCTTACACATGCGGAGATTTGTTATGGAGGCAGGATGGGTACCCAAAAGGCTTGGTTTGAATATGATAAGTCTGCCAAATAATTAGGCTTGGACTTTAACAGACCAATTCGAGGGACCGCACATACACAAATAAATCGACTTATGGGGATTGTAAGCCACAGTGGAACCTGTGGTCATTATGTTGCTCACATTTTAAAAGATGGTAGATGGGTTATTTTCAACAAGGTTGGGGCTTCCATTAGTCCTCCCAAGGAAATGGGTTATCTTTATTTCTTCGAGAGGCTTAATTGAAAGCAGGGTGGATATTTCAACCGTGAACATGGTGGCATGGCTGAATCTTTATTTGTCAGTTCTCAGGTTTCGGTATAGAAATTCTTACAGGTTTCGGTATTCAAATAACAATAGAGTAAAGAATGATCAATTGTAGGGATTCAAATTAAAATAAAACAACGAATGATGAGTTTTAGTGAAATGTTTATACAGCAGTTTTAAAACCGGTTTCTATGAACTTAGTTCTTGTGTTTTATTTATTTTTTCTCAATAGCTTACTTGTAATTAGATGGTGGCATGTGTTAGTGAAAAATGTTATATTTGAGTAACATGGTGAATGGTACACCGACCTCTGCACATGTCTATGCACATATGATTAATAGGCATTTGACCAAAGAAAAAAGGATGATACACTGAATTTTACATTACCATTTAATAAATAAAAAAAAACTATTATTTACAATAAAGATATTAATTTTTACAATAAATATCTTAAAATTGTAAAATAATAATTTGTAATTAGATAATAGAAAAATGATTTTACATTATCTGCATATTACCATTAAACTAAATCTTTTTCAAAATTTTCCAACATTTTGAATATTTAGATTTGATTAGTCATATCCCATGAGAAAATTCCTGGAGGAAATAACCTATGGAATATTATATATATCATAATGAAAAAAACATTTGTATTAAATCAGTTTTATTTGTCGAGAATGATTGTTGCCGATAAATTGGGATGCAAAATACAAGAAACACATTCTCTCACTCTTTTAAATACATTTTTCTTAGTTGAATTACGTTTCACATCATATTCAACAAACCACTTATTCAATAGATTTTAACACTGATTTCATACCAGTTCTTGAATTGATCCACAGACAAAATAATTTAGCTCGAAACTAAATTCATAAAAATCCAACATATGTAAAGAGGTTTTCAATACCTCACGCCCTTTACTCAACCATGGACTAAAACACAGTTGGACTATTGTTTATTAAATTCTAATCATGAGTTAACATTGGAACAAAAAAATATTTCAAAAACCTTCACAATGCCATCCCGGCATGTTATTAGAAACTCTAAGAATAGCAGGAAAATAAAAGCTTTGAAAAATTTGAAGATCATCATCAGCTGTAGCTAAGCAATTTAACATAACATACTTCTTCACCACCATTCCTAAAAGTTTGGGCAAACAAAATGGTCACCTTTCATGGGGCCACCAATCCTTCAATGGCATAAGATAGAGACTCTGCCAAGTCAACTTTAAATAGCAGTGTATGCAAAGCGTGCAACACATCATATTCTGGATCAAGTCTTCGCTGCCAACCCTAAATAGGAGACAGGAACAAAATGCAGAGAATAATTTACTGTGTTTTACCAATAGTTTTTAGCTTATAGCTCTAAACTTCCAAGATAATAGAGCTCTAAAATAATAAATATCTGGAAAATAAGGGCTATTTCATGCCTAGTAGTCCTCTACATTTAAAATTTAACCAATGTTTTGAGCATCTAATCTATTTGCATTGTGAGATGGAAAGAGGAGTAATAAGGGACAAAGCAGATAGCAGGTAAAAACAGCCAAGCAAGAGAAGATAACAGCTACACAAGCTAGCAGCCAGCAGGGGACAGGGGCTGCAACTGCAATCTGACAAATTACAAGTAGTCATCAGTAATAACACAGGACGGACAACCAAAAATGTTGGTCAGAGAAGAAACTAGTGGATGGAGTAACCTTGTTGGAGAAGTGACTTTTTCTCCTGTGGTTGGTTGGAGAAGCTCAAGTGAGTGAACCAAAGGACTATGATAGGAGAAGGAGAAAAACATAAAAAGGCCATGACATGTGAACCTTGGCCAAAAACGCACAATAAAAAAGAAAAGATGAAACCCTAATGAAAACTGTGGCATTTGCGGATTTTCAGGCAGTTTTAGGCAAACCGGGTTGTTGGAGTTCTGTTCAATTCAACAGAACGCCAATCCATCTCCTCCCTTCATTTTAGACTCACTGTCTTTGGAAAGTGGATTTTCTGTTTCCAATGCTTCAAATGGATTTCCAAACACAACATGAACCTGAACCAAACTCATGGAATTGGCAGAAAACTCGCGATTTTGAATGAGCATGCACAATCCTATTCAAATTCATCTAAGTTCAACTATGATCAAATTTGTGACCGAGTTAGTTCATTGTGACTACCTAATCATGAAAACTTGAGCAAGTTTACAAGTTAAAATTCGAGATTAATAACTAAGCCAAAGGCTCCAATTGAAAGAAATAAATCAAATGGAAGTAATTTGAATCTGATTTGATGCAGTATGAGGAAGAAGTAAACCATTATTTTTACGCAAAAACTATTCTAAAAAATGTAAAGCATTCTAATCATGTCATGCTAAACGGTCAGAAAGTAAGTTCCTTTGTCATGTTTGAAGACAATCAATATACCATCTCCACAGATGAGAACATCACAGTGAACATGCAAAATAATGATTTACACTTATGGTGGTAACGAAAAGCTGTGCATTTCTAAACAAGTATTCCACCACATCTTACTCTCTACATTTTTAAATAATCAGTTATTTAAAATGCGTAAAGCTTATACTGATCAGTGATGTGTGACACTCACCATAAAAAATTAAGAATTTTCAACCATATACCAATAAAAATGCACAAAAACCACATTACTTATGTTGTCAACATTCATTTCATATATAAAGGTGTGAAGAACACTTTGTAAAGGTGATACAGAGGCAGAACTTACCTCCAGAACCAATGTGGTCACTATCACAGCACAAACATTGCCATCTATATTGACTTTACAGCGCCTAACATGCTCAAGCAATTGTTGCATACGATCAGCTGTGTGGACAGATTCACCTTTTGGGGACTTCCAAAATTTAAATGATTTATCCACCTCCTGTTAAATGGTAAAAGATTTTATTGAGAAAAGAAAAGTACAGGCTGCTCTTGAAATAAGTGTGGCAAACAGGCCTAAACCATATGTCAATTGTACAACAGTTGAGAGATGCAAGAGAATAGACTTTATGTAAAATTAAAAAATAAAATCATAATCTTTCACCATATTGTCTTGAAGATGATGCATAATGCAATGTGTCAAAAAATGTTTAGACTCACACTTGTGGGCTCAGACTTGGAGTGTACAATTAAGATGCATTTTTCTCAAGATATATACAAAACCCACAAAAAAGGAAGCAGTTTGAGGGTTTGACTGTTAATCCAAGATTCATAAGTTATTTAATGATGTCAAAAACTCCTAAGCCCAATTACTTATTGGAATTTTCGGAACCACAAATGTCCAAACATCAAGGTATTTATCAACTACAGACCTTTAATCTGCAACTGGTGATCAGAGGTCAAATAAATGGCTGTGTTTTATACATAGGATGGCAAGTGAAGGATAAAATTTGTCACAAATGTAAATGTGAAACAGTATTCAGCTGGTTATGTGTTAATAAGTTATCAAGATGTTAATACAAATATATGTGGAAAAACATGAAAAAATATTTTTACCTCGATGAAAGATTTTGGATCTGGGCAATTTTGTTGTTTTGATAACTTAAGTGTGCACTCTGCAGCAGTGCGGCCATCTTGAAGAGCAATAGCCTTAAAGAATTCCACTAAATTTTCTCGTTCTCTCTTAGAAAGTTCAGTAGTCATGCCCACGTCAAGGAAAATGACATGAGGCCTTGACTTCAAGAGTGGTATCGGAGTTGATTTGCTTTTTCCAACTCGGACAAGAATATTTCCAGGATGCATGTCTGCATGGATAAAATTATCCACCTGAAAGAAGAGATATATCTAAGAGAAGGCAATTGATAATTTCACTCACGTCTATTTATATGCATAACATAACAAATTAGCAATACAACTTATACTTGCAAAGAAAGGGAGAATTATTTCAGATATCAGCGATTCTCAAAAGCATTTAAGAACAAAACATTTTTTCAATTGAAGATCAAGAATCTTGTCTTGCAAAATCCTTCATTTATTCTTTTTACAACTTCATCATCGAGTCTAAAACTCCGAAGATTATATTACAAAGAGGAATTTCAGAATGTTACTGTTAATTTTTTTTTTTATCAGATGTTATTATTAGGTCTGTTTTCTGTTTTCTTCTTCATCTTCCCCTTAATTTCATTTTTTAATATTTTTGTAGAAAAATATTCATATTATAATTATACATATCAGATTATGACAAAGTCTGATGACAATAATACAAAACATAAAAGTTTGAAATCTGTAATCAGAACTAGTGTGGTTACTGACACATAGAGCTGTTTTTGAATCTGAAGTAATAAGCCCATAAGCCCATCTCTCTTTTTAAAAGCAGCTCCTCTTTTAAATTTCACATTCTCACGTGCAAACACTATCTAAATGAACTCAATTATAACATATTATTCTATACTTTTATGAACTAAGTACTAACAACAATATCAACAAACAACATAATCTGATAAACAAAATTGACCATGAAGTTGATAAATAAAGCAAAACAAAATAAACAGTAAGGAGAGTTCAGAATATTTTACCAAAAGCATTTTCAAAAGAGCGTGTGTTCCAATGTGAGCTAGGACACTTTTGAAATGCTCATGTCCTTCAAGCTGGTCAACATAGTGCAAAACATTTTCACCTTGTTCAAAGGTTTCTACCAAAACAGAAGGGTGCACGAGGGGATACAGAGGCAGTGGGAATGAAACATCTTTCCATCTCCGGAAATTATAGATAAAGCGACTAAGATGTGCTGCTTCCCTTGAAAGATCAACTTGAGACATCATAAAGACAGCAAATTGTTGTATGCTTTCATCTAGTCTCATCCACTTCAAATTCGGGAAGAAAGATGAAATCTTTGCAACAAGATTGATAAGGATAAAATCCCTTTTAATTGCTTCAGAAACCCCTGGATGACGGACTTTCACTGCTACAACCACAGGCTTAATTCTCTGACCAGGAAATTTGTATTTTAGTGTTGCTCGATGAACTTGAGCAATGCTACCTGAAGCTACTGGTTCCTCCTCAAAATTTTCAAATAATTCAGATAATTTGTGACCAAATGCATTTTCAATACATTTTCTGCTATAGCTAAATTTATGTGATGGTGCTTTGGTTTGAAATTCTGCAAGTTCATCACATAGATCCCTTGGAAAGAGGTCAGGTCTGGTTGCAGCCCATTGACCCCATTTAATGAATGCAGGGCCAGCTTTTTCAAGCGTAACACGAACAACATTAATCCAGGTTTTTCTAAACTGAGTGCCAAAAGAATCAACTAAAGGAGCCATAGCTATGCAAGGAGAGAACAAAATCACCAAATAGATAGCCCTGAGAAATACGATAAGAATCTCAATAGCTGCCATGAGAGCGGTGGTTAAATATACACGTCCATCATGCGCATGCACATAAAGTGCATCCCTTGTTGGGAAGGATTCTGCTTCTGCCCATTTCCCTTGTGTCCAAGCAAGCTCTCCTATTATGAATGCAATCACACCATGCACAACAAAATTTGATTTGACCATAGCCAAACTCACAACACGGGCAATTTGACCTATTGGCAGTAGAGCTGGCCCTTTATGGAAACACATACTATTCCAAACTACTTGACCATGATGGTATTTCGCAGGGAGGGTATACAAGTTCTTAGCCCTATTACTCACAAAAAAGTTAAACCTTGATTTAAATAACATGAATAGAGTTTGTTCTTTGTGTAGATGTCTATAGTGGGAGAAAAATTTATATTTTGAGTAAGGGGACCCCGATGGATAAAATACTTCCAAGCAGCCTGTCTTGTGCACAGATCGGGTAAATCTTCTAACATTTCCACAAGCAAGAACCCTGCACATTACATTGCAAAAATATTATTCACATGCTCAAACTGAAACAAAGCTAATATTTAGAGATGAGTGTGTGAGATGGGCGAATCTTAACTGTATGATTCGGATAGAAGGTTAAAATTAAGTTATTAAACTATTTATTTTGTCCCTACTATTGTCTTCATTTTTTGTTTTAGTCCATATACAGCAAAACTATAAGTTTCAATCCCTGCACAGTTTTTTGTGACTGTATCACTGGTAGAAAATTTTTGTAATGGCTTTATACTGCCAGGAGGTTTCTCTGGTCTTACAACTTAGTCATAAGGATCAAAAGTTCAAAACTTAATTTTATGCAAGTATAGGGACTAAAACTTACAATTTTCTCATGTAAGGACTAAAACATAAAAGTGATGACAACTATAAGGACCAAGTGAAGATTTAACCTTCAAATTAGAACTAATTTTAACAATTTTGACCATCCATATATGTATATATAGCCAATGTTAACCCTTCTACATCCTCACCAATTATGCCCCCAACTTCTGCATAAAGACAAATTCAAGTATACAAATCAAGCCACATAAACAAAACACCAAAACTGTCAGTATTTAAAATTCCTGAAAAAAGGAAATTAGCTTTCAAGGTAAATTACTTTTCACAAAAATGGGAAATTTCTATAGCAGAGTTATCCGTTGCTTTAGATAGAACCCTTTAACTTTAGGTCCATGCAAACAAGTTTCCAAAGAGGGTACTTTATAGTTATAACACTACCCAAATTGAAGAACTATAAAAATAAAGCAAAATAAACTGAAACAGCAAACATCAAGCAACAAGAGAAGATGCCTATTAGAATCAATATGTGATAATATACATTTATAAATGGTCCAAACAAGAAAAAGGGGTAGCATTACTGAGAACATTAAGATTTTTATACAATAAACGAAAGCATATATACTACTAAGAATTGAAAGATAGTGTCTTATTGAAAGGGAAAAATAATTAACCTTGACATGATGACGAAGGTTTCAGGGCAGTGAGGTGCAACGGTGCACACAACATCCTCGTCCTCGAACGTTGAGGCTTAAGCGGCGTATGGTGGCGTTGACATGTGTCGTGTCGGAAACACCGAAAATTTCCTTCTTTCGGTTTGGGCTATGGGCCTGTATTTCAAACCACTTTTTTTTTTTTCAAAATAATTTTTCTATTCATATTCATCAATAGCTGAATTTAAAAACACACTTAATTTAATTTTAAAAAAATTAAGTATTAATGTTGACTTAGTGTGATTTTGGATATAATTATTTTTAGTCGATATTTCATTATCAGTGACTGTGTCTGGATTGAGTTATTAGTACACTCAGTAATCATGATTCATACACGTAGTTTAGTAAAAAATAAATAAATTCAAATTTCATTTTTTTTTAATTTAAAAGTGTCAAAAGTGATTAAAGAGCTAAACTATACATTAACTATCTGTTGTTCCCGTGCGTTTCGTTTAGTTTATTTTTTTAAGTTTTTATTTTTTATAGGAGAAGTTGAAATAAATCGTATTTATATTTATATTTTTTTAAGAGTTTATTTTATAATATTTTTTATTAAATAATAAAGAGGAATATTTTCTCTAACAATTTTAACTCAAAAATAAATTTTATGTTAAAAATATAAAATTTGACAAAAAAGAATTTCAAATTCTTAGTGATAAAATATCTTATTTGGATAAAGAATTTTAAAAGAATTTGAAATTTTAGGAATTTTTTAAAACATTTTTATCGATTAAAGTTATAGAATTTCAAATTTCTTAAAAAAAAAAAGTAAGAATTTGAAATTCTTTAAACTTTTTTTTTTTTTACTAAAATCAGTTGAGGTGATTTTCTACTTGACATCCACTAGAGTGGTAAAACAGGTTGTGCCAAACAGCTGTCAACCCATCTTCATTTTTGCGGGTCAGGCTAGCGTTTTCAGTCTACCATCTCGTTTTGCCTCATAAGCCTAACTCATCAATTTAGCCGGCCAAAGGTAAGGTGAACTGGTCTGCCAACCATCAATATTATATTTTGTTTTTTAAAAATGATAACATTTATATAAATTAATAAAATGATTATAATAATTAAAATATAACACAAATTATTAAGTAGAATTCATAAATTATGTTTTTGTTAAGAAAATAAAATAAATATTATTATAAATTTATTTATCATTTATTTACGTAAAGCATAATATTGTTAAAAAAATAAAATTAATTATGCAAGGTTTATTTTTTGTATGATTTTTATATTTATCTTTGTAAAAACATAAATTTTTTTAGAAACTAAAATTTATTATTAAATGAAATTTTATATTATTTTTTAAAAAGAACAAATTTTTTTCAAAATATTATTTAATAAAATAAATTTTTATTTTCAGTAAGAATTGAATTCCAAGAAAATTAAAATTCAACAAATTTGAATTACCTTTTCCAAATAAAATATTTGAAAAATCAAATCATTTGAATTCAAAGTAAAAACCCTAGAGGAATACATTTGAATTCCTTGTATTTGTAAAATTCTCTATCCAAACACAGTCTTAAATTTTAGAGGATTATTCTTCATGAATTCAGTCAATCCTTGGTATTCAGTGGGTAGTAGTACGTGCAACCTCTAACAATTGAAGAAAACATGTAGGCAGTCTAGGTGTCATCCTATAACATAATCATATTATAGTTAGAGGAAAACACTAGAACTCCTCCTCAGCAACCAATAAAACCAAAATACATATTCACAAGTATAGTAAACCTATTCCCCACAAGTCCATGTATAGGACGCAAACTGCTCTAATATCATATTTGTAACATCCAAAATAAATACTAATATAATTTATGCTACTGTTCAACAACATAACCATTTACAATACAAATAGAACTGAGAATATTAAAATTGCAAATAATAATTCATTTCAAAACATAGCAAAGCTCACCTAGCCAGGAACTGAAACACCTCACCTAGTGGCTCATGTGGCCCAACGAGAGGTCTCAATCATAAAGTTCCAATAATGGGACTTTACTCAATGAGAGGTGTCGCTGGACAAAAAGCCCCACCTAAAAACTGACAGAAGATACTTTGTGTTGGGCGAAACCTCTCGTTGGGCACAAAACAAAGGAATTACTTTACATTAACAATTTTTCACTAAGTAAGACCTATGGCTTAACGAGACTCTGCAGAATTGCAAAACCTTTGTTGCAATACTTCTCTACCAAACCTAACAACCCTAAATAGGATTCCACAATCACTACAATTCAAAACTTATAAATAACATATCATATATATTCAAGTACATTGTAGTTCTACCATTATATAATTATATTACTCAGTAGTCAAACTTATGTCATACTCTCCTATACATATGCAAAATTCAAAACATTACAAACATCCAAACAAAACACATAAATTTTGTCTCCAAGTTAAGCCCTAATTCACTTTCAATTATGACTTCCTTGCCTCTCAGCACCTCTTTGTCATCTTCCCTCATGTAAGGCATAATCATCACAGTTATAAACATGAAAACATACAATGCAAAAGTAAGTGTATTATTAATATATGAAATTCATTAAAAGAGAGTAAATTATCAATAACAGTAATATCAATCAATCAAGAACATTTCTATTTTCTCTAAATATAATCAATTCAAACAACATGATATTATGACTCAATTCTTTTTGCAATACTCATTGAGTTCGGATACTAAGGCGCCTAAAGACTTCTCTCAATTGGTGTCAAGTGTCCATCTACCCTATATGACCACCAATTAAAACCTAGACATACTCATATGACAACCACTAACTGTTGTCTAATGTCTACCTGACCGATTATGACAAAATAACTATTGTTTGAGTATATCCCCACTAATACACCCTTGCATATCTAGTAGCAGGATCACACTATAAATCACATGAATATCCCTTGCATATCTAGTATTCTAGACTACATTAACCTTAGTTGTATCTCCAACATCAATGAACCTCACATAACTATATCCAAGGCTAAGTTACCTAATTATAATTGCTTACATCCAACATAACATCTTATTAACATGCATTACAACCATTATACATCACAACCCAATTCCATTTAATACCAAAATCAATACCAGAATATTAATTTCTCCTCATTTACAAAGAACAACATTCCAATAATCAATTAGACAAAATATCTAATTTCACATAGCACTCAAATCAAGATCAAAAGCTCAATCACTCACAATCAATTAACTTCACAACCATTAAATTATAATTCTTCAAATTAAAATAAAATATTTAGTTTTTCTTACCTATTTCTCCCTTTAAAGCTGACTTTAATGAGAATGGAGAATTCAACTGTAAAAATCACTCAAAACCTAATAGAAATCCCAAAACCAAAAGGAAACTAAGAAATTGGGATTTTAAAGAGAATTTACTTTCAATGAGAATGATTGAATGGAATACAAATGAAATGAGGTCCAAAGAATTAGGATCATACATACTTAATGATCAACATTTAGAATCAAGAGCAGCATAAAAGATTTCGCCAGATTCCATAAATGATTCATTGACCATGCAATGAACCAAAGTATTGGTCTTGAGAGAGAGAGAGAAAGAGTAAATGGTGATTGTAGAAGAAAAGAAGTTGAAAGAAAGAAGAAATGAGAAGGAGGGAAAGAAAGAAGAAATTAAGGTATGTTTAGTAATTAATGTCAGTTTACTATTTGCACAATTCCCATATACGGATTTCTGAATACTTCTCGAAAATCAACCCAGACACCTCAAATAAAAGGAATAACAATTATGCTCACCTCCTTACCTTAATAAACATTATTTAATTTCAATCACACGACACCAATACAGTTAATACAACTCATTACTCCTCATTTAATTTATTAACAAGAGCAAAACTTAAATTTAATTTCTCTTTCTATTAATTTTACACACTTATAACATATTATTAAAACATGCCCTTACATTTGTTACAAAAATATGTGATGTTTACGAGTAGCTTTTTCTACTTAATACATTACTCACAGGGTTATACGACTTCCACAAAGGTGTGACATATGTCACCAAAGTTTTTCCTTATTAGTACATTATCCACAAGGATGTGACCTATGTCATAGATGTGTGAATATAATTTTTTCTTGTTAGTACCTTTTATCATAGGTTGTGGCCACTCTCACATAGGTGTGGACAATGTCAGGAAAGTTTTTCATTTTTAGCACATTCTCCATATGGATGTGGTAATTGACACAAAGGTGTGGACCGTGTCATAAAAAAAAACCAATTTTGAAACCAAGTTTAATAAACACTTTTTATTGAAAACAAAAACTAAAACTAAAAGAATTTGAGAATAACAAGAAATACCTAATTATGAAATAAATTTTAATTATAATAATTTTTTTAATAAAATTAAGTTAATTGCATTAACTATATCCATAAAATAGGTTATAGTTTTATAACCATATTAAAATAACTAGTGATTATGTAACTAGTTATTATTAGTTATTATTAGTTATGATTATTTTCCTCAAAACTAGATATTTTGAGTAGCCCTACTCATAAGTGGCTTTGGCAGCAATGGTTTAAGGATATGTTTCCCTAACTTTTTTAACTAGTCATTCACAAATAGGTTGCTATTTTAGAATATTATGGTATAACAATTGGGTCTTGGGATTTTAGCAGGTTTTGGAGCTACTATTTGTTTGGGAGGATGAACAAAAATCTAAATTATTATCATTATTAACAAATGTCTAATTAAACTCATATGTGTTAGTTTCTTGGGTATGCCTTTTAATTAGGTGACTCAGAATCTTTTATTATAGCTTTTACTTATAAAATTTACAACAAGCAAGTAGGATTCCTAAGCTTTGAAAGATAATCCAATTTTCTAAAATTTTTTATCTTATAATGTAGATATTATTTTTTCTTAGAGATTGTTGTTAAATAAATTTCTAACTCATGACAATTTGAGGTTTAGGAGAATTATTTCAATTCAAGAATTTTTGAATTGTGTGTTTTATGGTGAGAGTATTAAAGATACCAATATTAATTCTTATTTACTTATATCCATATATTGATAAAATTTTGGAATTTTATTTCATCTTGGTTTGACTTCTACATTCAATTGGTTGTTGGTTTTGTGGGTAAGAAAGTTAGGAAATTAAGCATTCATTTTAACATGGAGTTTATTGGGTGGTGTAACTGTCTAGAAATGTAAAAGATTTTTACTAGTGTAGGTTTGGATCTTAAGGTGTGCTGTAGATGCTCACTTGGCAATAAGTGGTGTATAGGGTGGGTTTAGGACCAAGTTTATTTTTGTCTATAAAAAAAAAAGTGTTTTTTTTTTGCCTATGTTTAAATCCTTTAGCATGTTCATAATTGTTATAGCCATCACGTTTTTGTCATGTCTAATGTCTTGTAAAGTTTGTACAAATTCTTATGATTTTAGTAATTGATAAAAAAAATAGAAATTGAGATCACATTTTAAGAAATTATAATTTTTTTACAACTAACATGAGTACATATTTGGAGATACAAGATGACTCAATTGATTGAGAAAGGAGAGAGGTGGGAAAAAGTCACAAGTTCAATTCAACGACTAATAAAAAATAACACTATTAACAATATTAACATGTGACAGATAAATTTTATATATGTAGTTACATTTAGTTTAATTTAAGGCTTAACTATGTCTTTGATACATCAACTTTTTTAAATTTATGGTTTTAATACACGGACTTTTTATTGATTGGTCAAGATATGCATATATTTTTTTGGTCCAACATTTTAATCTTTCTGTTAATTTTAGCTGTTAAGTGGTGACATGTCACTTTATTTATTAATATTTTATTGGTTAAAATTTTTTAAGAGACATTTTCTAGCGGTTTTTAGCTACTAAAAATTAACAAATACCTTTATGTGCTTCTTACCCCACCCCATTCACACATGTTCTTCCCGTCTCACCCCCAAATCCCAACTGGAGTAGAACCCTCAACAACAACAATGGGAACTGGTTATAATCTACTCGGTTTCATTGAAAGTCATCCATGTCACCCCTGATGACTTCATAAATGTTGTGCAGTGACTCACCGAATCTTTGACTGGCTAGGACATAACGATGTGTCTTTGGTGACGAGACTGGTCTTGATCGAGAAGATAAACCCCTAGGAGAGAGAGAGACAAAGAGAAAATTTTACTCAACCGAGATGATGACATTATTTGGATTTTGGAAGAGGGAGTCAAAATTGGTCAGTTTTGCAGGATAATATCGTCGATCAAAGTTGAGAACATTGCCGCTAATTTTGACAAGGTGTTTTCACCTACAAGTGATGTGCAAATGGCATCTTCCTACTGGAATCCTTTTTGTGTGATGGGGGTGAGGGGAGCAATGGCAAATGGGCAGTTCAGGGGCGTCATGAGTGTTTATGTTCGCTCAAATTCTTTGCAGCGATTCCCATAGTCTTCAAAGGCTTTGGCACTTTTGTGATTGGTTTAGTGCCTAGAAAGGTCCTCACCTTCACTTCTCTCAAGCTCTCCAAAGACATCATCTTGAAACACACGCAAGACACCCATATTTTAGAAGTTTCCCACGTTGCCTTCACAAATGGGGTCACCGACATGTTCTCCAATTTGCTTTCTTACATCTACTTCGTGCCCTTGGATGTGGTACTTACTATTCACTACTACTTTCTACTTTTTTCACTTCCTTTTCATCTTTTTCCTATTATCAATGTTTTTATTTTTTTTACTTAGATTTGTCAATGGTTGATGGTACACGGTCTTCCTAGGACAATGTCTTATAGAGGTTCGTTTGATGTTGTTCGAAAAGTTGCAAAGGTTAAGGGGTTTCGTGGCTTGTATACATTTTTTTCATTAACAACTCTAACCCAATTCCCTGCGGTGGGGAGGGGGGGACAAGGTGTGGGGATTAGGGGAGATAGGATGAGAGAGGAAAAAGATAATGTGAATGAGGTGTGGTGAGAAGTAGATACTAATATTTTTTTTTAAAATTTTTCATAGCTAAAAGCTACAAGAAAATATAATAAAAATCGTAAAAACTTTTAACTAATAAAATATTAATAAATAAAGTGACACATCACCACTTAACAACTAAAATTAATGGAATGACTAAAATGTTGGACGGAAAAAATGTTTATATATCTTGACTAGTCATAATATGAATTAAGTTTGTGATCAAACAATCTTTGGAAAGAAGATGAAGTGAGGGCGAGAATAGAGAGTGTGAGGAGGTATGGAGAGTGATTCAAAGAGGAAGGCAAAGAAGAGGTAGAGGAAAAGAGGAAGGGCTGGAAGGAAGGTTCTCTAGAACAAGATTGGCATGCTATTACAAAGGAAGCAATTTCTTCCTTTTACTTCACTCATTTCCCAGTGGATTTCAGTGCAAGAAACATGTGAGAGGTTTTCAAAAGATATGGTCGAATCAAGGAAGTGGTTATTCTGAACAAGTTAGACAAAAAAGGGCAAAGATTTGGCTTTGTCTGATTTGCAAAGGTGGAAGACGAAAGAATAATGGAACTTAAGTTAAATAAGATATATATATCGGGGATATGAAGATCTGAGTGAACAAGCCAAGGTTTGCTAAAATGTGCAATGGATAAGTGAGAAGGAGTCACCATAAAAACAACCAAACACCCTCAAAGAAATTCAAGGAAAGGAATGTTCAAAGGAATGGCACGGTAACTACTTCCATTGTAAAGCCTACCTCATATGCCAATGGGGTTAAAATCCCAAATGGAGTCTTTAGTTTCAAGCCAACTTATGCAGGGGGGGAGTCTCAAACCTCCTATTTTCTCCTTTAAATCAGAGACAAAAGAAGTGGCTAAACTCTTTAGAGCATATATAGGGAAGGTAATTAAACAAGAAAGCACTTATACTACATAGCAGTTGCTGCACCAGGAATGAGTTTTTGGTATAAGGGAAACATCATTGGGAATGAATCTGGTTTTCCTTGAAACAGATGATGCCAAGGATCTAAAAGAGTACGTTAATGAAAGTTTTGAATGGGTTAGCTCATGGTTCAATGGAATATTTCAATGGGTGTCGTTGGTAATTGATAATGAAAGATTGGTCTAGCTTAAATGTTTCAGGGTACCTCCTCATACTTGGAACATTAATCTTTTCCAGTCATTGGCAACCTTTTTCGGTGATTTTGTCCGTTTGGATGAACCAACCGAGAGGAAGGAAAGGCTTGATGTTGCAAGGCTTGCTATCTCAACAAAGGTACAAGATTTAATTAACCAAGTCATACGTGTTAATATTGATGAAAATTTGTTTAAAATTAATTTTTTTTAGGATGACTTGATCGATAGGAAGGAGGAATAGAAACCATCTAGTTCATTTACATCCTTAGAAAATATTTTTTGCAATGAAGGTGGTGAAAGAGATGAACTAGAGGATGAGGACCAACAGTTAGGAGCCCTTGAAAATGACATTTTGGACGAAGGTTAAAAGGAGGTAATGTGCAAGTCATTTGGAAATTCAAATGTTAAAAGCTTTCATGATGCTGCCATGCTCAAAAGTCAAAATGTTGACGTTTTACCAAATCTGCCAAGGAAAAGTAGAAATAGAAGAAATGAGTCTAATATGTTTAGACACGGAAAATAGGACATGGATTTTCCAAGGGATGAATTGGGCCTAAGCCATTTGATGGAGAGTGAAGGAGAAAAGTGCACTAAAATGGGTCCACTAGTGGAAAAAAAGGGGGAGGTGCGTGAAATAGAGGGCTACTGAGAATCCTTTAGCATGGAGCAGCGACCCAATGGAGTGCCTAAAGTGATGTTGGACCAATTTGGAAATAAATCACATGTAGCCTACAATCACTTTTTTTAGCTGAATTCTCATATTCAATATTTGAATGTGCATCATATCGCGAATGAATCAGATGTCGATTGCTTGATTTGTGGTAATCAAAGTATGAGTGACTTTGCAAGGGGTTTGGAGTGACAAAGCCTTTTGATTATAAACAATGGGAGTTGATGAGGTTTGAGGAGGTGATAGGTAACAAAGACCACAATTGGAGGAAAGTAGGTGTGTGGAAACAAGTGAGGCGCCTGAGTATCGATGGAAGTGAATTGGGGAGTGGTAGGTGGAAGGATCATGTCAACTAGGCATCATCTTCCAGCTTTCACTATCTAATTCAGAAATTTTTTGTCACACAACCCTAGTCGAGCACGAATTCTAAGTGGGTTACACAAAATGAGGCGCGACTAGATTTTTCTAGGATGTGGGAAACATTGAAACATCTTAGGGTAGTTGGGAAAGAAGAAGATGAACGTTACGAGGAGGAAATTAATCGGATGGAATTGTGTGATAGAGTAGAAAAGGAAGGTAGGGAGGGAAAGAATTTAGGTAATGCTTGAATGAAAATTTTTTCACTAAATGTTGAAGGTTTCGAGATAGAGCTAAACAGATATGCATAAGAAGAACGTTGCAGTAAAATAAAATTGATATCTACCTTTTCTAGGAAACTAATGTAGTAACATTGCAGGTTGGGAGGTTCAAGAAGTGTGGGGTGTGGAGGAATGTGAGTGGAAATTTATGTTGTCCAATGGTCTTAGTGGAGGTTTATTGACGATCTAGAGAAAAGGGTTGTTCGAGGTTCATTGGATGATTCAAGGCGAAGGTTTTTTGGGATTTGGCTTCACAATATCAGGTATGAACTTTGTTGGTTGCCTACTAAATATGTATTCACCTTGATCTTTGGTTGGTAAAAGGAAAATGTGGAGTGACTTATTAATGATAAAGAGAGGATTCCTAGAGGTGAAGTGGTGTTTGGGTGGTGATTTTAATGTTGTGGCAAATAGGTTGGAAGTGATCGGATTCTCAAATTATCGCTTGGGGTCCAAAATGGAAGAGTTTCACCAATTCACTGGTCATATGGAAGTGGTGGACATCCTAGCTTATGGCAAACAATTTCATGGTATCTCTTCATATAGAGCAACATCTAGCAGGTTAGATAGCTAAGCAACAACTTAGACTTAACTCTTAGCACAAATAAGCTTTTCAACACAAATTATCTAAATCACATTTATAATAGTGAATATATTCACTTTCTCACATATACACAAAGGATTATTATATTCATAACTTACCACAACATTTTCTAAATTTTGAAGA
This sequence comes from Psophocarpus tetragonolobus, assembly GCA_037954015.1. Classification (NCBI taxonomy): domain Eukaryota; kingdom Viridiplantae; phylum Streptophyta; class Magnoliopsida; order Fabales; family Fabaceae; genus Psophocarpus; species Psophocarpus tetragonolobus. The sequence goes on along the minus strand of CM075689.1, from coordinate 17,918,232 downwards.
TTTTCTCACTCATTTTCTAATAAGTCTCAATGACTTTTGTGGAGTATAAATGTGATATCTAGAGATTTATTAATCCTATGATATTGTTTCTTATCTATTTTAAAATCTAGGACATTTATCTACAACTCTTATGTTGGCCTAAAAAACTAAACCAAACGTTTACTATGTTAAAAATTGGAGGAAACATGAATCTATCACTTAATTCTGGCAGTTCGACCTTTAGTCACTGATCTAACCATAACTTGAGCTCTAGGTATCTTTTTGGGAAAAATCCAATGTCATTAGTTAGACACTCATCTAGGAATACAAATTTAATGAAGATCACTTTCTAAAATTACATTGTTTTCCTATCGGGTTTCTCATCTGAAAATCATAAACGCTGATTGTAAAATATGGTTAATTTTGACAGTTCGACCTTTAGTCACTAATCTAACCATAATCTGAGTTCTAGGTATCTGTTTTTGGGGAAACCAACGAAATTAGTTAGATAATATCTAGGGATACAACTTTCATGAAGATAACTTTTTCAAATTGCATCTGCTTTCTATTGGTTTTCTCATTCGAAGATCATGAGCGCTGACAGTAAAACATGCACTACGATTTTCCATTGTTTCTCTCTTCTAAGGTTTCCTTAATCCTTCAAAGCACACCCTAAATTATGAAATTTAAATTAAATAATTCTTAATCAACTCTTAAGATAAAACAAATGTAAAACTCATTTCCAACTAACTCAATTGTTATAATCAATCACAAGAAACCAAAAAAGACACTACTCCAACTATTGACACCCATTACTATTGCTAATTTGTAGGGTATGAAAGGGAACACCTCAATGCTAAATTAATCATTATACCTAGTCTATTCTATCCCATAATTCATAATCATATGAACTAACACACCAAATACAATGATAAACAAGCACACCAAACAATGATTAATAAATGATAACCTTATTTTGAACTAACTTAGTTGTTACAACCGATCACTAGGAACTACAAAAGGGCACTACAATTGTTATTATTAAATGCAAATTCAAGAACACTAGTTTATAGGGTATAAAAAAGAATACCTCAAAGCCAGTAATCAAACAAAATAAATTAATATAGACATCTAATAACTATTCAGGAGCACCAAATACATTGATTCCAAGTTGTCATTTCTTCCCATTACTATGTTCAAGGTTATCTCTAGGGTATAAAAAGGGAAAACTCCAATACCCACATAATCATCACATCCAAATAATCCAATAATGTACATGTAATACAACAGTCCAACAAAATAAATTAGTAAGACATGTAATACTTATCCATGACCTATCGAAGCTTAGGGATCGCTTCACTACCCACTTTCTTTACACATGCCACATAAGAGATAATTTCCTACCCCTTTACCTTGAAGGATGATTTTGATTGTGAAGGACGTAGTCTCAACTCTCCAAATGTTGCTCCTCAAACTTCCTTGAAAAGGTTTCCTTTGTAGCTTTCTCTCCCAACTCCAAAGTCAGAAACATGAACTAAAGTACAACACCCAGAGACCCCTAATTTTACCTTAACTTAACTCTTTGTTGAGCTTTTAAAATCAAATTCAAACTTAATCTCTCTTACTATTTACACCCACATTATTTTATAAAATCAATCCTCAATTTATTTTAATAAACACAAACGGTAAATTAATTTAAGGTATCTCATGTATATGAAGTAATTGTGTAAGAAGATTTTTGGAGAGGATGCTTATCATTTTCACTTGGTTTTAATGACCATAGTAGGTACTAATTAGTCTATGTTTGTGATGGTTGTATAGGGTATTTGAAACAATTTGTTTCACTCTTTTCTTACATATAATATACATATATCTTTAACTTTTAAAAATAAAATAAAATCTTGACTAGTGAATAAAAATTCTGTATACTAAAATCATAAATTTTAAAAAATTAATATAAAAAACATAGTTAACCCTTAATTTAATTTAAAGAGTTAATTCAGGTAAGATAAATTATTAGTCCATTTTTACTTTTAATTTAATTTGTGGTGTGCTGAAAATGATAGATAGGCCGTGGGTGTCCACGACATTGGTGGGATGCTTTAGTTTCTGCAATTATGCTCACTTGCTCAGCATGCCATAGATAGCCTTTTATTTTAAAAAAAAAAGTTTGTCCTTTTCATTTTCGAAAAAGCTATAACTTTAATTGAGACAATTTGATTATTTTTTTGGCAGGCCAACGACTGAGACAACTTGACGAACTTTAATTTATGTTAAAAGAATTCATAATTTTGTTTACTTAATAGTTTAATTGTTTAATTTCCGCATAAATTTAAAATTCTCAACTCTTTTTAAGCAACATACTTTAAATTTCATATTGCATTGAAGGGATATATTGGAGTAGGGAAATTTCCTGTTGAACTAAAGTAATATAATCCTTTCATATATTCCTTATAAATAATTTTTAGCTATATCATTTTATTTTATTTCATAATTTCAGAAATGAAATAAATATTTTTAAAGTTATTAATAATGATATAATCAAATATAAATTAATATACATTGTTTGAACGGAAATACGGAGAATTAATGAAACTAAGCTCTCAGTATTCTCTGTATTATAATCAAACTCTTGAACCTAATCTTTTTGAACACCTGGTACTTTTTCAAAATAAAATAGCTTTTCAACTTTTACCTAATTTTAATAAAATTAGTTATCTCTCGTAGCAAAGCACATCATGACAATAATTACATGTGCTAGTACTATAGAGGTTTGACAAAACAAATTAGGTACGTAATTTTGTACCAAAAAAATTAGGTACGTAATTAACTTTATTATTTGTGTCAAAGTACTGAGACTGTAACTAAATTGGTTTGAAAAGATAACCACTTTTTCCTTGTTTAGTTTAATGCAATAAATGAAAAAGTATAACGTTGCAATTTAGGTTTTATATTCAGGTGCAGGAAAGCTTCTTCAATTTTGAAAAATAATAAAAAAGTCTAGATTAAATTGCAACTCATTGTTTCAATTTAAATTGCAAAATTCAAAAGTACAATAATGATAGAGAAAATAAGTTGCGCACTTAGTATAAAATATTTTTATATCAATTATAAACCATTATATATTTATTAATTATTATAATATTTATCATATCTTAAAATTTAAACTTAGTTATAATGATTTCTGGTTGGTAATTATAATATAATTTTCATATTGACAATACATAATTATTAAAATCGTAATAATTTTCTTAAACATGACAAAAATGAGTCGAATCATAGAAAATTTGCTTATACCGGAGTTCTTAAATTTAACCAAAAAATTCATGCAAATGGACTAAGGATTATAAGTAAGTTGCTTGAAGAATGTACATAAATATTGCAACTCTCCTGAGTTCAATTCCTACAAATAATTTTTCCCCCCAATTAATGCCAAACAGAATTCTATATAGAAAAATAATGCATAAACATCTCATAATGTGTTATTACATTTTTAATGAAAAGAAGAAAAAAGAGAAAGATATATAAATAATGATAAGATGAGAAAAATAAAAAAAAATAAAATATATTAATTAAAGGGATATATGTATCATTACTCTTCTATATATTTTTTATTTTTGCAGTTGAATGCTAGCAGCTACATGAAATCCTTAAACGGAAATACTGAGCTATTGAAATCACAAAGTCAATTCAAAAGAAAAAATAATTATTGTGTTAGGTGCATGGCATATTTTTAATACGGGCATCTAATGTTTTGTTGGCCTCTCTCTAGACTTAATTTAGCCATAGGCATAGCTAAGCTAAACGAGGGCCAAGAAAAGACTATGATGATTCTCTCATATGATGCCAAAATTTCCTTAAAGTTTCTAATCATTTTAATTTAAAGTTACTAAACTTGCTACCTATACACATAAGAAAGTTAGTTACAAATGCATCATAATGAGAATAGTTTGGCCATTTTGCCTTTAATGTGCTCCCTTCCATTGCTCATACTTCATGCTTGCTTGGTTGGAAATACCTTGGGGATTTTACCAACCGATTCAGTGGCTTAGTTTGTGCATATAAATAATAATATATATCTGTGTTGCTTCTTTGCATTATTATGTTATATTATCTAAACCACCCTTTTGCATAGATTTCTTATTTATTAATTATTGGGAGAGTTGTTTAACGTTGATTCAAACACACATCTTACTATTTAGTTATGAATTTATACTTTTGTTTGAAATGATATAACAATTCTTTTCTTTTGTTCTGGTTATCTATATTATTGATAAAAATATTTCTCATGCTTTCTCTTTCAAATTCTTAAATAAACTTCTTTACTTATAAAAAAATTTAATTAATATGTATTTTATAAAAAGTTTAATTAATATGCATTCTATAAAAAGTTTTATAATAACAATTTAATTATAACTTTTTATTTATAATAAGTTTGATGAGTTTATAATTATTATTTATTTAAATAAAAAGTTAGGATTAAAACGAAGTGCAAAATTGTTATAAAATGTTTCAACGCGAATATAGCTAGAAAATAAGAAATGGATGTATTGGATTATTGATTCATGGATTAACACGAATTAGTTATTATAATAGATGTATTTAATTACGAACTATATTAATTATAGATATTCTTAATTTAATCACAGTGATAAATGCAACTATTATTTGATTTTTGTTCTGGATGACCTAATGTTGCTATAAAAATTAGTTCTATAATTATTTTTTTACCAAAGTGTGTGAAACCATAGCTATTAAATAGAAGTTAGTCATTCTCATATTGGTAGTTGCTCCCCTATTCTTAACAAAGATTAAATAAATTAAGATGAACTTTTCTCAGTTGTTAATTGTACATTTCTCTCGATTTTTAAAATCCTGATCTCATATATGTGACGTGTATTTATAATTATAATTTTTTTAGGATAAAAAAACAAAATGTTTTCTTTTATCATAGTTTTTTATCAAGTGTGACAAACCCTAGTCATCCAATAGAAGGTAGTAGTTGTTCCTATTTCTTGACATGCAGAGATGGCTTCTTTCGTTATTAGGTACACGATTTTAAGCTTATTTTCCAACATGTCTTCTCTTTAATTCAGAATAGAATATGTATATATATTGATGTAGATATGTTATAATAAATTTCTTTCAACATAATATTGAAATTCTATTTTATAGCATTAATTTGAGAGAAAAAAATACCTTTTCAATAAATTACATAATTATAAATTATTTTGAATATAAAATAAATTAATTTAAAAATTCAAAAAATGAATACTTGATGTCATCATCGCATGGTTTTAGCATTGGATGTTTACGATTTCTTAAATAACAATGATTGTAAAGCAAACCAACGCACCTAATTAATAAACAATGTTTTAAAGTAATACACCTTTGCTATAATTCCTTGCATGGTTATAGCATTGTACGTTTTCGATTTCTTAAACAACAATGATTGTAAAGCAAACGCACCTAATTGATAAACAATATCTTCAAGTAATACATCTTACTATTTCTTGATAGAATTATGAAGTAATGAATTAGCTGTCAAGAAGACTGTTTAGAGAGTTGGAAATGTTTGTTTAGGCAAACTACCCATACTAACTGATGATATTGCAGAAATTACTTTTTCATTTTACATTGAATAACTTTGGTTAAACTATTTTATATAATGCTAATATTAATTCGTAATATAATTCATTTTAATTATTTCATCAATTAAAACAGATATTTCTGCAAATTAAAATTTTATGTTATTGGCCTTGAATATGAAAATAAACTTAAAAACATTACGAGTGACAACATAATTTACTATCCAATAATATGGTGGTTAGTTAGATTTCCTTTCCGTTACTATATATCCAAATAATATAGATGATAAAATGACACTAGATTTGGATTCAATTAATTGACATGGTAGACCTATTTAGTGTCGGTCCTTTGGGGTTAAGTTTTGGTGATGCTGTTAATTATTTTCTTTCTCCCCTCCTTGATAAGAAAGTTTTGCAGCTGTAGTTAGGTGGAGATCATTAATTAATCCATTATATAAGATCGTACTTACCAAATTGGTATATATGATTAAAAGATAGTAGTAATGAAATTAAGGTATACAAGATTGTACTATTGATAATATTAATGATAGGGAATAATATTTAGAATATAAGAAGCATATATAATATTATATTTTTTTAATTCATTGGTATCAATTAGTTATCGCTAACAGTACCAAAGTGTATCGGAATCTTGAGCCCTCCTAACATGAACCATAATATTACATATTTATTTATTTTGATTTCTCTCTTAGCATTATTCTCTTTCCTGTGTTTCTACTTCTTGGATTGTGGTGCATGCATATCCACAGAAGACACCACTTTACTTAGAAAATGATAACCAATGCATTAAATTTATCAGTTACAAAAAACACTTTAATGGATGTTAGTTTGGAAGAAAAATTATTTAGGATACACATGCAATATCTGAGTATGCTGATCATTCTGGATTCTCTCTGTCAGTGTAAAATGATAGTCCCTACATATTATTAGGCACCCTACTCATCACTTCATCTTCCCACCCTTCTATTTATTCTATGCTTTACGTGTCTCATGTTTTGTCTGTGCTTTCAGCAGAATATGTCCTATATATAGACACGGGTATGTTTCAGTGTAAAACTAGTAAACAATTTACTATATATAATTACTGCATAGAAGTTGGGAACAGTAGAAAAAAAGGGTTCAATTCATTATGCAGGAACATGTTTCACCATGATTTTCTAGCCATTTATTACTCTAATAGAGAGAGAGAGGATATATGTTGAAAAACTATACGATAAAGTAGTTTTTTTATAGACAAAAATGATTATCATTGAACTTTAATACATAATACTAAGTAACTAACATGGATAATTTGCTACTATTGACAAGGGAACTGAGCAAAGGCCTCTTTTGTACGTTTAGCTCTGTGCAAACAATATTCCTCTCATTATAGAACTCAATTCGTTTTGCGCACCTCTTTGTGCTGATATATCTGGCCTTTCTCCTGCAGAGACCAAACAAATTGGCGACTTGCTAGTTGATTCATCTAAGAAAAAATATATATACCATGCACAGAGTTAATAAGAAACTGAAGATTTTATTTCAAGAATGAGAAAAGATTGAAAATGATTTTGATTTGATGTTACAGTCTTTCGTTTGTTTGGTAGAGTTTTGAACGAGATATATATGGACTGCAACAGCATAAAGGTTCAGTTTTATATTTAATTTGATGTATTGCACGTTTAAAAAAAGATGCATAAAGTTTAAAAAGCAATACATTTAATTTTACTATATAAAGGTGAAGTTTGAGATAGTATACCTCAAAAAACAACAAACTATTTCATTCCATTATATCAAATGCTAAGTTTGTTACTGTAATTCTTAAAAACGCATATTTTCCTTTTATTTTACAATAGAAGTAAAAAGAAGAAAAAACTTTTATTGTATATTTATGTGACTGTGAACTGTACCTGATAAAAGGTTTATACTACTTCTGTCTGTTTGCCTTGTCAATCTTCTGATTCGCATACAAAACCTAAAATACCACGGATAGATAATAGATTAATTTACACAACCATACATAAAACTAAATGACGACCAATAATATACAAAATAAATTTAAAACTTTAACTTGAATGAAGTAAATAGAAATATTAATGTAGGAACGAAAAAAAGTAAAATAAAAAGTAATGAACCTTATTTAGAGGAGAAGTTGCTGTATCTTCCAAAGATTCATCAATGAAAGCCGTTGTGACTTCCTTCCTCTTCTTCAAACTTGATCTCTCGACATTTTTATTCACATAATTAAACTCCTCAACTTGTTTGCTATTAGCCACTTTTTTCTCCACCAAATTAGAAGCAGCATCAGAGACAAGGGATGAAGAGGTGGTAGCAACACCGGATAGAGACATGGAACACTTGTTGTTATCAACATAGTTGTTGAAGAAGTCATCAAAGTAAGAGGTCCAACCACTCTCCTCAGTTGACATAATATCGTTAGAGGAAGGAGAAGCTTTGGTTATGGAACTCATTGAAGCTATGGAATATTTAATTTTCCTTTCAAAAAGCCAAGAAATGAAGATAGATGATGATGTAGTTAGTGGGGTTTGGTGGCCAGCTCTAAAGAGGCAAGTCTCCAAAGGAACTATATATATACTTGAAGAAATTCTTTTGTGGGTCACTTTATCATTAACACCAATTACTAATTTTTTTAGTTTATCAATAAGTTTCTATATTTAAAATAATTTTAAATTGTCAAGAGATCATATTTATTATTTTTATTATTTTTAAAATAAATTTTTATTAGCTTTATTTTCTTTTTCCTTTTTTCTTTTTATATCTTATATACGTGGTAAGTTTGTTAAAATTTTAATAATTATTTTAAAATAGATATCACTGATAGTGAATGATAATAAAATGATTTCATATTGTAATTATATTATAATAAAACATAGTTATAAATTCATTTTTCTTTTCTAAAAATACTTTGTGATTGCCCACTGTAATTTAAATGCTTGTATATATGGGAACTTAAGAATTTGTTAGTATATAATTTAGTTTTTTAGCATGTAGCAAAAAATATCTTTCAACCCAACAATAGAATATTATTAAAGAATAAGTGGTAAAGCAAATACAAATGATTAATTATATGTATGACGACTATGGAATCTTGCAGTGGGTCATAGAAGTTATGGGAGTTAAAATTAGAGAGAGAAAGAGGATGAGAGATGTGTTTGACCTTTCTGGTATAGAGTATATGCCCCCAACATAGATTTGGCAAGAAATTCTTTAAGGTGGACTTTTACACTATTGGTTTGAGTTAGCCATTTTGTTTACTCATTAGAAATTTGGACATGTCATTTCTGTCAATGTATTTTTTTTAATTAATGTCCTTGACGTTTTAAAATAAAAAATTGAAGAGTTTGGAGTGATAATTTAGTAGATAAAGACTTTTCTAGAAAGATGATATGCATACTCAACCTTCCTGTCTATTTTTATTGCGACTATTTTTTTAATTACTCATTTTCCTTTTAAAATAAATCGTAATTAATTCTGTCCTAGTGTTTGACTTACAATTTTACTTTTTTTAATTACAGTTGTAAGTTGTAAAACTATTATATATGTCACATATTCTTTCTCTCAATATTTAAAATAATTGCGTACTTATAACTCAAATTTCACATAGCTGGTTAAGTTGTTGCTGATTCTTGCATTTGGTGGTAATTCTACTCATTCTATTTGGTGCTGCAAACATGTATCATAACTTATTAAAAAACATTAAAATATTTATTTTAAAGAAAATAAATGTTTGGCAACGCACACAATAACATACACACATATATATATATATATATATATATATATATATATATATATATAAAAAGGTGTTTTATATAAATAATATTTCCCTTTTATAAAAAAATTCTATCAATTCTCACGATTAAATAATATAGAGGATTAATGTCATTTTATAAAATAATATTTATTAAAAACAGTCTCTATCTAGGTTTTCCATTATTTATATATTCATATTATTTATGTCATCCACACACAGCAGAAGCATGTTACAACATTCTTATAATTAAATATCTTATAATTAAATAATATATAGAAATTCATAATTTTATAAAAATAATTTTTAAATTTTATTAAAAAACCAGTATTATATTAAATAATATGTACAAGTTAGAAAATGATAACCAATATATTCTTATTTTGTCATAGTAATTAATTTAATGTTGGAAAGAGGAAGGGATACAGATATTCTCAATCAGTAGCATGCATGGGGCGCAACTCAAACACTCAGGTCTAGACTATCAATTTTGTAAATTTACAAATTTTGTATTATTAAAATTAAACTAATCTAAGGGTGGAAATCCTGTGTAGCTTTTTATTGATCTGCAGGGATAATCCAGAAAAAAAGTGAATTAAAAGCTGCATGCAGCCTCAAATCCTCCCCCTCTTTTATCATCATAATATTTAAAAATTAAATAAAAAATAAAGTTTAATTAAGTGATAAAAAGTTTAACACGGACTTTAATAACAATTTTTCGTTGACTTTTAAGTAGTAAGTGTAATAATATCAATAAATTTAATACAAATAAATAAATTTAATATAAATAAATATTTTACTATTCACAATCTTTTTTGTCAAAATATTGTAGTTTACATTATCTTTTGTCTGTGCACTCACTTCAAGTTTCTTTTTTCGTTTGATTTGATAACACGGTTCATCATTAATGGATGGAATGATGATCGTGGAGAGTTTTGGTTGATTGACTTAAGCTGCAAACATGTTAATTAAACTATAATATAAAAAATTAGGAATCGTTTTGACAAAGAGTTAAATAGTTAATGACCTTGGCATTTGTTATTGTCGTTTATTTTATATAAGCTTTTTATTTAATATATTTGGTACTTGGTGACGTTGCTTCATAATTATTTTCTTGTCCTGGTCTCTCAAAAATTACGTCATTATAGATCCGGTCTATCATCCTCTCTCCTATCATATGTGAGCGTGGAACTAATTAATTTTACTATATCAGAAAAAATGCTTCAAATTAATATTTCTAGTCAAATATTAATTTTATACATAAAAGGGAAGAAGGATTAAGAAAAGGTACACAATAAGATAGATTATATGGTAAAAAAAACATTAAAAAATATTTATAATTAATAAATTCTTATCATATAAATAACTTATCCCCTAAGATTATTTCATTCCATAAAAACTTGTCATACATCTACATCTTTTTTTATTTTTGAATGGTCTTACCAAACCAAGATTTCATATCAACATTGATAATGATAAAATCACATATATACATAATATAATATTTTTGTTTTCCTTATATTAACAACCGGCATACTTTTACAGCTGTGAAATCCTTGTAACTACTTGCAGTTGATAAAAGTGATCGTATATAATCAATCACCTACTTAGTTGTAATGTTTGTATTTCTTCACAATTCAGTAAAAATGAATTCATCAATTAATTCTCTCTCAACCAGCCTTCATGAGTTTCCTCCAACCATGGAATCAATATCGATATCACCCCATAACAATTACAGATATTAATTAATTATCATTTTCAATTCTCCAATTACAAGAGGAAAAGAAACTTTAATACACACTTTAAACTTATTTGGTCCAAAGAAAAGTGGAGAGTGAAAAAATACATCTAAAAAAAAAAAAAGTTACACTTTATATTTAACTTTCCATTAAAAGGTATTTATAAAAAGACTTTCTACTAAAAAAAGTATAAAAAGAAAGGAAAATACAAAAAAATAAAAAATAAAATTACCCTTCCAAAATCATGTTTGTTTATAAAATAGAAGTCATAAATATATAAATAATTTTGTAAATATAATAATTTTAAATTATAATTTTTATTATTTTCACGTACTTTCAACGTAACCCAACAACTTTAATTTTCCTTCGTTTCATTTTTTTTTCTTCACATTTACTATTCTCACAATCGAACGAAGTTTAAGAGATTATATTTTAAAGGTGTCATAATATATTTATGTTTTTGTTTAAATTCATTAAGTAGAAATATAAGGGAAGAAAACCTACGACTATAATGTTATGAATTTGGGTTGAAAGTGGTATGAATTTACTATTTTACTTACGTTTCTCAATTAAGCTTAAATTTAGTAATAGGCAGGTTTTTTTTTTTGGTTGAATAGTGAATATGCATGCAAACTAAAACACATCCCTTGAAATCCTGAACATGTTGTGTAGGTTTATGTATAAGCGTGTAGAATGTATATATTTATGAAATACTATAGTTGAGACAAGAATATTCATATAACAAAGTCGAAAGGACATGACTTCTAAATAGTACTGAACACAGCTAAGGCTGGCTACTGGCAAATAAGCTTTCTGGCAACATGAAAGTACTCTTACCCAAATTGTAGGACATAGCCATGCATGCAATCAGCCATTAAACTATTTCAGAAAACAAGGATCAACGCTAGTTACGGTAACCTTTGATTTCAGAAAATATTTTTTATTTTTAAGTTTTCAAAATTTAAAAAATATGTTTGTTTTCATTTTATATTTTCTATTTTCAAAAATTAATATTGTTAAATTTAATCAATTTTAGTAAAAATATTATAAATTATTTATATATATATAGTTTAAAATACATTTATATATTATTTTTTATATAATTATAATATTTTTTTAAAGTTATTACATAGTGTTAATTTTTAAAAACACTGAAAATAACTTTTTTCTGCTTTCAATTGTTTTTTTTTAAAATATTTTTAGCAAAAATGTTCTCTAAATTATAACAAAACATATTTTTACCACTATTTTTTATTTCTCTGAAAATAAAAATAGAAAATGACCAAAACAAACGCCATCTAGGAAACAAGTTCTATGTTTCTTTTAATTTAAAACAACTTTTTATAATTATTATTTAAAATTTATTACAAAACTAAAAAATTATGATATAGATCTCAGCAGATATACCGTATATATTTATATGCAATAGGACATTGATTTATGTAATAACCCAAGTTATACTATAGTTTCAATATCATACTGATGTTGTTAGGTATCACATTTAACATCCACAGTTACAACATGGCGTTTAACCAATGTTATATGTAGGCTAACATATGTTGAATGTCTTCTTGTAATAGGGTGATCGAGTATATATTATTTATTAAATAAAAAGTCAAATGTATAAGAATGTGTTAAAAATATATACAATAATTTCTCAATAAAAGAAAAAAGTAATACCATGTATATATATATAACCACTCCAAAATGATTTAGAGGGCAAAAGTAGCTCGACCAAAAACGGCATGGACCATATAGGACACATGCAAATTTTCTAAAAATTAAATCTTGGTAACCATTTTGTCTAGGACAAAAACACGAGCACTATATCGCATAGTCTCTGTCAACACAAAACCTTTTGTAGGTGAAGTATATAGGGTGGATATATATCCTCCCACTCCATGTAAGCTTTAATTTATTAATGGTGACAAGCAATGCACAGAGACAATGAGCATGTGACTATCAACAAATACCAAAAAGCATTTTGTCAGGAACATTTGATTGCCAAATACAATTCTCAGTCCTGTTAAAAAGTTGCAATTTTAAGTCATTTATTAAGAATTACTTTCTCTAGTAAATTTCAATCACGTGTTCATGTAGCATTAATAAATTATTTTGCTTTTTATATATTTATCATTTTATGATTTAAGGAATAGAATTAAATAAAGATAGAGGATATTTTTTTATTAGGAGGAACCAAATTATATTAAGTCAATCATATAGCAATGTTTTAAATTAGGGGTGAGTAGGTGGACTAATATAAATTTGCTTTTCAAAATCCATATTTTAAATGGGTTGGATAAATTTTATCTGATGAATGAATTTCTTTTTTAGTTTTTATCCAGCCTATAATATAAAATTATCAAATTAAATTAATAATATATAAATCTATTTATTTAATTATATAAAATTTTAATGAATAAAATATTTCAAAATATGGATAAAACTATGATTTTAGACTATTAATTTTGTCTTTTACACAATTAAATTTATAATCAATAAAGTAATTTTTTATTATAAATGTTATTATAATTAATTAAAATTATAATAATAGATATATTTAAATATATGAATTATATTTAGAATATAAATAATATAATGGTAATATACTATTATATATTTAACTGTTGGGTTTTTTTTTTTTACAAGAAACTTTTGGTGATTTCTTTTAAAAGTAATTATTTAAATTGAATTTTTGAATAGAGACGAAAAAAAGTAGATGAAAGAAATTATGACCCTTTAAGAAAATCCAGTTCACATAAAGGAAAAAAAGGTTAATGGTTAAAATATTATTGTTTTTACCAGTCAAGAAATTAAATAGTGTACGAAATGCAATTTCAAATAAGATCATGCTGAATAGTAATACAATAAACTTTTTCACCCAAGAAAAAGGTAATAAAATATGGATGGAGTAGTAGTGGCAAATGAACTGATGGACTGGGCAAAAAGAAGGAGAAAACCGTGTTTTTTTCTCAAGGTAGATTTTGAGAAGGCTTATGATTCGGTCAGCTGGAATTTTCTGGATTATATGCTGGAAAGGATGGGGTTTGGATGGAGATGGAGACGATGGATGAGTGCTATAGTCCGGAATAATTATGTATCGATCCTAGTAAATGGATGTCCCACCCCAGAGTTTAAGCCTGAGAGAGGGTTGAAGCAGGGGGACCCTCTGTCGCCTTTTCTGTTCTTGTTAGTGGCGGAAGCTTTACCAGCATTGTTCAGATCGACCATTCAAAAAGGACTGTACAAAGAAATAAAGGTACAAGATGAGGTCAAGTTTTCAGTGCTACAGTATGCAGATGATGTCATTATGATGGGGGAAGCGGACCTGCAATCGGTTTGGCATCTGAAGGCGATGTTGCGGGGGTTTGAAATGGTGTCAGGTTTAAAGGTAAACTTCAGTAAGAGCAGTTTCTATGGTGTAAATGTGTCACAATCATTCACACTGGCGACTACCGAAATGCTAAACTGTAATGCTGGGATGCTGCCATTTAAATTCTTAGGGGTACCAGTGGGAGTAAACCCTAAGAGGGAACATGTGTGGAAGCCAGTTATGGATCAGTTTAAAAGGCGCTTATCAGACTGGAAGGCAAGGAATATGACTTTTGCTGGGAGGTTGGTATTACTGAATTCAGTGCTAGCTGCTCTCCCATTGTATTTCTTCTCCTTCTATAAGGCTCCAAAGTCAGTGTTGAAGTCTCTCAAGAGGATGCAGCAAACTTTCTTGTGGGGAGGTAAGGAAAATCAGGTAAAAATTGCATGGGTTAGCTGGGAAAAAGTATGTAGGCCAAAAGATGAGGGAGGTCTAGGTGTGAAGTGTTTGGAGAAATTTAATATCAGCTTGCTGGCAAAGTGGAGGTGGAGAATTATGGCAGATGAGACGGCTATTTGGGGTCCATTGCTGAGAAGCAGGTACAGGGAGACAGATGGATATATGGACAGGCCCGAATCTTTTATCCATACCTCTCAATGGTGGAAAGACATATGGGCCATTGATGGACCAAATGCGGAGTTGCCGGGGTGGTTCAAAACGAGAGTCAATAGGAATGTAAAGTATGGAAGGGGGACTTTATTTTGGGAACAGAGGTGGTTCGGAGATACAGCTTTCTGTGTTTCGTATCCCAGGTTGTATGCTTTGACAGAGGATAAGTTCATCACTATCAAGGATAAATGTCTTTTTGGAGGCCAATTATCATCTTGGAAATGGGGCTGGCGGAGGGAGCTATTTGTGTGGGAGGAGCAGATGCTTCGGGTTTTTCAGGAGTCATTAAGTCAAGTGGCATTGGTAGAACGGGAGGCAGATGAGTGGGGATGGAATTCAGGGGTTGAGGGGTATTCGGTGGCGGGAGGGTATAAAGTGTTGGCTGGAGGGATATCTGAATTGGGAATGAATTTTGTGGAAACCCAGCATTTACGTAGGTTGTGGAAGGAAAAACTGCCATCTAAGGTGCTGGCGTTTTCATGGAGGTTGCTAGCGGACAAACTACCCACTGTGGAAAATTTGCTAAGAAGAGGAATTCAGGATCCTGGATTAAATCTTGCTTGCAGGTTCTGTAATAATGGGATAGAGTCAAAGAATCATTTATTTTTACAATGCCCAATCATACAATCGATGTGGTATAGAGTTATTAGCTGGGTCGGGGTAGAGACACCGCTCCCGGAAAATCTGAATCAACTGTTTCTGTTATCCTCTGGCTGGGTAGTGGGAAAGCGGAAGAAGGCATGCAGGTATGTGTTTTGGATCGCTGTATGTTGGTGCATTTGGCTGACACGGAATGCTGTTATTTTCCAAAGGGTCGAGGTGGAATCCCTTGATATGTTTATGTCCATTAAAATGTTATCATGGCAGTGGCTGTTGTTTTCTATTGGTTTTAAGGCTGGATGTGTATACTCTGACTGGTGCATCCAGCCTAGATTGTGTTTGATGAATTTGAGATAGTCTCATTTGTAATTAGGTCAATGTATGGCAGACTGAAACGTTGTGTTTTATCTGTTGTATATTTCCATCTAATATAAATATATATTTTGCTGTTCAAAAAAAATAAAATATACTGAGAATGTGTAATGGAGATAGCGAAAAGAGTAACGAAGTGCTTATTAGGTGGCTTTCTTATTTAAAAATCAAAACACTCGTCTGATTACTATTTTTTTGAAACAATTCTTAAAAATAGTTTTAATTTTATAATTTTAAAAATTAAAAATCATAAAATAATTTTATTTTTTAATTTTTTCATTTTAATTTGAAACCTCAATATATAATATGTTAATTTTTATTTTTCATTAATGATATTTTAAATATGAATATTTTTTTATTTATTTTTATATCTTTAAAACAATTTTTAAATAATACTTATCAAACAAGTTTTTTTTTCTTAAAAAAATATTTTTTAAAAATCCTTTTCAAAAATTAAAAAACGAAAAACGAAACCAAACTAATCCAGTACTACCATTCTTATTTTTTCAAGTCTTGAATAGTATACTAAAATTTTTATTATCCTAAATTTTAAGAAAATAAATTATTTTAAATAAATTAAAATATTAAAAGTTAAAATTACTAAAAAATATAATCCAGTAGTTATCAAATTATATGTTTGATTAAGTAATGGAATATGTCTTTTGCATATATATTATTTTACACTTATCAACCAGTTTTACAACCCGGTTTATCAAATATTAATTGTAATTCAATATTAAGTTAATGTTCTATTTTTTAGTCTTAAAATCTAGTCTCGCTTTTAAATTTTTTGGCTAATTTTTTTTTTAAATTTCAACTACATTTGATAAGTGTAGCTATAAAAAAACCTACATTGATAAATGTATGTAATTAAAGTCATAACGATATATATATTCTTAAATTGATGTATATCATTCGATCTGTCATAAAGTTCACATTGACAATAAAGTAAGATTAATGTCTCTAATTAGTTCGACAAATTTAAGGCTGATTTTGGTGATACATTTCCCGTTTAATGACGTTGAATGTTTGAATAATGACTCAATTTTGAAACATGATGTAAGCATCTCAGGTAAGTTTTATCTCGTGCATATAATTTTTATATACAGCTAGCAGCTCCCATTCAATGTTTAGCTGGGACAAACTAAGTGCTTGTTTGATTTTATAATTTTTTTTATTATTTTAGTATTTTAAAATTTGTTTGTATAATGTTTTTTATAACAATTTTAAAAAATAAGAATAATTCAAAGTTGTTTTGTTTTTCAGTTTTTTATTTTTTTTTAAAATTCAAAATACAATCAGAATATATTGTTTTTTACTTTTTATTAATAAAATTTTAATAAATATAAATAAGTTTTTCTATTTTTACATCTTTAAAACAGTTAACACTTGACAAATAATTTCTTTTTTTTTTTCAAAAAATAGTTTTAAAAAACTATTTTTAAAAATTCTTTTCAAAAACTAAAAAAGACAAAATCAAACTAATCAAATCCTATATTTCCTTAATTTTTTTTTTTCTGGTTGTTCATAAGAAACTATATTTCTTCACATGAGCATGAACAGGGTAGCGTACAGCCACTAGGTAGCTAAATTAATTAATTTGTTTCCATTACAGGGTTCCTTTAATTTGCTATGAACCAGACAACCAATCATGGAGCATGCCCACCAAATGTCGCCTACGTAATAGACCTTTGTCATCTTCTAAGCAAACATCTCATTTCTCTCATTTTTAGCCTTTTACTCTATTCCATCTTTGCCCTCCTAATCCTTATTGTCCTCTCTATTTTTAACAAAATAAATTATTAATTTAACAAAAATAGATGATGCATTGAATTTAAAATAAATAATTTAAAAGTCATCTAAGTAGTGTAAAATTATTTTATTTTCAATCTATATTTAATCTTAATTTAAACACTTTAATGTATATAAAAGTTTTAACTTTTACACATGATAATCACATAATGTGTGGATCAACATGTAAGAGTAGTTTCAATTTAAATATTAGGAACATGTATAATTGCATTAAATACTTGAGAAAAGAGTTTGTTATTTATAGTGCTCCTAATATTATTATAAATTAATTATATAATAGCTATATTATTAAAAAATTAGCTACAAATTAAATTAACTAAGATTATGTTTCCTAGTAACTTAGCTACCTATTTTATGTTACCATATATGTTGTAACACTTTTATAACTAAATTATAGTTAATTCTTTTTACTAGAGATTAACTACAAATTAGCTACTAATTTTCTATAGTTAATTTTTTTTTTAAAAAATATAGCGTATGTATCTTTTTTTGTTATTGATTTAATTTAAACTTAATTTATTTTACAAACAATATTTTCTATTAAACTAGTTGTACATTTTCTCAAACAAAATTTAGGGTTGAACTTTGAGATAAAAAAAAAGAAGCGATGGATAGAAGAAGTACTATATTTATATTTATTGGGAGAGATAGTCATCAATAAAATCAATAGATAATTTATACTAATGTTACCATGGCAATGCTAATTTATAATGTCATTATATTAATATAATATTCTCAAATATACATTATAATAATCATGTAAATATTTCGTTATGAAATATAACAATAAAAAAAAACCAATTAAAGTTACACATGCATAGTATAGACAACTCCTTTTGGTTAAAAAAAAAAGAGAAGAAAAGCTCCTTTTAATTTATAATTACAATTAAGTTAGACATGAATCAAATAAATTATAGATAGAGGGGAGGGAAAGAGAGAGATGTTTTGACATCATTTATAGAATAATGGTCGGTCATGACAAGGCTACAGGCCTAAATGGTACCCAAATTATGGGTCACTAGTATAAGTCATTCGAATGTGAGACAACTTTTTTCCTTTAATAGAGTCATTGTGGATTCACACTAGAGAAACAATTAATTAGAGGGTGATGAAAATTAATGCCATGACATGGAAGATTGAGTTGAGGCCACCACATAGTGAGGTCCCTACTAACATGACTTCTGAAGAAATTGTTCCTAATTTAGGTCAAATGCCTTTGTATTTTCCTTTTCAAAGATGCAATCTAATCGGGGATTCTGGTCATAGTTAGAGGAATGGCCCTTTCAGCACGTAATTATACATCCATGTCAAGACTAATAAACATATAAGGGTGAAATGGCACATGGGGCATTCATACACGTGTGGCCTACCCCTTGCTTTTAACATATGCCAGCATGTGAACCCTTTAGTTACCATCTACACCTTTCACAAATGGATCACCAACTCTCTTCATATCTTTCATTGTAAATTCATCTTTTCGATCTCCACTCATATATGCACAAATTGATCACTGTCCAATATGTTGTCCAAATTGATATAGCTATGTATATATTCAATTAATAAGTAGTTTTGAGTTCGAATTATAAATATAATTATATTAAATATTCTGAAGATAAATTTATTGTCCATCATGATTATTTTATGTAAACAGTATACTTGACTTAGACTAAAAAATAATTTATAAACTAATTATTTTAAAACTTAGCTTCACTAAAAAAAATTAACCATTTAAATTTCCAAACTTAAGATTGTACTGTTACTTTTAACATATAAAAACATTCTTTTTAAAGATTCAAAATAGAAACATATATAACCTATAAACCAATATTTAATATTATATTACGTGATGATTATAAGTGTCTCTGAAAGCTGCAAAGATGGGCGACCGTCTAGGTCTCAGTTAATTCATTATTAATAAGTTTAATTAAGTTTTTATTCTTGAAATTTAATTAAATTTTATTTTTTATTTCTAAAAATAAATTTATTTTTTTAAATTTAGTTAAATTTAATCCTAAAACAATGTAAACTTAAAATTTCAGAAAACATTATATATTTTTAATTTTCAAAACTAAAAATGAAATTTGATCAAATTTTAAGCTTAAAAACTTAATTAAACCTTATTAATGTGATGTTTTGTTTACTGATTAAAATTTATCCTATTTTAAAATAAAAAAAAGTTACTCAAAATTTTAGGACAACTCCAAATGACAATGCATGATGTGATTATGCACAATGAATGTTAAACCTAGAAAGGAAACTGTGAATATATAATATCATTTTATTTTTCACATGTTACAATGTGAATCTCTCTAACTCTCTTTTTATTTTAATATAAAAAAACTTGAATTTTCTTTTTATTAAGTATTCATCTCTTATCTCTAATATATTATTTGTTACCTCACTCGCGTTCACGTACATCACTCATCTAACCATAACAAAGAAAAGCTCAAAGATAAAATAAATGCTTTTAAGTACTATCTACTAAGTGTTGTACATTTAATTAGATATTAGGAGATGTTGTTGTAAGGTATGAATACTTTTTTCTACTCATATATATCAACTTTTGAGTTCAAAATCTAATTTTGTAGAATACTCTTTTTTACAGGTTTCTAATATTTTTAAATAAATGTTGGTGAGAAGTTTTTCTTTAACTTATTTTACCTTTCTTAACAAGTTTGTTACAACATCAGGATATCAATTTTTTTATTTATCCAAGACACTAAAATCTAAGTACCAACTCTAATGGTGATGATTCGGTACTGTGAAAGAGAGATCAAACTTGAACTTCAACTTTTAATTTTATTTTTAATCTTTTCAAAATGAATAAATTACAAGAAGAAAAATTTCAACTATTGAATTGTGACGCACTATAAGAGAGAAGACTTTTAGTATCAACAATCCTTGTTGGAAAATCTTAATATACATGGTTCATTTTCACTTCATAATTGCATATATCAGTACATACCTCAACTCTAAGGTGTGATATCCTTTCCTTTAGCAAATTATTTTGGGTTGACAACTTGTCTTTGTCCAACCTTCTGCATTGAAAATAATATTGTAATGAATTAAAGATTACAATCACACTATGTGGTACCCACATAGTTATTCTGATTTTGATGGAAAAACTTATGTTGACAAAGTGAGTTGGGTATAGGTTTTTTCCTCTTTAAAAGTTTAAGGAGGGTGGAAAATTGAGAATAAGTATGTTAGTTCTTACCCCACTTTTACCTCAAATAAAATTTTATATATATATTTATATAATATAATATACACACACAATCTTATAGGTATGTGTATATATTTACAGCCCTATATACGGTCCATTCAATCATGAGTGCAGGAGGACTACAAAAGTTAAGGTTATTGAGACCATAGTTTTGTAAAAGATGTACTATAATGAGTGATAAGGCTAATATTAGGACCATAACACGCAACCAATACTACAATCATGTGGAATTTGTAATTGTGCATATTTTATTCTGTTTAAGTGGGGTTGGGGAAAGGTATGGAAATCTGATCCTGATTGGGGAAGGCGGTAGGTCAAAGTTTTTTCTCCAACAAAAATCGAGGATGAAGATGATCTGGGGTGTGAAAGGCAAAAGGTGAGGAGGCTAAACTTGTCTCGACTTCACCCACAGTAAGGAACATAAACATTGTAAATCTCAAAAGAGTCTAATCTATATTATCTTGAAAACAATATATAGTTCCTAAAAGGCCAATCTTAACATTAGATTGAAAGTATTTGAGGCAATATAAAATGTCCACCCTGATTACAACTATTATCAACTAGAAGCAATCTTTTTTAAATCTTGTAGGATCACTATAGGTGATAATTCTTTTTTCGAATATTTAATGGTTAAACAAAAACAACCTTGTATCATTAAACGGTAGTATATTTATAAGACAATTAATATATTTATATTGCTAAATTTATCAACCAAATTTTAAGATAACATATTATAGACTTCACAATACATACATTAATATTTTATTTACTTAAAACTAACTTTTAAAATTTCCTGATGCTAATTCATAGTAATTATTATTATTATTAGATTTGTTTCAAATTTCCTGATATTAATTCATTCGTAATTTTTCACAAGATTTTAATTTACTATGTAGTTTGTATTCTGTATTTTTTTATAAGAAAATATTTTCATTATTTATTTATATGCGTTTTAAGATTTAACCAAAAGTAAGGTCTAATTTTTATATAAAAAATAATAAATAGTTGTTTTTAAATTTAAAAATTTAATTATTTTAAACACTTCTAAATACATTTTCTAATATTTAAGATTAAATAGTTAAATTCAATTTACTAATCTTAATTATATAAAAAATTATAAACAGTTTCTTAAATCTATAAACGTTATGGTTTAAATTAATTATTTTAAATTTAATTTTTTTAACTATTTATGATGATTATAAATATTTTTTGAAATTCAAATTTTTAAAGAATATAATGAATCCTTTCTTGAAATTGAGAATAATGGAACTAAGGATCGATTACATGATTATATTCAAATTAATCATTTCAATAATATAAAACTTAATATAAATTATTTTAAATATTAAAATAGTATAAATAAATTTTTAAAACTAATAATTTTTCTGTTTAAATTAGTAATTTAAAATTAGTTAATTTTAATTAGAGTTTAATTAGTATGCACTATTAGTGTGAAAAATTTTAAATTCATATTCAATTACAACCCTTTGTTCATGGTAAGTTTGTTATGACTTTACCAATTAATACTTTAAAAATCATATATAAGAAAAGTCATGATTGAACTTTAGTGTAAACATTTTTACATTATCAGTGCATACTAATTAAACTTATTTAATTATTTATAAATTGTTATAAGATTTTAATAGATGCTATAAATATTCAATTTATATCTTGATTATTGATAGTTAAATAATTAAATTCATATATAAATTTTAAAAATATTTATCTTAAAACTTTTCTTCATAAGGAATATTATATATGATTAAATTTAAAAAAGTTACATAAATATTTACTAATTAAATTTTAATTGATTATATATTAAATTTACATTTTTACATTAATTTACTTAGGTTTATTTAAAAAAATAATATATTAAATTTATTTTCTTCATAATGTTATTATAATGAAATAATGTACGATTTATCTCTGGATGTCATTTTAGTTGTAAACATGGTGGTGGAAGACATGAAAAGGAAAAAGAAGAGTTTGGTGGGGTTGAAGGTAAACTTCGAAAAGGTGTATGATTCAGTCTTTTGGCAGTATCTCTGGGACGTTATGGAAAGGATGCAGTTCGGATGGAGGTCGTTAATATGAATTAAGGAGTGTGTGAGCTCAGCTAAAATATATGTGTTGGTGAATGGTAGTCCAAAGAGGGAATTTGGCATTGAAAGATGTTTAAGGCAGTATGACCCTTTATCCCATTTCTGTTTCACATTGCAACGGAAGGGTTGAGCCAGTTGGTTCAGTGTGCAGTGCAAAAGGATTTTTGGAAGGGTTATGAGGTTGAGAAAGATAAATTATGTATTTTTTATCGTTACTTTGCTGATGATACCATTCTTTTTGTACACAAGAATTGGGATTCATTAGTTTTAGTGAAAGTCATTTTATATAATTTTTGAACTACTATCAGGACTAAAGGTTAATTTTCATAATATTCAGCTATGTGACGGACCAATCGGTGGACAAGGTCTCCATATTGTTGAATTGTTAGAGGGGTGGTATCCTCTTTAAATATCTAGGACTGCTAATTGGGGGGAGGTCGGGGTGTAAAAATATGTGGAAAGCTATTTTGGATGGATTAAGGGGGAGGTTATCATTGTGGGAAAACAAACACTTGCCTTTAGAAGGAAAGATAATACTAATAAAATCAGTGTTGTGTATGCTACCTCTTTATTATTTGTCCTTTTTCAAAGCACCACCATATATTATCTTTGTTCTTGAAAGTATTTCTATGGGGAGGAAATAAAGAGTGCAGAAAGATAAATTAGGTGTCCTGGGAAAATGTGTGCAAGTCTAAGAAGGAGGGGTGTTTGGGTCTCAAGAAATTGAGTGCATTTAACCTAGCACTGTTGGGCAAATGCAGATGAAGACTAAAGGTTGAAAGAATAGGTTTGTGGGTGTGAGTGTTGCAGTTTAAATATAAGTAACATGAAGGAAGATGAAAGGTAAAAGGAAAGTAGTGGTCGCGATGGTGGGTGGATCTACACTTTATTAAGGATGATAATCAGAAAGGGTGGTGATCAAGTCATGTTAAAAGAAAGATAGGAGATGGAGAGGAGATCATGGTTTGGAAGGATAGGTGGTTAAGCGATAAGAGCCTTAGTGATATGTATGGGAGATTGTTTATCTTGACAGATTTCAAAATATTACGATTAAGGAGGTAAAGGGGGAAGGGAGGGATTAGAGGTAGAAATGGAGAAGGAGGCTATTTGAGTGGAAGGAGGACTTGGTAGCAAGGCAAGAGACTAATTTAGAAGGGGTAAGTTTAAGGGAAGGGATTAAGGACGAGTGACAATGGACTGTAGACTCCAAAGGTTGATTACTTAGACATCTGCTGGGTGGATGAGGTTCCTCTAAAAGTCCGATATTTAGTCTGACGATTGGTTGTTGACCAATTTCCAACTAGGGATAATCTTTTAGGAGGAAAATACTAGATAAGGAAGGAACCAGATGTACTTTCTATGGGGAAGCAGTGGAAACAAGATCTCATGTATTTTTTATGAGTCTGTTAGCTACATTAGTATGGTATAAGCTATGTTCCTAGTAGGGGTTGGTGACAACATTGCATAACTAGTGTCGTAGTCATTGTTATCAAATGCAGGGATTAGTTTTTGGTTCCAAAAATTTGAGTCGGATATGGTCGGTCGTGTGGTATGCTGAGATATAACAAATGTGGAAGGCACAAAATGCGGCTATTTTTAAATGCTAATGTGTGAAGTGCAATGATATAATTCAAACAATTCAACTAAATGAGTGAGAGTAGTGTTATGCAACAAGGTTAACGTTACATTCATTTGCAGAATGTGTGATGAACCTTACATTATATGCTTAATTTTATTTTTTATTATAGTTTTCTTATTTATTTTTTAGTCTTAGTTATGTGACTCGTGAGAGGACACTTTTTATACTAACTCACTTTTATTTGTTGTATCATTAATAAATTTGTTGACTTACAAAAAAAAAAAAAATTGTACGATTTGTATTTTTATATGGATTTTTATAAAATTTTTTGCATCATATGTAATATATTTGAGGTTAACATCTTGTGCATGCTACTCCAACATCTACCACCAGTATGATTCTAATGTAATTTTGTAGTTTCATTAATTTGCTTATATAAAAAGTTTTTTTTTTTTAATTTTAGGAGAGATGTCAATATTGTCCAAATTAATTTGATGATTGTATGGAGAACGAATTATATTTAATATTTTTATTAATAAATTTTATATTGTAAATATTTGAACTAATTAATAATATAAAAAATTAATAAAATTCTTAATATAATCTTTCTCCAAATTTTACTACCTAGTTTCTTACGATAAAAGGACTAGAAGTAATGTTATTTAGGTCGAGCAATAATTAAAAAAAACCATTAAAAAATGTTTAGGTCGAGAAATTATTATGAAGGAAAACAAAAAACTAAACGTTCAATGTTGATGATGAGGATCATCATAGTCGATCTGTTTTGTTTCAGCATATTTAATTCGTTCATTCTCTTTTCATATTCACCCTTATGAACATCATTAATTGAATATGAAAAGGACATGAACTCATACTCTTTGTTCTATATTAACTACTAGAAAGTTAAGAGAATATTCAGAGCATTAATCTATGCGTTTTTGTTTAGGATATATATGCCTTGTGCAAGATTTGTTTCTCCTCATCAGCATTAATTTTTTTACAAAAACTGAGAATATTTTGTTGATTTTTCTACCTGTATAGGAGATATAAAAAAAATTTTCACCCTCCAAAGTTGAAAGTTACTATTGAAAAAACTATTTATTATAGAATAAATTCAGTTTTGATCCTTTCTGTTTTTTATTATATTTGATTTCTTCTTCTTTTTATCTTTTAAAAGGTTTAATTTAGTATTACAAAAAAGTTTAATTTAGTCACTATTTTTACCGTGAATCAAAATGTTGATATTAAATAATGATTATATATTTTCTTATTTGCAAGATGATTTTGAACCATTTTATGATTAATTCAAGATATAAAACTTATTCTATTAGATTTATATGAACATAGAAAATCCAACTTATGTTTAAAAAAAACCCCCACAAATTTAGGAAAATTGCATGAAAAATTAAATCAATGAGCAATTAAAAAATTAAAAATTTTAATATAAAATTATATTTTGGTTGTTCACGATGTACGTAAGTTGCAGTTTATTTATGACTATTTTTAGTTCAAACATGAGTTATATTCTATAGTTTTTTATGTACGGAAACTACAAGAATAAGTTTCACATCCAGAATTAGTAAAAAAAAAAAAAGTTCAAACTCATGTCTCAAAATTGAAAAATAATAACTGTGTTTGATAGAAATTTTATAAAATTATTTTAAGTATTTAAAAACTAAAAATCTTATTTGATTAGTGTTTTATTAAAATAATTTTAAAAAATACTTTTTGGTTTTTAGATTTTAAAAATTAAAAAAATAAAATAATTATAAATAGTTTGTATTTTTACTTTAAAAACTCAAAACATAAAGAATAGGTTTTTGTTTTCTTTTTATTTTTTACATCTCCAAAACATTTTTCAAAACACACTTGCTAAATGATTTTTTTTTCTCTTCTTTTATAAAAGAATTTTTAAAAAATCTTTTTAGAAAACAAAAAATTTGAATATTTAAGGAAATTTTAGATTTGAGTTCTAATATAATATATAACTCATCAATTTTTATTTTTTTTTTAAATTTTAACATCTCGTTCTATGTTTAAAAAAAATCATTCTATGTTTCAATTATTATCTTAATACGTACTTGATATTAAATATAATTAAAATAAATAATAATTTTAAAATACTTATTTTAACATTGATATGGAAAAGGTTTGCTTAACCTTTTGATATTACAATTTTTATTATTGAGATTTAAATATGACATATATTTAAAAAGAATATATCAATCTATTAATATATTTAAAAATTTATAAATATTACATGCTCCAGATGAATATAGTCACACTTAATGTTCTTCATCATTTCTCAAAAGTATATTATATGGGATTGAATTCAGGCCCTTCCCTATATACTGAGCATGTGTTGCCAATCGAATTACACTTTAAATAATATGTTAATATAATTTTATATATACTTCTAAAAGTACATTAAATATTTTTAGGATTTGTTTTAATGCTTAACATACGAAGATTAATACAGTATGTTTTCAATTCATATCCTCTCTTCAAAAATTTAATTATTGTAATTTAAATAAAATAGATACAAAGTGATATCATATTTTAAATTTGTTTAAATCAGCTCTCAATAAACATAAATGGTTGATCTTATTATTATTATTTTTTTAATCATTTCAATGTTTTTTTTCACAAAAATAATTAGAGAAAGGGAGTTAATTAAAAAATAGAAGTTTAGGACCTAATTAAAAAAACCATATTTAGTATGCATATGATTTCCTATCAGCATGTGTTCCAAAGCATGTTGAACTCAGACAATGGGGTAATTAGTGTCATTGGGATGAATGTTTTAAAGCATTTTAATGAAAAAACAAACACTTTAATTTTTTATATATTGCATCACATTATAGGTTATGGTTGATTTTTTGGTGGAAGTGTCACGATATAACTCAGTTTAAAAAGAGTATAATCATTTTAATAATATGTTTGGTTATCTCAAAAGTACGTTCAGACATAAGAATTTTACTTGAAAACTCAATTTTGTATAAGCAAGATTTGGATTATTTTTATAAACTCAGTTTGCAAGCATGAATTTAACCTAAAGCTCCAAACATAAGTTTACAAAATTTAATTCAAACATGAACTTAAACGTTAGCTGTGAAAACCAGCAATAGAATTTGAAGCAAAATGTGGTATATCCTTGATGATTGATCGAAAATGGTGGTTACCTGAAAGCACATATAGGTTCTAGTTCTACTTTCTAGGACTGATACTGTGATTTGTACATATACTTGAAAGCATAATTAATGTGTTGAAGCTGCATGTCACATGGGTCATGATGATGATGATGAGAAATGAGTTATAATACATGCCAGGAAAATCACTTTCCCAAGAAACAAACAGAGCTTTAAATGCAGCTTAAGATTGGTCACTTTCTCTGTAGCATTTGCGTTTGTCGTCCAAGGGAAAATCTAGGTCCACACAAGATGTTGATTCACTACCGCTATATCATTATATATGGAAAGTATATGATACCAACCATATGTCTATAAAGTCATTCACACATCAATGTTTTCACAGTTCCCATACCCGGCCACATGCAATATTGTTGTGTTCAATACCTATATATTTATATATTTACTTTGTGATTGAGACTTGTTGCACTGTACCTTCACAAATACAGAAGGATTGGCAGGTCGCTATATGCAGCACAGGAACACATATTCAGTGACTGATTGCAGAATTTGTGTCCACTATTCCAGTGTTATCCATTATCTGCACTGCACTCATTTGTCCCTATTCATCACCATTATATATACTCCTTCAATATATACTAGAATTATGACATATGCGTGTATTGGAAACGAGATTTAAAAACGTACAAGGAGATACATAAAAGCAAACATTAGTATATATATTACACTCTAATAATAAATGACCTATTTGCTCTTTTTGTTTATCAGTTACAAAAAATTGCTTTGCAATTAATTTCAAGCATTGAATTTATTGATGTAGTGAAAATTTGTGGTATATAGTAAAGGAGACAAGGTGAAGTCATATTGTATTGAAATGAGATAATAAAGGCCTTCACTTTCAGTAATGATGACCATGAAGTACTACGATGGCCTCAACTTAGTGACTCACTGATTGCGTATCTACCTTGCTTGTCTTGGTCTTTTTGGATCCATTCCAAGACACAAAGGGTCTCAAGTCTCGACCACAACTTAGGAACAACCTAGTTCGCCAAACTAGAACTACTGAGGGAACTACAAGCCACCCAATTCGCTTGCTTCTCCTCCATAATAAGCTCTCACCCAACTTAAGTGTTAATATTCCAATCCGTAACTACTATCTCTTTTTTCTCTCTCTTTTCTTTCTAGTTTTTAACTGTCGTAATTTTTGTTCGTTATGTGCCTTAATTCCTCTTTGTTTTTTATATATATACATGTATTGAGAAGTTATGTTAGGCTTTCATTGAATTGAATAATATGATGGAAAAGGTCAAAACATAATATAGAGTGAAATGGATGGATATAGAATTAAATAGATTATGGGTTTAAGTAATTAAGAATTTAATATTGGTAGTTTCTGTTATTTTAACTTTAGTTTGTTTTAATTTTTTTTAGTTTTAGCTTTTTTATAAGTTTGTAATTTTTTTATTTTAGTTATAAATACAATTGAGTTAATTATGAAATATTTCCACCGAAGATTAATTCAATATGTCCAAAAAGTATTATTTTACGAGTCTCTCACAAGATTGAAAGTGTAGAAAACTCTTGTAATTGGCTCAATTGTACTTACAACATACTTTAGACACCTGATATATACGACTTACATGTGTTTGTGGTTAATTTTTGTAACAAAAGAGACCCAATAAAAAAACACTGATTTAATGGCTCAATTAAAGAGAAAAAAATGTCTAAATATCTTTGAACCTGCAGATTTAATTAATTAAATCCATAATCAATTACAACTTTTTAACTATCTTATTATTCCTTAAAAAATTAATTATAAAATTTTAAAATATAACTTTCTTTTTCGGAAATCAACTATTGTCAATTGATAGAAAGATATAGTAAAATTGTATTAGTAATCCACGTAGACGAACTCAAATAGTTTAAACTTCTGAGTATATCTGTTCGTATCGAACCAAAGTTTAACTTTGTTCTCATTTCTGCAGTTTGACTCCTATTTACTCCTATTATTGTTTTGTCATTTATCTGGTAAGTTATAATATATAGTTGTTGGGCTGAATAAATTTGTGAGATTGTATATATATAGGAAAGGGTATATATCCACATTTTTCAAAAGTGGTTAAATTTAATTTTTATCTTGATCTTTTTCTTTTCTTACAATCATAAATAACTAATCTTATCTATTAAATTTTAAAAAATAATAATAAATCTCTTATATTTACTTTCAAAATACGTAAATTTTTTCTAAACATAAAATACATATTTTTTTTAGCAGGTAAAGTATAATCTGAGTACATCCTAACCACAGTTCAGATGAGGACTAAACTTTAATGGAAGGAAAAAAATATAGTATATATAAATATTAAAATTAAAAATTATATAATTATAATTAAAAATACATATTTTTTTATTATAAGAAATTAAACAATTTCCAATGAGACGTTAATTAGTCAATAAATTTTTTTAATACTCAACCCATAATTTTAGAAAATAAACGAGTGGTAGAGCAATTTATGCACGATGATTTTTATTGTTAAAAGAGATCAATGAAAAATAATATATATGTTTTTCCTAACATAAATTAAAAAGGGATAACTAATAAGCTGTTGGTCAAAGTACTATTGTATTCCGTCTCAAAATAGATTCGTAGATACTTTGCACTAATGTAATGGGTATAAAAAATTAAGAAGGATTTTTTAAAACATTTTTCTCTTTAATCTCTTTATCGGCTACTGTTTTGTACCATCACTTTGAATTGTTTAATATACTATTACACTTTTTTTTTTTTGTTTTATAGCTTATATAATATGAATTAATTAGCAGGTGAATTGTTTTATTAGTGGTTTGAAATTTAAGTTTTAAGGCTGGTAATTTTTTAAAACGTTTGAAGAAAGAATTTTACTACTTATAGTATCATACCTAATTCTAAAGGATTTTTTTTTCATTAAGAAAAGCATACTGAAGAAAAAAAACTTGTGAATGGATCAAGACATACAGTGTAATGGAAAAACTTGTGAATCTCAAAATCACCTACAATTAGTTGTTAGTTTTTGTAAGTGGGATTAAATTATTTGAACCGCGCGAGACCTCTTCCTTCCCTTCAAACCAAAATATGTTAATTTTTATACAGAGATTAATTTGGATTATCAATATTTACCTCTTTCATTTGCATGGTATCTTTTGCCACATTTTCATCTTATTATCTATTTTAACATATGTTTTTTCATAACCACAATAGTGACAAAATTTAAGAGGTTTAATCTCAAATATTTTTCAATAGATGTTTTTAAAGAGGTCGGAAGTCTTATCACATATTTCAAGAGTGGAGTTAATTATCGGTTAATAATGTATTTGGTCATTATTTTTTAGTTTAATAAAGACCACTATATATTTGATTAACTATTATCTTTTTTGCTTAAGTTAATTACTTTAATTTTTAACCAAAAAACTAATTATGTGAAAGTAATTAATTGATGAATTAATGAATAATAAATAAAATTGATTTTGCATTATTGATGTTGAAATAATATGATTTATAAAAACAAATTTCCAGTAAAATCTAACGTAAAATTTTTTATCTAACTCAAAAATTGTTCTAAATTGTTTGTAACTTAAAATTAATTTTAAACTCAAAATTAATTTCTGATTTTTCTCCATAGGCAAGAAGATTTGTGTTATGCATGATTTAAACACAGACACATATGGAAAACTTCACCCCTATCATCATATTTGAGGTTAGGTAACAACGAATAAATAGAAACTAATGTAGAGCTTGCAATATTGCATGCTTAGGTACATCCTTACACTCAACACCTCTATTTTTTGTTATCTATAAAAGGAAAAAGGAGAGAAATAAATTTATGAATGGTGCTAAAGATATAGAACAATAGTAGCCACGATGGAATGTACTTTTTAAAGGGGTCAATTAGGATTGAGTCAAAACACTAGCAATTTTTATACTGCATGCAGTGTTCTTGTTAGTTATGGTCCCCTTTTTTGTTCTCTCACAATAATACACAGTGCTAATGCCCAGTAACACGTATAAACAGGAAAAGGCCTTGTGACGTTGACAAAAAGAAAGGACCCCACTTTAATGTAGAAAAAGAAGCAGCAGGAGTAAAACCAGGTTTATTCAATCCAATCTGTGTCCGGAATTTATGGATCAATTTTAGTTCTAGCTGTTCATATATAGATATAGAGAGATAAAGGAAAGTGGCATACGTTTACTAATAAATGTAAAACAGTTTTTATCTAATGACTAATCACAAGTAACCGATAATATAACCTTTAAAGTAACTACGTCAAAAATTAATAAATTAATTAGATATACTATTTTATAATGGAACCATGCTATAAAATATTTTATACACACATTGCTCTCTCTGTATATAAATATTTTAGTTAAATATGATAATAAGAATATTTATCTGAAAAAACTATTCACAACACTTTAAAATAAGATTAGAAGTAATAGCTACCGATTCTTGGATATAGTTAGCGGAACAAAACAAAAAATGTGAAGCGCTTGTAGAGACATTTATATGATTTGCGAGATTCTATTTTTTTTTTTCTCTTATAAGTGTTTTTGAAGTATATTATTCTAACAAACCTTGAGTTTAAATATGTAAAATATAATTGATTAAGCACAAAGATTAAGAGAGAATATAAGAGAAACAATGATTTAATATGTATTTTTATAGGGTTGTGATTTTCACTACAATGTTTTTACCCCTTATTTACTAAACAATTTAATTCTTTGTTATTCATTGATCACTAATAAAGTATAAATTTGTTTAGTATATTTGGTCATTCACAATATACTATAACCTTAACTTGTTATCCAGTTTGGCCAGACAAAATTTTAAATTAGGTTAGATTTTTTTACTAATCAATTAAAGATATGCCTAATAAATTTGGTCAATTCTATTGAAGTAATGATCTACTTGCTTCTTAGATCAATTATTCAAATAATTAAGATGTAACAAATATAGTAGAAAAAAAACTTAATCAATGAATAACATTGAATAATAATGTAAAGTGTAAGTAGAATCACAAAGAGTTTACATTACAATGTAGAAAAAAAGATTTAACGAGACATGGATAATGTAAAATCAAACATCTTTATTGTTAAAAAGAAATGATTACTGATATGGAGCATTATGAATTGTCTCAATCCAAAACTTTTTTTATGTTCCTCGCCTACTGTTACATATCTAACTCTTCATCCAAGACAAAGTTAGTCTCTTTTTGTTTATCATCTTCTGGAATTTATAAAAAATGTTTGAGTTTTTTAGTATGATTGTGCTTCTTTAATAATTGTTTTAAAAAAACTAGATTTTGCTTCATTTTTCATCTTCTTTCTTAAATATTTATCTAAAGCGAAAACAAAACAAAAAAAAATGAGTTTTTTCAATAAATATACGATTCTTTTCTCACAAATAGATAATAAACATGATAAAAAATAGGATAAAAAATCAGTTTATCAATTAGTACCAGCTCCAAAAATTTATACTATTATAATATATACTAACTATTGTATTATTCAATAATTTTTAATCGGATATCTAGTCTCAAACACTCACAATTAGATAGAAAGCTTCTTTTCCATAAATATAGATGCTTTTTTTTAGCATGAAACATAGGTATTTTTAGTAAGAGGTAATTCTATTCATTCAAGTAAAATCAATATGGATAATAAAGTTCTGTCAACTCTCAGTAGTAATAAAAATGACTTATACATAGAAAAGCATAAGAAGAAAAGCAAAGTCAAATAATCATCAAATTAGAAAGGGAAATAATGTTTTTTTTATGCTGAGGAAAAGAAAAGGAAAAGAATCTTTAAAGTGGTGGGAATAAGAAAAGAAAAGTATTTAAGTAAAACTATTATAAAGAAATTACATTTAGCAATAAGACAATTCAACCAACCTTTTTGGTAGCTAAAAATTGACAAAGCATATGATAAATCACCCCAAAACAATTTGGAGTAACGATTTTACACCTTTTACGTGTTTGTCCAAAAGGCATAACAAATTTTGAGTAACCAACATTGGTTGATGGATGTAGATTTTATGAAGCATGACACCTCTTGGATTCAACACGACACTGCTATCGAGAATGGACAAAAATTTGCCATGGCTAGGTTCATATGGTGTCTAGGAATGAGGAGATTTTCAATGATAAAACTTGACATGTTGAGTTTACTGTAAATCAAATTCAGGCCATGTTGGATTTTCTCTCCAAAGAGGTGTCTCACTCCTTGGCTCATCGTTAACTTGTGCTTGTTCGTTTGTTGTTTCCTACGCCTAAGTTTGTCAACTTAAACATAAATAGAAGTGTCATTGGAACCCTAGGCTGCTGGATTTGGTGGAATTTTAAGAGACCCATTTGCGTCTTTCTGGTTTTTCATATAGTTTTGCACTTAAAGCAAAAGAGAGCTGATTTTTATACTTTTGTTTGATAGATGAACCCTTTTTTGTAGAGTTTTATGAAAGATGAGGAATTGGTGTTGTTGAAAGCTCTCAAGTTGGAATTGAAGCTAAGGAAGAAAACATCTGATTATGCCTAGCCAAGGTCTAAAGCAAAGCAAGTTCATCCAGTTAGATATAACCTGTGCCCAAAAAGAATTTTGTCTAGAGAAAGAAATCTAATTGGTTGAAAGCTTGCCCAACGAGCTTTGGATTGCACCCAGTTAGTGTTCCATAGAAACCACCCTTATTGCCTCAAATTGCTTCATATAAAAGAGAGGTTTTGGAGAGAGTTAGAGCATTGTTCTCCTCCTAGAAAAAGGGAATGAAGGAGCACGAAGAAAAACACTCTTAGGTTTCTATTCAATTTGTTCCTTCATCTTTCTTTGTTATTTTTTTGCTATTCATCACTATGGATAGTAAAATCCTTTATTGTTAGGGTTAGATGTAACTACTAAACTCTCTTATATATTTTAGTATATTTGTATATGTATTTCTCTATTCCTATTCTCTATTGATGTTTCATCTTTATGCTTTATTGTCTATTATGACCTAATTAACCATAATCCATTGAAATATATAAGATATTTGAAAGTGTTTTTGAGTTCTTAAACTAGGATAAGGCAACCAACGACTCATTTGTTTGGAAATAGAGAATAAGTAATTGGTCATCTTGTAATCCTTGACCTTAATGCAAGTTTATCTTATTGAGTTGGCAAGAGATTTTAAGTATGTAAGATTACCTTAGGCTCTGTTGGGATGGTTCTGAGTTTCTGATTTTTTATTTTAAAATATATTTTGAAAACAAAAACGTGTTTGAATAAAATGATTCTGTTTTAGTTTTCTACTCATTTTTTAAACAGTTTTCACTAATTTTAAAAATAATAAAATTTGGTTTTCAGATTTTCGTTTCTGTTTTTATTTAAGTTCATTATTCGACGTCACTTGTCACCATTGACCATCACCTCTGACCAGCAGTCACCGATCGCCACCTCCGACGGTGGTCATTAACTGCCACCTCTGATCGACAGCCACTAGCCACCATCTCTGACTAGCGATCACTAGTCGTCACCTCTTACTGGTGATCACTGGCTGCCACCTCTGACTGGTGATCACTAGCTGCCACCTCCAACCAGCGATCACTGGTTGCCACCTTCGACCGACGATCATCGACCACCACCTCCGATCATCGGTCACCAATCGCTACCTCCGATCACCAGTTATTGATCACCACCTTCAATCACAGTCTCTGACCACCACCTTCGATCGCCAATCATCGACCACCACCTTCAACGATTGTCTTAACCAGTACCTCCAACTAGTGTTTTGATTAAGGTTTGAAAACAATGTTTTAAATTTGGAAACAAAAACAATGTTGTTTTAAAAATTTGAAAACTTAAAACCAAAACTAGTTTTTGTTTATATAAATTTCAAAACTAGAAACCAAAAGCCACCTTAAACGAGGCCTTAGGGTTTAGCTTTAAGGAATTGGGGTCTAACTATTTCATAAAGAGAGAAAGGAACTATGTTTTTGGAATTTAAATGAACAAGAGAGTGAAGTGGTGAAGTCTATCCCAACAATATCTATTATATCTGCTTAATACATCCCTTTTTTCTTTTCTTCGTTACAAAAACAACAAAATATTTTATTTGTTTACCTATGGTATTTTAGTACTTTTTGTTATCTTGTTTTATTTGTTATCAATATTTCGTTTAAGTCTAATAGTTTGAGAATATGATACTCTTACTTATCTAAAACTACTAACAACATCGTACACTTGCTAGTCGCTTAACACTTTCTCGATGGTTGCGGAATGACAACTAATTTGTTAACAAAGCTCATAGCAAGTTTGTTAAACTTGAATTTGGCTTGAAATAAAGGTTTTTGTTACATATGTTGTGAATTTGATGGTAACTTGATTCTCCAAGGTCCAAGGCATCTACTGAGTGATCATTTGAGAGATTCAACACTTCATAGCTTTAGACTAAACAATATCAATATGTTTGATTTGCTATTTCAGCTAATTCCAAACAGCTTTTCTAAAAGATCCCCTTCAACTATTAACTGATTTTTTTTTACATATTTACTCTTCATTAATTAATGCATTGTTCCCTACCAATTCTCTCTTATCACATTATACAATCTCTCTCTCTATTTTTTCTTTCTTTCATTAATGTAATTATAGTAATTTATAATATAAATATATAATTGTAGAAAATTATAATTTAAATATTTAATTTAAAATTTATATATTTAATTATAGAAATTATAATTTAAATATTAATTATAGTAATTTATTATTTTTTATAAGCTAGTAAATTATTATTTAAATATGTAATTACATAAATTTATAATTTAAATATGTAATTATAATTTAAATATATTATTATAGAAATTTATAATTTAAATATATAATATAATAATTTATAATTTAAATATATAATTAATTTATAT
Source organism: Psophocarpus tetragonolobus (assembly GCA_037954015.1). Lineage (NCBI taxonomy): Eukaryota > Viridiplantae > Streptophyta > Magnoliopsida > Fabales > Fabaceae > Psophocarpus > Psophocarpus tetragonolobus. Next base: position 17,881,413 of record CM075689.1, on the reverse strand, counting down.
ATTAAAATAATATTATAATTATTTTAAATACCTTATTGTTAATTTAATATTGATCAGCTTGTTTTACCAAACGCTTACAACTAGCTTCTCAACTTTCAACTAATTTTTTAATTCTCAGCTAGCTTTTTAACTTTTCAGTAAATATTTTATCAAACACATCGATGACCAGCTAAACGAGCAATTCAACAGATGAAACTTGTAGGTTGTGGTCACTCTGCCCATTTGAGCTTAACCAATGGCTATCGCCTAATATAACGGGTTCAATTACCATGTGTTTTAATTTTGTTTTCATTTTCTTTTTTTTTAAAATAAAATCCACTCAAAACCAAGGACTAAATCTACCCAAAACTTACTCTTAAAATCTTTACCATTTTCTTGAAATCTAATAGTTATTATATATTTAAAAATATTTTTATGCATATCATCTATGAATTATTATTATCCAACATTTAATTATTGTTTCACCTTGCTAAACATAAGATGATCTTTATATCAATTCAAATTTAAACTTAACTTTACCATTTTATATTTTTTACTTTAATTTATTATATTATTTAATATGTTACAGAATATTAAAATTATATATTTACTATCATTATCTCTCACAGTAAAATCAATGAATTATAAATTAATGTCTTTAGCAGTTCAATAATTCCGGTATTCATCTACCAAAAAATCCAGTCTTCGGATTTCGAACCACAATTGAGCTTTGTCTACCCGTCGAGGCCTAGAACAAGATGATTTTTATTTTATTAATTTTATTTTCCGTTCCAATTATTATAATTATAAAAATCTAAGATCAACACATATTTTTTCTCTTTTACTAACAACTACGCATATTTGTTCTCTTTTACTAAAGACGAGCTCAATTTTAAAAATCAGGGGCAATATAATTAATGAGGAAAATATTTCAAGAGTTTTCTTATTTTAGTAAGTGGTAGTCCGTGTTTGTATAATAAAAAACAATTTTCAGACGATATTAAGGATGGACAATTTTTTTAAGAATATACATAAATAGAAATCAAAGGCACAAAGGAAAGTAGGGGTGGGGAATAAAACCATTCAACAAATAGCCAAGCTGAATTTCTCATCTCTTGCTTGCCGACCTCTACAAACCTCAATAGAAACTGGCAATTTTTTAAATAAGCAAATTGTACAGAAAAATCACATCATATTAGTCCGTATATTTTCCAATGGGACGGACAAAATCATTGTTTCAACAAGAGTGAAGATCCCACTCAAGCTTGTTCATGTACAAGCAAGCTAAATTTGTAGGAGTGAATGCTAGAAGCCAAGCAAGAAACCAGAAATCTGGATAAATAACTAAAAGGTGAACTTACTTATTTACGGTGGGCTTAATCAATATACAGATTAAAAAAATAACAATATATGATAGATCAGAACGACACCAAGATGACCATACTGGGAAAAAGAAAGATGACCATCTGGTACAGTTTCAAGTTCCATCAACTTGGAATAATATCCGAGACTGAAAAATCATGAAAAGGTGGCCCTGTAACAAGTAAGCAACTTAAATGGTGAGTAACAAATTTCCACCACGAGTAAAATAAATGCAGGAGATGAGTGTGCCAGTGCACGACATGCAACAGAGTTGGAATGAAATATAATTATCTTCTCCAAATGCACTCCCAAATGCAAAAATGTGCAAGTAATGCAGATGAATGAATGACAACGGGAGCAAAGTATCCTTCACCTTCTTGTTCCCCTAGAATGTAAAATGGAATATGTGCAATCATCTTCGTTGAACCTTCGCTCCAATTTACGCTGCCTATTTTCTGTGTGGTGCCCTGAGCATGTCTCGATGGCCCCAATATGGATGAAGATAAAGCAGGGTCTTTCATCAGACCCAGGAAATCACACGCACGTCTCCAGACTCTAGCATCAGAAATTCGAGACCGAGCCACCTGAAAAGCAAATTCTAAATTAGAAAAATAATTACATCCATGAACTCTTGTGCTTTGCCTTGTGACTTCAAAAAGATACCTTGCCCAAGGATACGCGTGCTCTTGGTATTAACTCTCGATGGTGTGTAGCAAGCTTTGCAATGGCCGTCACAACAAAACATAAAAGCCTGGACTGTGATGACCTTCTGTAAGTATCATTATCAGAACTAAGGGGTACCTCCTGTGCCATGCCCACACGACTTCCAAGTAAACAAAGTAGATCAAGTCATCAAACAAGTACCTAGAACTCTCTTAGAACTGGAAGATGCGAGGTGTATACTAATACTACCTTGAGGAAAGGTTTTCGTACAGAAGCAGTTCTAAACTCTCAAAAAGCTCACGGGCTTCATCTTTGTGAGATCCACCACCTCCACCATGCTCTCCAATGGCCCAACACAGTTGCAAGGCCAATTCTGTCTGAACAAAGTTAATGAAATTTAAGCTGGGATGGTTGTATCACTCTCCCACAAATGGTTAAATAGTAGTTGACTAACCTTGTCTGGGCTGTCATAAGCTTCTCCAAGTCTCTGCATTATAGGTTTCTGCAATAAATTCACATGAGGTGTTAAGCATAAAATTCTTCATGAGTCTTTACTTGACAAAAGTGTTCAACAGAGTGGGTTCTTGACATGGCGTTAGATCCTCTATAACTAAACGGTCAAGAGTTTGATCCTAGCTGTCCCCATTCCTCTAACAAAAGTAAATTTAGGCACAAGATAAGGTGTGCAGACTGCTGAGCATTACATAATGGGTCGTGTACTCTGTTATATAAAAGGGGAGTGTTATATAAAGTTGGTTCTTGGCATGAACCATAACCCAACAGCTTAAGCCTTCAGAAGAGTTGGTTCTAGAAATAAGCCATAGATTTCTAAAGTAGAAAAAGATCAAAGGCCATAACTAGCTAGCAGCACAAAAGACAGATGTTGCAATATTTCAATGAAAAAAAGCTTTAGGAAGCATCAATTGATAGTAAAAACCAATGCAAGGGCATAAGGTGGTCTCTCAACACTCACCAAGAAAAAAAATATTGTCACATAGCACAATCTTACAGTTAATTATCTTAGATATTTTTGTTATCAATAGTAAATATGACATATGGAGTAGATGTAATAGATCACAAAATAAAAGTTGAACAACATTTGGTGTAAAGTCATAAAATAAAATGCAGTATATTGTCAAAAGGATAACCTTTAAAAGGGCAATGAAATTGGGTGACCGCTGAAATGTAGAGAGCATAAACTCCAAAAGCCGCTTGCGAACCTGAAAAGCCCAGCAAAACTTTGAAGTTTGAATACAAAGTAATGAGAATGGAAAAATAACTTAATTCCTAAAAGCAAAAGTTGAAGGTGAAATTTATAACAAGTTTATTTAAAGGTGAAGAAGTCCTTGAGGCAAATAGCACTAAAAAGTACAACCTTACAGAAGGGTTGATTCAGACTGTTATATGTTTGACTGTCCAACTGTTTTGCATTTCTTTTCCATATAAGTTAAGTACTCAAACATAATATTCAAAGTAAATTAAAAGATTATAAGGCTCAATTTACAAAACCCAAAGCTGCTTGCAGCTTAAGTCCCAAAGACCAAAAGCTTGTTTTTTTTAATACTACTCCCTTTAGCACCACAGTATGCAAGTCAAAAACTGAGTTCTCAGATACTTCTACACTATTATCATTAACAAGATAAGATGCTAGTGTTGTGCCTCACCAGAACCATAAAGACTCCCAAGGCACTAAGAATTGTTGACCCATTCTTAGTGCCTCCCCTCCATGCCTTAGACAGCCATTTTGCTTATTTATTGTTCTGATTAGGAACATTAACTGTTGTTCATCTTTCCCTAACTGATTAAAAACAATTTAAACAACAGAGTTGAATGTATAGAGAAAAATAAAAGGAATGGCATTACAGGAGTTTGTGGGAGATATATCTCATAATATAATATCATAAATACATCTTAGAATAATTTAGACTATTTTAGGATTCGTTTCCATATGTCATTCATGATTTGTTTCCTTAATTAATTAGGATTAAGTAAAAGCATGAATAAAGGTTAGTTCTTTATATTTTGTAAAACATCCAAGACAATTTCAGATTATTTAGTCTCTTTTCACTTCTTTACCTCTCTCTGTATCAGAGCCATAGATTGCTCCTGTTCTCTGAGTTTTGACTATTGAGTTGTTTCTTTTGACCTCTTGTTGTGCTATGTGTTGTTGTGATCATTCTAAGTTCTTTTATGCAAATTGACTCAGTTTTGGCCTATCATTCTGCTATTTGACTCTGTTTTAGCTGTCTGCAGATTGATTCTATTCTAGCCTGTATAAAGATTGAACCTGTTCTGCCCTATCTTACCTTAGAAAGGCTTCATTGGTACTAACTTGCCGAGGATCATCTCAGTCCTAGGTGTAGTCTGTCTAGCATCCATGGTCTTTGTCCCAGACACGCTCTAGCATTGGCCTATGTTCCATATACCTAGGTCTATCCCCACTACTATTCTAAAACTTGCTTTATGTGCCACATAAAATTCACTTGGTAACCCATTATGTTTGTGATGCTTCTCCCTTTTCACTGATGATCTAGTGATTTCTTTCTTAAAAATGAGTTGTACGGTGATCAAATTAGTGCTTCATTGGCAGATATTTGTACCAGTCTCCCATTATTAACAGTAATGATGGAAATTCCTCCTGTCTCACAAATGAATCATTTTGGCAGTAAACTCTCAATGTTTGTGATGCCCATCAGCCTTAGTTTCAAATTTGGAAGTATTCTGCTATTTGAAGCTTCCAAATGCAATTGCTGATGGACAAGGAGAAGTTTAGTTCTTATCTTGTTATAATTACTTGCCAGGAAATTATGCTCATGACCGTTCCAGTGAAGTTTCTTCTTCCTTGATCATACAACATTCCAACGGACTCCTTATGTTGATGATTGTTCTAAATGTCTTGCTGAGTTGTCTATTGAACAAACCTCATCCCTTTAACATCTTTAATGTCCCATAGTTTCCTTTCTAGCCATGTTTGGTGGAGTCCACATTATATTGTTTGTTTGTTTTTTCACTTTTTAAATGGTTCATTTGCAAAAGCTTAAAGTCTAGTAAGCTTTAACTTAAGGAGTCGAAGTGTTAGAATATTAAGAGGATATTTTATAATATCATAATTACACCTTAGAATAGTTTAGAGTCTTGTAGGGTTGGTTTCCGTAGAACACCTTAATACTTGATGAACTTGAATGAAGCTCAAAAAGAATAAAAAAATTTCATTAAATCTCATTCCTTTGTGCTAGAATACTAAAGCTAAAGTTTCTGAAAAGTCGGGAGCTTGAAATAGTAAACGGTAGTTATATTGAAGCCAATAAGCACATGCTGCCTGCGTTTTGAAATGTCAGTTCTCAAAAGAAATTCTAACTCATAATGACATGAGATGATAATTAATACCTCATATGAAAATATTTTGTCTGGAAACATTGTAGCGAATCTTGACATAAGCAAGGGAATCAATGCACAAATCAAAGCTGAAAATAAATTGAAAAAAGAATAGAAAAATTGTAAATACAGCTTACTTATCAATATATCTCCTTAAGAGCACAGATTTTAATAGCAAACTTCTCAATATTATTGAATAATAGTCCCAAAACAAACAAGCATAAGAAGCGTGTGAACAACACTTACAATTATTAACAGTATGCAATGCTATGGAGAAGTACACATCAAGAAGATGAGGAGCCATGCTGAGTACTGCTTTCAGCCTATCAGAGTAAGGACTATTGACCGAAGCCTGTAATATTGCCATCATCACTGGAGATGACCAGGGACGTTCCTGACAAACGATAGAAATTACTTCAGGAATCTAAATGAAGCTAAACACCAAAGAAAAGCCCTAAAGTTGTAATGGGCTAAAATATCAAACAGAACAACACAAATTTTTATCAAGTATTAACCTTTTAAAGTGTAGAAAGCGATATTAGTGAAAGCAAACTCATTCTCAATCTTTTGTTCTAAGTGACTATTGACGTAACTGGTAAACATGATTTGGCTGATATTCAACAACTTGAATTTGACCTTTAAAGTATTGGAAACCAAAACAAATCAAACTATCTACAGTGATAAACAAGATGAAAGGTAAACATACAGCGATACCATCATTTTCATCCTTTAGAAGTTCAAGGAAGAAAGGATCAGATACATCAATTCCACTGATATCCTCAGATTCAGAATCTCCTCCACCATCTTCTATAGTTGAACCCGTATATGCCTCATCCATAAGGGCAAGTAACATCTACATTGAAAATAAACAAAGACATTCATAAGGTGCACTTTTGCAACTGTTGCTAGATTGTACTCTAATTTAAAGTACCATAGATAACCTTAGGGGCAGTATTTTTCTGAATAGAAGCTATGCTGCTCCCAATAAGTGGTCCGGAGCTTTTTTCAACCTTTTCCAATGCTACTACCAAAACTAGCAAAGATGGGCAGGAAAATGTTGAATTAACAAGGTTTTGTCAATGGAAATAAGAAGCAACTGACTCTCAGCAAATAGCTCATTACTTGGAGCATATGCATTTCCTACCTATTTTTCCTAAGTGATTCTTATTAATTAATGAAGGGAATAGTCCATGCTTCCTCCTTTTTCTATTTTGTTTTTTAACATTGGCGAAGGTACCCACAGAAAATCATTATGAATTTTGTAATGGCAACTGTGCCTAAAAGGAATAACAGTTAGAAAAGTAAACATATAAACTCAATCAACTTTTTCAACTATCTTGATTATACATTGAACTATGTTGTATATATACAATAAAATTCAGCAGAGTGAAAAGAAAAAAAAAAGGGCAAACAATGGTAATTTGTAAACATTAATCTTTCTATAGCAATAAAAAGGTAAACAGGACATAAATGATGACTGTTATATAATTTGAACGTACTTGGCAAGTCTAATAAATATGGAAATAAGGGAATAAATGACCCAGGTGACATCAAGCCTGGAAAGGCTTTCAAAAATAGTTTCTCTAATCTGCAAGAGTATAAATAAAAAACTAGTTAGTTCCCTTCTACTAGACACATTTTGCAGCAAAAAAAAAATTGAGAATTACATTCCAACCACATGCACCAAACTGTCACATAGACAGCACATTGCTACAAAAATTTGGCTTATATTTATTTTAACCAAAAACCAGTAAATTAGTTATAAAAAACTTGTCCAAGGACCAACGACACACAGAATGTCCCAAAAATGACAAACAAAGACTTTCATGAAGAAACGGTTATATAGAAGCATAATGTCAAGTAGAAGAGAAAAAACATATGACCCTGAGAACAAATTATATTTGATTCCATTTGGCAGTGATAATATCTAGCCTACATAACCAAAAACACAGACAATGTTCAGTCTTCAACTTTCTTGCGTCAGGTTACTAAACATATTCCCTTTTCAATATTTACTAACCTTGTAACAAGAGGATAGTCTAAATGTTATTGCTCCACTTGAAACCATTTCTTTGCCACATTAAAGGTTAAAATATTTACAAAAATCATTACCTTGACTTATGCATTTTAAGATTTGGAAGTACAAGAAAGAGTATAACTTTTTTGTTTGTTCTTTTTACATTTTTATATTTTCTGCAATTTATTACTAGTAGTAACCGATAAACCCTTTCAACCAAATCCAATATTTTTTTTATCTTATTTATTATTAATCAAGAATTTTGTATATAGCTAGAACGACCCTCACAAATTGCAAATACTAATTTGTTAAGACAGGATCAGCCATAGATTGTATTAACTAATTCAGAATATGGCAGGAAAAGTATTTACCATTTAATCCCTGCCCCCCAAACTAAACAGTACAAATAAAAAAGGGGAAAAAAACAACATACCTTTCACCATTCCAAGCAATCAACTTTAACAACAATGGAAAAAACTGCCAAAAGAATAATTATAGATGATATCAGGAGGCGTTTATTTCAAGTTATAGTATTATATTCCCAGGAATCTCATTCCTAGGAATAATAAAAATGAAAATATTATGCCTGAATAAATTTAAAACTATGTTTGGTTATTTTTTATATTCCTTGGAATGTTTTTAAATTTTAAAATAATATAAATAAAAAAAAGAAAAAAAATAGAAGTTACATATGTATTAAAGTATCTTCCAATATTCTCATGGGAATATAACTTTCCCACCCCTTTACCATGGGAATAAAAGCTAGAAAAATGAGAAGTTAAAATATTCCTACGAATAAAAGATGTCAAAGAATAAAACTTCAAAACTTCTAATAAACATGGAAATGTTATATTCCCATGTCTATATTCACATGAATGGTATTTTAATCCATGAAACAAAATCCCCCTCAGATAGAAATATACAGTTAATTATTGGGATCAAGTAAACTCCAAAGCCCAAAGGGAAAAAGCTCATGAATCAAGAGGTTAATTTGATTGTATCATGATCTCACGCTTTAAGTTAGACTATAAGAGTTCAGAATTTCCAGAGGGGAACATATGTCTGTTAGAACCCAAACCAAAGCCAAGATAATTCCATCCATTAGTGACATGTTTATTTTTGTGCCATCCTGGAGGCCTTAACTAATACCTAAAATACCCAACATGTAAGAGATAACACTCTTCTTTAGAACTACTTCTCTGTATTGTATCTTCTAGCCTTGGCTATCTTAGTCGATTACAACGGTCACTGTTAAACAGTTGTAACTGACTCCTATCTCTGACCAGCATATATACTTGTTGTAACTTGTAACTCAGAAGCTAGGCTTAACTTGTACATTTTACATAAGTCAATAAACTCATTACTTAGTTTTCTCTTGTTAAAGTCAGTTGTGTATTTGAATATGTATACTTGTCATTTTTGTAATGATGGCCTACTCTGTTGTCTGTTGTAGCCACTCTAGAAGAGAGCCTCGGTATGCTCCTCTCTATTTTCATTCTGACTTTGTATTCCCTTTCGGACATATATATATATATATATATATATATATATATATATATATATATATATATATATATATATATATATATATATATATATATATATATATATATATTAATAATCAGATGAGGAAGAAACTCACTGAACTTTGGCCATTTTCAACTCCAAATAACTTAAGTTCTCTCAATCTAATACAACTAAATAATCATTGAGCAAATATTTTCTCATGCTAATTATTAAACTTAATTTTATTGCATGCAACACTTAAAAATGGAAGGTGCAGCAAAACTTGGTTACACCTGAGGTAATAAGTTAGGGAAGGAACTTAGAAGCTTCTTCTTGTTTATGATGAGAAATTCAAGTGTTGCTTCTGCCACAACAGGATCGGCAAACTCCCTGCAATGGGATACAAAAATTTTGTACATAAGTAAACTGTGGGTAAATTTTGATAAAATGTGAAATTTCCTCTTTTATTTACTGCTTGGTTCATCATGAAAGAAAAGGCATAGTTTTATTTCAATAACATTTCACCCAATTTTAGCATAGTAAGAAGCAAGGTTATCAAACAAGAGAGTCTATGTAGACTCTCGTGGGAGTTTGATAAACTTGACTCGTAGAAGTTTACTTTATATAAAGATAATAAAAAAAATATCTATAAATAACATACAATTAAAATCATATATTCCACAATACTTAAATAACTAAGTCTAACAATATATTATTATCAAATAATAAATTTTAAAAATGATAATAATGGTAGAACATTCTCATTGATGTTTTATATTGTTAAAAAATTAAGGTTTGATGTTTTTAGAGACGTTTGTTCTTCGATTTAAGAATGACATACCAAATAAAAGTTTATTGAACTCTAAAGGCATACAAAACAAATTGATTTGTTGACTCATGACTCGATAGTAAACTCGAGAGTTTAAATAGTTTACATAGAGTCTACCGAATTTACTAAAAAGAGAGTTTACACACAAGTTAACTCGCAAAAGGTTGGTGGACTCGTAAAGTTAGTTAACTCGAGAGTTTGATAATCATGGTAAGAAGTACTCTAATTAAGACTCAGTGGGTAAATTATCTAGACTCTCTCGAGCTCTACAAATCCATACAGATCAAGACTTCCTAACATCTCACTCACATCTCTACCAATCTTGCCGCTCAGTAATGGTGGCACAAGGAAACAAAAATGTTGAAGAACTGTTTGCTACTTCCTACTAAGTTTTTAGGCTTTCCCAGTCTTCTGCCTATTACTATATCAGGATTTAGAAATCAGAAGTGCTAGGAAAACTCACTTTCTGAAACTCTCCTGTGGTCGTTCAAATTTATAGTAAATCAACAATTTTAGGAGAGAGAGTCATTTAATAATAAGTGGAACCCACTGAAATTGGCAGTCTTCAATAAATTCTAACCAATCATAAGGAGAATTTCAGAAAGAGAGTTTTCCTAACACTCCTTTTACTATAATACCATATTTCTTCCATGAGTATATCAAAATTCTGCTGTCATCCATTGTCAACCACTTGAGGCTAGAGACAGCCTTGTAATCCTACCAATCCACTAGAATAGATAAAGATACTTCTGAACCTCAGAACCTGTAATCTTAATTTAATATTTCCAAGTTTTGGATTTCTGTGACATGTTTGGAACTTCCAATTCAAAATTCAAATGTCATCTGTGTATGGGTTGAGTTTTTGTAAGCAACATCAACATGTATTTCACATATCTGGAAGATTATACAAACTTGAAAATTATTGTTTAAAAGAAAACAAGCAAAAGGGAGAAAAAGCAAACTACTGGGGATTTTGGGAGAGAAAAGCATGAGAGAAGTGGATTTAAATTTTCCTTGTTGTTAGGATAGAGAAGAGATTATCAAACAGAATAAAAAAATATCAAATAACATTAACTCAATAAAATCTTTGCGATTTAAATTTTAACCCTTAACCTTTGATTGAATACCAAAACATTAGTGCACCTAAACTTTACACCCAACCCAACTCCTATCTGCTTCCTCTCTACATCATCAAGATAGCGTAAAAAGTAGAAGATAAATATGAGAATAAGCATAGCTAGATAGAAATAGAATAGAATAACCATTATAAGAATTTTTAGCAAAGAAGGAACAAATCTATAATGTCCAATTATATTTAAATGATCAATATTAATTTTACTTAATTTAATCTTAACCATTTATGTATTAATTAATTATACTGTTAAAATTAACTATTCTCACTGCACCAAAGTCATTTTGAGCACATTCTCAACATGCATACATAATTATGATAAAGTACTCCATGCATTGATATTCTCAACATGTTGACTTTTAAAATAATATCTTAAAAGTTATACCAATAATTTTTAATTAGTTATTGGTGTAAAATTTATTTGAAATTTGCTAAGAAATTAAAAGATTTTTTTTATTGGGAATCACACGAGAATGTTCTTAAATTAAATTAAATACTTAGGCATTCTTATGCTTGTAATGGTACTGCTGAAGTCCCATCTTGTGCTTTCGGGTCTTTTAATAACATTCTTTAGCTTATAAAAAAATAAAATAAAGAATCTATTTTTACACATCCTATAAAAAATCTATTTTTACTTTCTTAAATAGTATTTTGAAGACACTGGTTTGGATGAGAATTAAACTCTAACTATTACCTGCTCAAGCAGGAACGAAAAAAAGTCCTAAGACTAGGATCAGCATCGTGGAGAACAACCTCCCCAAAGTCCAGGTAAAACTGAAGAATTTCCTGACAACCAAACAAGTAAACACTAAATTGAATCGATTTGAAGACAAAGCAAATATTAACATAATTTATTTTATTTTTGAAAGAAACATACAAGTAAAAGAAGGCCATTGGAGGTTCGAGATTGAGAAAGGGAAGCAACAGCGCGGTGGAAAATCTTGTTAATCGAGGGATAAACCCTAGCTACCAAATCCTCGGAATAGTCGGTCTTGCATAATTCATGAAGCTTCTTCACCTGATGAAAATTAACAATAAAAAAATTAACAAGAGAAAATTGAAAGAAAATGTAAGAATTTGATGAGAGAGAGGTTACGGAGAGAAGAAGGGAAGGGTCTGAAGCGGGATCATTGGCGGTGTTGGAGTCTCTGCCACTAGCAGAGAGCTTTCGGAGATGAAAATCCCAACCTGTGTCTCGCTCTGACATTGTTTTTGCGAAGAAACGAGATTGAATCGAAGAGTAGCAAGTAGTAACACTAAGGAGTTTGAGTAGGAAGAGGTTGTTGAAAAATATTCATCAGATTTAACCCAAAACGACCACAAGCTGTGCCAATTGCTGCGTTTTAATAAGTTTTTTCTGCTAGCAATTATTTTAAGCTAATTACGAACACACTATCAGATTTAATATACTTACACATATATCACTCTACTTTTAATTATTACTTTTATACTTTTTGAGATAGTATTAATATAAAATTTAAAAAAGATATTTATATAATATTTTTAAATATATATATATGAGATACCATCGTTAAAAAATATATAATAATAAAAGGATTTTGTATAATTTAAAAAAAATTATAATTTCACTAAATTTGAGGAAATACATCTATAATTGACTCTTTCTTTATAGCTAAATGTGTCAATTTTTGTTAGTAAAATCATTCTAACTTATTATCATATTTTTTTTATTGTCAAGAATATTATATGTTAAACATATATCTAATGAACTATACACTGTTATAAGAAAATATATAATATTTTTATTGTAAAATATATAAGATTTGTATATAACATAATGTATATTGTCATATATTATAATTGTTATTTAGCACATCATGCATATTTATATTTATAAGATTTATGTATGATTTTTATATAATTTTAAATTATATTATTTATTAAAATATTAAAAATTAAGTAAATATTATTAAATTTTACATACTTTTTTATAAACTCACTAAAGTATAAATGTTTTGTTAATTTAAAGAAAAGTAGATGTATTAATAAAATATATCTCTATAGTTTAATTAAAATTATTTGTTATTTTTATTGTTCATAAAAAATTAAAAGTCAATTTTTAGAATTATAGTATGGACGAGGAGAAAAAAAAATGACTATAAAGTCGATGGATGAAAAATAAGAAAACATAGTAATAATCATAAGATTGAAAATTGTGTCAAATAAGTTCCTGAAATTGTTCAACATTATATACAATTAAGTGTTAAAGTGGTACGCTGACATGTTTCAAGGGCGAAAATGAAATAGTTTTTCAAGCTAAAATTTCATTCTGCATTCATGAGTCATGATCAATCACATACCTTTCTCCACAAAACTCATTCCCAAAAATCCTTACTCTAGAGAAATTTAAGAATATTGAAGCGTGAGATTCTCACAACTTGTGCCTTATAACTGTTGCCACTGTGATTGTATTGGAGAGAAACATTGACACTAAAATTATCTATGAAGGTATGCATATAAAGTTTTGAATTTTTTTCTTGCATTGTTTAATCTTCTTTTCATGCTTACGTGTTGAGGTTAGGATTGATTGATATTTTGTCCATAATGTCTTGTGTAATGTGTATCCGCCGCTATGTGTATTTTGGATCAAGTTGCTAAATGTTGCTCTCTGTTTTAGTTATAGGTTTCTAAGCTTCATTTTTTTTGTTTCTATATTCGGGTAGTTACCTATTAAATGTGCTATGTATTTTGGTTGGGAAAAACTTAAAATTTATTTTGTTTAGAGTGTTAAATATATTATTTCATTTGTTTGCAGAATGGATTTCATAACTTTAATTTTGTACAATGGAGGGAATTGCATCAATCCTAACTTTTGCTGCACAACGATTTCAAGGAGCAAGCATATCATGCACAGACCGGTCCAACTTTTACTCTTGCAGAACCATTTCAGGGAGAAAGTGCAGTTATTGCTAACAGATTCATGTAGTTCATCCCACACCAGGAATTCATCCTCCTCCACCAAAACAAACATTGGTGACAAGTTAATTAAGTAACTTTTTATTACACAATTTGTCTCTTTTGGATTTTGTAATGTGGTATTTTAGATTTAAATTTAATTATGCTTTCAATTTTGTTGGATGCTTCTAAGGTCTTACTTTGAACCCATAAAATTCATTTTGTAATGATTTATATTTATGATATATTAAAGTGCATTAAGCACCCATAAAATTACTTCATATTAAATTTGTAGTCATTATTTTGAGCAAATGTTGAGCAATTTTTTATTTTACTTTTATTTGTCATAAATGAATTTATCTATAAAACATAAATTTACTAATGTAGATTAAAATGCAAAAATAGTTTCATTCAATAAAAAGGTGAATGAATACATATACCCATATTATCATAATGTAGACCAATTAAGAAATATCCCTAAAGGCACTAAATTGCATAACAAGTTCTTAAGCACCTAATTTAATTCAAATTAACACTACTATCACTAACATCAACAAACAAAGACACATTAAGGTCACTAAGAATTTTAAGCTCCTAAAGTCACTCTAGATCCTTTCAATTTGTGAGTTTAAATGCATCCTCCATAAATCTTCCCACAACATCATTAACCACAACAAAAAAATATCCTCCATAACATGTCTTTCCATCATTAACCAGAACATCACACTCTTGATCTACTTAGGAAAGAAACTTGCAATTTAAATCATCATCCTGGCAAAAAAAAAACACATACTTCTTAGTTTATTACTATTGTTGGATATGATTGGAATTTTTTAAACAACAACAACAAAAAAGGATGTTGATTTACCTTTGACAAAAAACAAGAGTAAAAAGGTGTCCCTAGGTTGCAATCTGTTGACACATGAATAATGACTTGTCTACCACAATGACAATGAAGTGCCTTTGATGGTGGTGAAATATAAATTCCTTTCGGCTAGTATACAAAACTGTACAGTATACCCTAGAGAAGTAACAGGGTCCTATCCATATAGATTTCGATGATGCTACTAAAATTTTAATACTTTTTACTTGTAATAAAGAAAGAAAGAAAATTTTTACTACAACTACTAAAGACAATATTAAAATAAAAGCATAAACCAGTAATTAGAAAGGGGTATAGAGATATAGATTTGATTGGGTTTTGACTTCACTAAACTTTTACTTAAGTGCATATATAAACAAATAAACTAAAAATCATCGTTTACTATTCATGTTTCTATCAATCATAAAAATACCCTAACATCAATTTCTTGCAAACAGTAACTAAGCTATTTGAGGTTTAGATTATCAATTCTTTCATAACTTAAAGTTAAATAACTTGCATTAAAAGCTTAAAATGACCAATAGCACTCTATTACTAGCAATAAACCCTATTGAGAGCTATTCTCATTCTACGAGTCAAAATCTTTTTTCAAACTCATTCAAAAAGTAAAATACACAAAAGATAAAGAAATAAAACATAGGATAAAGAAGATACACAATATTTAAGTAGTAAATTTTGATTAAAAGAACAAAATATACACTAAAGTTTCAGGTTTAGTTACATCAAACCTCAACCAATGAGATACTAAGCCAATCAAGGGGAAGGAAAGTCTGACCAATGGATTAGAAATACAAAAATGGAAGGTTAAGATAGAGAATGGACAAAGACTTTATATACAAAAATCGCCCTTAGGTCAATTACATGTTTAACCCTTTTTTAGACAAAAAGCATCTTTATATACAACTAGCTTGAAACACCATCACCAATAGTGACATCATGACCTTTGGGTGTTGAAGAACTCCAATTAGGGTCATGGATCTTCTTTCATAAAGAAATTGAGGATTTGATGAACCATTGTCCATCATTTCCATCTTGTTGTGATTAGGGTTCTATCATTTCTCCAAAATTATAAACCTCAAATTGTGAGAAAGAAAAGAAAAAAATTATTTCATTTTGGTTCCTGAATGTATCCATATCATCTTCATATCCATGTTAACAAGTCATCCTGACACTTAATTGTACACTTGGCATAACAGATGCACGCACACTAAACAAAAGAACTTAATTGACTGACATTGAACAGTTTTAGGAACTTATTTAACAATTTATTCAAATTAGAGATTAAAGTGATGGATAGCCACACTTTTAAGAATTAAAGTGGTGATTTACGTTTAAAACATATATACTTATTTTAGTAAACTTAAGTAAATATATGGTTGGATGTTCATCATAAATAATACACTTACACATGTTAACTAGCAATTTTTTCGTATTTGAATTCTTGAATTGTCTCATAAAGTTTTATACTATGTGTTTTATACTATGTGTCCAGTACAGGACACATCATGCATTAATTTTGTGATGACCATCCGGTACCTTAACATGAGTAGTCACTTTTGATTGATTTGTGCTTATCAAATATTAAACAAACACTGATTTGAAATCATACATGTTTTTTCCAAATTTTTAAAAAGAAATATCATGCTCCACTTGTTTCTTCCTCTACGATTGCAGAAGTTATAGGAAAAATTTTATTGTTGTGGTCTTGTGCTACAATCACCAAGAGTGTCCTTTATATTTTCCAGTTGAACAACGAGCTTGCAATATTTGAACCATGATTTAAAAGTCCAAAATAGCCGATGGAATTGCATATATTCATTATGTGTTGCCCTTGTTCGTAGTACAGTGACCTCAGTTGTTACTCAAGAACAAACTCAGTAAGCTAGACTTTCATCGCATTTAGCAATTTGGATAAGTTGTGATGAAGATCTTTGTCACTTTATGGAATGCTAGGTCTCGTGATTTGCACATTTTATGGTCGATGTTTCACCACCTTTTATTCTCTACGGGCACGTCTCTTGCACCAGTTAACTTCAAGGCCCTTTTGCCGACTGCAGTGCAGACAACATGATAAGGTTTAGAAGAACTAACTAGATAAAAGTGCACCTGTTGCAACTTATAAACGCTAATAAATATTATATTATTTGAAGTTTTCAAAACTAAAAAAATAAAATAAATTAAGCCTTGAAAAAATATATGCCAACGTTCAAGAACCATTTTCATATATTGGTCATAGGCTTATGGTAGTTTGTGATTGGACGAGAGTGCACCACCCTTCTTCTCTAAAATGTATAAAAAATAATTTTACAATATTATTCAATTAACATTATGATATCATATAATGGAAATGACAATTTCATTTTAGAAAAAAAAAATATAAAAATAATTAGAGTGCGCCACACATATAAAAGGATATACATATGCCTTTTGACTTTTACAATTTGTCATATTATATAATGGAAATGGAAATGATAATTTCACATTTCTTATCCACCTTTAGATCTGGCACAGATATTAGTTTGTTTGGAATCCATGCCCAGCCAATAGCCATGTCACTCCTTATCAATTATATATCGATGTGAAAGAGTGATGTATAAACATCAGCATTCTAAACAAATACTCAAAGATGCTTGACATATCTTCTGTGACTTGGGTTCAGATTTCTTTTATTGAAGGCAATATGTAAATTCCATTATAAATCCTTGTTGATAATCTTCCTGACCTTGCAAGGAGGCCTGCCCTGCATTCTCTTAATCTGAATTTTTTCTTTACCAAAAGATGCACGAAAATGAAAGTTCCATTTGATACATAATATATTATAGTAAAATGCACTTAATTTCTTTGTCATACTCAGATTGGATGCTTCAATGAAGAAGAAAATCAATAAGCTTCTGATTTTTTTACCCTCCTAAGATAATCCACAATTCTATTCGAGATACAGTATGCAGTTGATTGCACTGTGATCATGGGATTGACACCAACTGCAGTTGGAAGCACACTAGCATCACAAACAAACAACCCTTCAGCTTCCCATGTCTCTCCATTTTCATCAATTGCACCTTCTTTTTCATTCACCCCCATTCTGCAGCTCCCCATTTGATGAGCTGAACAATATATGTTCCAATATTCACCTGGTGAAAGTGCCCCCTCCATTGGACACACACTGTCCAAAAACTCTTGCACTTCATTTTCACTAATGCCACTACATCTAAGTCTCTGACCATCACTTCTGTGTGTGCCTACCTCAACTGCTCCTGCTGCTATTAGAATCCTCAGTGCTTGTTTCAAACCAGCCTTCATGTTCTCTTTGTCAATGTCATTCAATTTGTAGCTGATCCTTCCTTCTGTTGTTACCTGTCCACAAGCCTGGTCTTTTATTATTGTGATGAGATGTGCTGTTCTTGGATAATTCAGCATTCTCTGTTTGAAGTCTAGTCCTGACTCCCAAGGACACAGTGCTGCAAAGGATGCTGGTCCTAGCAAAGGTGTTTCAATTATGGCTCTTGGATCTGAATTTGAGTCTGTTGATGGCACTTTATGGACTGATGTGATTATACCTCCCTCATAGGCTTTGCCTTTGAGTTCAGAATTATTTGATTCTGGGAAGTATCCCCATGTCATTAGGACAGGGTGGAGATGAAGGTTCCTACCAATGTTCTTATTTTTTAGTCCACTGGAGATTAACAAAGGAGGTGTCAAAAGTGCCCCACCTGCAGAAATTGTCACTTTGGCCTCAAATTGTAGCTTCATTGTGACTCTGCTGTTAACTGCTTTTGCTATAACTCCGAAGCATTTCTTCTTTCTGCCATTTCCACTTCTGTTACTTTCCAACAAGAACCTCTCAGCTTTGCATCCTGTTATTAGTACTGCACCTTTGTCAACTGCATCTACTAGCCATGTGGCTTGAGTCCCTTGTTTCTCTCCTTTTGGACAGCCATAGCCACATGAGCCACAGTAATGGTTTTCTGAAGAGTTTCTTGGCACATAGTCAACTTTGAGGCCAAGATTTTGACACCCTTTTCTTAGCACTTGGTTTTGAAGTCCCTCTTGTATGCAGTTTTTTGTGACACCAATCCTTTCACACACAGTTTCCATTGCAGAGAGATACTCTTGGCTTGAAAAGAACGGAAGTTTGTGGTTCTCAGACCACTCCTGAAGCAACTTCAGTGGGGTTTTAATGCATGCTGACCAATTAATAGCAGAGCCGCCACCCACTGTTGATCCTGCCAAAACCAGCATTCTGGAATCCACAGAAGCAAGGATCCCTCCAGTTTCATATTGTTGATTCATGGAAGGCCCTTCTAGGGATGAATAATCCTGAGGAGCAAAATAGTTTCCTTTCTCAAGAACAATCACCTTATGTCCATCACTTGAAAGAACAGCAGCTGCAACACCTCCACCACAGCCAGACCCAACAACTAGTGCATCACATTTGACTTTGAGGATGTTGCTTTTGGTGTCTAGTGTAACATTGAGGCCTTTCTTAGCAAGCGATTGTTGAAGAGTTGAGTCAGATTCATTCATGGTTTCTATAATCCCCTTTTCAAGGGGCCTGGCCTTTGATGCATTGGTCAATTTCTCATCATCTGATACCTCATATCCAATGGCTTTCCATGCTGGGTTATCACCATTTTCATCAACCTACAAGATTTCAAGAATTTTTCTTTAACTATCCATTTTTTTAAAAATACTTTTAATTAAAATACACTTCTGCTATCTCATCTTAATATTTTGTTTTCATTTCGGTCTTGTAAATTTAAAAAGTTTCCTATTTTAGTGTCTTTATTAGATTAAGTTGTTTTTTTTTTGTTAATTTAGCACACCAACTTGATCAACTTGACAACAGGTGGCCACTGAGATATACCACATCATATGTGCATATGACAAGTTAGCTAAAATTAATACAGTTACTGTAGAAAATTGACAGATGGACTAATTTGATATAATATATAGAGTATAGACATTTTAAAAGACTAAAACCTTTAAGTTTAGAAGACAAGTAACAATCAAGTAACTAATTTGATATAATATAGAGTATAGCCAATTTTTAGCATGTTAAATAATCTTGTACGAATTCATTATGTGCAGATGACAAGTAACAATAACAATTAATAAGAAAACTATGAACTAAGGCTGAACCGTACCCAAGAGAAAAAAACAAAGAGGCACAAGACTTTGATGTACGCAAATGCTAGTCTAATAGGTGTCAGGAACCTATTCTTCAGCCACTTTTGCATAATCTTTTCTCTTTTTTCCAAGGATATGTTTGAGAAGTTGTTGATGTAGGGCCATTTTTCTCCAAGACAGGAGAAACCACAAAGCAAGAAGGTGCCCAACCTTGTTGCCAGAAGCCATAAAACCACTCTTATCAGTATTACTGCTTCTATTAAGCTCCTTTTCGTTAAAATTTCAGCAACCTGTTGCCATTGAAAATAAAACATGGTATGTATGAGATATGGAAAACGTAGAACAAAGATTATTCAATTAATTTTACAAACATTACAATCACATTGTTCAACTTCAGTTTAAAGAGTTTTTAAAGAAAATACCACCACATAAACGGGTTCTACCAAGATGATTGGAAAAAAAATATATAAACTTTTTATCATATATATATATATATATATATATATATATATATATATATATATATATATATATGGAATATCTAATAAGAAAGTCAAATTTATGAGAGTGGGAGAGACAAATCTCAACTATTGAAATAAAAATTGATAGTTAAGATCAATAATTTATTCTTTCTATTCTAACATTTATTATCTGTCATTCTTTTTTTCTCCCTCCTCTCTTAATGGTGAGATTTGTTCTTTTCACTCTTGTATAAACTTTTTTCCCTAGATATGTTTGATATATATATATATTATAGAAACTACTATATATAGTAAAGCTCTTCCTCCTCTGCTGAATGACATTTTCAAGGGCCAAAACTAAAACAACTGATTAGTCGAAACAAATTGATCCATGCAGCTAAATTTTTATCACATTTGCATGTCCCATTAAATGTAATAAATCGATTTTTGAAAGAAATTCAAAAGTATGGTCCGTAACATGGACTAAATAATAATTACCCCCACCCTATTATAACTGTTGGCTCTAAACTTCAGATGCTTCACATAAATGCATTATGATAGCAAGTGGTTGTAAATAAAATAAAATTAGTTAAAGTTATACCTAATGAAATGGATCCATGGATATGCTTCAACTCATATTGCTAGGGACCAAATAATAGAGAGGAAAAGTAAATATGGAAAATGGGAGACTGAGTGTATTATTCAGTGAGCAATAGAAAATACAGAAGGAATAAAATCTCACTGCCCAGGGCTAGCCTCCTACAAAGTGGCTATTGCCCTCTGCCCATAACAGAATTCACAGATTCACCAACCCCCCCCCCCCCCCCCCCCCTCTCTCATCTAAACATTTCCTATATACCCAAAGTCCACCCTCCTATGTGGGCAATTCTATTACACCTTTGCCACCTCAGCTTTACTCTTCACACCCCTATTCTTCCTAGCATACACTCTCCAAAACCGTGGGTCTATCTCTTATATTCAAGCCCAGATCCCCAGTCCTATCACATATACTAATAAAATGTGTATCATTTAGCATGACATAGTAATGTAGTGAATTTCTTATCCGTCTGTGCAGCAGGCAGGCTGTAGGGAAATATTTCAGTATCTTGGTAAGATGAATTGGATTTCAGTCAATAAAAATTAACATAATTGTAAGCACTAATAGTGCAGACTGCAGAAGATAAACGAAATATTCATTCTAAAATTATAGTAGAATAACATTGTAATGTATGAAATTAAATCAAAAGTGAATGTACTAGTAATGGGAACACAAACTCATTCATTTCTTTCTCCCATATTGCACAAACATAATGCCACATGAACTTTTTCCAAGTATTAAGCCAAATTATTTGAAAACGATTCTTTTTCAAGTACGTGACAAGGACGACACACATGGCCGTAATAAGTAGCTGTCAAGCTGCAATGCTCAATCTCAGTTATTATGAGTTACTTTTTCAAGTTTAGGTCAAACGATATTGGGGTCACGTTCAATGATTTGTCCTATACAGTTACATGTATCAATCCTTCTATTTCATTGGGAGATTCCCAAATCTCATAAGAGGGGTGAATAGTATATCAGTCTGAATTTTGCTTTTATTTTCTTCACTTGTTTGAAACCATTTAAATTTTTATGTTTATGTGATCATGCAGATTCACACACATTAATTAACCACATCCACAACTGCGAGTATTTGTGATATATACTTGATAACTACGTGGGTCCTACTTAAATATTCCAGCTGTTTCTTGCATACAGAGATTTCTTGCAAATCAAATGACAGAGAAGGAAAAAAAACATCTGAGAAATGAGGAAGAAACTCTTAATTAATACACTACACTAATATTATAGAGTAAATTGTATTCCAGGTTTCAATCAAAATTGATTTAATCCTCCTCTCGTCTGATAACATAATCTTAAATTGTACAGAAGTTAACCAAATTCATCGATTATAAAAAATACAAGAATCTAATTCATCATTTATAAAGAAAAAGATCAAGGTCGAATTTAACCAAAAATGATCAGAGACTAAAAACATATTTGACCCAGTATGATATATATACCTCATGAGGAATAGGATAGCGAGAAGCAGAAATGTCCCAGAAGTACTGAAGATGCTTGCTAGAATCATCATCAACTTGGTGTTCCTTTCTGATCTTCAAAGCATCCATAGGCAAAGGAGGCAACACAATCTCACATATGCTTGCCAGTGACTGCATCTCAGCTCCAGAAAAGCCATGTTTATATTTACTATCTCCTCTCCCTCCCCTTAACAATGGATGACACTCCTTTCTCATTTCTCTCTTTAAAAACTGATGATGTTGACCACCAACTTATAATATGGCTTAGAACCTTGCTATTATATATATGATATGAAGAAAGGTTTAGTGGACTATGTCTTTGAACATGCATATATATACACACATGGAAATAGAGAACGGAAGAGAATAATAATTGTGGGAGGTGGAGGGGAAGAAAAATATGTAATTGACCATAAAGTTTTTGTTTATTACTACTTTCATAGTTTATACATTTTGGGATGTGGGGGCAGGAAAGAGAAGGAGGCTCCCCTTTCATTAACTTCCAAAGTTTTCTATATCACATATTCCACCTGTAGAAATGGGTAATTTGCAGTATTGGCTCATTTGGGTGCCATGTAACTAATTTCGGTGAGCTGCCCAACCTTTAGATGTAGACGGACATTTGTTAATGAATGAATCTGTGGTTATTTAATAGCATGTTTAATATCGTAAAATTTAGATATAGACACTTATTAATGGATCTATATGTTATTATCTATTTAAATAACATGTTTAATATCTTTTGACTAATCACTAAAATATATATAATAGATATAGACATTTATTAGTGAAAGGATATGTCTCTTGAATTGTGCGGTATCTTTACCGCCATTTAAATTTTTGGGGATACCAGTGGGGGTTAATCCAAGGAAGGTAGAAGTGTGGACGCCAATTATCGAGCAATTTCAGAGGAAACTGTCAGGGTGGAAGGCAAAACATTTGTCGTTTGCAGGAAGGTTAGTCCTGATTAACTCAGTACTGTCAAGCCTCCCACTGTATTTCTTCTCTTTTTACAAGACGCCTAAGAAAGTACTGAAAGTTATTACGAGACTACAATGCTTCTTTCTGTGGGGGAAAAAAGAACAAGAGACCAAGATTGCGTGGGTTAGTTGGGATAACGTGTGCTGCCCTAAGGAAGAAGGGGGTCTAGGGGTAAAATGCTTATGGAAATTTAATTTGAGTCTGCTAGCAAAGTGGACGTGGCGACTGTTAACAGAGGATAATGCAATATGGGGGCCGTTGCTGAAAAGTAGGTACAGTGAGTCCTACAAATTCAACAATAGACCTGGTAATTTTTCTCGAACTTCTCAGTGGTGGAGGGATTTATGGGCTATTGATGGACCGAAAACGATGACACCAGAGTGGTTTGAAAGCAACGTCAATAAAAATGTAGGGAATGGGAAGGACATTTTCTTTTGGGAGCATAATTGGTTAGAAAATGGAGCTATTAGTTTAATGTTCCCCAGGCTGTATGGGATAACGGTAAATAAGTTCAGCACCATTAACGAAAAAAGGGAGTCTTCCCTAACATCATTAGGGTGGAAATGGGTATGGCGGAGGGAGTTATTTGTATAGAAAGAAGACCAACTACGCGATTTAGAAAGCTTGCTGCAGTCGATGGTCATTATGGACCAGGTGTCGGATGTATGGAGATGGAGGTCAAGTAGGGAAGCAGGGTTTTCTGTGGCGGATGCATATAGGGTTCTATGTGCGCAACAGACTCCATCAAGATTAATTGAGGTTGAGCCAAAGGACTTGCGACAAATGTGGAAGGATAAATTGCCATCTAAGGTAATTGCTTTGTCGTGGAGGTTATTGTTAGATAGATTGCCAACCATGGATAATCTATTGAAGAGAGGAGTGGACATTCCAATAGTGGATGCTTAGTGTGTGTTTTGCAGGAATGACATTGAGAGTAGAAATCATCTTTTTTTAACGTGTACTCAAGCTCAATCAGTGTGGAATAAAATTATCAGCTGGTTGGGGATTCAAGGACCAATCCCAGGGGATCCAACACAGCTTTTCCTTTCATCTTCTGCATGGGTGGTAGGGAAGCGAAAGAAGAGGTGTAGGTATGTTTTCTGACTTGCTGGGTGTTGGGGTATTTGGATAGCTAGAAACTAGATTGCTTTTGATAGGTTACCGGCAGACTCTGTTGATATTATGATGTCTATAAAAGTAATCTCGTGAAAATGATTAATGTACTCTTTTGGTTTTAATAGGAGTGTGTGTTTTCGGATTGGTTTGGAAATCCTAGAATGTGTATGTTAAACATGAGATAGGATTTCAATGTGGTTACAAGCATCAATAGAATTAGGAGTGGTGCACAACTCTGGTTGTCTGGTTGTATACTGTGGAAACACTTTGTTTCTTTTTTGTTGAATAAATTATTTGCTCTTTAAAAAAAAAAAGCAAAAAGATATGTTACTGTTCAAGTTTTAAAGAATGTTAAGTATCTTTTTATTGACAAGTAATAACTAAAAGTTATTTTAAGAACATAGTATATATTTTAAAAATAAAATATTTTAATATTTTGAATATAATAATTATTTTAGTTTATTAATATATATTAATGTCTTTACCATAATCCTTAACAAATTTTATATCACTTTTCAAAACTACTCATGAGAAAAGATCAAAGGTATAATATCTTTGCATTTTTAATTATCTTACAAAAGTTGAATAACATTTTAATATTTATAAGAGAAAAACACGAATAAAAAAAATTATACTACAGTTTAATCCAACTTTTTATTTATAATAATCTTATTAACTTTACTAATATTTTAAAATTATATAAATAAATTATTGTGAATAAACACCAGCGTGACTGTGATAGATATTAATCTCAAGTTATAATAAATACTAATATTTGGGTTTTAAAATTTTTTTTTTAGACAAATTAGTTCTTAATATTTTTATTTTTATGTAAATGAGTATTTAAAGTACTATCTAAATTATTCTTTAAAGTATTTAAAGTATCATAAAGTATTTTAAAAACTATTTTGTACGACGAATGAATCAGACAATAATTTAAATAAATTTTTCTATCTAATTAAGTATAAGCAGACCAAAATAATACTTCACCGTATTATTATAAAAACTCATCAAATAGAAAGCAGAAAGCAGAATATACTTCGATAAAAAATTGTTAAAAAAAGAAAAAAACTTAGACAAGTCTATGGTATTGGATCTTATTAGTATGCAACTTTGAATTGTTGACAAATGACTAAACTTTTTATGCAACTTTTATTGTTCACAAATGACTAAACTTTTTATCTTATCCATAGACAGAATCTTCAACAAGAGGCTATTTGATTTTTCGTTGGCACGAACTTTGAATTGCTAATAAATAAAAAAAAAATCTATTAACTATGTGTTTAAAACTTTAAATTGAAGTAAGAAATATTATATGTCAATTCTAAGAAAGACAGATAAGAGCTGGAAGAAAGACAGATAAGAGCTGGATTTATACAGCAGTAGTCTGCACAATACTAGTTATCAAGGGCACACCTTATGAGTTTCTCAACCCGACAAGGCTTACAAATTCCAGGTTTTTGAAAAGTCAAGGGAAAAAACCCAGGTTTTCAGAAGAAGATGAGAAAGAAGGTGAATATACAAACATATCATAAGCCTTTAAATGATTATCGTATCTTTAAATATTTATCGTTTTAGGCATCCGAAGATACCTTAGAGAAACGACTACTCCATGTTTAAATTACATAAACATAAAGGATATTATACTCACAGTGGGGAGAAGAGGGGAGGGGTGAAGAAGAACTTTGAATTTTATTGCAGAAAAGAGGTGTATACAAGAGGAGAGTTTAGAGAGAAGGGAGAGATTTTAGAGAGAGAAGGGAAGTGTATTCAGCGACCTGTTCAGCATAAGAGTCTTATGGTCTATTTATATACAAAATGTGTAATCGTAAACCGGATGTGTAGGTAACCTGATGACCGGCAACCTGCTGTGTAGGTTTTTACCCTTCAGTTTATTACCATAAGGTAAAATTACTGTGTCGCAGGTAAAAACTTTATTTTATCCGCATAATTGATGCAGTAAATTTTTGGAATTCTTCCTCCATCTGTTTAGGGAGAGATTGATCATCTCCTCCTTCAGAAGGGAGAGAAGATTCTCCGGGTGTGTTCTGGCCATAGCAACCAGCTTCTTCGTAGATTTCTTTATAGATCATTTCCTTTTCGAAATGTCTGACCAAAAAAGGATTGGCTTCGGATGGGAAAGGATGAAATTTTGATCCCATGCTCTTTTTCCAGTAAAGCTTGGAATCTGTTGTCTCTTTTAGCAGTATCAGGGTTTCTGAATCATGTCTTGTGAAACCCCAATTTGACCCTTCTGTATATGCCTTCCATAGATTATATTGGTAGGTCTTATTTTTGTTTAGAGAGAGTCCTTTCAAATCATCTTGTTCCATAGACATGAAAGGATGTATTTCCGGATTTGACTTAGTGAATAATTTGATAACATGTGTGGGAAAGCTATCCAGAGAATGTATGCTTCTTGGGGAAGTGGTTATTTGCAAAACCACTTTCTGCATGTGTTCCGCCTGGACATCGTTTATTATGGAGTTTAAAGGGGCGGAGAGTGAATTGAATCTGTCTGTAGGTGGGATTAATATTGAATGAAGACACCCTACTTCTAATAAAGCCATAGGTGTAATAAGAAAATCGCTGTTTAAGTGTTGTTCAAATTCTTCTAAATTTATTTGTGCCTTCCGGACAAGGAACCTAAGCTGGCAGGTGCAGTCTTTGGTTACTATTTTACAATATTTGGAAGAGACTAGACAAACAGTCTTGTGGTTAAAATAAGTTTGTAGTTTAACAAACAAGCCATTGTATTTTATGACTTCTGAATGTACTTCGAACAAAAATTCTTGTATAAAGTTGAATTTGCTCAAAAGGATGTTTGGGTTAAGGGTGTGTGGAATACTACTTGTAGCTCCAACATAAGTTTATGTTTGAGCTCGAGGCTCAATTTGTAAGGCAGACTTGATTTTTTCTTCATCAATAGTTTTAAGACGAATTGCCATTTGTGCTTCCTCTTTTGAGTAAAAGCCTTTGTATGTAGACTAGAATTGGTCTTGTTTGACTTCAGAAAGATATCTGAATGAGGTATATACCCCTTTGTTAGGCCCATCTATTAGGGCAAAGTGTGTAAAACCTTTACCCGAAGGCGAGGCTAGAGAAGTTAAAACGACTCCTTAATTATTTTGGCCACAGAAGTGATAGAGTGCACATATAATGCTTTGTTTAACTTTTGTCACTTGTAATTCATTTTGTAATGTATATTTTGGAATATTCCAAATGTTGTCGATCAAGACATTTAGCTTAATATTTGTATTGTCTCTTCCAGGATATTGGTAGACATTTGTAAGTATCGTCAATTCTTGTTTACCGTATTTTGTGTATTGGTCTACCTGAAAAGGTAACCTAACTTGTTTAGGGTCCACGACTCCCTTCTTTGTATTTTCCATTAAAAATGGAGATTTTTGTAGGTGATCAAATAGATCTGTAGAGATGACCAAAAGGTCTTTGTAGCTATCTGATCTTCACTTGACAAATCTGGACAGTATATCAGCACAAGTGTTATCAGTACCTTTAATATGTTCAAAATGAACAATTTTTCCTGAATAATTTATGTAATCTTTGAAAAGTAGCCATCTTTTATGTGGCTTTTTATCATTATTTAGTTGATTTTTGCCATATGAAACTATGGCTTCACAATCTGTTCGAATTGTTATTTCTTGCTTGTTTATTAGAAATAATTTGAAAGCATCCATTGAATGTATTATAGCATTGACTTCATAGTCCGTACTAGTTTTGTAAACTTTTGGTTTTGTTGTGTATTTTCCAGAAGCATATCTACATATTTGTTCTTCTGTTTTTGGAGAATGTTTGTTTTTCTTTTGTTTGAGGATTGCTCCCCATCCAATCTCACTTCCATCACACTCGATTATTAGATAATCTGAATCTAAAGGTAATTGTAAAGTTGGTAAATTTGTTACCATTTGTTTTATTTTTTTTACTAATTTTATGTCTTCGAAATTAAATTTTCTTTCTCCTTTTAATGCAGTTTTATTGTATAAAGGAGTTGTGTATTTTCCTAGGTTTGGAATAAAACCTCTTGCATAATTTAAAAATCCTAAAAAGGATCTAAGTGTTTTAATATCTTCCATTTTATCTGGAAAATCATGTATCTTTTTAGAAATATATGGTTGGAGTTTTATAGTCCCACTACCGATTTCTGTGCCTAAAAATTCAATGAAATTTTTACAAATTTCCATTTTTGATTTTGAAACAATTAATCCATAATGTTCCAATTTGTATAAAACATGTTTTAGATTAAGAAAATAATCATCTTTAGTTTTAGAAAATATCAGTATATCGTCAATATAGACACATGAAAAAGATTTTACATCTTTGAAAATATTGTCCATTTTACGCTGAAAAATAGCAGGAGCATTTTTTAGACCGAATGACATGACATTCCTCAAATAATCCTTCGGAACATGAGAAGGTTGTCCATTTGATAGATTCTGGATCCATTTTTACTTGATGAAATCCACTTTTTAGATCGAATTTAGAAAACCATTTAGCATCTTGAATTCGATTTATCAAAACTTCTTTAGAAGGAATAGAATATCCGTCTTCTACTGTATTATCATTTAGTCTTTTATAATTGTAAACCATTCTTGATTTACCCTGTTTTTGTTCAGAAGATTTATTAACTATAAAAGCTGGACTTCTGTGTGAACTAATACTTGGTGAGATTACCTTTAGTTTTAATAAATTTTGTATGTGGTTTCGACATTCTTCTTGTTCCCAATTATTAAATTGAATGTCTTTTGTTTAATAATTAAATCTGGGTTTATAATTTCCAATTTACAAGTTATGGGATCTCTATCCCAGAATTTTGTAGGATCTTCTCCTATTATGTTTGCTTGGTTTAACCTGTCTAAGATTTGTTGAATATTTTCAAATTTTATTGATTTCGAAATTTTTATTGAAGAGAATGCTGCAATAGTATTGTCTAAAATATTATCTAAAAAATAATTTTCATTTGTTTCATCTTCTGTGTATAAAAATTCTGTTGTGCATTTGCATGTGTTAGAAATTGTTGAATTTTTACAACTACAGTCTTTAGTAGTAATTTCGTGTTTTATTGAATCACCACTGACTATGGGTGTCATTTGTGTTTTATCAGATATCATTACATAATCTTTATTTATTGTAATTGATCTGTTTTGTCCTAAGATAAAATCTTTATTGAATCACCAATTATCATACTTTGTTTAGAGGGAACTAAGTTTTCTACCCTCATTGTTTTTATAAGAGTCTTATAACCAAAAATTTCATAATTTGTACTGAATTGAAGTATAACATTGTTAACTTCTTCATCACTTATCATGATTTTCCTGGACATTGTCCTAGTTTTTTGAATGTGTTTACTTTTAACTATGTTTTGGTTTGGAGTTACAGTTTTACATATAACCGTTTCTGAACATCCTGTGTCTATTAAAGCTTGTATTGTTTTTTCTGTAGATGATTTATTATTTATTTTTGGGAAGGTTAATTTAACTAATACCTTTAAAGTTATTAGCTACTGTTTGTTACAAACTAATGGGATACATTCCGTTGTTCCCATCATATTATTTTGTTCGTGTTTGTTACTAGATTCTGGAATATCTATTTTAGTTTTCCCTTTTATTAATTTTTCTAAAAGAATTATTTTTTCTTCTAGATGGTTTATGCGGGTTTCTAATACTGAAACTCTAGTGTCAGTTAAATCTTTATTACTTGATTTATTTATATTTTCTTTCTTTTCAAAAGTGGGTATATCTTGTGTTTTTGTATTCAAATGTTTTTCTACGCAATTAATACAAAAATTTTTATGACAGAGAGGGCAATGAGCCCTTTTTGATATATGAAAGTATCTATCATAGTATGTACACAAAATTGATTCTGTTCCTGAATAAAATTATATTTTGTGTGAACAGGTTTTTATTTCTAGGGTATTCATTAGACAATATCCTAATTCATCTAATATTTGACCCATTTTATTATATTCTTCTCCCATTGGGAAATCATTTTCATTGTTAGAATATAAATGACTATATTCATTATTTGTAAATTCATTTATTAAATCATAATTTTTATGATTTTTTTCTGAGTTTAGTTCATCTGTGTATTCTGTTATGCTAATGACAGATAAAATTTCTGAATCAGTTGATACATCTTCATCTATTGGAAGAAGGTTCATATGACAAGATTTTATTAAGTTTGTTTCTTTTGTATAAAGATTTGAGATATTTGGACAATCTCTAGAAAAATGTCCTGGTTGATTACAAGCAAAATATTTTAAAATTTATTTGTAAGTTTTATTATCCCTGAATTTTCTAACATGTCTATTGGGATTTAATGTAGGCTTTCTAGCATTAGATGCTCGTATTGTATAAGTTTTCCTAGGATTCTTTAGTTCTAAGTATTTTTGTGTATTAGTATTTCTAGGTTTATTTCTAGATATATTTCTTCTAGTTTTAAACCTATTTTGAGAATATTGTTGAGGGGTGTATATTTGTTTACAGATCCCAACATCTGAATGCTTAAGCTGTTTTTGTATAGGTATATGAGTACATGTGTCTTCCATTATTTTCATAATATGTTGTATACGTATAGAGAGATTATTCAGCATGGGAGTAACCTCATCATTTTTCCAATTTTCTCTAATTTTTTGTCCTAACTTTCCTGGTAATTTTAGGAACATTTTATCTCCTATATTCACATCATGAAAGCATTCACTACTTCGAATTTTACAAAATTAAAATTTACA
Organism: Psophocarpus tetragonolobus; assembly: GCA_037954015.1. Lineage (NCBI taxonomy): Eukaryota > Viridiplantae > Streptophyta > Magnoliopsida > Fabales > Fabaceae > Psophocarpus > Psophocarpus tetragonolobus. The sequence goes on along the minus strand of CM075689.1, from coordinate 17,850,239 downwards.
AAATTAATATAAGTCAATGATAAAAATAAAAAAGTATTTTCCACATGATTTCCAAACATTCACTACTTTGCATTTTGCATGTTGCAAGCGTGCGTTTGATTGGCTTTCAATTGATTCTCTAACACGAATTTACTTTTCTAAGCTAAACAAAAATAAGTTATCTTTTAATGACAAAGAAAAAAGTTAATAATCTTCATGGCTGATGAATAGAATAATCTATAATTATGTTTGAATATATTTATAATTTATTGTCTATGTAATTATACTATTTTTCAACATTTTTCACTTTCATCCCAGCAATAGCAAAATTGAATTTCGTCATAGACCTGTGACCGCTCACACAGATTAACCGTTGTGGTGGTTAAGTCTATTATGAGTCTGTTTTGTTTTGTTAGTTATTGTTGTTGTTATGGGTTTGGACCTGTTGCCTTCCTTTCTTGCTTTTTTTTCCTATTGTATATAATCAATTGTAACTACTCTCAATAATTAGAATGAGATTTTTTTGTGCTAAGCCATTCTCTAATTTCTCTGCTCTTCTCTCTTGATTCTTTCTTCCTCTTTCTTGCGCTTTCTCTTTTTTCTTGTTGTTCAATTTCTGAATCAAAGCTCTTTGTATTGAAGAGCTCTACTACGTCGACTTTGTGTTTCTTCGGTTCCTTCTCCATGGATGCTTCATCTTCTTCAATCGTGAATGAATATCTTGATCCAACAGTGAATGCTCACAGTTACCTTTAGCTACATCCAGGGGAGAATCCTATGACTACTCTCGTTTCGCCTTTCCTTGATGAAAAAAACTATAACACATGGAGCAAAGCTATGTCAACAGAATTAATTACGAAGAATAAATTGGAATTCATCAATGGAAGGGCTTAAGAACCTGAAAAGGGAAATAGCTACATTCTGCTTGCGACAATGCAACGACATGGTCCTATGGATCCTTTACTTTGTTATGCCTCAAATCAGGAGAAGTATTTTATGGATGGATATATTATAGGTAATTTGGAGAGACTTGTGCGCAAGGTATTCTCAGGGAGACAGAATCAGAATTTCAGACTTACAGTTAGAGGCAACATCCATTAGATATGGAGACTCTACTATGACTGAGTACTTCACTAAGTTGAGAACGATGTGGGACGAGTTAGAAAGCTTTAGGGCAATCCTGATGTATAAATGCTTGATCAAATGTGCATGTGGAATTGTAGAAGCCATGACTGAAAGAAAAGAAGAGGATCAAGCAATGCAGTTCTTAAGAGGTTTAAATGAAAATTTCAGCAACATTAAATCCAATATTCTCATAATGGAGCCCTTTCCATCAATATCAAATATATTCTCTTACGTTGTACAACAAGAAAGGCAACATGAAGGAAATAACTTTGTTGCTGCAGTGAATATACAATAGAGGAAGCACTAACTTGACTTGTAGTTTTTGTGGAAAAGTTGGACAAACTAAGCATGTTTGCTATTGTAAACATGGTTTTCCATCAGAGAAAAGTGCAAACAAAAATCAAGGATCTAGCGGAAGCAACACCAAAGTGCATACTCATTGTGGGAGAACTGGCCACACAATTGATGTGTGTTATCAGAAGCACGAATTCTCTCTTGGCCATAGACTATATGGTAAAAATTCCAGTGTAAATGTTGTCACTGAAAAAGCAAAAGGAAGTGAGAAAGTTCAGCACAATCCCAACAGTGAGACCCATGAGCACATGCTTTCCTCTAGAAAGTACCAAGCTTTAATGGCTTTAATCCATCACTCAAGTGTAATAAGCTCAACATCCACACCAGCCAACACTAGCTTCTCTCAAGTCAATCAACTTAGTTCTGTTTCAGCTTGCACAATACAAAATAAAGGTATTAGTGCACATAACACACACACACACACACACACACACACTTCCAATTGATTCAAAATGCATATCACATTGGATCTTAGACTTAGGTGCCACAGATCATGTATGTTCTTCCTTAAAGTATTTCAACCTGTTCCAAAGCATCAACCCCATTAATGTTAGACTTCCCAATGGTCAGCAAGTAAAAGCAACTCACTTTGGCACTGTGATTTTCACCACTGGCTTTATTCTAGGCAATGTGTTGTTCATTCCCAGTTTTCATTACAATTTAATATCCATTTCCAAATTGGTCAAGCATCTTAACTGTGAACTAATATTCTCTCATTCCTCATACATAATTCAGGATGAGAACGTGAAGGCGAAGATTGATATAGTTAGAAAGCAAGCAAGATTGTACATTCTGTCCATGGGAAATATGAACACTGCCTTATCCCTGTCCAGTCTTACCCATCCTTATGTGCCATTGTTCCCCTACACCTATGACATTTTAGGTTTGGTCATTTCTCCCAAGATAGGCAACATGCTGTATTTTGCTATTACAATTGTATTTTAAACAAAGGTGAAACTAACAAAAAATTTTCTTGCAACATTTTCCATCACTCAAAACAAAAGAAACTTCATTCAACATCTGATGACTTTCTCCTTGATCCATCACCATATAGAAGACTCATTGGACGCCTTATCTACCTTACCACAACCAAACCAGACATCACATACTCTGTGCAACACCTTAGCCAGTTTATGTCCAAGCCTACACCAACTCATCTCAAAGCTGCTGTTTGAATTCTAAGGTACCTTAAGCACACCCTTAGTCTTGGAGTTTACTTCCCCAGTTCAAGCCCTCTTCAAATTAATGCCTTTAGTGATTCTGATTGGGCTGACTGCATTGGCACTAGACATTTAGTCACTAGCTATTCCATCTATCTTGGCCACTCACTTGTTGCATGGCGGTCTAAGAAACAAGACACTGTATCCAAGAGCTCTTCAGAGGTCAAATACAGAGCAATGGCGTTTGCAACTTATGAGGTCCAGTGGCTCAATTATCTCTTTAACGACTTTAGGCTTCCATTCCATAAACCCTATTTGTTGTTTTGTGATAGTGATATTGCTTTGCAAATTGCCTCCAATTCAGTTTTTCACGAGCGAAATAAGCATATTGATATTGACTACCTATATCCTCATCCATGCAGTTAGCTGACTTATTCACAAAAGCTCTTGTCTCAGGATTTTTTCAAGCTGCTTGTACCAAGCTGAGACTCTCAGCATTCTTCCCTTTCATTACAACAGAAACATCAAGTTAAAAATCTCAGTTATAACAAAACTAACTTCCACCATAGACCTGTGACCACTCACATAGATTGACCATTATGGTGCTTAAGTCTGTTATGAATCTGTTTTTTTAGTTATTGTTGTTGTTATGGGTTTGGACATGTTTCCTTCCTTTCTTGCTTTCTTTCCTATTTATATAATCGGTTGTAACTACTCTCACTAATTAGAATGAGATTTTCTATGCTAAGCCATTGTCCAATTTCTCTGCTCTTTCCGATTCTCTCTTCTCTTTCTTGCATTTTCTCTTTTTTCTTGCTGTACGATTTTTTATACTATTAATGGTTAACTTTTATTAATCATTAAATTCTAAAATAAATTACAAAAGTGAGAGAATGTAGATCCTCCAACAAACTTTATATTTATATATATATTTATATATATATATATATATATATATATATATATATATATATATTTTGAGAAAGTGAGTATGGAAATATAGATTCTCGTGGTATAACTTACAGAAAAATATTTCTACATCTATATGACTTATTTCTAAGAATGCGTATCATGCATTTTTTTTCTATACATATTTCATTCCATGCAAAAACCATAAATACTATATTTCCATGAAAATTATACGGAGATTATTTTTTACTTTAATTTTATTGTACCTTATTTTATAAAATAAAAAAATTATATCCTAAAAATAATAAATATTTATCAAACATATTTATAAAAATATAATATTTCCAAAAATACTATTTTAAAAAATTATAATATCAATTTGTTAAACAAATGCCTCTAAATGTCATACTTCAACAATTTATAATATCAATATAAAATCATTTATACTATTAGTGTATCTCATATTTTTTCTATATCTATAGTTTATTTTTGTATTTTGTTTATTGACTTTATTATATACGTGTGTTCGCATATGTATAAAATTAATTTTAATATCCTTTATAACATACTAAATATTTATTATTATTTTTAATAAATCACTTTAAATATTATTCTTCCTTTCCTAGAAGCAAATTTATTACAAAACATTATTTAATATTTTTGCTCAAATTATATATAAACATAATCCCTACATATTTAAGTTTAACAAAATGAGTAAATTTTATCTTATTTTGCTCCATTATGAAATAACTCTATAAAAATATCAATACAAAAGATTATTAAAATAAAAAATAATTAAATTGCTTGTTCATGGTAGTGGTGGTACCCATAATGGTGATGACAACAATAGTGGTAGTAGGGTGGCAATTGTGTAACTATGGTGCAACAATTAAAGTGGTGGTGATAGTAACAACAAAAACAATATTGGTGGTGACAATGATAGTATTGACGATGGTTGTGGGACAACAGTCATGATGGTATTAGTAACAATGGTAGGGGTAGTGACAATGATAGGAGACTATTGTAATGTTGGCAGTGGCAACATCGACGTTAGTGATGGTATGGTGACAAACGTGATGGTGGGGGCGGGGTGACAATGACAATGATAATAGAGATGAAAGGGTAGTAATGACGACAATATAATAGCAAAGTAGAGTAGATATGATTGTGACAATAACAGTAATAGTGATGGTAATAGCATCAATGTCAGCAATGGTGGGGCAAAAATTGTGATGGTGGTAGTGACAACGACAATGATGGTAATGGAGTGGTGATGCCAATGATAATAGGTGGGTAGCAATAATGGTGGTGATTGTAACAATCACAATGAAATATGCATGGTGCAATGACAATAGTGGTGGTAATAATGATGGCAATAGGTGACCTAGTGGCATTGATGGTATGATGGTCAAGATGGAATGATGATAACGAGATTCATTAGAATTTTGTTTAAAAACTAAAAAGTCAAATTAACCTTTTTCTTGGTTTTGAACAATAATATAAAAATATTTTATAATTTAATTAAAAATCATTTAATCCATATTGACGTAATAATATATTGATCAGCCGTTAGTTTTTTGCTTCACTTTACTCCATCCAAAACCATGGCACAGAATTCGCATTCTTTCTCTATATATAAGAGTGTAGACAGTCAATAATTTTTTTTAATCTTAGTAGATGAAAAGATTTTTTTAAAAGGAAGTGGTTAAAAAATTTATTGAGTATAATCACTGTATTGTGGAGTTAACTTTTATAATCGAGATTGTTTGCTATGTACAAATTTCAAATTAGACAAAATCTTACTTGGAAGAAATGATGCATATATATACCCAACTAATTACCTTTTTTAGCCATGGAATTAAAATTTATTGAATAATTAAACTAATTCATCTCTAATGGACGTTCATTAGATGTTTGTTAATCGGAAGAAACCGTTTTTTAAGGAAAAAAAATCTTGCGTCAGAAGAGATTTATTTGGAAGGTCTTAACAGTTAACATTAGAATATACTTTTTTTGTTTTTTTCATCATCCACCATCAAATCATCAATCATAATTAAATTATATTAAAAAACATAAATATTTAAGGTTTTTTAGATGAATTTCTTAAAAATATATAACACTATAATTAAAGACCACCAAAAATAATGTTGGAATTAGAAAAAAATAACTTTAAAAACCTACTTAAAATATTCCCAATGAGATGCCCAGTGGTTTTAGGCCGTAGTATTTTTATACTATTTTATGGTATGTAATTATTTTGCATTTGTATACTAATAAAAAACATGTAAGAAAACTAGTTTAACAACAGACATTTTTTAAAAGACACAGCTTTTTTTTATTAGAATATTTTTATAGATAAATATTAATTGTTAGATGATAATGTTTGCTAATGAGAGAATTTGAAGTTAGGATATTCTTATTTTTTGTATGGATTTGATCGCTAAACTATCGTTATAACTTTTAAGATATATCTTTTATGTCATGAGGTGTCCACATATATATATATATATATATATATATATATATATATTATCTTTTTTGTGTGTAATCATGATCATCAGCTTCATAAACAAATTCTTAAATGGCATCAACCAAATCTTGTTAGACGGGATAAATTTAATTTATATTCTTGAAGTGCTTTATATTAAATAGAGACTCAAAATAATTAAAAAGAAAACATATTTCTTGTAATATACACTTTATCATTTTGTTGAAATTTATTAAAATAATAAATGAAAATCATATGATTTTTTTTAATCTATGATTGTGTTAAAAAAAGAGTATGTGCTAACATTTCTGATTAATTAATATTAAAAAATGCAAAAAAGAAATATTTTTATTTTTTTAAAAAATTTCATCTGTTTTTTTTGTATTGGAGAGTATTTCTTTCAAGGGACTATTTATTCATTTTATTGTATTTTAAAAATATTATAATTAAAAAATGTTATTTTTGGATACATTTAGAAACATGTCAGGTTAAATTTTAATTTCCACAGGAATGTTTTTTAAAATTAGTAGTTTAGTCCTGAATTATATGGAATAAATTTTTATTTTATATGACTTGATTTTATAGCAAATAAATATTTTTAAATATATAAATTATCTTATAATTAAAATATAAATAAATTTTAACATGTAAATTATATTTTAGCTTTATAATAAATAATTTATATTATGATATAGTGTTATTTTTAATTATTGATAATTTTTTAAAAAATATATTGAAATTCAAGTTAAAATTAAAGATATTCTAGTTAAAATTAATAATATTCAAAATAACTTATAATAATATTTTTATTTGAAGAATATAAAGAAGGATTTCTTATTTTAAGAGTAAATTTAAGAAAGATATTCTTTATTTTATTATTTATTTTATTAAAATTTAATAGTTATAATGAATCACTAATTTTAATAATTATATTTTGAAAAAATAAAAGATTAAGACGAAGAATAAATTTCTTACACGGATCCTTCCTCCTCTTGTAGTTATTACTCTTCCTCTGATTTTCATCATATTTTTTGAAAATCTAATGATGATAAGAAAATACTGGATGAATAAAAGTTTTTATTTTCACTGTAGATGCATTTGCTTGAGGTAACATTGAGAAAAATGTTAACGTAACATTAAAAGCAGCCATTAATGAAAGTTTTGTGAGTCGACACATAACAGTTATAAATATGAAGAAGTTAGAGTTGTCCTTTAGATAAACCTACCCATCTGTGTTTGATGAGAATTGGGGCTCTCCTTGGTTAGCTTGTCCAATTGATAAAACCTACCATTGTAAATTTGTATTAGGTATATACCCTATATTATGCAACATCTTTTTTCAAATACGGAAATACTCCCCATAAATATTATCACCCTTACTTATTGCACACAATTCTTTCCAGTTAGGTCACTTACGTGATCACGAATATTTCAATTTGTTCTTTTATAATAAATAAATTAATTAGTGCTTAAAGATTATTTTAAATTTATTTGTTCACTTATTCTTTAAGAACATTATTTTTATTTTAATCAGTTTTTGTTTTTAATTTAAATGATTTTCAATTAACTAATTAGTAAATCCTATATTTTACTGTTTAGCTAACCCAAACTAATTAGTAAATTATATATAGTATATTTTTATGGTTTTAGTTTTCTTGGCTTGTATTTCATATTGATAAAAAAATGGCATAAATATGTTTTCCAAATTAGGAGTCATGTAAGGTTTAGTCCCTCAAGTAAAAAATTGCTTATTTTGACCTTTCAAGTTAAACTTGGATTTGATTCTAGAGATTGACGAAGTTTACAGAATGGTGTCGCATGACCAAAAGAATCCTTGTTAGCAAAGTGCAAGTGACAGCACTTTAAGTGATATGTAAATGAATTTATTTTATAATTAATTTATTAAATTAAACACCAGGAATTGTCATGATTCTTAAGAAATAATCACCGAGAGAGAAATTATTTTCATACTTTCATTCTGTTGGAAAGCATTCAAACTCTCATTCACTCGAAATACTATGTTTAACAGAAATGATCTCCGTTTGGGTAAAGTGAATGGTGTTTAGTGGGGTCGTGCCATTACTGTCACTTGTCATGGATAGTGTTTGCCGACAACATTTTCAAATTGCCATTTATTTTTCTACTTTCCGTTTGGAGTGTTGTTGTTGCTTGAGACTTGAAGGTTACACCTTAACCTTCATCTTCTTCGATCTTCATCTAAACTTGGGATAGAGTTTAATAATATTTGTAAATAGGATTCAATAATCTTTACTTTTATTTCTATGATTTTGATCTCATTGGCATTTTGGTGGAAGAACACGTTCACTATTTATGTACTCCACCACATGGGCAAGTTTTGTAATAAGCTTGTCGTGGCATTATGTACTTAGGGAAGTTCATGAATTTAGTGTAATGACCTAGATAGATGATGGTCCTTTTTTTTATGCAATAAGTTTACTAAAAGACCTGCCTATGATGGAGTTATGAAATTCTGGTGGCAACCAGAGGGAAGTAAGGAAGGAAATTTCGGACAATTGTTAGATGACAAGGATGCCATGGCATTGACAAACTATGCATTAAACAACAAATGTGAAGTTGAATGTTTGTTGAACAGAGAAGCTTAAATGCTAAGATCATTAACAATATGGGTCAGCAAGGTGAGCAAGTTCGTGCTAATGAAAGTGTGGTTAATGTTGGTGGTAGTGAATGCATGCCAAATGTGGGGTTGTGAAGGGTGTTCCTTATGTCGATGTTAGTGAAAGAGGAGTAAATATGTATAAGATTGATCTAATGGTGGATGAGTGTGGTACTAAAGAAGCTAAAAATGTTAGTGATATTGGAGGTATTCTTAGATTTGTATCGTCACATGCATTAAGGATGAAATTTAATATATTACTCTTGAATTCTTGGACTTGTTTTGAACTTACAAACATGTAGAATGACTTTTGTGATTTTGATGTATATATTTTTAGAATTAAAAATTTAAAATTTGGCATGGAGAAAATAGAAATAAATAAAATGAGAAAATTATTTTTTATAAAAGGTTAAATAACAGTGGAAAAAACTTATTGGCAAATTTTCAAAGCTATGTTCATGTTTTACTAATTTTTTATAAAAGGTTAAATAATAATCCAACTCCAATTATTAAAGTTTAAGATATCCGCTTAGCGAATATTAAATAATTTTTATAGTCTTACAATGTTATGTCAATTTTAAAATACTTTTATACAATTATATTATTCTAATCGTTGAAAAAATTACGTAATTACATTTTTATATATAGGTGTTTAAAAAGTTAAGAAACTCACTTCTTATATTCTTTATTTTTATTTAAAATTGAAATTCAGAGGATGAAAACAAAATTAAAATAGAATGAAGGAAAAAATAGATATCATTGTTTTTGCTTTTAAGTTTTGAAATAACAAAAAAAAATTCTCATTTTTCTTTTCTCTTGTCAGAATAGAATGATCAAATTCCTCACTATTCGCATGTCAATTTTTATATAAAAAGTACATAACTATTGATTTATTATATAAAATTTAGAAATCTAATATATGTAAGGTTAGATTTTATGTAAATGGGTGAAAGTTTTGTAAACCTAACTTCTAGATTCGAATTGTAAACTTATAAGAGTTTTGTAAACTTATAAGAGTTTATTTCATATAAAAAATTAGAGATTACATACCTATAAATAACATATATAATAATCAATTTAACATTTTAATAATATAATAAAGCAAATAAGGACATAATAAATAATAAATATGTTAATAGTCAAACTATACCTCCAAAACAAACTACACCAAATTTCAAACATATGCTCTTAAAATAATAATATTTAAATAATTAAAAATGTCAAAGGACTTTGTTATTGAGGATGTCAAAAGTTAAGATAGTTGAAATTGCAATAAGAGATTTGACAAGGAGAAAGTAAAGTTGAAAGTAAAGATTCTGAATTTAGATCTTGTGTCATGCAAGAGAAAAAATCTAAATTAATGAAAGAATGGGGATTTTCTTTTAACACCCCAAAATTATTATTCACACCCATATGGTTAATATATTTTTAGAAATTTCGGATCAAATGATTCAGAAAACAAATTTAATACCCATTTTCAGATCAATTAATCCAAAATTTATCTTTTTTATGTGTTCCAAATAAGCTGATCTAAAATATAAGAGTATTTGTTTTGGGGTTTGAATAGTAATTATGGGAGTGTTAAAAGAAATTGGCAAAAAAAAAACAACATGCCTTTCACATTGATACAAGTCTCTCACTAAACTTGTAAAATTGAGCTCAAATTTGTGATTTTAAATAAGTTTACACGATTTTATGAGTTTCCTCGATTTCAGTCTAAAAGTGAGTTTGCATATGATTTAACTTGAAAGAGGTAAGTAAACTTGTAAAATTATACGATTTTTTTAGTTAAAACACAATTTTGATCACAATAAATATGTGTGCAAATTTGATATGAAATTTGTGTGTAACATTATCAAAAACTAATTAATCAAATCACTAAATATATTATGCATTGTTAAATATTAAGTAAAATGTTAATTAATGGATAGAGTTAATAGCTTTATGAACGAGGAAAGGCAAGAGTTATGGTTGAAAAATATAAAGGCAAGCATAAGAATACAAGTAGCAGACATAAGGTTATGCATTTTGAAAAAAACCTCTAAAACGGAGAAGTTGAGGGGCTCTTCATTTTCTTAAAATATGGCATTACTTGGACTCTTAATGAAGATTATGGAGTTAAATGTTTTCTATAACTTTTTTTGCCGTTTTAGAAACAAATGAGCCTATTGCATTTTGATTGTGACCATAAATTTGATTCATCCTTCTTTCTATTATTGATTTATAGATTTTTTTTTTCTTCCCAAATATTGTAGTTCTTATTATGATATTTATTCCCTTCTGAATTCTCATGTCTTCTATTTCTTGCCGATGTTTTGGAAACAAGTGAGCCTATTATATTTTGATTGTGACTGTAAATTTGATTCTTCTTTCTATTATTGATTTATAGATTTTTTTCCCTTCCCAGAATAGTTTTAAAATATTGTAATTCTCATTACTATCTTTCTCATTCTTTATTTTTGACTCATCAAAATTAATTAAGAAACAGATAAATTAATAAATAATATAGTTCTAAAAGGAGAGAAATTACAACAATAGTCATCTATGTTGACAGTGATGACAAAGAGTCCTAAGTAAGAAGCCTTGAAGACATCAAAGGTAATTAAAACAAATTTTATCCTTAGGCCTAGTCTTGTGTAGTTGTTTTATGTTTATACATGCCATGCATGACTTTTATTTTATGTGTTACTTCATAGTATCTAAAAATTGATCCATACTTAACGGAACTTACCAATTATGTGCACTTTATAGTTTAAAAAATTCCAACATATCACCACTCTGTTTTAATCTAAATTTAGAATGTATATTTTGGATAAGTTAATCTAGAATATATATTTTATGGTGTTCTGGATCAATTGATCTAGAAATTAGTTGATCAAGAATACATTATGTTAATTTTAGATGAGGTAATCCGAAGAAGTCTTATCTAGAATTTTAACAACAGTCGCCCATTTTAATTTTGGATAGATCGTACGAAATTGTACACCATTAGAATTCCAGATTTGTTTGTCCATAAGTGCAATATCATATTCTTGTTTAGAATAACTAATTCAAAACATTAATTATTTTGTATTTCAATTGATTGGAAACACTGGAAATCAATCTTAATCAACAAGAAACAATGCTAAAAAAGTTATACTTAAAAAAAATTGTATTTTTTCTTTCAAAATAACGCTTAAATCAATAAAAAATACTATAAAATTTTTGAAAGAACATATAATTATTTAGATACACAATAGGTCATCATGTGATAGTTAAGATTTGACACACAATGAAAAACTAAATAAGATCATACAGAGAGACAACAACATATCTAATAAAAGAAAAGATAAATTTCAGGCTTTAAAATAAATAAGATATTTTTCATTTTTTTTTGTTTTGAACAAACGAGAAAGTGTTAAAAAAATTTCCACAACGTAACATTGTTTTATTTAAGCTAAAAGTGTTTTTAAAAAACTCGTGTTCTGCTTTCGCTCAAGACTACCTAACAAAAAAAGATCAATTATTTCAATGTTCAAGTTTCAATTTATTATTTGAAACACACTATTATTTTATTTGGTTTTTGAACTCTCATAGAAATAATATTATTTCTTTTAAATGAATCAACTCAAAAGAGTTGGAATTAAACTGTTTTTTTTAGAAACATCCTAGTGCTTACTCCTTTAATCATCACTTGTTTTTAAAAGAGTTGATTATTTTGTTCATAATCTTTTTCAAGAAATTTTATGAATCAAACTAATTGATTATTTATCAAACCAATCGATTATTTAGAAAAGATAAATTCCAGAATTGTTTATAATTAAAAGAGTTAATTATTTGGTAAAACAATCGATTATTTTTAAAAGGAACAGAGTGTTGTTCCAATTTAAAAATAACATAACAGAAAATTGTAAAAAAACTTTAAAAATTTCATATTATCCAAAAACAAAACCAAAGAGAAGCAAGAGCTTGTTTAAATAGTCCAAGATACATTTGTAAAGACCTTTTTCAAAATCATTTAAAAGAAATTATGCTTCTACACATATAGCTAAGTTGCATTGAAAATTTAAAGAATCTCAGGCAATATCTTCTGATTCCTAATTGTAATTTTGTTTTGGGTATTGATAATTTTAGGGAATCTCTTGTATCGATGAAATCCTAACCTTCTTTTTATTTTACTATTTAATAATTTTGATATATAAAAAAATAAATACTTTAATGGATTTGTAAGTTTTGATCTTTTATCCCTGCTAAGTATTTGACTTCTTGTAATGTTCAAGAAGTTGTTCTATTTTGGTTATTCATAGTTTTACATAGAATTTATAAATACTTTAAAATATGGTAAAAAGATTTTATTGGTGTAACAATCAACTGGATGTAATGAAAAGACTGAATTATGTAAATCTTGTGTCTCATTCCTCTCTTGATTTTATCCTTTTTAATTCAGAGTTTTTAAGATTAAAATCTGGAGATTAATTTGATTTTGGTAATGGAATGTCATGTGATTGTAAAATAACTAATTAATAAAAACATGAACAAAAATTTGAAAAAACCATCCTAAAATCTTATATTTCCAAAACAAACTACTTACTGTTGCATTTGAGGCATTGTGAAAATCTTCATAGAGCCACAGCCTGCTCCACTTTCCTGGTTCTTCGGGTGAATTTCCTTTAACAATTTTTCTGCCCAAAACTTTCAATAAATGGTGCATTTTGATGTATCCAAGTGAATTATCTATGAGTGATTTATCAAGGAGGACTCTTATTCCAATTTCAGAATGAAATCCACAAACAATCTAGAACATTCTTCACATATAACTGATTATATCCAGAAAAGAAACAAGCAATGTAGGAACATTTGCTTTTCCAAATCCTGTAGTCCATCATAACTAATTTGAAGCACATCCAAAATATTTTTGTTGGGATTCTCTGGTAGTCTAACTAAGGTACTTCTCCGCTCTGACACACTTCTACCAAACAAAAATGAACCCAATACTTTAATTGCAAGTGGTAGGTTTTTGGCATATTGCAGGACATCATATGCCAACTCTCTGAAATCCCCCCACAACATCATCACAATGGAAAGCCTTTTTACAAAACAATTTAAGAGAATTAACACCATTTAAGAGTTGAACTTGGTAGACTGTAGTCGCTCCATACTCTTTTAAGATATGTTTGTCTCTAGAAATTATGATGATTGTACTTCCTGCACCTAGCCATTCGATATTCAAAACTATTTTCTCTCTTTGTTCAACTTCATCCACGTTACCAAGAACTATGAGAGTCTTTACATAACGTAGCCTACTCTGTATCAAATAAGCTGCGTTATATACATTGCATATCTGAAGGTTTTCTTCATTTAGAGTTTGATGAAGCAATTGCTTTAGTACACCAATTGGGCCACAATCTCTATAAATCTTGCTTACATCATCAATAAAACAGCAAGCATCATATTGGCGAGAGATTCTATCATATAAAACAGTAGCTAGAGTTGTCTTTCCTATTCCACCCATCCCACAAATTCGTAGGACGCGAACATCATCAATTGGGTCCAAAAGTAAAAGTTTTTCTAGCTCTTCAAGTGGAGTTTCCATACCAACTATATCTTTTGGAAGACTTGAAAACTTATGACCCAATTTACTTATGACGTGGAAGTTTAAATAAAACCAGAAGCACTAAATTATCACTTAGGAAAACCAATACAAAAAGCACAAGTATATATAACAAGGAAAACATATCATTTTTTCACATCAAGGGATAATTAAATACTTTCATCAACTCATGTCTAGATTGAGAAGGAAATGTGATGTGATCTGATGATCACTTGCCCAAAAGGATCCTTTCTAAGGTCACTTGAAAGGGAAATAGATTTATGAAGAGGAAAAGAATGGGGTGAGGCACCACAAACACTAGGTTTGATAACAAAGGGGAGAGGCCACAAGGGAGAGGTTTCTTGATAACTCTTAGAAGCTATCATAAAGGAAAAGAGGGGATACTCAAAGGTAAGAACTTCACAGCCAATATGGTCTCTAGGATTAAATGCAAGTGTAAAAAATACAAGTAAAGGGAGGAACTCCTATTTATAGAGGTAGCTAACTTCTTGAACAAGATAACCTAAAAAAGAAGGGCTAGGATTAAAAGGAAAGATCTAAAGGAGGAGGATTGAGAAACAATTCCCTCCTTAGATCATCAAACCTGGTGCCCAAGTTTCTCAAACCAAGGGCCAAGATTTCTTCTTATTAGCTTAGGGGGTTTATGTAGGAAAGAAGGGTGTAGATATAAAGGTTACCCCTTATTTCCTTCATAAAGACACAAAAAGCTAAATTCACCCTCTAAATTCCTAAGACACCTCCTAAAATAAAAAATGGACTAAATACATGTCCCAAATTAAATTCCTAATGCTCCTCCAAATTAAAATAACGGAAAATTAATTTTTATTAACTAAAGTCCCTAGCCTAATATCTTCACTATCCACAGGAGGTGAACTTTTCCTTTGTCTGCAAGGGTCAGGTCTTCTTCAATCCTTCTAGCCATGACCCTAGTAATAGTTTCTTGGCTAAGCATGGTCGCATCAAAATGATTTTTCACTAGTATTACAAAAGATTACTTATTCCCGATATCCCAACCAGCGAGATTGGCTATTTGTGTGAGAGATCCTCGCCCTTTTTTTACTTCCTCCATCTTCTCTTCATCGTCTTTGAATCTTTCTCCTTGTTTGGCAAAGGCTTTCTCATAATCCCTCGTCTATTTTCTCACATCAGATGGATCAATATCATAAAAAATAGGCAGAACATGTTTGCCTGAGACTCTAACACAATCAAGGTTCTTTTCAAGTTCTCGTAGGCACCATGATGAAGAAGCATAGTTCTTCAAGAAGACGATAACAAAAAATCAGAGACCCCTCAATTGCTTGCATGAGGTTAGATAGTATACGTTCCCCTTTCTTGAGCTTTGTTCATCCCTGAAGGTATGAATTCTTTTCTTTTGGAGCGGACCAAAAAGATGATCAATGAAGCTACTGCGTGTGTCCTTGGTCTCTGAAGACCACAAACACGTCATATTTGTTCATGATCCCATAAGGAAGTGCTGGCATTGAGCTAAGCGTTCCTCTGTCCCCCTCTACTGTGGAGTTTAATAACTGCCTGTGGTGTAATATAGGCGGAACAACCATGAAATTAGGTTCAATTCAACTCCACAAAACCTACTTATAAGATAAGGTTTGCATCTCATTATATTTTTGTAAACATATAGAGGTCAGAACTCGTCCATTCCAAGCTCGCCTTGTTAATATGTTAGGCCCAAATGCTGTTTACACCCCCCTGGTTGGCTGAAGGATTACAACTATTAGGCCTTTTTGCGTTTTTTTTCCTTTTCTTGTTATGTTATATTTTTAGTCTTTTCCTCAAATAGGCTAATGCTGCTGCTAGGCCCTATTTGTAAGTCCTATTTAAGGACCCTATCTGATCAATGAAGAAGCAAGGAAATCTTTACCCTCGTTTATCTCAATGCATAATTTCTCTATTACGTAACCTAGTGATGTGACAATACCTAACTAAGGAACTATCACTAGAGTCATGGCTAGAAGAGTTGAAGAAGACCTAACCCTTGCAGACAAAGGAAGACTTCACCTCTTATGAAGAGTGAAGGTATTTAGGCTAGGGACTTTAGTTAATAAAATGTAATTTTCCTTTATTTTAATTTTAAGGAGCATTAGGAATTTAATTTGGGACATGTATTTAGTCCATTTTTATTTTAGGAGGTGTTTTAGGAATTTAGAGGGTGGATTTAGCTTTTTAGGTCTTTATGAAGGAAATAAGAGGTGGCCTTGATATCTACACACCTCTTTTCCTACATAAACCCCCTATTAAGAAGGAGTTTTGACCCTTGGTTTGAGAAACTTGGGCACCAAGTTTGACGATCTAAAGAGGGGATTGTTTCTCAATCCTCCTCCCTTAGATCTCTCCTTTTAATCCTAGCCCTTCTTTTTTAGGTTATCTTGTTCAAGAGGTTAGCTACCTCTATAAATAGGAGCTTCTCCCCTCACTTGTATTTTTTACACTTTAATTTAATCCTAGAGACCATATTGGCCGTGAGGTTCTTACCTTTGAGCATCCTCCCTTTCTCCTTTGTGAGAGCTTCTAAGAGTTATCAAGGGACCCCTCCCTTGTGGCCTCTCCCCTTTGACTTATCAAACCTAGTGTTTGTGGCACCTCACCCCATTCCTTTCCTCTCCATAAAACCATTTCCCTTCCAAGTGACCTTAGAAATATACCATATTTGTGTTTTTTCATTAGGTTTACAATCTCTTAAGGTGTTCTTGAGATTGTGGAAAAATCTTGCAACAAGGTGTTACAAGTGAGGCATTGTGAGTGACAGGGTGTCACGGTGTAGCAAACTCTTATGGGGTGCAAGAGGAAGCCTTTTCTTTTGTGATTTAAATCTTTCTGGGATTATAATTTGTATGTGTGGTGTGCATGTATTAAGATTTTAGTGGAAAGCAGATTAGCGGAAGGCTAAGCCTGTAAACTAGATGTAGGTCAATTTGATCGAACCATTATAAATCACTGTACAAATTCTCTTTTTCTTATACTATTTAAATTTAGTCTTTATTGAATTCTTGAAGCACTAACATTTGGGTTTTTGCAGCTGTGTTTGATTCATTGAGATTTCTTGCTATAGATCTAATTCTTGGCATATAATTACTTTATTTTAAATTTAGGTTTTTGACCTATTTTGTGGGTTTGATTTTTATTATTTATACTTTTTCCTTTTGATCCTAAATTACTTTAAATACAATTGTTGTCAAGTTTCTCAGCTACTTTATTTGAAATCATCATTGGAAGAATTGATTTAATTAGTGCTTTGCCTTAAGGGTTGAATTCTTGAAAACCCATTTTTACAAAAGAATGTAGATTTTGAAAATTTCAAAAAGGGGTTATTTTTTAAAATACTTTGATACTGTTGAATAAAAATCTTTGAAAAATAATTTAAGAATCTATTCAACCCCCCTTCTAGATTCCCCACTGAGACCAACATCCACTAAAGCCTATTCTGGTTACCACTCCCCTAAAGCCCTTCATTTTGTTGGGTACACTAATGGCTTAGAAGTCCTCATTTTACTAGACACAAGCAATAAGCATAACATACTTGAACCTTGGGTGGCTAACCATTTGAAAATTCACATGGACCAAACCCCTAATTTTTCAGTGATGGTGGGCAATGAAGCTTATTTGGTTTGTGAAGGCTACACACATAGTGTTCCTATTGTAACCATTTCCTCGTTCTTCCTCCTCACCCAATTTCCTAAACCTTCTCCCAACTCACCTAACCTAATCCAAACTTTTTCCTCCCTACCTATTCCTTTCCAAAATTTGCTTTTATCTACCAATCAATTTTCCATAAACCCTATGGACTACCCCCACCTAGACCTCATAACCATCGCATTCCCATCCTTCCTAATACGGCACCAGTCAATGTTAAACCCTACAGTTACCCCCACTCCTAAAAAGAAGCCATGGCTGACCTCATTAAGGATATGTTGAAAGAAGGAACCATTGTGCCTAACTAAGGTGGATGAACTACTTAATGAGTTGGGCTCTGCTAAGGTTTTTTATAAGTTGGATTTATGTTTGGGTTATCACCAAATCAGGGTCACCCTTCGGACACTCATAAGACCACATTTCAGACAAGTGATGGGCACTACGAGTTTCTAGTCATGCCCTTCAATCTCACTAATGCACCTTCCACATTTCAAATAGCTATGAACGATCTCTTAAAATCATATCTACGTCGCTTTGTTCTAGTATTTTTTTATGACACCTAATCTATAGCAATTCACAATCTTCCCATTTCGACCATTTATGCTTAATTTTAGAGTTGCTTAAGTCTAACTCCTATTTTGCTAAAGTGTCTAAATGCATGTTTGTTGTTACTCCAATTCATTATTTAGGACATATTATCACTAGTGGTTTAGTTTCCCAAGATGGTTCCAAAATTAAGGCTATTATCCAATGGCCTGAGCCATGTTCACTCACGTCCCTTAGAGGTTTTTTAGGGCTCACCGGATTTTATTACAGATTTATAAAACAATACGCCGCTCTCCTCACTAATCTATTGAAATCTAAACAGATTACATGGAATGACGAGGCTACACATGCCTTTACAACAATTAAACACAAAATCACCACCATGCCAATACTTGCTCTTCCTAATTTTTTCAAACCCTTCTATGTAGAAACTAATGCCTCTTCAACAACAATTGGAGTAGCGTTGAGCCAAGAAGGACATCCTCTAGCATTCTTCAGCAAGAAAATGAGCCCCAAAATGCAGCAGCCTCTGCCTATGTGTGTGAACTCTTCGCTATCATAAAAACGGTTAAGAAATGGCGTCAATACCTTGTTGGAAGGAAATTCAAAATTTTTATAGACCAACAGAGTTTAAGAATTTATTTTCACAAACCATACAAATGCCAGAACAATAGAAATGAACATACAAGCTGCAGGGGTATGATTTTGAAATAGTGTACAAACCTGAAAAACATAATACAGTGGCTGACTCCTTATCTAGAAAGCTCACCCTAGAGAGCTTCTTGTTGGCCATAGACTCATCCCTAATCCCGCAATTGCTGCAGACCTTGAAGAGGCATTACAAAACCAATGATGGTTTAAAGTTGTTAACAAAATACAATCATAGCACAATGCAAGATGGTATTCTAATGGTGCGAGGTCGCATCTTCATTCTGAATCTGCCAGGGATTCACTCTTCCTTGATAGATGAATACCATGTCTCTCCTACAGTAAGGCATTTTGGTGTTAAAGCTACGACTACCAGTATTGCCACTTTATTCTAGTGGCTGAGATTCTACAGAGACATAAAACACCTTGTCACTTGTTGCACTGTGTGTCAGCAAAATAAAAACATGAAAAAGAACGACCTGTTAAAACCCCTTCCCATTTCAAAAAAAGTTTGGGATGATCTTACAATGGATTTTATTACGCACCTTCCCACGTCGTTTGGCCACACCATGGTCTAGGTTATTTGCGACTGTCTAAGCAAATTCGTCTACTTCATTGCGTTGCCCAAACACTTCTCAGCCCAGATTTGGCACATTGTTTCTCTATGGAAATCTGCCGCCTTCATGGTCTCCCTAAAACAATCACATTAGACAGAGACCCATTATTCCTCAGTGCCTTTTGGAAAGAATTATTTAAAGTACAAGGAACAAAGTTACGTTACAACACCTCTTACCACCGAGAGACTAACGGCCAGACTAAGGTTGTGAACCGAAACCTCGAGACATACTTAAGGTGTTTTGGCAGCAAGCACTAACGCCATTGGTTCAAATTCCTTCACCTTGTGGAACCGTGGTTCAAAACCTCTCACCACTCAGCCATAGGTATGACGCCGTTCCAAGCTTTATATGACCGTAGATGCAGCCCTTCCATCAGTTTCAAACTCCTTGCGATAACAAAGACAAATAATACAAGGGTTAAAACACAATCTTCAATAGAAAAGGAAAAGTATGGTCATCCAAGAAAATAAAAAAAGGATCGACATTACCTTTCAAGAAAGTGACTTCGTATGGCTCCGTTTGACTCCCTATTCCCAACATAGCATGGCTCACAGCATCTCCCAAAAGCTTGCTAAACGCTATTTGGTCCCTACCAAATCAAGAAGCGAATTGGAGTAGTGGCCTACAAACTAACTCTCCTCGATAACTCTCGCGTTCATTCGGTGTTCCACGTCTCCCTCCTCTGGCATTACAACAACCCCAAACCACATACCCATACCCGCAACCTTTCCCCTCTTCTGCAAAACACTTCTTGCTCGTTCCTAGAAACCCTAAGCTCTCTTTCTCCAACCTCTCCAAATGACCAAGAGCCCACCCTTCAACCCATTTTAAACACTTCAAACAACCATCTCTCTCTCTCCGAGTCCCCACCGTTGGATGCCCCAACCATAAGATCTCCGCCTTTAATTTTGAATACCTTCACTCCTCCCAACTTACTCCCCACGTGCAAGTAGCTGCCTCGTAACTCACATGCCATTAGTTCCCATAACCTATCACGATCGTCGATTCAAATTTCCAGCCCATCCAAAACGCCACATGTCCCCCTCTCATTGGATCGCCCCAACCACTTACAACCTTTACTAGAACCTTCCCACACATCTCACCATCATTCCTGCCCAAACTTAGCTGTCACCCACCCAATAACCTTAACCCATTCTACAACATTGGATATGCCTCACACACCATTTGGACCTGTCAGAGGAAACACAATTCGTGGCTTTCCTTTTCCTCCTATCCTGGAGTGCATGTGTATTCCCACCTTAAGGACAAGGTTGGGCCGAATAGGGGGAGTATTGTTAGGCCCAAACATTGTTTACACCCCTTGATTGGCTGAAGGATTACAACTATTAGGCCTTTTTGTGTTTTTTCCCTTGCTTGTTATGTTATATTTTTAGTCTTTTCCTCAAATGGGCTAATGTTGCTAGTAGGCCTTGTTTGTAAGTCCTATTTAAGGACCTTATCTAATCAATGAAGAAGTAAGGAAATCTTTACCCTAGTTTATCTCTATGCATAGTTTGTCTACCAGTGATGTTGTTCGATGCCGAGTCTTCCCAACTACTCTAAAAGAAGCCACTCTAGACTAGTTCATCTAACTCCCATCAAACTCAATGAAGCTTCTGCGAGCTAGTCAGAAAATTCACAGTCCACTACACTATTAGCGGACCTTACAATGCCGGTCTAACCTACATGGCTAGCCTGCAAAAAAGGAGAAAAAGAACCCTTGCGTGAGTTCATTGAAAGGTTCTTTGTAGCCTCAATAAAGATCAAACGACTTTATCCTAAAGTTGCCCTTCACTATTTTCTCAATGGATTACGACCTGGGTCTCTCGTGAACAGTCTCTGCAAAAGGGCTCCCCATGATATAAACGAGCTCAAGTCTCGTATAGAACAAAATTACTGGCAACCTCCAGACAAGTCGCCAACACCCCTCTTCAAGAATCCAAACCTCACCATCAACAAGACAAGAGTTTCAAAAAGAAGCACGAAAATGAACTTTGGTATGACCAATACACCCCTCTGAACGTCGCCAGGGGTGCACATCATTGAGGAAGCCAGAATAGCTAACCTCCTCATGCTAGCCCCACTAGGATAATCCTCTGCCAAAGTTGATCCTAGCAAATATTATCGCTACCGTAGATCGATGGGACACGACATAGATGAATGTTGAACCCTAAATAACAAGATATAAAAGTGGATAAGAGTAGGTCACCTCTCAAAATTCGTACAAGGTAAGTCGTCTACCACTCACCAAAGGCAGGAAAGGGACGACAAATACCATAGCTCGTCCCGTTCTTAAAAAGGCCACCAATCCAGGTACCATGGGCGACTATCTCTTAAAAGTGGCCCAAGGTAAAGGTCGGAGGATGAAGACGACCTCAAAGGGTTAATAAATACCATAGCTGATGGTTTCACAAGTGGAGGACACACACATTCTACTCAAAGCAACACTTCCAAGCAGTATATAACTTGGCCTAAAAATAGTCCTACCATTTAAAAAAAATGTTAAAAGGATGACATGGTCATAGTTTTTCATATAAAAAGAAACCTTCACTCGTTACATCCATTAAGATAAACAAATTTTCACTAATCATGTTTAATAAATGTTATGTGTTTTTTATTTATTATTAATTTTTTGAAAGAAATTTTTTTAAAGTATTCTTGTTATTTTATTGTTATCTTTATTTTTTTTTTCTTTTCTCTCAAAAACATTCTTAAAATAGTGTTTAATCATCCATCTCTCTGTAATCTTAAGTGGTGTTGTTCAAATTGGCAGTCATGTCTTGACACCATAATTGTGGAGGTGATTTAAGTGGGATTCTAACTGAAACTCATCTTTCTTGTTGGTTTGACAAGGGATATTGCTTAAATTCTTGGAGATTTTCTTAAAATCCCAATGTGCCATTTTGATACCATGGTTGTTGTTAATCTTAGTACCAAGGTGTTTTATGCCAAGATGTTTGAGGTTGCTGCTTGTACCATGGTTCTGGAGTGCGATATTTATAAAATGGTTGGGAAAGTTGTAGTGAGGTGACAAAAAGTTGTCTTTGTCAAATCTCTAAGAGTTATGACCTCATTTGTCTTCTACACCTCTCCCAATGATGGTACAATGTTTTCCTTTCTTCAGCCATGTTGAAATGATTTGGATTATTGGGTTGGATTACAATAATTTCTTGCTATCTAGCTCTAGTGAGTGTTCGTTGCTTTTTAGTTCACCTATCAATTATTAAAAACACAAAGAACTAGAAAAACAATTACTATCAATTATTCCTGTTAGAATGGGTAGCTTTAATTGTAGAAAAGATAACTTCAAAATTGAATATACAATATATACACAAGTTTAAATAAAGGAAAAATTGAATTTCTAAATATCTTGACATAAGTCCCTAGCAACGACGTCAAAAACTTGTTGAGAGTTTTAATGACTACTTTATTTCTACCAAGTGCATCAGTCGTATTGTAGTATAGAACTGATTAGATCAAGTTGTCTCAATGCACTCCCTTGATCTCTTCAACCAAGGTTCCTTGCTCTAAGAAGATGGAGGATGGAAAAGGTTAGAGATGGAGGGGAACTTGATGCCACTTCTCTAAGGAGAAGATAAGTCAAGAAAAATTTTACTAGGAGACTTGCCACTAGGGAGAGGACCCTTGATAAAAGCTAAAAGGAAGAGAATCCTCAAAAGAGAGGTTTCTCAAAGGTGACACTCAAAATAAGAAATTCTCAAAGGAGTCTTATCTCATTCATTCAAATATGGTGATTACAAGAGAGATTAGGTGTATATATAGCCTAATAGGAGAGCTAGACACTCAAAACTAGGCAATGTGGGACCTTAGGCCTAATTAGGATTAGAGACACCTGCTCTAAACCTAGGAGGGGTACAAAAGCTAATCCAAAGGTGTGGAAAGGAAGCCCAACACGCCTTGGACAAGAGGCCCCTAACTAAGTTTACCTCATTTCACTAACTAATAACACTTTTTCTTCCTAATTACAAAGTAAATGGATGAAATACATGGGCCAAAAGAAAATTAAGAGCTAATTAATATTTACAAAGGGGAATCTATGGACTATGGCCTAATATGTATATCTCCATCATGAGTTGAGGTATCGATGAGTCTTTTCGGGCCAAGTCTTCCTCTATCCTCTTAGTCATGACCCTAGCGAAAGGGCCCTTGGTAGGTAGGATCGCATCATGTCTCCTCAGGAACTTGGAAGATCATTTACAATTTCAGTTATTCCTTTATAAAAACCTTTTTGTGAAAATTAATACAAATAAAACTAAATAACTAAATTGAAAAAAAATATTATATTGTTGTGATTTTTTATAAAGCTCAAGTTGCATAAGCTTTTCAAAACAACAAAGTTCCCCTAATGCAATACAGGGACAACCAAGATCTATTCTCAAGGAAACGTATTACAAAGATCAATTTCCTAGCTTCATACTTTCTTAGACATTTTAACAATGAAGGATTTTTTTTATGTCTTGAATTAAAAATAGAAGAACAAATATCAAGAATAAGAAATACAAAAGACAGCAGAAATTGCAAAACAAGAAAGTGCAAAAAAATAAATTCACAGGAATCAAGAAAATAAATTCGCAGAAACAAGAAATTTGCAAGAACAGAAAGAAATTCGCAGGAAACTATGAATTGCAGAAAGAAATTCGAAAATTACAGAAACATAAACTTTGTAGAAATTAAAAATTTTAGAAATTGAAATTAAACGGATTGGGTTCTAACCTAGCCTTGCATTACAAGAATTCAATCAATCAATCAATTTGAATTTGTGTTATTGAGGAAGATTTCATTCAATCGAATCATACAAATTGCATATAGTTCTTGATCAAGAATTGTAATTAAAGAACAAAGCAAGGTTAAGAAACAAACTTAGAGCATGAGGAAAGGATGAACGCTGGAAACTAAAATTGAAAACTGAAACTGAAACTGCCCCCGGGTTTTTTCCCTCTCCACTCTACAAAATCTCTAAAATTGTTACAAATGAAATCTAAAAGTGTAAATGAGTTTTTTCCCTCTTAGCCCCCTGGGTTTTACTCTAAACAAATTGGGTCAAGGATGGGCCTAATGGAATTGGAAAACAAAAAAAAACCAAAATGAAAAATAAATCCTATACACAAAACTAGAGTTTTTCTACTCGACCTTCTAAAAGTTGTCAAAAATAGCTCCAGACTCGAAAAACCATGTTCCATATGTTCAAATTGAAGCCCTGGAAGTCAAGAATCCAATGTAAAAAGAATAAGCCAAAAATAATATCTATATAAAAAATTATGGCCAAAGCATTAAACAATATCAGAATAGAAAAATTCAAAATATAATGTAAAAACTCTTATTTATATAGAAAAATATAAATGCATGCTAAATGCAAGAAATAAGGAAAAAAGAATATTTTAGAAGGTGTAGCAAGACAATAAATGTGAGCACAAAATATGAGTCATCAATGTCTCTCCCTTTCTTTCACATTCTTATTTATAGGGTTCAGCCAAGGGAAATTCGCTCAGCCAAATAAAATTCGTTGAGTGAAATACCTTCTACCATAAGTTTTCTGAGCGAAATTTGGTTTGCTAAAAAATGCTTGATTCTTGCATTTATTTTGAGAAACTTCACTCTGTTGATGAAATATCTTCTACAATAATTTTTCTAAGCGAAATTTGGTTTGCTCAGCAAATGCTTGATTCTTGCCTTTATTCTTGATTGGGTTTCCTAAAATTAGATGAAATTAGAATGACAAAATGTTACATATGATATAAATGATACTGAGTCAAGTCTTTAAAATTAGCTAAAATGGTACTTGGAAAGGGAAAGATCATAACACATGGAAAAGAAAAAATGCTAAGGTGCCTTGATTTGAAATCCCAACATTTAAATGCTCGTGTTTGTATGCAAAAAAACTATAAAATAAACACGTATCATATTGAATGTTGTCAAGAACTTGGAACATGTGATTTATTAAAATAGGCTTTTATTAGTAGACACTCAGAAGGCTAGGAGAAGCTGTACAAAATAGCATATGAGTGTGTCATAAACTTGTGTTGAATAATCGCAACTCCGATGACTCTCTCAGGACTCAAGAATTTGTGAGGCGTATTGCAGTAGAAGGTGATCGTGATTTTGACACCAATGCTTGGCACTGAGCCATTCAATTCATTAAACCACACGGTAATTTTTATTCTACACCACAATATTAATTCCATGCACAAATTTGACAATCTTAACCTTTGGCGTATATTTTAGGCTATGGCGACGGTCATGACACTAAACGTGGAGTTTCATTGGTTGTGGGTGTTGTTAAATCATGTAACCTGAACAATTTTGGAGATGTCACAATAACATTTAAGGTAACGTTGTTTTCTTAATTTATATTTTGTTGTTTATGGTTTATTTCAACTTTAAATATTTCTATTAAAAATAGAATCCTACTGCTACTGTCACTGCCAATATGCATCGAAATGTGTTGCTGGATCAAGAATTTGAGAAAGACATTGTTGTTAGTTTTGTGTTAGTTGTCCAAAAGGTATGTATTATCGTTTAGTACAACTGTAAACAATAAACTCGGGTAAAGTAAATCTTTTTATTTAAATGTGATTTATTCTAATTTTGGCAGGCTGTAGTATTTCGTCCCAATCAACATTTTATTTAAACATAACAGTTCATAACATCCTTTAAGGTATGTTCTCCAGTTTGACTTCCTAGTTATGAATATTTTATGGACACCGTAATTACAGATGCGATAAATATGTCAATATTGTGTATGTTTGTATGAAATTTGCTATCAAACTTAGTAGTTTGTATGCTATATAGGTATTCTCAAAGGACATTGAACCTCCGACTCAGCAATGTGTGTTAGTTGCACAACCAGTTTTTCAAACCAAACCCATTATAGGTATGTGTGTAATTACAGATATATCTGTTTTGCATAACTGAATATGATGTAGTATTATATATAACGGTGATGCCTTCATTTATTTGAATAGATACAGATTTGCTTAAAAGGTTGAACAACACAATCAACAGAAAATGTTCCCAAAAATTAGACCATTAGTGTTGTTAATGATACATAGCTAGATGTTACAATGTATAATGTGCCCTTAAGGTTTATATACAAAGACATTAAGGTGTTATGCTGTATGGAATGTAATAGTATTTTTTGTTAAATTATCCTATCGTGCAACTATCTTTATATGGTTTTGTAAACGATAGTGTCATATTATACATATTGTCAATTTTGAATCTTAGGTTCATGGTTAACACTACATTGGTGGAAACAGAATTTGTGGTGTTTGATAAAGAAGTTTCAGAAGATTACATCTTTTAATGGGTCCAAGGGACAAAAAAGTAGTTGGAATTCTAGACAATAATTATATTGATCAAATAACACACATCATGAACCAAAATAAAATGACATCATTAGATATAGGTTTCTCTGATTTATGGGTACATAACTCATATTTGTCTCAAATGCTTATGTAATTGTTAACATTTAAGGTCAACAAGGAAAAATCTCTTAAAAATTTTAGAGTGACTGCCAAGTGGTTAATCCCGAACAACATAAGTGGTTAACTCCATATATCAAATGGTTAATTAGAGTTTTCTAAAATTTTTCTCCACACAAGGCCAAATCACTTTGAGTCACATTGGTTACCACTCAACTATACTTACTTTACTAGAGAAAACATGGTGTCTAAAATTATTTGGGCCAACAAGGACAAATCTATTACAAATTTCAGAGTCAATGTTAAGTGGTTAATTCTGAACAAAATAAGTGGTTAACTCCACATACCAAGTGGTTAACTAGAGTTTTCTAAAATTTTTCTCGACACAAGGCCAAATCACTTTCAGCCACATTGGTTACCAGTCAACTATACTTAGTTCACTTGAGAAAACATGCTCTCTAAAATTATTTGAGGCAAAAAAGACAAATCTCTTAAAAAATTCACACTGGTTGTTAAGTGATTAATCCTGAACTACATAAGTGGTTAACTGAACCACATACTAAGTGGTTAACTAGAGTTTTCTGAAATTTTTCTCCACACAAGACCAAATCACTTTTAGCCACATTGGTTACCACTCAATTATACTTAATTCACTTGAGAAAACATGGTGTCTAAAATTATTTAGGCCAACAAGGGCAAATCTCTTGCAAAATACAAAGTGGTTGTCAAGTGGTTAATCCTGAAAAACATAGGTGATTAACTCTGCATACCAAGTAGTTAACTACAGTTTTCTGAAATTTTTCTCCTCACAAGGACAAATCACTTTCAACCAATCTGGTTACCACTCAACTATGCTTAGTTCGCGAGAGAAAACATGGCTATGAAATTATTTGGGGTAACAAAGAAAAATCTTTTAAAAATTTCAGAGTGGCTGTCTAGTGATTAATCCTGAACAACATAAGTGGTTAACTGGACCACATACCAAGTGGTTAACCACAACTTCTGAAATTTTTCTTCACATGGGGCCAAATCACTTTCATCCAACTTGGTTACCACTCAACTATATTTAGTTTACTACAAAAAACATCGTGCCTAAAATTATTTAGGCCAACAAGGACAAATTTCTTAAAATTATCAGAGTGGTTGTCAAGAGGTTAATCCTGAACAACATAAGTGGTTAACTCCACATAGCAAGTGTCTGACCATAGTTTTCTAAAATTTTTCTCCACATAGGGCCAAATCACTTTCAGCCAACTTGCTTACCACTCAACTATACTTAGTTCACTTGAGAAAACATGCTGTCTAAAATTATTTGGGCCAACAAGGACAAATCTGATAAATTTCAGAGTCATTGTTAAATGGTTAATCCTAAACTAAAAAAGTGGTTAACTCCACATATCATGTGGTTAACTACAGATTTATGAAAATTTTCTTCTCAACACAGGGCCAAATCACTTTCATACGGCCTTGTAAGTTAAAATATTAAATGGTAACCAACATAACTTAACTATTACTATCACTATTGAAATGGAGTTGTAAGGTAAAACATTAAATGCAAAGCACAATACGAATTCTACACAATTGAATCTTTTATTGTTGTTTTTTAACCCAAATTATGCACACAATGAACAAACCAAACAAATTTATAGACAATTGGAAACAGGTATATTGCAATGAAATGAGTCCTTCATTACATTCCATAATGCAATTTCACAATATTACAAAACAGTGCAACTATCATCAAATGGGTGTTTTACTTCATTCCAAAATATAACTCTCAAACTAACATATCCTACAATTTATCCCCTAAATTTAAACTGCCGACAACTAACACCTCCTGCCTTAATTCCTAATTAAAAATAAAGAAAACAATGCACATAATTATAGTGGTTTTCCAACACATAAAAAAAACATAATGTATTCGTTCTTCTTCTCCAAATCAAGCTTCTTTTGTAACTTCAGTATGTTCTCCATTGCCTCCTGTAGCTATTGCTCAGTCCCATATTTACTCTCTATTCTGAACCATCATATGCATCTTCATCCATCCATCTAAAATAATTGCATGAGTTTTGGCCTACAAAAACATGTCATATTAATTAATGAATTTTTCACCCTAAGATCACAAACCAAACAAATTTTGTAAAATAAAATGCAAATAAAATAACCATACATTCCAATTAAGGCATCGCCAAAAAAACCCTTCCTCAATTGTTTTTTTTAGTTGATGTATATATATAAGCTCTTACACCACATAAACAATGTCTTCATCTAATCGTTGATGAAAAAGACCCCATTGTAGCAGAGGACCATGATCGATTAGTTCTTCCAACATTGTGAGAAGAAGCCATGGTTAAAGCTTGGTAAAAATCATGATGCAACACAACCCAAACTTTTTTCTCAATTCAACGAGTAGTAAAACCCAGTATAACCAAAGGTCAATAAGGAATGAAATCAATTTCGTATGACCAAATTATTTCCTACAATGTGGTCTTAAGCATAACCATTCCCAAATTAAAGAATAAAAGTGGAACTTTTATGTTAATAATGGACACACATACTAATTTAATGCTCTATGGATAATTATTAGCAAAAAAATTATGAACTTCTCATATTTAATTTTAGAATTAAAAGACTCTATCATCTATAATGTGGCCAAATAGAGAGAATAAAGGTCCATTAGAGGAAAATTTGTCCCATTAACACCACACTTTGACAGTTCATTCTAAGCTAACTAAAAACAAATGAAGTCATTAATTTAAACATGGTCTTAGGAGTCAAAGCATTCCACATAACTATATTTATTATATATGATGTTCTTTGACTCCTTCACTACTTATTAAGCAACAAATATTAACAACCAAAACACAATATATAAGGACGACAATTTGCAAATTATAAGAACAGATATATGGTCATAGAAAATTTAGCACCTTGATTACAAGGTCATCAACTAATATGCAAGACCAACTATAGAGGCTTTTTTCCTATGAATTGAATTTTGACCTATAAACTGTAGACAATGAGTTCTAATCATAAAAAATAATATCTGTGACAAGACATGAGAACCATAATTTATGTCAATGTTCAAGTTTTTATCAGTAATTTTTGCACAGAGCTATTGAGAATGGCTAGCACCAAGCTGATGGGAAAAAATGATTCACTTACATGGTGGTTTGACCAACAATAAACTAAATTAACTGGAATATAATTATGGAACAACTCAAAAAGTCAACAAAATTTAGGTTAACTTTGGTACAATCATTCTCCTAAATTTTAACACATTTTTAATATTTTGTATCAAAAAGTAAATGAAATTCTTTGACCTATATTGTTTCTGGACAGACACATCTTGAGATGCTGTCTATTTATCATTAATGAATTTTGGCTAATAAAAAAGTAATGAAATTGTTAAATGTCTCAATTGCAATCACAGCAATAGAAAAATTTCATCATAAACATCTTGAATAAAAATAAGGTCAAAATTTAAAAGTATGAATAAATCACAAGAATAGTAGGGGCTTAATGGCTTATCTCAAAAAGGAAAGCAACAATTCAACGAAATTGTTGAGTACCCAACCAATAAAATCATATTGAAGAAAGTGAATTAGAGACACAGACAGGGAGAATGTTATTAGTTATTCACTTAAACTTCAAACAAATACTCTATCACATATTTTGAAATAGTGTGCATGCACTAAAACAAAAGGTAACCCTTTAATATTATAAACAAATGCAACAATAGACATATCGGTAGACCAAACATAATAATTAACAAACTTAAAAAGAAAATAGAAGGGCTAAATGAAATCATTAATGATATTTAACATTACAATGATTGAATTAAAATCACTCCCAAGGCAATCAGTATCCATGGGAATACACTCACAATTTTTTACTTGTAGGGTTGTTCAATTCTACAATTTCCATTAAGGTATACAATCCCAATTTATTAGGATATTAACAAGTGCTGGGAATATGGGATCAATGAGTGGATGAACTTATAAAAATCATTAATCTTCATGAGTTATGTGACTACAGGTTACACACATATGCGCAATTTATTTACTTTTTTGAACAACATAACCATAGGATCATTTGAACTTGCGGCTATAGTGCTGCCCGAATCGAGTTTGGATTGTCCACCTCATATGACCTGGCTAACCTTTTAACCCCCCACTCGCACCATTCAAATTGATAAAAGCATTCATACAACCACAAGAACTCTACTCTAATGTGACCACTGATACAACCTCGAGGAAGGACAATATAAAATCCACACAATTGATAATAGCATAGCAAAAAAGTGTGGTGCATTGTGGTATGGAGGTGGTGGTGTGGTGCAGTAGCATGAATAAACTCTAACACATCATGACACAAATCACCACATATTTATCATGTACCCCAAATAAAACCTTGGAAGAGAGACAAATGGACAATTTATAAATGTAACCATATATATATATATATATATATATATATATATATATATATATATATATATATATATATATATATATATATATATATATATATATATATATGACAATAGCAAATCTCAAGTTTACAAACCAGGCTTACAAATCTCAGGTTTTCACAAATATGATTTGAGAATGCAGATAATAATACAAAACAGTTGTATTGATTCAGGAAGGAATTACAAAAGCTGAGAGGAAAGGGAGAACCTCGATCCGCCTCCCTTGTTTGATCAGATCCTTACAGTTTATAGAAATTAAAAATTGCTATTACAACAGTAAAATGTACTATTACAACAGTAGCTTATTTTTCTGCTACAGTGAATAGTGTACAGTACTGAACAGTGAACGGCGGCTCCGCTACAGTACTCGGAGATGAATAGTAACTTTCCTCAAAAATGCGTGCGGGTCTTAAATCAGTCTTCGTCAGTCTCTTCGATCTGGTAAAATGAACCGGAGGAAGAGGATGGAGACGAGGCTTCTTTCTTGTTCTTGCCTTTAGACGAACTTGCTTCGGAGTCTGTCTGAAGGAGATTCAAGATTTGATGAAGATTTGTAGCCAAGGCTTCATCATCAGTTGATGCTGCAAGAGCAGTTGCAATTTTGGCTTTGCGATTAAGAAACTGGCAGGTCTCGGGGTCTGCCATTTTAAGGCTTTTTGGGTTCTTTTGGAACCATAAAGCCACTCCATGAGTATTAGCGTTGGAGGCATTGAATTGATCCCACCATTTAACTGAGGCTTGTTTTCCTAACATTGGAAGGAGCTTCGGATTTGTTGAGTTCTTCTGGTACTGATGGTGTCAGGCGAATATCCAAGCTAAGGAGAAAATTGAGAAGAATCGAAGAGATGGGCAGAACGGATTATCCCCTTCTTCAATTCTTGCTTTAAACTGATTAAATCCTACCTTGATATCTTCAGGAAGGATAGATTGGATGGGTTCGAAGATTCCAACCACTCAGTAACCACTGAGGGAAGAAATATCGAACATGTTTCTTAAAATAAATCAGCCAAGAGTGCCGATGATGTTTGTTTTGAAACCAAAAAACATTGGTCCAAGCATGAATATAATCCCAGTATGTATAACCAATCGGGTCAAAAGGCTGGGAAAATTTTCTTACTTGATTTGGTTTGTTTTCAAAATCTTTATAAGTTAAAACTTTTAAAATTTGAAGTGTTGAATGGGTGATAACTTGATTATCATTTTTATCAAAATTATCTTTAATTGAAACAGATTTTGAATCCACCAAAATAAATTCATAAAATTTCCTAGTCTTGTTGAGACTAAGAGGTTTAAACAAAAACATTGGTGGAAAGACTTTTTCGCAAATCTTGTTTGGATTAGAATCCTAGAATTCGGGTTCCATTTGGATAGTTGGATAAAATCTTCCTTCTTTTGGTAGATAGGAAGAAGGTTGTTTTTGGGCAATTGGTTGAGGTTGCTCAACCAGTTCTTTTGGATGCAAGCTTCATTTAGATTGAGCTATTTCTGAAATAATGGATTTCAGATTTTGATTCCAGAAAAGGTCATCAGATTCTTCTGAAAAGATTTGTTTCCAAGATTTGGAGGGAAGATTGGTAAGCCCACAGTCTTGAAGAGCTTGAAGGGTAGGGAGAGTCATTGCATAATCAGATGGTTTGGTTATTAGGGTAGTAGACCCTTTGGTAGTTTGTGGGGTAGGTGACCCAGATTTGATGATGGCTTGCTGAGTCGATGACCCAGCCTGGGTAGATGACCCTTGATTTCCTGTCTGTAAGGAGACTTGGATGGATTGAACATCCTCTACTAAGGAAGTTGATTTTCTTGTCTGGGATGATCCCCGGACTGTTCTTCCACGACCTCTGGATGAGGCGACTTTCACTCTTAATTTAGGAGGTGTCATCTCATAGTCTTTGACCCTAAAGAAATTCACGAGTCAAATAATCAGGGAGAGCATTGGAAGTACCTTTGATATATTCTATTTCGAAATAAAAAATACTTAAAATTGCTTGCCAGCGGGCAAAAATTTGTTTTGATGCTAAATTTTTTACATCCTTGTGTAAAATTTCTTTAGCTGATCTACAATCAACCCGAACTAAAAATTTTTTATTTAATAAATTAGATTGAAATTTTGATATGCACAGAACAATAGCCAAAACTTCCTTTTTAATAGTTGAATAGTTTTGTTGTGCTTTGTTCCAATATTTTGAAGTAAATGCAATGCAATTTTCTTTATGATGCATGCGTTGTTTGAGGACACCACCATAACCTATGTCAGAGGCGTTAGTTTCAACAATCTTAAGGAGATTAGGGTTAGGAAGATACAGACAGGGTAATACTTTAACCTGCTGTTTGATTTGTTTAACTAGATTAGTGTGGATATCAGTCCATGGAGGAAAAGACCTTTTGAGTCTGTCATAGAGAGGTTTTTCCATGTTACTGAGCTGAGGAAAGAAATCAGCAACATAATTTAAACAACCCAAGAATCTTTGAAGTTGTATTTTTTCTAGAATCTCATTAGGGAATTTGTCAGCAAATTCGGTGACTCGACAAATGGGTTTGATGGTTCCCTGAAAAATATAATGACCTAGGAACTTGATTTTAGTCTGAAAAAAAACAGATTTTAGTTTTAGAAACAGCTAGACCATTTCGTTTGATGACATTGAAAAAGGTTTCAAGATGTTTGAAATGTTGATCAATAGACTGAGAAAATATAAGAATATCATCTATATAGACAATACAAAAATTGGAGTAGGGATTGAAAATATCATTCATGATATTTTGAAATTATGAAGGAGCATTTTTGAGATCAAAGGACATTACATTCCATTCGTATTATCCAAAGGGAACAGTGAAGGCCGTCTTGTAGCGATCACTAGGATTAATTTGGATTTGCCAGAATCCTAATTTCATATCAAATTTTGAAAAGATTTTTGACGAATGTAATCGAGAAAGTAAATCTTTTTTATTCGGAATTGGATATCTAATCCATTGAAGAGCTTGATTAAGTGGTTTGTAATTGATAACCAGCCTTGAAGCCCCTCTCTCAATTTTAGAGGCTTTGTTGACATAGAAAGCAGCGCAAGACCACGGAGTTTTGCTTTTTCTGATTAAACCTTTGGATAAAAGATCCTTGATTTCATTTTGACAATGAGTTACGAGATCATGACTCATCTGGATAGGTCGAGCTTTGGTCGGAATTTGTCTATCAGTGAAATCCTTTTCATAAGGAAGATTGACCATGTGTTTTTCCTATCCCAGAAAGCGTTAGGAAGGTCAGAACAAACGATAGATTGAAAATGATAAGAAAGATTTCTAATTCGTTGTTTAATATGAGGAAGAGAAAGTTGGTTCTCAATTTGTTTGAAAGAAATCTCTTCTTTTAGAAAATTGATCTGATTAAGTTTACGATTAACTTGATTGATACTCCTATGGACGGGTCTGTTAAGGAATTTGAACAGGATTGTTTTTCCTAAGTGCTGGGTAGATATACCTACACCAGAAATATTAATAGGGAAGATGGACTTGATGAATGGTGTTCCTAGGATTACATCATTCTTGAGATTTTTAACCGGAAGAAATGGAGTTTCTATCTGGAGATTATCCTTTTTGATGATTGCCGAAGGAAGCTTATACTGGATTTCTAGTTTAGAACCACTAGCAGTCCTAAGTCTTTCGAAAGTTTTATGGAAATATTTGGTTAGAATAATTCCTTCCAAAATACAATTTGAATCAGCTCCAATATCAAACAGAGTGATGGTTTTGAGAACAAAATCATCTATAAGAATGGTAACATCAATATAGAATTTTTGGATGCTACACTGATTGACTAGGTTGTTGAAGAGAGTATCATCGTTTGATGAATTATGATCAGACTCATAATCCTGATTATAGTTTTTATGGTCGTTTTGTACCATGTTATCACCTAGAGCTGCAGTTATTTGAGATATGAAAGTCTCATGCAATTGCGATTGAGTTTTTAGATCTCGGATCTCAGATTTAAGAGAGCGAATTTCAACCTGGAGGTCCTGAATAGTGACTAGCTTGGCTGAAAACTTTTCCAATCGTTTGAGAGTTTGAGTAAGGTCAAACTTATTATTGACAAACCTTTTATCAGAATGCGTAGGTTTGGGTTTGAAAAGGATTTTCTTCAATTTTTCAAGATACTCTTTCCTATCCTGAGGGTCTTGAATGGATTCTAAAGCATCAAGCAATAGATTTTGCTTATCATTGTGAATGACATTGATAAGTGGAGATTCAAAATTTTCACTACTAGAGGAGGAAAGATCATCATCAGCTTGGATGTCATCCGAAGATATCTTGACATTTTCACTTCTTCTTCTTCTGAGGAACTATGATTAGAAGAATTTATCAGGAGATTGTTAAGTTGATCCTGGACAATAGGATCAAGATTGAGTTCACGAACCTTAGAGGAGATTCGACAAAATCTTGCTAAGTGACCTCTGCGACTATACTTATAACAAGTTCTGGTTTCCCTAGAAAATTTGGGAAGATTAGTGTCCTGCCGAGGAAGATTAGGATCAGGAGGCCTACTGAGTTTGGTATTGGGTTGGCGAGTCTTGAACCTAGAGACTCTTCGTTGAGGTTTATTCAGCTGGTGCTGAGAAGGTTTTCAATGTTTAGTATTTCCCGGACTCTTAGAGCAAGGAAGACCGAATTGTTGGCAGAAATTTCCCAAATCTTTGCAATTCTGAGCCTTTTCTTTGGCTAATTATTTTTGGATATTTCCATCCTGACAGATTTTAAGGGCAACTTTTTGTACGTAAGCTATGATATTGCCATAACTTAACTAATCATAAGGGATTTCACCATTAAACTGAGAACGGATTTTTTCTCTAACTTTGTGTCCTAAGGATTTTGGGAGTCCAGCTAGGAAGGTTTCTTTCCAAAAAGGTTGGTGACAGTCATCCCTAGTGTAGACTCGAGTAAGAAAAGTGTCCCTATACCACCTAAAATTTCCTAAAGTCTTACACTTAAGAGTAAATAGAAGATCTCCAGAACGATCTTTATAGATAGAAGGATCTCCGATGAAATGTTTGACAATGGCCATGATCAGGGTGTTAACGGCATCGGGAATAAGCTTCCCTTTATCAGTAAGGATGTTTCCTTCAGCATCCGTTTTAACAGCCATAAAGATGTCATGTTTCTCAGTGACAGAAACATAATTATCCCACCAGCCTTTGAGTTGGCTAGAAAAGCCGGCGATCAGGATTTCTATTATAGTCTCATCAGTGCTATCTAAAGCAGTCTGATATGCAGTAGAGACCATAGTCATGTGTTGAAGAGTATTAAGAATGTTATACTCAGTTTGACCATCTATGTTCCATTCATAGATTTGATTAGCGTTGAATGATTTCAAACTTTGATCATTCTTTTCCTCAAGGAGGAGATCAGGAGCAGTAGCTCGATTGTAATAGAGTTTAGAAGGTTGTTTCTAGTTGAGAGTCTTGCTAATGATAGGATTGATTTGAGGAATGGACTTACTGCTAGATGCAACATCCTCAGACTCAGAACCTATAGAAGACGTTCCTAACTTGTTAATCCTAAGAGATTGGTCCTTTTGGGAGACACTCCTAGTGATTGGTCCTAGCTTAACAGATCCTACCTAAGAAGAACTAGGAGTATCAGGGATAACGACAAAACTGTCCTTAACCAGATTGGATTCGTCTAAGGCTTTGGTCCAATTTTGATGAATAAGCCTAAATTTATTTCTAGTCTCATTAGTTAGACTAAAAGGTTTAAACAAAGGTTTGGAAATGGATGGGGTCTCATCGTCTTTAGTTCCTGAGGATGAGGCTATTCCTACAAGGTTTCCTCCTAAAACTTGGAGGTATTTGTTTGTATAATTGTTTTGTTCCATAAGGGCTTTAATATCTTGAGCTCCTATGGTTTCGTCGGATTTATACTTGAAAGGCGAAGCTAAGTATTTATCTTCTAAGTTTGGAATAAAATAACTGCTAGACGGAGGTAGGTCGGACTTAATGAGTTGACCATCCTTACGGTGCCAGACAGTTAGAGTATTGACAGAAAGGTCCTCTGTGATTGTAATAGTCCAAGGAGGATAGATTTTGTTCTTATGAAGGTATACATTTAACCAATCAAAGAAACAGACATGAATTTGGACTGTATTAAGAAATTCATAAAAGGAATCGATAATTTTTTACCTACGGTCACCCCTAAAATTGCTAAGAAACCATTTTCTCTGAGAGGTCCAAGTCTCATAGTAGAATTCCTTACGAAGGGTTGTTTATCGATGGTGTAACTATTGATAGTTGACCATACTGCATTTCAGATTGAGTAGGAGAATGAATTTCTGAAGAAATTTCTTCCACAGTCCTACTGTAGACATTTCTAGAGATAGAAGATGAGTTATCTAACCCTTGAACATTAATTTATGGAGTAATAATTATGGGAATAGAACTCCGATTCGATTGGGAAGCTACAAAAAAGGATATTCTGGCACTAGTATAGGCCGATCTAGAAGCTTCGGATCGTGAAGAGAAAGAATTTCTTCGATAAAAAATAATTTCTACCTTACCAGCCTCGAATTGGCTAATCTCCTGAAATTCAGGGGTTTGGCGAGGAAGGGTAGGGGTAGCTTTTTCGAATTGCCAAGAGGTTAGTAACTCTACCTCATCCCATTTAATGAGTTTGAGAACAGCAACATTTGCTCTTGTCATATCTGTGACAAACAAAGTTTCTATTCCCAAACTCATCAAATATATATATATATATATATATATATATATGTGTATATATATATATATGGTAGAAGCGGCGAACAATGAAGCAGACCACTTCAGTTACAAAGAAAAAGAAGAAACATTAAGAAGAAGAAGGAGGTTATGGGTTTTGTTATGAAGCAAAAGAAGAAAAAATATTAAAAAGAAGAAAAATAAAGTTAGGCATTTTGTTACGAAGAAGAAGAGCGAGTATGGAAGAAGAAGAAGGTAAGAGAAGAAGAAGAAAAAACGGATACGCAAAAAGAAAAAAAGTAAAGGTTTTACGTTTTTAATTTTTATTTTTTTAATTTTTAAATAAAAATAATAAACCTGCAGTGTCAGGTGGTTTCCCTCTCCCTAGTGTATCATTTTCCTATTATATATACCCCACTGATGACTCTTAAGTAGTTACTCCTAAAAACGCGTGTCTAGAGAGATAGAAGAAGAAAGCCTTTAATTTCCACGCGCTTAGTTCATTTGTCATTTGTCAATTGTCACCTATAAAAACACTTGTCCCACCACTGTTATAGCCTGAGACTATTATTCTACACATTAAACACATTATTTTCTGGCAACTGAGTTTTCTCATTCACCTTCTGCAATGGCCTGCGCGAGTCAGTGTATATCATAGCCTAATATGATAGTAATGGTCTGAATATACAAGGCTCCCGCTCCAAGTGGTATCAGAGCCTAATATGCACTCACCTTATTCTTTTGCCTTCTCTGAAGCAGGAGCCATATGATGATATGGTAAGAGTGAGTAGGGAGAGAACCTTCACGAACATGGACACCTCAACTTCAACCTCAAACTCAAACACAAACTCAAACACTAACCCTGATCAATCAGGACCCATTCTCCTAAACTCTATTCTCTCTCTTCCCAGAAATATTACCAAAACACTTTCTTCCAAAATAGAAAACCTTATTGAGTATTCTTATGTTCCTGAAGATGCTCAAATCTCAGAAGCCACTACACCTCTGCTTAATCCATACAACATCTTCCGCCGCCAAAGATCAACTCTTAGGTCTATTACCCAACTAATCACCACCAGAAGACCTGGAGAGAAAAATTATGTCCAAGCTTCTAAACTGGAACAATGCTCTTTGGTAGCCACATCTAAAGAACAATATGTGACTATTGAAATTCCAGAAGAACTCATCAGGCATTGGACATCAGAAGGTTTCACCCATCTTCACTATGGAGCTGTACGCCTGATTCTCTCTCTTCATGGGAGAAAGGGACTTCCTGTCTCTGCCAGAGTTACCTTGCTTGACTCTAGCTATCTTCATTATGAGAATGCTGTAATAGGCACTGTGCTAACTACCTTACATGCTGGAAGTGTAGTATTGACTATATTTCCCAACTATAACATCAGCCTAAGGGATCCTACTCTTCCTCATCGGTTGAAGGTACAAGTACAGATCACTGGAGCAGACCAAGTACCTGAAGCTCTAGTTGCCACCTTGCATCATCAAATCATTTACAGGCTGCAAAGCCATGCAGTAAATCTATCTTTACCCTCCAGCAACGATGGGGCATTATTTGTGTTTGCCAACCCTCAAGAAGAAACTTCATCCATCATCCAGGTTCCTAGAAATATTTCTAGGGAACAACTGAAGGAACTCATCCCTCTGTAATGGGTGACTGATTATGAAAGATTGCATGAGAATCAGAAGCCTATCCAGTCTACAGAGGCCGTTTTTAGAAGATCTGTTGATGGATCTGTCATAACCATCTTCAAAAGGTTTGAAGACAACCCCCCGAGTGGGTCAACCTCTATTTTCCATTCCATGATGATGACACTGTTTTACAAGGAAAAGAAGATTCCCATATCTTCCTTGTGTGCAGACGGGACGATTATCTATACTGATAAAATAGATGGTCACTTCATATGGGATGTGGATCCATCCATGTGCGACCCTGGATGTGACTGCTGGGAAAGATCATCAGATCCTAGCAGTGAAGAAGAAAATCCTGGATACTCTTCCAGTGATTCCAGTGATGATGAGGATGATGGTGATGACGGAGGATACTGTAAACCTCCTCCTCCTCCTCAGCCAAGACGCAGACCTCCTCCTTCTATTCAGAAGAGACCTGGTATTTCTCCTCAAAAGAGAACATTTGTCCCTGCCAAAAAACCATGGGTAGGGTTACAACATCAAGAGAAACCAGATCCTTCTTGGATCTTCAAAAGGATGGAAGAGATACTAAAAGAAGAAGGACTTCCATCTACTCTGAAAAATAGGGGAGTTTGCTCTCCAATCATTCCACCAACTCCATGCAGTCAACCTATTCCCTGCATGATGTTTACTGAGACACCATATGAGCAAGATTTTCCTCCTTTAGAAAGGAAAACAGATCCTGTCACTAAGGTTACTACAAAGCCAAACATCTCATCCACTGAGGTAGGACCAGACGGCAAGTCTAAGCCTCTCACTCAAGCTGAAGAGGTACTAAATTGGCAAACTGAAAACGCCAAAGCTCAGAACACCATT
The DNA here is from genome assembly GCA_037954015.1 of Psophocarpus tetragonolobus. Lineage (NCBI taxonomy): Eukaryota > Viridiplantae > Streptophyta > Magnoliopsida > Fabales > Fabaceae > Psophocarpus > Psophocarpus tetragonolobus. The sequence goes on along the minus strand of CM075689.1, from coordinate 17,809,409 downwards.
CTCAAAAGACTTGACCAAAAGATGGACAGGATGTCTTCTCATTTAGAAAACTCTGATGGGAGATTAGATCATCTTTCTACAAAGATGAAGAGGTATTACCAGCAACTAACCACTGAGATCTCTCGACTAGAGGAAGAATGGAAAGAGACAGTTTTTGGACAAGCCTCACATGCAAAAGAAAAGGAGATAAGGAATTTAAGGGCTCAAATCAAAGAGCTGGATGATCAGATTGCAGAAAAAATAAGAGAAAAGTAAATTCTGCCCTCTGATCCATATGCCTTTATACCAACTACTATTTCAAGGTTTGTGTCTCAGACCACTTCATCATTTCCTAATAGACAGTCTTCTTGGACTTTGCCTACAACCTCAGCATACCGAACTAGAACCAGACCAGAATCTAGTTCACGATCCACTAAAGTTAAGACTGAAGGAAAAACAGAGAAGAAAGTCCAGAATTCTCCACTATCCTCACCAGACAGACCTTCTTTTCCCAAAAAGGATCTATTCCAGGATTCCCAAGATCCTTATTCTCAGTTTACTATAGAAGTAGAAGATTCTCAAAAGGAAGGTTCTGAGGATAACTCTGACACTCTAGATTCTTCATCAAGTACCATCTCAGATAACAATGCAGATGTAGAACAGAGTGATATAGATGAAAGTACAGACAATGAATCAGGCCATGCTGATTTATCAAAAATCTTAATGGCTACTCCTGCTGATTCATCCACCAGACAAGAACCTATCTATGAATCTCCTGATGAAGATGCTGATAGGCCTCAAAGAAATGGGATAACAAAACCCACCAGTGGACCTTGGTTTGATATAGATGATTATCCTCCGGATCAATGGAGACGAAGATTCATTGAATTTGGTGCCTGGCTAGATACCCAGCTGATGAAGGGTTCTGATTCTTACAAAGTCATTGAAGAATTTTGCTGTAGAATGACAGGTATCCTAAAAGAGTGGTACCATAATCTAGGTGCTGTTCGCCAAGACCAATTCCATAAGTTGGATTCAACAGCTGCGGTCTTAAGAGCCTTACATGAAGAATTTCTTGGAGATGGATCTATTATAGACAGAAAGATACGACAAGAATTCTTTGAAATGAAGTGTTGCTCTTTAAATATGAAAGATTTAGACAGACACTTCCAGAGGATGATGAAAAGATTTTATCTTCTAAATGGTCTCAATGATGCGAGCCTAAAAAATACCTATGTTGCCTCTCTTCCTTCAAAGGTTCAGCCAGAACTTAACCGGATGGCTATGGCAGCTCAAAAGGATTTCTCAGCGATGACCATGGGACAGATCCATCAAATGACTAAAGAAGCAGTAGACAAGTTTTGCAGACAACATCAATTCTTCTCTGATGTTATAAAACAAAAGAACAAATTCAACAAAGCTTGCAAAAAGTCCTATTTGGAGATCAAGTGCAAAGACAAATGTAGCTGCTCAAAGAAGAAGGACAAAAAAGAGTCCTTTAAATTTCCCAAGAAAAAGAAACAGAAGTCTTTTAGATTTTTCCGGAAAAAGAAAGGAAGATCTCCAAGCTCGAGGTGTTTTATCTGTGGGAAAAAAGGACACTTCTCCAGAACTTGTCCCAACAAGAAAGATAAGGCTATAAGGCTCATCTCATCTCTGGATATCAAAGACAATGAAGTGGAATCTTTATACTCTGAACAAAGCTCTGCAGATGAAGAAACAATTTTTGCCTTAAAAGAATCCACAAATGAAGAAAGTTCTTCGGAATCCATTCCCATCTATTCTATACAGGAGATAAATAGCAGCAGCCTTGCTCCACCATTACCTAATTTTGAGGTACACATATTGCCTTCCAAGTTTGATAAACCTATAAGGGCAATTGCATTTCTAGATACCGGAGCACAAAAGACCATGATAAATTCAGATATTCTGCCAAAGAAATACTGGAAGGAAGAAACTTGTCATTTTCTGGCAGCTGATGGAAGGATGTTCAAAACAGACCTGGTTACCAAAACACCCATTGGAATAAAATTCTTTCCAGACTGCATTATCTGGACGAAGGTAATTGGCAGCAAATTACCTAACAAGGATGTTCTCATTGGAATGGATGTCTTTTCTGCTTCACAAAGACTATCTGTTCACCCACATGGGTTGAGATTCAAGAGAGAACATATGCCTTTTGTCAACATTCAAAGACTGTTCTCAATAACCAACTCTTCAGAAGAACTTGAAGACATAAAAAAGAAGATTCTCTCTCTATGTGCTGACAGTCATGAGAATTTTTGGCATACCAGTCCTTTATGGAAGAACAAAGAATTTTTCATTCGGCTACCTTTCAAGCTAAATGAGGATGTCAATCCTACTAAAGCTACTCATCCAGGAATGACTCCTCCAGATCTTCTACTGGCAAGACAAGAATGCCAACAATTGCTGAAGCAAGGCCTCATTGAGCCTACTCAATCAAATTGGGCTTGTCAAGCATTTTATGTTGAAAAGAGATCTGAACAACTTCGAGGGAAAAAGAGACTGGTAATAGATTATAAGCCTCTTAATTATTTCCTCAAGGATGATAAATTTCCCATTCCTAAGACTTCTACACTGCCCATCCTGCTGAAGGGATCCAATGTCTTCTCAAAGTTTGACCTTAAATCAGGATTTTGGCAACTGGGAATTCATCCAGTTGACAGAGAAAAGACAGTTTTCTGCATTCCTAATGCTCAATATCAGTGGACAGTTCTCCCATTCGGACTCAAGGTCGCCCCATCTCTTTTTCAAAAGGCCATGATCAGAATATTTAAGCCTCTCTTAGAGAATGTGATCATCTACATAGATGACATCTTGTTATTCTCTAAAGACATAAATTCTCACAAGGATTTGCTCCACCGATTCTTCAAGATAGCTGATCATTATGGGATAATGCTCTCTGAAAAGAAAATGCAATTGGGTCAAACAAAAATTGATTTCTTGGGGATGCAGTTTTTCCAAGGAGCTTATCAGCCACATGCTCATATTGCAAAAGAACTCATAAATTTTCCAGAAGAGCTCATGACCATTAAACAAATTCAACAGTTTTTAGGGATCTTAAATTACATCAGGGATTTCATACCCCATGTCGCTAAGTATACTAGTCCTTTGTCCAAACTGTTAAAGAAAGATCCCCCTCCTTGGGGACCTGAACAGACCAAAGCAGTCCAAAAAATAAAGAAGATTGCCCAGCATCCTCCAGCAATGAAAATTCCTAGAGATGGGAAAAGAATTATTCAAACTGATGCCAGTGATCACTACTGGGGAGCAATACTGATAGAAGAAGTCGATAACAAAAAGTTTTATTGCGGACATGTCAGCGGACAATTTAAAGAAGCTGAAAAGCATTATCACACCTCCTTCAAGGAAGCTCTGGTAGTAAAAAATGGCATAAAAAAGTTTGACTTTCATCTAAGAGGATACCAGTTTGAGGTACAGATGGACAACTCATCCTTTCCAAGGATCCTTGAGTTCAAAAATAAAATGCCTCCTGATCCCCAGATCCTCCGTCTTAAAGACTGGTTCTTCAGATATGACTTCACTGTAAAACATATTAAGGGCCAGCAGAATGTGATTCCCGATCTTTTTTCCAGGCCAGGAAAGTTGATTCAAATGATCACCACTACTCATAGCTTTCCTTTGATATTCATGGCTAAGCCTCTGCCTAACCAAGCCAAAACTCAAAAACAATACCCTCCAGGATTAAATCCCAGAACGGTCAGTGATATTCTGTACTTTGCACAATCCCATTACTTTTACTTCCTCCATGAAACTCTGAAATATAAGCATACTGTTCCATCATCCTTCGATCCTCATAATCCTTATGGAAACATCTTTGAGATATTTTGTGACATAGGATGGGATTTATGTGAACCTACTATATTGGCTATTTGGTGCAAGACCGTTCAAAATGCCATTCCTATCGCAATCAGAACTAGGGAAGCTTACAATATCTTGATTAATCCTGACAAACAAGATTTCCTATTCTGGACATTATTGGAATGGTATTCCCCCTTAACTTGGTGGAGAACAGAGTTAGAAAAAATTCTTAAGCTCCAAGACCTTAGAGGAAAGAGTCTTTGCCTAACCTCTGTTATCATTATTCATAGACCTTATTTTCAAACTCAGACAGGACAACTATGGTCAAGAAACACAGCTTACTTCTGGGGAAATTTTGAAGAATATCCACTAAACCTAAGCTATCAACACCAGCTGTCCCGTCACCTGGAAGAAATTAATTCCACTAATGGTCCTGAGAATGAAGTACCCAACAGAATTATTCCCAGTTCTTCTAGTCATCCTGGAATAAAGTTTTTCAAGCATGTCACTGAGTTCTATGTTCCACCAGATCAATTCCAGACGGCTAAGGACTTAGTCAGTGATGATGAAGACCAATTGATGGATTCCATGATAATAGAAGTAAACTCAGACTCTTCTGATCCTAATCTCTCTCCGAGTCATGAGCCTATCTTCAAAGGATAAGGGAGAATCACTTGACTCAAACAGGAAGAGCTAGCAGACAAAAGATATCACGTAAGGGCTTACGTAAGAAGACAATAAAATCTCCCGGTCTGTAAAGAAAGCAATATTAGTCAAGTGCGTGTCAGTGTCTTAACTTTTGCTTTTATCGAGTAATGTAATAATGGTATCACGTGTCTTAACTTTTTCCTTTGTCGAGTAATGTAATAATGGGCTGCGCACTGACAGGGAATCTTATCCCTAAGCCAGTCTGTAAAGAGTGCTTTGTCAAGGGAATCTTATCCCTTAGACAGTCTGTATAGTATGCTCGTATTAAGCACGCGTCCTTACTTTTCAATAGCTAATAGCATCCAGACACTTGTAAAGAAGATGATAATCTTCTATGTCTCGGAATGTTATAAATATGGGTTACTTCTGAAGTATGGGATTATCGAAAAATCAATACAAACTTCATTTTCTGATAACATGAGTTTCTAAACCTCTCTCTTCTCCCCTGAAAACTGTTATCTATGTCATTATAACTCCATGCTAAAGGAAAGGTGAAGGAATAGGGTAATGGTATTTTCAGATGCAAGTATGCTCTGTACTCGCCTCCTAGTGAGGATCTTGTACATCAGAAAACTCTGACAAAGATCCATAGTTGTCGGTCCTTGTTATTCAAATTATTGTTAGGGTTACACTGCAAGGCTGGAAAAGAAAAGCTATGGGTTGCTTAAAAGTACAGTGAGTCAGTGTATATCATAACAATGGTCTGAATATACAAGGCTCCCGCTCCAAGTGGTATCAGAGCCTAATATGCACGCACCTTATTCTTTTGCCTTCTCTGAAGCAGGAGCCATATGATGATATGGTAAGAGTGAGTAGGGATAGAACCTTCATCAGGCACAAAACAACATTTTGATGTGTTTGAGTTTTAGAGGTGAGGATACTCGTAATGGTTTCACCGATCCTCTTTTTGCTGCTCTTCAAAGGAAAAGCGTTGCTCCCTTCAGGGATAACCAAAATATCACCAAAGGACAACTCTTGGAACCTGAACTCTTCCAAGCAATTCAACAATCATCTGTCTTCATTGTTGTATTTTCTAAGAACTATGCATCATCCACGTGGTGCATGAAAGAACTATCAGAGATTGTAGATTGGGTTGAAGTCACAGGTCAAAGAGTTCTTCCTATTTTCTATGATGTCACTCCTTCTGAGGTCCGAAAACTAAGTGGAGAGTTCGGAAAAGGTTTTGCTGAACTTGAAGAAAGGTTCAAAGATGACTTGGACATGGTAAAAAAATGGAAGGAAGCTCTCAAAGCAATTCCTGATCGTTCTGGGTGGGATGTACAAAATAAGTAAGTACTTAATTAGCCATATTTTTCATTCCATATGTGATTTTGTTTTCAAAAGTTTTAACTCTTAGCCATGACAAACTTATTGCTTTTTGTTTTTAAGGTTACAACATGAAGTAATTGAAAAAATTGTTGAAGAGGTAATCAACATATTGGGCCATAATCAAATTTTTAGTTTTGGAAATGATTTAGTTGATATGGACTCTCGTGTGAAACAATTGGAAGAGCTTCTTGATTTGAGCGCAGATGAAGTGGTTCGTGTTGTGGGAATTTGTGGGATGGGTGGAATAGGAAAGTCAACACTTGCTATTGCTTTGTTTAATAAAATCTATCGTGAATATGATGCTTATTGTTTCATTGATGATGTAAGCAAAATTTATACAAAGTTTGGATCGACAGGGGCACAAAAACAACTTCTTTGTCAAGCTCTGAATCAAGAAAATCTAGAGATAAGTAATATTTTCGAAGGGACTATGTTGGTAAAAACTAGGCTATGTCGCTTAAAGATGCTTATTGTTCTTGATAATGTTGATCATGTTGAACAATTAGAAAAACTGGCTTTGCATCCAGAAAATCTTGGTGCTGGAAGTAGAATCATCATTATCTCTAGATATAGTCATATTTTAAGAAATTATGGAGTAGACAAAGTTTACAATGTTCAACTCTTGGATAACGATAAAGCTCTTCAATTGCTTTGCCAAAAAGCTTTCAAATCTGATAATATTAAAAGAGGGTATAAAGAGATGACATATGATGTATTGAAATATGTCAATGGCCTTCCATTAGCAATTAAAGTGTTGGGCTCTTTTTTGTTTGATCGAGATGTTTCTGAGTGGAGAAGTGCATTGGCTAGAATAAAAGAAAATCCAATGGAAGATATCATGGATGTGTTACGAATAAGTTTTGATGGATTGCACGAAATGGAGAAAGAAATATTTCTAGATATTGCCTGTTTCAATCCAATATGTCGTAATTTGTGGAATGTGTCAATGAAGAAATTTCTGGACTATCGGGGATTTTATCCTGAGATTGGTCTAAAGGTTCTCATTGAGAAATCGCTTATAAGCTATAAGCATGGGAGTATTCATATGCATGACTTGTTGATAGAATTGGGCAAGACTATTGTTCGAGAAAAAGCACCGAAGGAACCAAGAAAGTGGAGTAGGTTATGGGACTACAAGAATCTACAAAATGTAATGATAGAAAACAAGGTAAATAGCTTTTAAGCATAAAATCTTACAATTTTATTTTTAAAAAAATAAATGTACAAATAATTTCAAAGATCCTAATATTTTTCTCTCTTTTTTTCCATGCCTTAGCAAGCAGAAAATCTTGAAGCCATAGTTATTGAACAACATCCAAACGAGTTTCTAAAAGCAACATTGAACGTTGATGCTCTATCAAAAATGGATCATCTCAAGTTACTCATACTCAAGAATGTGAATTTTTCAGGAAATCTCAATTATCTTTCTAATGAATTAAGATTTATATATTGGCACAACTATCCTTTCACATCTTTGCCATCAAATTTTCATTCAGATCAACTAGTAGAATTAATCTTGCCTTTTAGCAATATCAAACAAGTATGGAAAGGCAAAAAGGTACTACTATGTATTCTTTGTTTTATATTTTTTGTGGTTAAATGAATAAATTGAAAAAAGACACATCTTATTTTTTTTTTTAATTTTCTTTAGCACAATTAAAGAAACAAAAGAAAGCTTAAATAGTTTTAATTTTGTCCCCGACTATTGATTATATACAAAATAAGCACAACTTTTTTTTTTAAATGAAAATGAAAATTTAATGGATGTTAGGGCTTGATTGATTTGATTTTGGTTTTTAGTTTTTGAAAAGAGTTTTTAATAATAATTTTCAAAAATTATTTTTGGGAAAAAAAGAAAAAAATTTGTTTGGCAAGTTTTATTTGAAAATTGTTTTGAAGATGTAAAAAGGAAAAAACTTGTTCATATTTATTATAATTTTATTAATAAAAAACAAAAAACAACATATTCTAATTATATTTTAAGTTTTCAAAACAAAAATAGAAAACTGAAAAGTAAAATTACTTTCATTTGTTCCTGTTTTTTAGTTTTTAAAAACTAAAATAATAACAAAAACAGTTTTATATTATTTTCAAACAAGCACTTAGTAACTTTCATGATTTTTGTTTCTTTTTTCAGCACTTGCCTAACTTGAAAAGTCTAAATCTCAGACACTCCAAAAATCTTATTGAGATGCCAGACTTAACAGGAATCCCACATCTTGAGAAGCTTGATCTCGAAGGATGTATAAAAGTTGTAAAGATCGATCCATCAATTGGTACTCTAAGAGAGCTTTGGTTTTTAAATCTGAAAAATTGTGAAAGTCTTTTCCTTAATCTGAATATCATTGTCGGGCTTAGTTCTCTTAAGAGCCTTACTCTCTCGGGCTGTTCAAAATTACTGAACAATAGGCTGTCAGAAAAACCAAGGGATAAAAATAAAAGTGCCATCCAATTATCAACATCCTCTGCATGCAAAATGCTAATGTTGTCATTCTCTTTTTTTTCCTCTCGCAAAAGTCAATACTCACTTTGTTTGCTAGTGCCTTATTTGTCCCGTTTCCCTCTTTTGTATCATCTTGACTTGAGCTTCTGCAATCTACTTCAAATCCCTGATGCTATTGGAAACTTACATTCTTTAGTAAGCTTAAATTTGGGAGGAAACAAATTTGTGACTCTACCTACTTCCATCAAGGAACTTTCCAATCTTCTACATTTAAACCTAGAGCACTGCAAACAGCTGAAATATTTGCCAGAGCTACCAATTACCAATAGAAAATTTTTTTGGTGGGAATTAATTGTTTTTAATTGCCCCAATTTGAGTAAAATGGAACATTTTTATGGCATGATTTTTTCTTGGATGATACAAATGTTGAAGGTAACGACTCCACCCTTCCTTTCATGATCTTACTTTTTTATGTATGTGCTATTTATAATATAATGTATTCTTTCTGGTAGCAGATACACTGGCAAGCCTATCTTTCCTTCAATAAGCTTTGTGTTGTTATTCCTGGAAGTGAAATCCCAAGATGGTTCAGCAAACAAAAAGTGGGTCATGTGATAAGCATGGACATGTCTCGTGTTATGAATGACCCAAATTGGATAGGTGTTGCATGTTGTGCATTATTGGTGGCACATGATCATCCTACTAATTTTGGTGATAGATGGAGTCATCGTCATCATGGAAGTATTTCATACAGTTTTCTAAGTAGAACATACTTTACAGTTCCAATACATCTGGAGAATGATCTGGTCACAGGTGAATTAGATCACTTGTTGATATTGTTTTACTCTCGGGAACAACTCCTTCGTTATCGAAGTGAATACGAAGACGAGATGATAGATCTGGATAAAAGGGAATTCTCAACTCACAATCCTAAAGGTTTGCGTTTGGAGGTGAAAAAATGTGCGTATCGTTGGGTATATAAGGAGGATCTTCAACAATTGAACCCAGACATGATGTTCCGAGCAAATTCTTCATCTAGAAAGAGAGCAGACCACATGCTTTTATCAAGTAATTAGACATGCCTCATGAATTTGTTCACAGAAGCCACAGCAATTTTTTCAGCCACAATTCCATCCAGGAAATCCTAATCCATTTGAGGTAAGATTTAACAAAGATAGGCGCAATTATTAATATAAACTTATACTCTGCTTTTTGTATTTTTATTCATCAATACTCTGTTTTTTTTATCTTTTATTCATTATATAATGGTGATTTTTTTTTTATTTCCTTATTGAAGTCAATATTACTTGAGAACTTTGTTAAAAATGATGATAACAAGTATATTTGATTATGGATTGTCATAAGCTGTAAATTATTAACCTTAGCGAGTTGTCGAAAACTCAATGGAAAAAAACGAACAAATCATTTGGAAATTGCTATCTTAAAGAATAACTTTCTTACAATGATCCATTTTTGCTTGAAGCAATTGAGCTAATGTAACTACTTTAATCAGTTTATTAAAGGAACTACCTGTTATTTGAAATGTAACTTTGCACCAAACCCGCCACATGAATTAGGGGTTTGGATTAAATTATTACAAAACCGGCAAATAAGCGTGGTTTTCACATCTAACCTGTCATTTCAACTGTCAATTTCTGCATTTTTTTTTTTTTGCCAAACCGACAACTCATTTGTCAGTTTTGTAATAATTTAATCAAAACCGCCAATTTATGTGGCGGGTTTGGTGCAGCTACACCATTTCGGAGATTTTTTCAAAACCACTCTATTTTCGATATTTGTTTGTTCATCCACACTTTGTTTAGAAAAAACCCACTTTTAGATAAAAAGTCAGACTTGAAGTAAGATGCCTCGATAATCTGCTTTTAGAGTGAAGAGAGTTATTTACTGATTTATTTGATAATTATTATTGTAACTATAATATAATATCTGCAAGTGTGTTCCATTATCTATCTCATTCGTACTAGTACATGTATCAAATCTTCAATAAAATACTAGACAAACTTATAGAGTTATGTTGGTCCATACAACTCTTAAACTTAAAATTTGTATCAAAGCAGAATACATTCTTAGAAAACCAAAATTTTCAATTCCAACTACACGAAGTTAATACATATTATGACATGGTGGCATCTATTAGACTTGAAAGCATCCTCAGCCTCCAATAATTGACAGCAACGTAAAAGGTAGGCATTGACAATTTAAGAAACTTTGAATTTCATGAACTAGAGAAAGAGACCAAGAATATGTTGCTTATACAACTTTCCATAAGTAATTTTCCTACGAAACAAAGAGAAGCAAACGAAGTTTATAGAGAAAAAACGATCATGTGCATGACTATCATAAAACCTTATATGGAATCCTTTCTCTGTCTAGCGCTAGTATTAACAGAGCCACCAATCTCTACTTTCGGAAGAAAATGAGATGGATGAATAGCAACACTCAGAGATAGTTCAGTAAGTTACTGTGCATTAGGAATTTAATGGACATCGCAGCCGAATGAGTTTATGAATTTTTAATTAGTCTTTTGCTAACAGGATTCCCATTTGTGGCAGGACTGAATCCTTAGCTTGAGACAATTGTTAATAGAGTACGTTGATCAAGTATAAACACTCGTGTTTCACGTTCAATTATTCCATTTATAATTAGCTAGCTATCTAAGAGTCAAAGTAACTACAGTTTCTATAGCTTCTCTGTAATTCGGTCCCTATTGGTTAGTTAGTTAGAAAGGGGCTTTCCTTTTTTTTCTTTTTAGTTTTTTGTTGCTTACTAAATAAAATACATAATTCTCAAGTCTGAAAAAATTAAAATAAATAAAACAAACTGTAGTAACTTTGACAGTAAGTGTTTTTTACATACTAAACACAGACTGACTTGTTAAATTTGGTAATTCGCATCTCTGATTTCTCAAAGAGTGTTGGACTACAATTAATTCATTGTATCCAAATAAGCAGCCGAATTATATATTCACTTATTAATATTAGGCACAAAATATCTCAAAATAAAAGTATATTGATTATATATTAGTGTGACAGTCAAAATATTCGAATTAACAACCTCTTCCTCCTCTCCTTACCAGATGTGTATTTTGCCACTACATCACCCTTATAATTCGTAGTATATGCATTTTTATAGTTTAAGAATTAATCACTCCTATTAATTAATGTATAATGTTTTGCTCTCCCATTGCAGATAGAAAATGACAGCAGAACTTCAGTGGACACGGGTGGATCAAAAGTAAACTTGAAGACAAAGATGCAATAGTAAGGTGTCAAAATGTTAAATGACTCGTAATGTTGTAGTGAAGATAGTGGTACAACCAGGAATTGCCAACCTGAATCCCCACACATTAAGAAGAAGATCGTGTACTTGGAGCAAACAGGGGTTGAATGGTTCGCAGGATTTTATAAAATGGAAGATTTTGGTTTGATTTGCCTCTAACTTTTCTTGAGAACCAAAGTACCAAACTATTCCCAGGCCTACCTCAAAAGAAGTTGTAAGTGTTGGGTTGGCTCTTTAAGAATGCCACATTAATAATATCTGCTAGTATGTGAACATCCTTAATATATTAAATTATACAATGCAGGTACAATATTTTGAATATGAAAATAAAAATAGTAAATCTTAGTGAAATAACCTACACAAATGGTTAATATTTAATGTTCAAAAAATAGTTTATTTATAGTGTAAAATGATTTTACATTTTATTCAATCATAAACTATCATGGTTAATAAATTTATTAATTTTCACCAGAATTACTTTAGAAGAATTATACCAAGTATTTTTTTTATTTATTTTTTGAAAGTAAGAGTAATTGTTTACTGTTAACTATTCATAATAAGATCTTATTATCAAAATTTATTTTTCTCATTCATAATCTAGCTAGCTACTTCCCTTATCTTCTAATATACGATTCCAAGTGATAACCATATTCCCTTTTAAAATTTCCTACTATCATGTTATTCCTGTTTTAGGAGTCGTTTCCATCTTCTCAAAACTTTCGATAAGCATCATATTAATAAAGAATCCATCAACACCTGAGAATAAGATTCTTCCTTGATTTCTTTTTCTTAATATACGAGCAGCAGCAACTAGAGCATCTTCAACATGGAGTGAGAATCAAGCTTTCACTCAGAATACTGAATGAAGTAAATCAAAACGTAAGAGTAGAAGTGACACCATTATTACTTAGGATATATTCTTGCTTTCACCCAAATGAACAGTACAGAACAAATTAATAAATTCCTGAAGTTGAAATATGAAGCCATATTTGCACCCAGAAAGATCAAAAGTATATTTTGCATGATCAATTGAAGAGGAAGGTGAAATCATGAGCCGGAACATGAACAATTTCGCACCTTTATCAGGGCCTTGGCAAAGAAGTTTCAGATCCTTTGATGGTCACACTTTCAGTCATCATGAATCCAATGAAGTGCCTGTGTTTTACAGATCTCACTCTACTCATGCCACCGTAAGTTTATTCTATATTGTTTTGGTGCAAAAATCTTCAGAACATGACATCAAAAAAGCCAATATAAATTTATGTGTTCATGGAAGCAGAGAATGGAACTATTACTGTTTGAGCATGATAGCTTGTGTATAATCTTGGTTCATAATATTAGCAGGAAGACAGAAGTTCTGGTGTATTAGCTCGACAACGGTTTTGGGACTTCACAAATCCTTTAGGATTCGACAGTATACCAAAGTAAGGCCAAATTGCAAACTAATTTGCTTATGTGGTTTGACTTCAAAAAAATGGTAATCCGTTCTGTTTGAGAAAATGTATTCCATGAATAAACAAACGATGAGATGATTGACATATGCAGGCATGTTTCAATTGCTATAGATTTTACAGAATTAAAAAGTGTTAGCTTTTATGTGATACTTTAGCAGAAATCTAGTTTAAAATATCTCCAACAAATTCAGGATTTCGCAGTTTGTTCTCACTCAATTGGTGCATGAACCAACAATCAATTACTATTCTCTAGAATGGAAAAGGAAAACAACACGAGCCCAATTTTTGGTACTAACGAAATTCTCTTTTCTGGCAGGCAGACAATGATCACTGTGATTTGACTTTACCCATGGGTTAAAAGGTTATTAGTGTTAATTAATCACAATACACTTTGTTTGAATGATTTTTAAGATATTTATTGTAAAAATAAACAAATTTATCTTAAATGTTATGACATTAAACTGGTAACGAATGATGGTATAAAATGTTTTACTCTATTGTTACATCACCTATTTTCTCTTTGCACATTAAATCAATTCTTCCAAATATTCTATTTATTAGTTGCGTGAACTTGTAGTAATTCTTAGGCATAGGGGTGAAGAAAATTTGGTTTGATCTACAAAAGTTTGAGCAATTTGCAGTTTTCCAGAACCAGCGCCTAGAAGACGACAAATTCATGTCCACAACGATGATATGGGAAGGCTCAGAGACATTTTCCTTGAGCCACCTCCAAGATCCTCATTCCAACCAAGTACACAAGCTCCACCAGTGGTAGAAATTTCCAAATCAACAGCTTTGAGCAAGCTTAAGAAAGTAATATATAACCCTCCAACGAGGTATGCTAGGAGGGTGAGCTTATATTATAGAAATAATGTTGCAAAAGCTTCCAAAGAGAAGAAAAAAGAAAAGGATGAAGATAGCATGCGTTGTGCTGTTTGCTTGGAAGATTTTGAGGCTAATGAAGAGGTGATGCTCACTCCATGCAAGCACATGTTTCATGAGGATTGCATATTGCCATGGCTTACAAGCAAGGGGCAGTGCCCAGTTTGTAGGTCTGTGATTTGTGGGAGAGGGAGGAGGGAGAATCCTTCATCCTTCAACAACGATAACATTGCAAATTTAGAACCTGAAAACCTCATTAATGGAGAGTTTCTGTCAATTTTGAGGGCCATGGAAGAAGCTTTTCAATTGGGTAGCACGGCTTACTAACGTACACATAAGAATTTATTTGTTGGTTACACATGAATGTTTTCTCTTTTTTGGTACAGCATATACTACATGATATTTGATAGGCAAAATTTCTGACTTGTGAGTGTGATGTCGGAAATGATAGATTGGAAACCAACTTGTTATTTTAAACACTAGTATCATAATCCATGCATTCAACGACAGATTTAACTGTTATATTAGGGGCCTTTGCCCTCAACATTTTTTTTTTAATTTTTTAATGTTTTTCTTTAAAAAAAATTAATATATAATATATAGTATTTTTAACATGTATTTTTTTCAAATTTATTGTTTTGATTTAGTTAATTTTTAATTTGAGGATTTGATTGTAATAATAATATAGGACATATTTCACTATCTCACAAATTTGTGTTTCTTCTTTTAGTGAACTCTATCTTTTATAGGATTTGGTTCAGAACAATTTTCTATGCAAAGCAGACTTGAGATGGAACCTTCGCCCTCTGTATCATCTTGTAATTTGGTCTGAGTGTCAGCAATTCAGTCAATCACCATATACTTATACGCTTCCTTCACAGCATAAGATATGGTCAAGTATCTATATATTCGTTGACTCATCGAGAGACTATTTTTGTGATAAAACTCACTCATTTTAAGTGATCTTATTAACAGGAAAACGTTACTTAATACAAACATTTGAAAACTATATTGATGCAATCATATGTACAAAGGTTTATATAGTTTCGGAACGCCTAATTCAAAGAAAACAACAGCAGGTTCAAGACTTTTGGAACTTGAATGCGCTTAGTGGTACATTACATACACATTCTATGATCAAAGCAGCTAAAAATATCCATGTAAGTAATCATGAAGTTCGTAAATGATTAGTTGATCAGATTTACCATAGCCATGGCACCTAACTGCTGAATGAAAGTGCAACTTCTCATAGAGTCGATTCATATATGGAAGCAAAGCTAAGCTAATTAAATTGATAGGTAATGGTTGAAACTTGTATACCTCCATGTAATTTTTGTAGCATGTCACAAAAACAATCAATGTAAGTAAGAGGTTTCTTAATTTTAAAGGATTTTCTCTTACATCCCTTCCAACCTCAGTCTCTCTCAACACTCGTTTTCTTCTCCATACAAGCTTACAGAGGAAGACATATGATCATTTGCAGATCATGCATGCATTTGCCTCTTCCCATGCATGCATTTGTCTCATGCACGGCCTTGTCCTTGCTCTCCTTTCTTTTTTCCACGTGTTTATCATTGCTTTTACGTCATTGCTTTTTCTGTTAGAATCTTTTTTGTTAAGATTTTTCTCTCTTTCCCTCCTCTGTAACAACTCTCGCTCTCCATCATCACTTGTATATATTTTGAGCTTTTGAATAATATCAAAAAGGAGTTTTGCCTTTATTCTCGCTTTCATTTTCTTCTTTACGCTTGAGCTAACTCTATTATGGTATCAAAGCTCTTTCTTTAGAAAGAGCTCTGCTGCGCCACTTGTTCTTCCTTTCTTCATCCTTTCTTTATGGCTTCTTCTTCTTCCATCATGAATGAAGAATCAGATCCACACATCAATATACATAGCTTTCTCTATCTCCACTCGAGTGAGAACCCAACCACGCCCCTCGTCTTCCCTGTTCTAGAGTTGAATAACTATCACACTTGGTGTAAGTCTATGGAGACAGCTTTGAGTGCAAAAAACAAGCAAGAATTGATAGACGGAATTGCTCCTGAACCAGGCATAGATGAAAGAAACCATGGCGTATGGAAACGGTGCAACAACATGGTTGCATCATGGATTGTTAACTCGGTGTCTCTTCCCATAAGATAAAGTATAGTTTGGATAAGTAACGCCATGGATATTTGGAAGAATTTTAAGTCGAGCTTTGTGTATCCGAACTCCATCGAGAAGCTTCCTCCATTAAACAAGGTGATCTCATAGTAACCGAATATTTCACTAAGCTCTGAATCTTATGGGATGAATTAGAAAGTTATCGTCCAGAGTTGGCATGCAAGTGCTCAAACAAGTGTACCTATGATGTTCTTCCTAGTATCACGCAACGCAGGACCGAGGAACAAGTCATGCAGTTTTTGCGTGGCTTGAATGATGAATGTAGTAATGTCCAGTCACACATCCTCTTCATGGAACCTCTCCCGCAGATAACCAAGATCTTTTCATATATCGTTTAGCAAGAACGGCAGCTCCAAGCAAAGAATTTCATCGGAAATCTCAATGTAGAAAGCAAAAACAGCAATGCTATGGTGTGCAGTTTTTGCAGAAAAGTCGGGCATACAGAAAATTCTTGTTATTAAGCATGTCATTTTGCTCATCAACTGCACCACCACACCTATTTTGAACGAATTGAGTCCATACACTAAACTGCATAATAAGCATTTTGACATATCATTCTTAGAGTTTTCAGGTGTTTATGTTTTAAGAGTACCTTGACTGCAAATAGAAAGAAGTTAGACTCCTGTGTTGTCCCATGCATTCATATAGGCTTCAGAGAACACATGAAAGGTTACCTCCTATATAACCTCAAAAGCAATTCTATTAATGTCAGTAGGAATGTATCCTTTTATCAAACACAATTCTCATACATAAAGGGTTTAAATGAAAAGGAAGGGAAAACTTGTTTGTATAATGGAAATGATTCTACCTATTTTCACAAGCCTGACACCCTTACACAGTCTACACGGTCTAGTCCTGATGTAATTGCCAAGATATTGAGGTTTTGATGATGCAAAAAAGTAACAAGAAATGTTGATACAAAAGCAAGGAAGCAAAAGAATAAATAGCATTGATAGAGAGTTTGCATAATATTGGTTTGGCCAAATATGTTTTTACCAGTTCAAATTATGAACTGGTAATCGATTACCAGGTTGTGTAATCGATTACCAGAGGTCTTGCTTATTGAATTTTTGAATTCAAAAATGACAACGGCACAATACTTTAAACCATGTAATCGATTACCAGTAAACTATTATGACAAGTTAGAAAAGTCACAACCTTTCATAAAAAGGCACGTCACTTTGTTTTTGACACTATAAATAAGTGACTTTTCTTCTATTTTAAAACATGAATTCTTCCATCATTTTCTAAACGAAACTCTTGGCCAAACACTTGCAAATTTCAGAAGAGTTCTTATAGGATATTAAAGTTGTATCATCTGCTCTTTAAGAAAGACTTTTCTTCTTCAAATTTTGGATGTTATGTGAAATTTGTTATTAGGGTGATTGATGAGTGGTTTGGTTGCAAGCAATTAGAGTCGGGTAACTTAGCTTGGATAAAATGTTTGGTGGGGTACATTCATGTTAAGGACACAACTGAGGTCAATGTAATATAGAGTATCAGATATGCTAAGGATATTTCTGTGATTTACATTGTGGTCCTGGTACCAAATATGCAAGGGGTGTCTAAAGGACATACTCAAACAATGATTGTATGTCAGAAGGTGTCAAGTAGACACTAAACATCAATTTATGGTTGTTAGATGAGTATTGCTTAGACTTAAATTGGTGATAATACAGGTAGACTGGACGTTTGTAGACACAACTTTTCTTTTTAAAACAAGGTCTATTCGCACATGGGCACTAGGCAGCAGCTCCATAGGTGTTGAGCAGCCAAATAGCGGAAAAACACCCTCTCAGATTGATGGGCACTGGGTGGCCAGTTCACAGTTGCTAGGCAGCCACTCCTTAGCCGTTGGCTCCAAACCCATAAAAACTCTTTGATTCAGTGTCTAGACATTCTTATACCACCAAATATGTTTCAATTCTTCTCACATTTCTTCTAACCTTCTTCAAAAAACTTGACTCAAACAATAGGAATATAGAAGTAAAATATATACAAATGTAAATCTATAACTAATTTTGTATAAAAAGGAGGAAAATAAGGTTTTAAATAAGCTAGAATTAGGATAACTGTTTTATTTTACTTGTGTAAAAATAAGTAATTTAGACAATTATTAGTTATAAATTTAATTTTTAAATATTTTAATGTAGTATAAAATAATTTTAAATTGCCTTAAAAATCAACTTAAATTAATTTTTGAATTTTATATTTATCTAAAATATTAAAATTATTGTTTAATAATAATTTATATTTAAAATTAATTTATTAAATATATTGAAATTTTATGGTCTTTTCATTTTCTTTCTTTTCCTTTCAGTTTCTTTTTCTTTCTTTTTTTTTTTTTTGTATTCAACTACTTTCTCTCTTCTTCTTATTTCCCTTTTCATTTTTTCTTTTTAATATTTTACACTTTTTTCTTTCTTCTTTGCTTTTTTATTTTTTCTCTTTCATTTTATTTTTATGTTTTTGAATTTTAAACATTTCTTATTTTTCCATCTACTTTTTATGTTATATAATTCTATTTATCATCTGTCTTTATTTTTTTTTCAATTTTCTATATTTATATTCTTATATTTTATATTTAATGTTAAAATTTAATTTATTACATGTATTTTAATATTTATAAAATAATTAAAATTTTTATATATTACATACGTGAAAATCTAGTTTATTAAATATATTTTTTAATATTTTAAACATAATCTTCAATTTTATTTTTATTTCATATTTTTATTTTTATTTATTAATTTATTTACTATTTCTTCTAATTATATTTTTTTATTTATAATATATTAAAAATTATTATATTAAATTAATTTTTAGAAATTTCCTTTGTAAATTTTTTTGGTCTTTGCATGTTTTTTTGTCTTTTTCTTTCAATTAGCTTGTTTCGTTTGTCATTTTCAACTATTTTCTTTCTTTTTCTTCTTTCCCTTTTCTTTTTTTCTTTTTAATATTTTTATTTTCAATTTTTTCTTTCTTCTTTGCTTTTTCTTTTAATTTTTTTTAATTTTCAACATTTCTTATTTTCCATTTATCTTTGTATGTTATTTAATTTTATTTATTATCTCTCTTTACTCTTTTTATGTTTTTGATATTGTTATATTTTATATTTAATGTGAAAATTTTATTTATTACTTGTACTTTAGTATTTATAAAATAGTTTTAAATTTGTATATATTAGATATATGAAAAATTAGTTTATTAAATATAGTTGAATATTTTACAACATATTTTTCAATTTTATTTTTTATTATGCAAAACTAGACCGTAAGACTTTTATTTGACTCTTTTGTGTGTAAAGTGTCACTGCACATCTCTTGTATGAAATATTGGTCATTCCATTTTTTACCACATAGGAGATGACTAGGATAAAATAAAAGGAAAGAACCAATATTTCACACAAGAAATGCATAGGAGCCTTTCATAGATAAGCTAAATTAGTAACACTTACCCACTATGGTAAGATTAGTCTAGTCGTTGATCTAATGAATTTAATTAGATATTTATTATACATAAATATGTAATAAATATAATAAAATTATTAAATAATTTTAAATTACTTGTTCAATAAAATATTATAAATTAAGTTATATCCAATAAAGAAAATATTCATCCAATATTTGTTAATTATTGTTTATTTAAATTAATAGCAAGAAAAATAATGTTCAATTGTCTCTAAATATAATTTTTTTTTTTTTGCCATTGACACTTACTCACTACGAGTATTGACCTAATAGATTTTTATTATATATTTATTATACATATATATATATATGTAATATGCTAAAATTATAAAATAATTTAAATTACTTACTTAATAAAATATCATAGATTAAGTTATATTTGTTAAATAAGTTGTGTTCAATCAATTTTTTTTTTAAATGTTTATATAACACTATTACTGGCCAGGAAAATAGTGTTCGATTTTCTTTAAATGTCAATTTTCTTTTAGCAATAACATTTATACACTATGAGTATGATTAGTCTTTGACTTAATAGGTTGGAGGACACCAACTTGAGGTTTACGATGCAAGAAAATATAACTATATAATAAATATATAAAAAAATTATTTAATATTTTGTGATAAGATAATTTTAAATTACTTATTAAATAGTATAATAAATTAAATTAATTTTAAATTCTTATTAGAAAACCACAATCATCATTCATGAGAGATAATTAGTCTTGACATCATTACGAATATAAAAGTTTTTCTAAAAATATTTATACAATCACATTTTAAAGACTCAACAATGTATCAACTTTATGTTTAATAACTTCATACATGTAATTTTTTTATTAATAAGTGTATGATAATATTAATTATTTTTATAAATGTATGATACATATTTCAAAATTAATTTAAAAAATTATTTTTATTAAAAATAATTTTAAAATTTAATTAATAAACAATATCATAAATTAATTTTGTTTTAATTTTTTATGATAAACACTACAAATATTTTTTGTAATAAAATATCTTATTTGATATCATATGAGAAAATTCATTACGGACATAAAACCTTTTTTTTTATAAATCATAAATATAATTCACATGAGACAATTTTACTTGACACGGTTTTGATAAAATGTTGTACATAGCAAAATTCTTTTTCACATATTTAACACAATTGCATCTAAAGATTCAACAATAACTAAAAATTATAATCCAATCAAGATTTATATTTTATTTGTGAATACATCACTAAAAAATATTTTTATGTTTGTGTTATATAAATCACAATTTAAGTATAAAAATTGTAACTTTTTAAATATACATAAGTTAAATTAATAATTAAGATAAATTATATAATATTATTATGCTAATTTAAAAATTAAATATTATTCAAAAATTAATGTATTTAACTATTTCTTGAATCTTAATTATGTAGGTTTCAATGAATAAAATACAAATATTATTTTTTAGATTAAAATAATAATTTATTTTACGTAATATTAGTTTTAATATTTTTATTCAATTAAATTATTTTTAAATTATTCAAAATTTTCTATAAACTGTAATATTATAAAATTATTAATTTTTATATAAATAGTTATAAAATTATCAAATAAATATATCATTTTATATTTTTAAAATTACAATATAAATTTAAAAAGATTAAATTATTTTAAAATTTTAACCTAGCTAATAAAAATTTCTTATAGACGTAGTTCAAACATATTCTAAAATAGGAATAATTTGACTAAGTGCACATAAATCTATACATATGTTAAATAAGTGTAAAAATACCACTATCAAATTAAGGAATAACTTTAATATATTATTTTCTTGCTGAAATGTACCTGAGCACAAATCGCTTCGAACCTTTCGAGATGCACTAGATTGGATTAAAGAAGTATCTAAATATCTTCTGGAACGGACCACAAAGGGGGAGAGCCTACAAAAGAGGACTCTGACGCTCAAGTTAATAGATGAGCAAAAAAGGGAAGAGAGAAGAAGTGATACAGAGAGAACCCAAAGTCAGATATGTTTTTTTCTGAATTAGTCATGGACACGTACCTCTTGTCTTGTATTTATAGTAAAAAATACGGTTATTACTGTGTGGTCAATACTTTTTACCGTGGTTGTCTTTCTTTTACCCAGTGGGCCTTGCTTTTATCTAGGAGGAATTTGGCAGGTCCCTCTCTGCTTTATTGGGAGTGGTGTTAATTGGTGATTATGTTGATTTTATCTTCTGATCTTAACTTAATTAATTTATTTGTTTTGAAGGAATTCGGATTTCGGCTTTGTCGAAATCCCTTGGATTTCACTTCTTTCCCTATTTATGTTTGTATTACATTTCAGATTTTGGATATGTCGAAATCCGAAGTCTATTTTTTAGAGTCTGTCTCTTCCTGTCATTCTTTTATTTATTCATGTACTTTGGTTTTCGGTTACGCCGAGATCCAAAGTCTCTTAGAAGGATTTCTATTGACAGTGTGATATTTTATATACTTCGATTTTTGGCTATGCCAAAATCCAAAATGTATTGATATTTTCTAAATGTAACTCTGCTTTATAGTTATATATGTTATATGAATCAAATTAAATTTTTATCTACTAATATTTTTTGTATGATTATTTTAAACTACATTGCATTTTATTCATTATCTATTATTTAATATTTTTACCTACTAATATATTAAAAAATATGACATGAGAATATTATTTTATGGAAAAGATCATATACGTGCTATACACATGCTCATTTAAACATCATATATATTTAATAAAATGAATACGTGCTATGCCACAGTAAGTCAGGAAGAGGAAGAGGTGTGTACATACCCTTTGTTATACTAGATTTTAAATACGTACACATGCTCATATAGTTATTTTTTAAAATTTTTATTTAATATTTTAAAAATATATTCATAAAAATTATTAATTATTTAATTTTTACAATATTAGAAACTATTAAATATTATATTAATATCTAGAAAACTAGTTAACCATATTTTATTCAATAAACATTATATTTAATTAAAATTATTAATTTTATTGAAATTTATTATATTTTTAACTAATGAGATGCACTACTTATATAAAATATATAGATAAATAAGAAAATATATACTAAATATAAATATATAGCTGTTTAAATTTGTGTATTTAGTTTTTTTATAATGAATATGTTGTTGAATTCTACGTAGGTTTGATATATGTTTAAAGTAAAAGTTTAATTTGTATGCATTGTTACACTATATTCATATTTCTTAATTTATGGTAAATTTATTAACATCATTTATTAATATTTTTAAAAATAATATAAAATGAAGAATTATGTAATTGTTAAACTTTTAAGTTAATATTCATATAAATGAAAAATTATGTAAAAATTTGTTGATTTACTTATTAATACTTTAAATGTCATATAATATCAGTATATAATCATTAAACTCTTAAAGTAATTTTAAAAAGTATTTTTAATTATTTAATATTTTTAATTTTAATTATGTAATGTCGTTAAACTTTTAAGTTAATCTCATCGTGACATAAATTTATTTTTATTATAAATATTATGAATGAAATTAGATTTAAACTTTTATCCTTAATCGTTAACTTAAAAGAAATTGTATAATAAATATAATGTTAGTATTTAATTTAAAAATTAAATAAATTAATATTTTGTTGTCAAAATTACATATAAATAGCATTAATTATCTACATTTTTATGCATTCCTTTTTTTGTTTTTTAAATGTTAGTTAATAAAACATAATTTGAAACATAAAGTCAGTATACGTAGATGAAAATTTATATTAATTTTCATGATTAAATATTAGTTTAAGTTTAATTAAGTATTTATAAAACATGTACTCTTTACTTTGATAATTTATAACATATATTTAAATTATTAAATTTTAAAAGATAAAATATTTTTTGAATAATTTATCGATTGAATTGGAACGGTTGATATAGAAATCATTGGACTATTCGTCCTGATAGTTGATTTTTTTTTGCTTGCGATCAATTCATCTTTTTTTTTTAATTTTAATTTAATAAATATAAATTTGAAATATTTTTTTTCAAGTATACATAACCATATAATTTTTTAATTCTATTGTTAAATTATCATTGGAAATAAAATTTTACGAATTATTTAAATTTTATATATTAATAATGTTAATTTTAAAATATATCTAATTATTTCTATTATTGTATATTACTATAGTATTTAGTGTTATTGTTTTCAAACTTAATATAACTTTTAGAAATGTCTTATAAAAATATTCATATTATAAATTATTTTTGAAACATATTTGTTTTTTTAAAGTAAAATAAATAAAATTGCTTTAGAATATTAACAATTAATCATCTCTCTTTAACCCATGCTAGAAAAAAAGGCGGAATAGATACGTTGAAGTAGTTTTTAAATGACCTAATAAACTTTTGGAATGACATCAAAGAATTATGGTGTAATTTTAATTGAAATATCCTTTAGCGTATTGGAAATGGGAAATTAGATTGATTTTTTACTTGATAATTAGGTCTCTGGCAAAGGTATGTTAAGTGATTGGTGGAGAAATAATGTTCTATACATGTGAATAATAAAGTTTATTTCTTTGTGCCTCTTAATGGCTCTTGGGAAGTTTATAAATTGGTACGCATATAGCTGCCAAATTAGTCAATGATATTTGCCAGATTGAGGTTCTCATAAGGGATTTGGATGCTGATGCCCTCATTGGAAGAAGAAATTGGATGGTATGTTCTCAACTAAAACAACTTATGACAACCTCATCCACTAGAGTCTTTCTCAATACAACCCCATTTTTCATAAACCATGAAAATGGGACGGACCAAAATGCATTTGCATTCTCCTTTGGAAATAACCTATGACATTATTCCTATGAATGCCTTGCGCTTCAATAATAGATATACTGATATAGAAAAACAATCCCAACTGTGACATCCTTCTACCCCCAGACACTTTATTATTTAATTTACAAAAATAATATAGAAATTTTTTTCATTTAAATAACTAGAATTGACACTTAGATAAAATGATTCACATTGTGACAACATAAATTAATTATTACTAAACAAGTCATGAAAGAGAAAATAATTTATCTCCACGTTGAGTTAAAAACATGGTCAAAAGGATATAAACTACTAATTCACATAGATTCATTAAACCGAATTAACTTACAATTAAAGTTGTAAGCATTATATAAATAGAAAATAAATTGTCAGGAACATGCAATACAAAACTATGAACTATGTGACACTCTTCTA
Source organism: Psophocarpus tetragonolobus (assembly GCA_037954015.1). Lineage (NCBI taxonomy): Eukaryota > Viridiplantae > Streptophyta > Magnoliopsida > Fabales > Fabaceae > Psophocarpus > Psophocarpus tetragonolobus. The sequence goes on along the minus strand of CM075689.1, from coordinate 17,784,566 downwards.
TCCGAAGTAAATAAATATAACATTATTAAATAAAAATCTTTTAACTGGGTAAAAAGGTTCATAAAAGTCCTTCCAAGAAACCTCATCTTTGATCAAATGATAAGTTTTTACAAAACAAAACTTAAAAGAAAAAAAAGAACTTGAGACATAATTGAAATAAATTTCTAAAACAAGAAAATAATTTGAACATCCTAATATAGTCGTAAAGTCTCAATGCCATATCTATCAAAGCATGAAATCTCACATCAATATCAGACATTACTCACCTCTACCTCTTCAGTTCGTACTAGCTTGTGAGTGTTCAACCCCAAGCAACATACACAAATGGGGAGTGAAACATTTACTCACACATAGTTAAGTGACATAAATAAGAAACATTATCACCCACGGTATGTCACACAATGAGTGATCCTTACAAGCTTTTTAGACTGTCATATTCATCCATCATGTCATGCAACACCATAATTCACAATATCAATACTTAATTATGCCATTATAATTCACCCTCAACCACAACTAAAATGACACCTCTCGTCAAGCACATCCTGACATCATCATCAACATATCATGCATCCAATTATAATTCATATAACTTTTGTATAATGGTACAAATTTCCAATTCATACACCTCAATAACTTATAAACATTCATTCAGTCACCACAACACAATTTTTTAAGGTATATCACAATATATCATACCACAACAACTAAAATCATCACAATTCACAAACTATTTATTCTTATCTTACACCTCAATAACTTATAAACATTCATTCATTCACCACCAACACAATTTATAAGATACATCACAATATTTCACATCACAACAATCCAAATCATGACAATTCACAAACTATTTATTTTTATCTTACCTTTTTATTACATTATGTAGCCTACATACCATATTTGCGGTTATGCTAATGATATAAGAGTGATATAAATTTTATCATAAAGATAGTACAATTACCTAAAATTTTTATTTTGAGATCCAAACTTGATTTTATCATCCACTATTTTTTAATATTAGAAAATCGTAGCCACTAAACCCAAATCTAATAGCTTGACTTTTACTCACTATTTTATTTACAACTTAAGTTATATATATATATATATATATATATATATATATATATATATATATATCCTTTTTAAGTGATTGCTAATTCATTGTAAAGATAATATCCATAGCTATAACTTTCATGAAGAACACGAAATCTAATGAGGTCATCTAGGTCACCTCACAAGGCTTACAATACAAGAATTATGTTTCGCGCACTGATTGGAGACTTGACTTGTAACTCACATAATGCAATGTATTCTTAATATATTTATATGATTCTTGATTCTAAACTATAGCGCCAAATGTCTAGTTTCTAACACAATAAACATAACTCAATTTGGTTAACAACACAGAAAGATATGACAAAGACACTAAGGTATATTCATATGAAAAATTTTAGATAATAAACATTCAACTTATATAAGGTTCTCAAAATATAATTCTAACTTTAAACCTTTAAACATTCTATTTCTCTATCTATAAATTTAATTATCATCACACTCTACAATTGTAGTGATAATCATCAATTTTTTTATTAATGTCATCAATGGAAGGAAACCCTTAACACCTAATCCTTTTTTATATAGAGCAGTTCATCTTTATCCTTGATAGATACTCACATATTGTGATGTGGTTGTAATTCAATCCCAAATGAAAGCAGTTGTTCATGGGTAGTGTGAGATTGTAAAGGTACCTTCACGCTCGCCTTCTCTTACTAGATCCTCTATTGTGAAGTGGATAAGGTTGAACAACTAGCTATACTTCAAGCCTTGACAGTGGCATATGAGCATGGGTTCCACAACCTACTATTGAATTTGACTCACTTAATGCGATCAAGATCTTAGATGAGGGATGCACTATTGATCACATATACTTTCCCTTTGTGGAACATATTTGCAGGTTCAGTGGGAAAACTTTGACCTACAAATTTTCATATGCTTAACGTAAGATAAACATGTTGGTCAATCACTTTTCTAAGCTAAGTTTATCATCTAACCAAAATGTCAATTTTTTCAATTATGTTCCAGAGTCCCTTTCTACTACCTTTCAGAAAGACCTAAATTGTATTATGAGTTCTAATATTGTTTAATGCTCGTTGAGGTTGGGTGTTTGCCTATGCCCTTTAAAAAAACTATCTTCTCTCTCCTAGTAAAAGAAAGTCATAATTTAACATTAAATTTGATTAAATCAAATTGATTATTATTATTAAGTTAACAATTTGATTAATAACTATAAATTACATATAATAAAAAAATAATTTATAAAATATTGAAATAACATATTAACTTTAGAAAGAGGTTAAATAGATCTATAAAAAACTTTTTGAAACACTCTTTCGAAATACTTCTTTAGGAAGCTTGATAGAAGGTTTTATGAAAATAGTTCAAAATAAGAAACTTCTAATTGTTCAATTGTTTCTATACTAGTTTGCTCCAAACTGAAATATGTTCAGTTCTCTTTCAAGCATATCTTGAAATGTTCTATATTTCAACAGAAATATATAAGTATCGCGAGCATCTCTTAAAAGGTTTCATATTTCTAGTTTACACTTAAACTTCTATAAGTTTAAGCCTAAGTAAATTTGACACTAAGTCACTCATGACTTTCAATTTAATATTCTTTAACTCAATAGTCACTCCTGTTAGTCTCGGAGGAGAATCTAAAAGAGGAGTTGAATAAATTCCAAAAGTTTTTTACAATTTTCACAATATATCAGAGTTTTTCAAGAACAAAATATCTTTTCAAGAAATCTCCAAAATCTAAGACTTCTAAAAGAAAACTTCAATTAAAAATTGAACTTGTATAGCAAATTAACTCTTCCAAGATAGAGAAAATACCAAGACCAATACAAAATCCTCAATGATATGTTTAATTCAATATTTGGAATATATCCAATTAACCAATTCAAGATTGCAATATTACATATAGAAAGATTTTAATCGCTACAGTAAAATCTCAACCCAAAATTAATCAATTAAAAAAGTAAGGATAGAGAGATGTTAACACAAGTGTTTATACTAGTTCAATCCTTAATGACCTACATCTAGCTTTCAGAATTAGCTTCCGTCAATCTGCTTTCCACTAACATCATATACATGCACTCCACATATACACAATTTACAAAAAGATTTAACACACACAACAAAAAGAAAGGCATACCCTTGCATCCTATAAGAGATTGCCAAACCATAACACCCTATCACTCACAATAGTCTCACTCATGACACCCCATCATGAAATTCAACAATAATATCAAAAACACACCTCAAGAGATTATTAAACATGCACAAAAATAAAGATTTGGGTTAAAAACAATGTTCCCTTACGTGAAGAATACCTAAAACACAATAGCGTAGTTTTTTAATTTTTTTTTCCTTCAATCAGTGATTCTTGAAACTAAATCAAACAATTTTGGGGTTTCTTTTGTTTCCAAAGATTTTCTCTCTTGAAATTAACTTTTTCTTTCATGAAAACCTAAAAACCCTTTTCTTTTGAGTAACAGACCAATGTAATCGATTATAATTTGTAATCACTTAATTACCTGGTAGTTCAATCAAAACAACCCAGAAATACTCCTTTTCTATGATAATCGATTATCTGAAATTGATAATCGATTATTGCATAGAGCTTGCAATGAGTTACCAAGTTTTCTCGCAGGGTAATCGATTATCTAAATAAGATAATCGATTAACTCCTAATAAAACTTAGATTTTATGAGTTTTCTGCTTATTCCAACTAAGGTAATCTATTATCAACTTATGTAATTAAATACCCTTGAGGTAAATCAACACTTAGCTTAGTAATATTGATACCCGTGCTTTCCAAACAACAAAACTTCATAAAGATCTAGAATCAATCATGAAAATAATAGAAATCAAACACTCAAACAAATAAATCGCATGTTCATGCCTAACTAAACACACAATATAAGTAACACACCTTTTAAAACATGTTTGGTACCGTAAAATGAATTAAGATGACCAAAACCAAAACCTACAAAATATTGAGACTTGAGATAGTTCCATCAAAGTTTCTTCTAACCTTCTTCAACTGTTGACTTTGTTCCCATTCTTCTTCCTTAATCCTCTATTTATAGCCTTCATAGATGATCGTTGTTCAACTTCTACCTTTGAGGGATTTTTAAGTGCAATCCTAGGTAATGATCTTGACATATAATGCACCCTAAAGACTTATCATTCAACTCGTCTTCTTTTCTGGATATTGTGTTTCACACATTAACTTTGGCAACACTTTATTCTGATTAGGGGCTTTGTAGACAAGTGATGTGTTAGAGTTGTCTTCTTGAGGAGGATATTTAACTTTTATCTTTATTTTGACTGTGTTCACTTCGACCTTTTCACAAAATTCAAATTTGGCCTGTATTGCCTTCAATGATGATGATTCACTAAGTAGAAGTCAACTTCTCATAGAAGCTTTACTAACTTCTGCTCCATATGATCATGATAGATGATGAATTTCATATCATGTTTTATCATACTTTGTTTTTCATGAACAAAACAGAGTTTTCTTATCAGCGCTCGATCTTTGATTCTTTTATCAAGTAGGCTTTGTCTTGTTCCCTTTAATTTTTTTCTCTATTAACTTGTGCCTTTACTCAAGAGGCAAAAGTGGTAGGATCTTGAACTCATTCTAAAATTAGTTTATCTTTTGAGATACATCAAATGGTTCTTCATATGATGTAGGTTGACAATGTATTTCTGTGAGGTAGTGTACATTATATGGATACTCAACTTCTTCTTCTAAAGATGTTTTAAGTTATTTCAACTCTTCTTGTACGTTGATATTTTTCTCCTTCTTTTTCATAAGCTATCCTTAGATGATGTTAGAAGAGAAAATACTTATTTACTCTTCAACAATAAAACATTACCTTCTTAATAAGGAGAGTGCCTTGATCTTCTAATATCTAATGTTTTCAGCCAGATGGTTTTTCTATGTTTAACAGAAAACATCACATTTTGAACATTATGATTAACAAATGCTTCTAGTCTTTTAATAGAAGTGCATCTCTTCTGATCTCTGTGTCTTTTGAACTAGCATCAATTGCTTTTGCTTTGTAATTCATCTGATGCTACAATCTTGTAGCTTTTTCTCTAGTAATGACAACTTCTGTTCATTTCTATATCAGTCTTGACCTTCTTATGTGATGATCTTATTATTGTGATGTCTTCTTATGTTTTGTTGTCTGACTGCTCTTCCAATAGCATATTCTGGTCTCCATATGTTTTTATTGCTTTGACCAAATCACCTTTTCATGATCTTATGCTTCATTCAAGACTTTTGGACGATCTTCTTGTCTCTTTTTAGTCATCCATAAGTTATCTTTTATTATATATGCCTATTATTAGCATAACTCGTATGAAGATCTATCAAGTTTAATATACATGTTATTATAAAAACCACTTAGGATGATATTCTATTCAATTGGCTGTACGAATTTCTAAACTTAAAAATATAATTATTAATTTATTAGTTGTAGCATACTGACATATGTGTTATCAACCTTAAAACTCTCTCGGTATCACCTGAACCTGATTTGTGAACTTGTAAATTTAATATATTAAAAGATAAAATTAAGATTAAGATAAAATTATTCAGTTCAAAGTTATGGACACATTAGTTTCATAATACACTATTCATAATGCTTCTAAATGCAATATCATAGGTTTAAATAAGCTAATATTATACTTTTCCTAAAATCTACCATTATTAAAAGAACTATTAAGAACTTGTTAGCATTTGAATAAACAAATACACATTCCTATTTTTTTTTGGAGAAATAAAAATTTACCAAACATGCATTAAGAAGATCTCACTTTCGACTTTATCTACACTTGCCAAAAGAATTCGAAATTTAGCCGTTAAGAAAAATAATAATAGTGTCAAAATTAATATAACCTAGTGACTTAATATATGGTGTGGGTTTGGTTTTAAAAACTTAAAAGCTTGATGTTTTAAGTTAATTTTAAATTAGACCAAAATTTGAGTACAGTCCATCTAAGTAAGTTGCACAACTAAATTCTATTCACTTTTGAATTTTTTTTATAATTTTTATCCCTATTTATTTTTATTAAATTTTTTATATTAATTTAGATACTTTTGTTAAAAAAACAATATAAAAAGTTATTTAAGTATAGAAGATATTTTGCTATATTTTTATTAAATGTTCTATATTATATGTTAATATTAAATATAATAATATTAATGTCATATATATTGATACATATTGTACTAAAATATGAAAATTAATTATTATATTGATAATATGGCTATAATTCCTTTAGACTCCATAAATCAAACAGTGTGTTAAATTAAATTAATAAAAAGAATTAAATATATTTTTAATTATATAAATTTAAGTTATTTTTTATTTGGTTCATAAAAGATATTCTTTTTAATATCTCAAACTACTGAAATAATACTTTTAGTGCTGCAGAGTAATTTGGAAAGGTAAAAAGGGTTTAATAATTCAAAATGAAGTTCAGGACTAAAATTATCATATCTCAAATTTGATGGATTAAACATATTGGAATCTCAACAAAATTCTATTACCGATAAAAATTAACAAAATTTTATTTCGTTTGGGCCCCTTGCAGAATGGTTTCCACTGGCCCAACAAAACGATTCGGTGGATCTAGAAAAAGCTCCCTGCGACGTCGTCGTTTTGGTTCTCCTTTATAATCATAAAATCCCTAACCTTTCAGTTTGGGGTTTTATCATTGACACTTCTCTTCGTTCTGCCGCCGCAACGCTGCAACCTAGCAACCTCCAAATCCAATGGTCAAAGCTTCGTCCTTTCCTTTCTTCTTATGTCGAAATCATATTCACTCTTTAACAAACACCAAAAATCTTGACAATTTTTAAACTTTTTGGTTTTGTTGTGAATTGGAATGTACTTAATTTCAGGCTTCAGAGAAGAAACTGTCGAACCCAATGAGGGAGATAAAGGTGCAGAAGCTCGTCCTGAATATCTCTGTTGGAGAGAGTGGAGATCGTCTCACAAGAGCGGCAAAGGTTTACTTCACTCCGTTTTGCTTCCACTTTTTTTTTTTTCTTTTTTTTTCATTTTTAATTTTTTTGGTCTTGCAGGTGTTGGAACAACTCAGCGGCCAAACCCCAGTGTTTTCCAAAGGTTAGTACTCAGCATGTTTTTAAGTGGGTGATTCTGTAATGTTAGTAATGGTTATAGATCTTCGATCTGTGCTCTTTGGAAGCTTTTGTTTTTGAATTAATTAATCATTTTTTAAATATAGTTTGCTACTTTAATGTATTAGAGGGTTTGTCCTGCAAGGTTCGTTTTTTTAGTTATAATCTTAAAAGGCTGATAGTAGGGTATAATGGTGGTTTCGGATTTGTAATTTTTGCTAATTGTAGTAGTTAAGTGTGAACACAGATTTTCTTCGGAAACCTGATTCAGAGGTTAATGGGAGAACAGAAAATGAGGATTCTTTATAGCTTGAGTTAATGACTTTCTTTTATTTGATTAAATTCAAACCTTATTTTCAAGTTGAAAAGTTGGAAAAATAGTCTATTGCTCAGTTTGAAGTATTTTAACTAGTATTTGCTTTGTTAGTGTATAATAATAATGGTGACTGTACAACTGTGGGTGTTTCACGCTGTTGGTTGGTAAGCAATGCTTTTCTCCTCTTGGTTTTGACAGCAAGGTACACTGTTCGATCCTTTGGGATTAGAAGAAATGAGAAGATTGCATGCTATGTCACTGTTAGAGGTGACAAGGCAATGCAACTTTTGGAGAGTGGCTTAAAGGTGAAGGAATATGAACTTCTCAGAAGGAACTTCAGTGATACTGGCTGCTTCGGCTTTGGTATTCAGGAGCATATTGATCTGGGAATCAAGTAAGTTAAAGAACTTTTGTATTTTTGTGCTGTTCTTACTATTTCTTTCCGAGATCAACAGTTTAAAACTGAAGAGGAGTTACTGATTTGATATGGGTTGTGGTATGCACAATGCATACTCAATTTTTTATATGTCAACACATCTCTTCCCTTTAATGCTTCATTCTCTTATTGGCTTGAATCAAATGCTAACTGGTTTACAAATATGGGAGTTTCAGAATTTTCTTTTTCTTGTTTTGGTGCTTACATTAAAGCTGTTTTCTTTGCCGTTAATTAGTGTTAGGCATGTTAATTTTTTTTAGGCATGACATATGTCTAAATAATAGTGATGATGTTGTAGCTAAATGACATTGCCAATTCAGTCACTTTTAGATTTATTCCTTGCATTTGTCAACTGACTTTTGGTTCATTTCCTTAACTATGTTTCAGGTATGATCCTTCTACCGGTATTTACGGGATGGACTTTTTTGTTGTCCTGGAGCGTCCTGGCTATCGTGTTGGACGTCGCCGAAGATGCAAGTCTCGTGTTGGAATTCAGCACCGTGTCACAAAGGAGGATGCCATGAAGTGGTTCCAGGTTAAATATGAGGGAGTGATCCTTAACAAGTCTCAGGCAATTGTTAGTTAGATTGAGTTCATTTTAGGAGTGTGTTATCTGTTTTGTCAACTATGATTCCATCTTTTTGGGATAGTATCTTAATTTTGATCCAGGTTTTGAATCAATGTTTGTCATTTCAGTTTGATGGTGCGTATGGATTAACTATAGCCCTGTTAAACATCACTTTTATAGCGATGATCATCTTTATGCAATCAGCTTGGCAACAATTTATTTAGTTCTTTTGCGCAACCAAATGAGAAAACCTGTGCAAAACAATTTTATTTGAGAGCCCGAATTAACAAAATATACCTCAATACAATTAGCATTCCCCTAAATGATTTAAAGCGCTTTTGATTGAACTTATTTTGGAAAATAATTGCTAGTTTAATCATTATGGGAGACATCTTTTATAAAAGGTTGATAGCACATTCTGTTTTTTAACTCTGGTAATTTTGGAAATTTTAGTCCCTAATTTCTAGTTTAAGGCATTGGAATCTTGTTAATGCTCATTGTAATCTTCATTTGTAATCTTGGAAAATTTAGTCTCTAATTTCCAATTTCCGTCAATTATTGGACTGTTGTAAATACTTATTTTTACTTCAGCTCAACTAATTCAAACGTGAAACACATACTTTTGCACAAATAGTTACTAGTTCTTTTTCATGATTTCACCGTTATTAGAAGGGGAAAAAAATTCATGAAAGCACCTTTAATCAATGGTAGTGTACCTGTGCTGTGTGTCTCGTTCCACACATTAAAAGTTCTAAGTCACTAATGATACAACTAGCATGTTTTACTATCAACGCTAAGAACGCTCAAATGTTATTCAACTAGCAGGTTTCAATTTATTTTATTTTCTAACATAGGCGAAATTTTGATGTCACCTTCGATTTGAGAAAATATTTTTTATTTTTATATTTTAAAAATTGTTTTTATTTTTAAATTTATAACATTAAGAAAATGTTTGTTTTTAGTTGATATTTTTTATTTTTAAAAAATAATATTATTAAATTTGATTAATTTTAACAAAAATATTATAAATTATTTATATATAGTTTAAAATACATTTATATATTATGTTATATAATATAATTATAGTGTTATTTAATTTTTACATATTATTAATTTTTAAAAATATTGAAAATAATGTTTTCTTATTTTTAGTATTTTTTAACATATTTTTAACTAAAATGTTTTTTAAATTGTAATTGAACATGTTTTTAGTATTCTTTTCTAGAAAATAAAAATAAAAAAGTCTAAAATAAATGCTACTAATAGTCGTTAACCTAATCAATTTTGACTTGTCATTACTCATTACCACAAAAAGTATCTTGGACAGAACAGGATATACTCTGTTTATCAAATAATTGTAATAAGGTTTAATTAATTTTTTATCTCAGTAATTTTTTTTTTTGCAATGTGATAATGATGTGATTAGCAGCGCTGTGTGTAATTATTGTCTATTTTTTTTTTAAAGAAAAAGGTTTTGAAGTTCTACATTCTATGACGTCATAATTTCATTTGAATTTAAATAATAAATGAGTTATTAATTTAAAAAAAAAAAATATTAAAAGGAATTGCTTAATGTTAGGAAACAAATTTCATGACCAACACACATGTAATGTATTACACGAAATCTTACTTTTTATTTTTAACTTTAATTAATATGAATTCTTTTTAAAAAAACACACCATTGATTGTTGTTTGTGTTATTCGTGCATACGTGGTGCAAGACTAAGTGGTGGTGGTGAAGGCCAAATCATAGTGATGCATGGCCAGAGTTTAGCAACAAACATGGTGGGAGCACCAGAGTTTAGCTAGGACATACTAAAATTTTAGCCACAACCTATCATGATGAATTCAATAAGTGTCATACTTTAATGATTTTTTGTTAATGGAAGATAAATTTTTAAAAAAATAAAATTTGAAATAAATTAAAAAAAAAGAAACCAAAATAAAAATGCAAAAATATTGAGAAAAAAAAAGTTAATAATTCTGTAATAATAATAATAACAATATAAACAACTGTCTAAATGGCTAAATTGAATGTAATAATTTGCCGGGGCAGGGCAACCATGCATAGATATTCAGGTAAATAATTCCATAACATAAAGCCTACAATCTCTATATAAACCACAGACTCATTCTCTTCAATGGACGCCAATTTACATTTCTCTATAACACAAATAAGGCTTCTCTTTACAAAACTCAAACCGTTGCTGATTTGAAATAACTTTCAGCAGCCAAAAACAACACATGTTAGCTCTATTCTTCTCATTGAAGTTGGAATTTCCCAAGTGATGTCCCGCAAGCTGCATCAGACATCCATGCGAGAAAGACAAGAAAAATGCATGGCAAATATTGTAGAATGCATGAGGACGTTTTAGAAAAGGAAAAACGTTTCCTCATATTCAAGGACAATGCCGAGTTCATTTCTTTTACGTTATTGTTGTTAACATGGTTAGTGGTAAGAATTGAATTTATAACCTTTTCTCAGTTCTTTCTTAACTGATTGAGTCAGTTTATATCTCTTCCTTGCGGAATTCATTTAATCCTTAATTCAATGGTGTTGCCAATAAACTTTACAAGCTTGGTGTTAATCACCTTGCTGACCTCACAGTTGAGGAATTTAAGACTTCACATAATGGATTGAGGAAGCCACATATGAGTTTAGCACAACACTGTTTAAGTATTTTCATACATAGAAGGTGCTGTTACTCCAATCAAAGACAGGTCAATATGGTAAGATAAAGAAATCTTATAAAAACTTTATTATCCACCTTCATCATTACTTCTTTAGTTTCATTGTGTTACTTTTGAAATATTATATCTAAAATTATTTTTTACTTTATCATATCTAGAAATATTAATTATTTTTTCTGACAATACCTTTACTCGTTTATGTTTCAACTATAAATACATTCATGAGTCCTTCCACTACTGCAGCGCATTTATGCAACAAGAGTATTTTGGTTGATAACGTTATTTAACAACAAGAATTTATATAATCAAATATTTTTTTGACATGTGTACATTATGTTAAACGACAGATAAAAGTATTATTATTTAGTTATTATAAGTAGTCCCTCGGGGACTAAAAATATATGGCTTTTATAAATTCTAAGGAATAAAGAGACAAAGGCTAATGTGAAAACAATCTTTCATGATTACAAATATATCTAAGCTTTATTGTTACTGTTTCACTGAATCTCAAATTGATTGTATTGAAAGGACTTGGATTAAGTTAATGTTTGAAAACTAGGGAGTGCTAGGTATTTTCTGCTGTGGCTGCAACTGAGGGTATCCACCAAATAACTACAGGCAAACTGGTTTCCAGAGCAAGAGTTAGTGGATTGTGACACAAAATGAGTAGACCAAGGGTGTGAAGGTGGTTGGTTATATGGAAGATGGGTGTGAATTCATTATAAAAAATGGTGGAATCACCAGTGAGGCTAACTAATTACCCTTACAAGGCAGTTGATGGAACTTGCAACAAAGCAGCCACCCCAGTGGCTCAAATTAAAGTATATCAGAAAGTTCCTCCCAAAAGTGAGAAGGCACTCCACAAAGCTGTGGCTAACCAACCAGTGTCAGTTTCTATTGATGCAAATGATGCAGGTTTCATGTTTTACTTCAGTGGAGTTTACACTGGTGAATGTGGAACTGAGCTAGATCATGGTATTACTGCAGTTGGTTATGGCACAGCTAATGGAACAGACTATTGGTTGGTGAAGAACTCATGGGGCACACAATGGAGTGAGAAGGGGTATGTCAGGATGCAGAGAGGTATCGCTGCCAAGCATGGTTTATGTGGAATTGCCATGGATTCATCTTACCCAAAAATTAAATTCCGTTTCATGCTTGTTTTTTAGTTTGAACTCATGGATATCTCTGAATGTGAACTTACATGGTGCATGACCCTCTCCATAAATATATTTATCAAGGTAAATAAATTAAATTTCTCTTATAAAATCAATTTATGCCCTTATCTTTTAAAGAAGCTCTTCTCATTTAACTTTTCTTAAAATTAAGATATATAAATTTGATCTAAGTTATGAACAAAACTCAACATGAAGTTGGACGCATGGTAACTTAATTTCATTATTTGGTACAAAATTCAACGTTTACATAGACATCATATATAAGATCAATAACAAGCATGTTATTGGAATTGCGTAGTTGTAATACCAGATAGAAAAGAAAACGATGGTTAGAGATACGACATGCATAATTATTTTTCTTTTTAATTTGATAAGCTAAGCAAAACTACATGCAGAAATTAAAGTAAACTTTTCAGATTTATTTGGATCCATATATAGCAGCCCTCAAGCGATTGGATAAGAGGCATTAGTAGCAATTCCACATAAACCTTCTTTGGCTCGTATATGTCTTTTCATCCTTATATACCCTTTCTCACCCCATTCAGTGCCCCATGAATTCTTTACTAACCAATATTTAGTGCCACCACGAGTTTTGCCATAACCAACTACAGTAACAGCATGGTTTGGATCAGTTCCGCACTTCACTGATAAAATCCCACTTGAGTAAAACGTGAAAGCAGGTCCTCCAGCATCAATATAAACTGACACTGGTTGATGTGCCACCGCTTTCAGTAGTGCCTTTTCATTATTAGCAGGAACTTTCTCAAACCCTTTAATCTGAGCTGAACCATGAGCTTCCTTCTTAAACTTACAAGTCTTAGTAGCTTCTTTGTAGGGGTAGTGCGCTTCACTTGAAATTCCTCCTTTCTTTGCAATAAATTTAAAGGCATCTTCCATATAACCACCATTGCATCCTTCACTTTCGCCTTTAACACAATCTACCAGTTCTTGCTCAGAGAGAGACACTAATTCACTTGTGGACATTTGGTGAATACCCTCAACCGCAGCCACTGCTGAAAATGCCCAGCAACTACCTTTTTTCACAAACAAAACAAAATTTACGTTACAACAGATATGTGAAGGGGTTGATCTCGAGCATGGAAACAAGAATGAATAACAAAGTTATTGGTCAAAATAGTGATGCTATAAAATGATAAGCAAATGTAATTTTAGCAGTAATGTTTTTCAGAGTCTTCCCAACTGTATTTTGATTGTAACTGTACTGCAATTTCTCGCAACTTATAACAATTGCAACAAAATTTCATCAGTTTTGATCGTCAAATATTTAAAATTAAGAGAAATTATTAGTCTCTCATCGAAGTCTGTTAATATTTAAAGAAATAATTGCAACATTGGTGGTAAATCAGTGATGGGTCACATATGTCATCCGAAAGTGTGTCAGTTTGTGTAATTTTTTTCACTAAACTGTTACTTATTAAATTGTCTAACATTATAAAATATTATGAATAAATGAGAGATTAGAAGTTCAATTTAGCAAAAATGTTAACAGAAATAATGTGAGAGACTAGTTTAATTTATTTTTAAAATTTTGAGAATTAAATTCAATGAAAGAATTCTGAAATACTAAAATCAAATTACATGTATTTGTAAAGATTAAAACTATTATAATATTCATACCACATCCGCCTTGGTTCTTGATTGGAGTGACAGCACCTCTTTTCCTCCAGTCAATTCTAGAAGGAATGTCAGTAACACTGTCATACTTAAAAGATGTTTCAGTTGCTGTCCACACTCTACGTGCCTTCTTGTTACCGTTAGTTCTTAAAGCCTTAAATTCTTCATTATGTAAGTCAGCAAATTGGTTAATGCTGAGGTTGAAAGGTTTGTCCCCAGCAGCATTGAATGACTCAATGAACTCCACGTTGTTCTTGAATATTTGGCAACGTTTTTCCTTCTCAGCATCATCTTTATAAACCTTACCATACTGTGCCATCCACTTCTCATGTTTCTCTGACGAGCATGCCTCAGGCAACCTGCGAGACATTACATGGGAAGTCCACGCAGTTAGAACAAGGAACAGAACTAGAAGCCAGTGGTTTTGGCTAAACGAAATATTCATTTTGTAATATGAGCTATTGGTTTTAGAGTAGCTTTGTTTAAGTGTTTGTTACATAGACAAAGAAAATTGGTTTAGTTAATTTGCAGCAAAATCAGTGGCAATTACAACTAATTTATAGTGGTGAGAGGCTCTTAAACATGTTTTCCATAGTGCATGAAACAGTAGTGAGCACAACTTGAGTTTGACTTTATACTCAGAATGTTGCCCACTGAAAAACGTGTGTCATGTTAATTTGTTGGAACCTTGGAGTCACTAATTCTTCATGTTATTGCTTTCCACGAAAGATTATTTTTTAGTCCAATAGAATTAGAATTAGACGATCGACCACACGTGCTAATCCCTGTAGTCAGAAATAAGAATGTGTTGCAATGTATCTAACAAACAAATTAAGATGGAATGATGACACGTAGTAATACAAATACCCTTTCATAATGGTTCCGGTCCCCTGGGTGGGATAATTTAATTACTTAGTGTACATCCAACAAATGTGATTAAGTATGCAAACACCCTTCGCAACAGTTTCATGATATTATTGAATATTTGGTAGTATGATTAGCTATGTATATAACATTTTTTTGTAACACGGAATAAAATGTTACTAAAAGCCTACGTACAAAATATTGCAAATTATAAATAAATTTATTGATAAATTTCTGTGACATTTATCAAATATTGTGTATAATTTGTGTCATTAAAGTATAAAATGTTACTAATAAATTTTAGTTACATTGATTCTGGTAGTAAGGATAGTGCATATTGTGATCATTGTAATTAAAATAATTACAATATCATTCGAGCACAAATTAATATATATGCTATGTTTTTTGAGTTTTAAAACTATAACTTGTGATTAATTGAATGATATTCTTTTTAAAATATTATTTAATATTAAAAAAGTTTTACGTACGCTATAAGACGATTAACATGATCTTTATTCAATGCATAGATATATAAGATCAAATTATTATTGCACCTGTGAAGGTAACAAGGTAATTGTTTGAGTATTCTTCATGCTATAATCACTTGAAATTCATAGTGTTTAAGATCTAAGCCTAGATGGTCAAAAGGTGTGATGCCTAAGAAACACTTTGACAATGAAAAAAGAGACCTAGAGTAATAAATTAATGAACTTAATAAATGATAATCAACAATGTTTTTAATTTGAGATTTATATGCTTATTTACACTTGTCGTAATGAGTTTTGGACTCATGGAATTTTTTTAATTACGTGATTATTAGTTAGTTAATAATGCCTTAGACAGTAGGTGTATTATAGTACTGCAGCTAAGTTTTGAGTACTGTTTTATGCTAGTGGAAAGCCATTTCACATTAGCATTAATAATGAGTTTTTGGAAGGGAACCCTCGTTAAGGTATGTGGAGGACCAACATTATTTTTATTTGATGAAAACAATAGTTGCAAAAAAAAGTTGCTAGCTAATGCATATTATTTATATTTAATGGCCTCCATATATGGGTGGGTTGTTCAAGTCTTCCTTTGAATATAGACTCTAATATATATATTATACCTCTATTTTTCTCGATCATTAGTCCTCCTTGTGGCTTATCGGCTTACATAAAATAAAAGAAGAAATAAAACACTATAGCAGATAGAACACTGTATATGCAATGTCACATTTATCTTCAATTAATGCGTCAAATAAAAATGGTAGAGCAATAATACATTAAGTCATTAACTATTACTCTTACCTTTTTAAAATAAGTATTTAGAAAACAATTGTCCTAAAATAAAATCATATTTAGTTTTTATATAGTATTAATATTTTTTATAATTTTACTTTAATTTTTAATATAATATAATATTAAGATTAATTGTGTAAAACAATATAATACTTATTTTATGAGAGGAAATACTTTGGATTTCCACTCCACGTGCGCGATGATGGACCTAAGTCAAATTAGTATTTTTTTTTTTTTCTTATATGGAAGATGCGTTTCCAATCCTATTGTATTGGATAAAGATAGCTTCATGTACCCTTTTTGGACCATCTAAAATGTGTTGGTGTACTGTACTTGGGATATCTTAGCCAAAAATGTTGTTCTTCATAAAACAAAATTGGGGCTTATGAAAATTTCGCTGGCGTCAGCCCTAATGACGTCCTAAGCCTGTTGCATGTATAATTGTATATTATAATGTCAAGTTAGCTCATACTTATGTATATAATTGTTAAGCGATGATTTCATCATCACTCTTCTCGTAGTTATTTTTCTTTTGAATCTTTTATACTTTAAAATTTAGTCCATTTTCTTTTCATATTTTAACTGTACATCTTCCTATATTTCTTTCCTATCAATAAATAATACCTTAAGTTGTATGGATGGATTTCTCGCTAACATGTTAGATAAATGGCAAGAAATCTAAAAGGATATGAATTGGAATTTTAAAGGTGGCCGGAAAAGATGTATTTCTAACGCCTATCACAATTGATTTAAATATATTTGTGATTTGGAGAGTATTAAGTTTTTTTGGTGAAGCTTTGGAGAGTATTAAGTATTAACAATTATATTCAAAATAATGATTCCCAACCGAATATGATGGCACAGTCTAAAAACTTCTAAGAGTATGTTTGAATAGCGGTTAGAGTTAATTTTTTAGCTCTAAAATTTGACTTTTCAATAAAAAAGTAAAGACAAATGTTATTGTTTTAGTTTGAAAGTATTGGTTCTATTCTAATCATAAGTTGCAGGAAAAATAGTGTTCAAGATTATAAAAAAAAAAAGAAGCTAATGGTTTGATATGTTATTGATGATTTACATCTATAGTCTCTAACAAAACCTGTTGAGTTTCTTCGTTAAAATTGTAAAATCTTCTAAAAAATAAAAAAAAGACAATCTTTGTCTTAAACGTACTTAAGTTTTTCTGTAACCAAACAATAATAGAACTCCTTTACAATTATTATTATCTGAGAAGTCATAATTGCTGAAAACTTGTGTAGCAATACACAAAATTTGCAATTATTTACATTTCTTATCTTTAAGAAGTTTGAAGTTTGTTTTTGTTTTTTTTTAATTTCATCTTAGGTTGTAAATTAGGTGAAAATTTAAAATGAGAGAAATTATGTTATACAGAAACAAGTTTAATAATAGGGATATGAAATGTTTAGATCTTGTTTCTGTTTTCCTTAGTAGTTAACAGGGGGTTATCTCTTCTAGGTTATGTTCTTCTATGGGGTGTCCATTGAAAGTCTTATGGGGTTCCTTGTAACCTATTCTTACTATGTTACTCTTGTAATCTTTAACCCATGGAGCCTTTTTACAATAATTTCATGTGATATATGAGAATCTTTCTATTGTTGAATAAAATTTGGCTTTTATAAAAAGAAAACAGAAACAAGTTTAATAATAAAAAGAAAAATAGAAACAAGGAGTGTCAATACTTTGAATAGAAACACTTTGAAAAAGCTAGAAGCCTCTCACATACCTTTTTCAAACGATTATCAAGCTCGCTTGAGTTAACCTTGCACATAGACAAGCTCCAAATTAAGCCCCTCTATGCTTGTTGAAATAGGGCATTAAACTGTTGAAGTGAGAGCAACAAATTCTACTTTTAGTTTTACACATTATACGACTCTAAACTGATTGAGAGAGGTTAAGAGGCTATGTTGGATGTTTCGAGAATTGTGCATCTTATCTAAGTTAAGGCATTTCTCGATGGCTTCCATAAAGTGTTGCTAAAGTTTGATGTAAACATAGTTATTCCAGTGTAATGTAGTATTTTTTCCTTACAATTTAATAATTTTTATTGTTCCTTTTTGTTTTAATGATTATCTCTTTAGGATTGACAACTCTACTACATGATTAATCTTAATATGATTGTGAATTAGAAGATGCTTTTGAATTAAGAACTCTCAGAAACAAACTGATAGATTGTATGTCTAATCACATTAATTTAAGTTATGATTGATCAATCCAAAAACAAGCATTAAGTATAAAGAAAAACGCAATAAATAAATAAAACTTAGATAAAAGAGAAATGAATTAAAGAGTTTCAATTAGTTATCTGACAAGAGATTTAGTTCCTTAATTTCATGAAGATTGATTGCAACTTGAATAAGATCATAACAAATGAAAGAAAGGAAGAAATGACCTTTGAAGACAAAAAAGTGTTCTTGCTATGATGTTTTTTCTCCAGTGGTTTTCCTCCTCATATGCTTTGTTGGACAAGTGACCTCAGTTTACTTAAGAAGGAGGTGAATTAAGTATATCAAAATTTAAACTTAGTTTTCTTTTTCTTTGATTTTATATTAGAATATTTAAAAATGAAAGTGAAGTATTTGAAAATGCAAACACAATAAATAGATAAGAGTATAGGAAAGAGAAATATACAAGCTCTTTTTATACTGGTTCGGTCAATCCTTTGTAACCCCACTTGAGCTTTTACTAACTTTGTAAATCACTTTACAAATGAACGAATCCTCAATCACCTTAGGAGCCCTCTCCTTGTGTTTGAGATTCCTTTCTCACTTCAAGAACTCTCTTGAATACAATCAATGAGTAATCAGAAGAAGAATAAGAAGCTCTCTTAAAGAGTAAATGATACAATTTGAGGATCCTATAAGAACTCTTTCCGAATTCGCAAGTGTTTGGGCAAGAGTTTGTTTTCTGTAAAAGATAGGAAAAATTCATTATTTGAAACAGAAGAAAAGTCACTTATTTAGAGTGTCAAAATCAAAGGGATGTGTTCTTTCATGAAAGGTTGTGACTTTTCAAACTTTTTGTAACAGCCATTGGTAATCGATTACATCTAATGGTAATCGATTACACAATTCAAAAAATCGTGTCTTTTCACGAAAGGTTGTGACTTTTCGAAATTTTGTGATAACAGCTTTCTGGTGGTAATCAATTACATAAAGATGGTAATCGATTACATGATTTAAAAATTGTGCCGTTGTCACTTTTGAATTCAGAATTTGAATAAACAAGCTCTCTGGTAATCGATTACCAGTTCAAAATTTTGAACTGATAAAAACATATCTTGCCAAATTAAATTGATGCAAATTCGTAGATATTCTTTTATACAATAAAGGAGTTAATTTATTTTTTTAGCTTAACATTAAACTTGAATCTCTTGAATCTATGTCAATGTAGTTTTGTTCTTTTTGCTTTCTTGTTTTTGTATCTACATTCTTTGTCACTTTTGGCATAATCAAAACCTGTAACATCTCAGCATTTACATGCTCTTATTTGTATCCAAGCTTCCTCCTTAAAATTTTAAACATGCTCCCTCCTTCAAATTTTCAACATGTTTTTATATTAGTTATCCTTGGATTGACCATTTTGGCTTGTTGATAAATGCATTCTTGGTAAGCAAAGTGAAAATTTATGAACCTTTTCTGTATGAACTTTTTCTGGCAACCTTGTGGAGGGACCATAAGCTTGACAAGCAAGCTACTTAGTCGAGATAATCTCACCAAAGGATGAGAATATTGCTTAATGATATATACACCCAATTTTCTTCCTTTGAATTCTCTTGTTGTTTTGCTAAGTGAGAATTTGCTCGCTAATAAGAGAATTTTCTCCTCCGTCTACAACTAAAAATTGTGAAATTTTGATCTCTTAAGCTTTATGCACTCATACAAAAAAAAATAATATAAACTTTATAAATATACCAATTAGCATAAAAAGTATTTTGTTGCAATAAAATTTGAGTAGTTGAATATTTATACAAAATTGGACAATCTAATGAAAAATATGATAGAAAAAAGAGATAATTGTGAGATTTTTCTATCAATAATTTGACTCAAATCTCACAATTATTTAGACATTCATAAACAATTGTACTAAAAGATTGAGAAACTACCTATTTAAAGTCTTAATTTGATGGTTAATTTTTGTAACAACAATAGCTATATTTATACATGGATGAAATAGGATTTAATGATTTTGTTTTGGCTAATTGCAGGATATAATACATTCAGTACGTGATCTACTTGTACGAATTGTTCCATCTGACATACCTATAGTTAAAAAAAATAATTACAGAATATAGCGGGTGAAATATATGTTTAAAGAGATAAATAAAAAATATTGAAAATCTATAATTGCATGTAACAATATCATAAAATTTAATTGTATATAGGATAACATAATTAACATTGACTACGTATATAGAATATTTCATCAAATATTTCTATTGGGTTAAATGAGACATTGTAACATATTTCGCCTGATGGTTTCATATGTGCCTGATTATTGTTGACATTAAGACACTATATATACACAGATTGCTGTTGACGTTAAGATCCAAAGACTAGGCCGGTAGCATGCTTATTATATTCTTGTATTTCTAATCAACAATAAGAGAATCTACAGAAAAAAATAAGATTTTTTTTTTTATCTTTGTTCACTTGTTTTAACCCGGTAATGTTACATTATCCTGAAAATTTATTTTATTTTTTACTTTAATAGAATATTATATTTTGAGATTTTAGAAATTTTTTGTGAATTCTTTACGTTACTTAAAATGCTTTTAATTGAAAAAAATAATAAAAAATTATTATTTTTTTAAATAATAGGCTGATTTTGCAACTATCAATTCTTTTTCTACGATTGATTTTGTCAAAACTAACTTTAGTATCAATTTTCAAGAATCCTCACTTCGCTAACAATTTCTTTCTTGTGAATTTAACATCGAAAAGTGAGACGCTTTGACAAAGGTTCAGGTGAGAATTATAGGATGAAAAGACAAAATGCTGCATCTCAAAATTCAAAAATGCAAAGGTAATTCTACTATTGGTGTTTCTTTTTAGTTCATTTGGATGATTCCAAGAACCCCCTTCAGAGATACAATAATGGTGTTATAATGAACAAATCATTATATGCTAGGCTGTATATAGGTATAATATATAATATATAGTACAATATATGTGGCATATAAAATAACAACGAACAAATGAACAATTTGCGTAAATATTCAGATTAATAATTCCATAACATAAATCTATGAATTCTATATAAACCACCACAGTCACTCCCTTGAAAGCATACCAATTCAGATTTCTCCCTATGACACAATATCACTAAAGCCTTCTCTTTCAAAACTCAAACTATTGCTGATAAGAAATGGCTTTCATCAACCAAAAGCAGTACATGTTAGCCCTATTCCTGCTTCTCAGAGTTGGAATTTCCCAAGTGATATCTCGCAAGCTGCATGAGACATCCATGCAAGAAAGACATGAACAATGGATGGCAGAGTATGGTAGAGTTTATGAGGATGCTTTAGAAAAGGAAAAACGCTTCCTGATATTCAAGGACAATGTGGAGTTCATAGAATCATTCAATGCCATTGGCAACAAACTTTACAAGCTTGGCGTTAATCACCTTGCTGACCTCACACTTGAGGAATTCAAGGCTTCCCGTTTTGGATTGAAGAGGCCCCGCGAGTTTAGAGTAACACCATTTAAGTATGAAAACACCACAGATATTCCTGCAGCCATAGACTGGAGGATAAAAGGAACTGTTACTCCCATCAAAGATCAAGGTCAATGTGGTAAGACAAAGATCATATAAGTACTTCATTGCGCTCCACCATTTAAGCTTTAATATTACTACTGTTCCTTAATATAAGACATTTTTAACTAAATTAGACGTCCCAATTGAAAAGAATGTTTTTATTTTTTTCATTAACTTTTTTAGATATCATGAGAAATTAAAGTGTAAAAATATTATGCACCCTTATTAATAATGAGCATCATATTGACATTTTTAAAAAAATATATAAGGTAATTTAGTTGATTAAAAAAAAACAATGAAAAAAAAAATTGTACGTATGATGTTCATCACTAGTACCAATTAATAGTTATTAATTTCACCTATTAAAAAAAATATAGACATTAACAAAATAGGAAGAAATATTTTATAAAAGTTAATAAAATGCTTTTTTTAAACAACCATTAATATTTTTTAGATGATGTGTTATATTAATGATTAGTGGAAGAAATATTGAACGTTGATACTAATTAATTTTGTTGGAAAATCAAACTAGGGAGTTGTTGGGCATTTTCAAGTGTGGCAGCAACGGAGGGTATACACCAAATAAGTAGTGGCAAACTAGTGTCCCTCTCAGAGCAAGAGTTAGTGGATTGCGACAGAAAAGGTAATGACGAAGGGTGCAATGGGGGTTACATGGAAGGTGGGTTTGAGTTCATTATAAAAAATGGTGGAATCAGCAGTGAGGCTAACTACACCTACAAGGCAGTTGATGGGACTTGTGACAAAACAAAAGCAGCCTACCCTGTGGTTCAAATTAAAGGGTATGAGAAAGTTCCTCCCAATAGTGAGGAGGCACTAAAGAAAGCTGTGGCCAACCAACCTGTGTCAGTCTCCATTGATGCAAATAATAGAGCTTTCATGTTATATGCTAGTGGGATTTACACAGGAGAATGTGGAACTGACCTAGACCATGGTGTTACTGCAGTTGGTTATGACACAGTTAATGGAGCTGAGTATTGGATAGTGAAGAATTCATGGGGCACGGAATGGGGTGAGGAAGGATACATAAGGATGCAGCGTGGTGTACCTGCCAAGCACGGTTTATGTGGAATTGCCTTGGATTCATCTTATCCAAATGCTTAATAAGTTGTTCAATCAGTTTGCTAATTGTGTTTCATGCTTGATTTATTGTTTCAAGGTGTATCAGAGTTGCATTAATTTGTTGCTATTGTTCACACAGTAATACTCATTTAACACTTTACTTTAATTTCCATATGTCTCTTTTTTCTCTTCTTATCTCACCATATTATCAATCAGTTATTTTATTCAGTCTTGTTAGTTAGACTGTATAAATATCATTGCTTTTTTTCATACAGAGGGAGTCTTTAATTAAAAATTTAAAAAACGAGATACCTTTGTCAAAACATTTTGAAATGCTGTACTTTTGTCGAAACCGCTAAGATGGCGGGTTGAATGCATGGAGATTGGAAACCGTCAATCAAATTGACAGGTTGGCAGAAAATCTTGGAACCTCCTAATTGAGTTGGCGGTTTGAGAAAGAATCTCGCCAACTGGAATGGTGGGTTGGAAGTCAAAGATTTCTCTCCAACCTACCAACGGACATGACGATTTCCAAACCACTAATTCTCATGGCGTGTTGCATGGTCTTCCATACTATTCATGCACATTACCAACAACCTGGAAAAAGGAGAGGAAAATGAAAAAAGTAGAAAAATGATAAAGAAAAAAAAAATTAGAGAATAAAAGGTTAGTATCAATTAATAATATTAAAAAATAGTAAAATTATATATGGGTAACAAAATTAAATAGTATATAAAATTTTAAATATAAATATATAATTTGAGAAAAAGTAAAGAGGTTGTTAATAAAAAAGGAAAAAAAAGTTATTAATAAAAATGAGGAAAATGGGATGTTTTGTTAAAAAATAGCAAAATGATAAAGAAGGAAAATAAAAATGTTTTTGGCTGATAAAAAGTTTGAATTATTAATTTAAGTGTAAAAAGGATATTTTGTTAAAAAATAGAAAAATGATATAGAAGAAAAATAAAAATTTTATGATTTACAATATTACAAAATGGTGAAATGATATATTTAATATAATAAAATAAAAAGAGATGAATGATAGTTTTTAATAATCTTCATTATTAGTTTTTAATAAAAATTAGGAAAATGAGATATGTGGTTGATAAAAATCTGTCAATTATTAATTTAAGAAGACAGAGGATATTTTTTTAAAAAATAGAAAATGATAAAGAAGAAAATTAAAAGTTTATGGTTTACCAAATAATTACGTAAGTAAATAATATTAATAAATACTGAAATGAAATATGGTTAACAGATGGTAACTGATAAATTAAAAAGTTTGTAAAATAATTATTAGTAATATGGTGTATTTTGTGTTCAGCTAAAAGTTTGGATAGAAGATAATTTGTAAAAAGTAGTTTATTTGTTATTATGAATAAATTTGACTATACGATGATAGTTGATGTATTTAATAAATGGAATGAAAATATAATAAAATTAAGTTGTTAGTTGGAAATGAAAAAAATGTTTATATTCAAATGTGAATTACAAGAAGTTGGGAATTTAGGGGTTCGCATTTGGACAACGATTTCTTCGATGACCAAGTTGTTTACAAATTGAACATGTAAGTATAGCTCGTGGTTGTGACTTTCTCAAATCCATTTCGTTTCTAATTCTGGTTGATTTAGGACGACCCGATCCTCGAAGCAACGCTGGATTTGGCACAATGAATGGTCTGCTTCTTGGAGGCATTGCCTCTGCATTTCCTAATGGATTCCACTATGTGGAATAAGTTTGTATTATGTTTTGCAGAGAGTAGACCTATCAACAAATTGATAGTGATTGATATTGACGTGAGCGTCATGCTGCTATGACGTGAGAGCAAGGGTAATGGTATGCTTGGAAAGCTCCGCACTCACAATAATGTTTATCAAGCAACACAGCCCATGTTTAACCTCCTCTTTGTGTGGCATGACAGAATATTTCAGTGACTTCGAACTTTTTGTTCCTTGTGTCATACCTTTTGACTGTGTGCATTGATGCAGCGGCTTCATTTTCTTCCATGGCATCCATTAATTTTTTGTAATAACGTCTGCCTTGTGTAAATTGTGTAGTCGCTTCCGCAGGTCTTTTAACAAAGTATTCAACTAACCTATTGTGAGTAGATTTTATAAGAACAGTTACAAGCATATTTTGTGAGCCTCGAAACACTTTGTTAATGGCTTCAGACAGGTTAGTGGTCATGTGACCAAATCTTTGGCCTCCTGCATGTGCCATGCTCCACTTGCTAACTTCAATACGATCAATCCATTCCCTTATTTGTGGGCTACTAAAAGTTGTCAATTTCTTGTCAAACTTACCTGCACATGTTTCGTAGCCTGATAACAAAGTAGTGGTTTAGGGTTTAAAATTGAGTTAAAAAATTAATCAATATGTTGAAAAAAAAAAAGCAATGTGAGTTAATGACATATTTGAATTTACCCATTGTGATAAAATCTTGTTTCAGCTTAGTGTTGTTGAACTTGTGATTGAAGTTGCTTGCTATGTGACAGATGCAGAAGACATGATGAGCATGCGGTAGTCTCCACATACGTGAAGCCTGCACTGCACCTAAGATGCTTTTATGTCGATCTGAGATGAGACACAACTCACTTCTTTGAGTAACATGTTTCCGAATTTAGCCCAAAAACCATGTCCAATTACTCAATGTTTCACCATCAACTATGGAAAACGCAATTGGAAGTATTGAACTGTTTCCATCTTGCACTGTTGTAATTAACAATGTCCCCTTGTACTTGCCATACAAGAATGTCCCGCCTATTTGTATGATCGGTTTGTATGAGTTAAATGCGTCAACAACAGGTTTGAAGGTCCAGAAGACACGATCAAATTGTCTAAGTCTTTCTTCAACAACATCATCAATAATAAACTCCGTCGTCTCAAGTTCATAGGCTGACCCAAGACATTTCGTTACCATCCAATCCAACCACCTGGGCAACGTGTTGTAAGATTCTTCCCAGTCACCGAATACTTTAGCCATAGCTTTTTGTTTACCTAACCAGGGCTTCTTGTAAGAAGGTGTGTGTGATAAGTCGCTTTGAATTCTTTCTATAATTATTGAGATCGCAACACATAGGTCGGATTTTACCATACCTATTATGTATGACACAAGAATAAGTTCTTCATTGGTTATGTCAGCAAAAAATTACAATATTATACATTGCAATAAACTTCAGTATATAATTACCTAAAATATAGTTGGTGATAATATCTGACATCAGTTTTCGGTGATCTTGTGTAAAGTAAACTAGTACCTTATGCTTGATTAAATTGGGATGGCACCCCATATGGGAAGGGCACTTGGGCATATGATGATTGCAGAGCATTAAAGTAACCTTCTTGTTGCTGTGACATATAAAATTGCACAGATTCATCAACTGGCACGATACTCTGTTGCTGGGATGAGTATGTATGTTGCGTGTAATCGTCAAATGGTTATGTTAGTGTGGCGTAGAATGTACCTTGACTTGGTTCATATGTCATCCCAGGAAGGTTTACGTCATGATGTTGGACATGACGCCTTCGCAATTGAAGACCCACTCCTTCGACCAAACCAGCACTGATATCACCAAGTTGAGGCTGTTGTGGGTATTGCTGATACCGGTTAGATGCAGCTTCAAAACGTGTCATAAATGCATCTGTTTTCCCAAATGCATGTAGACTACTCCTCAGGTCATCTCTTATATTTGTCATGGAGGGTCCGTCACCTCGATTGTCCATTGCAACATTGTGGTAGGTGTGTTCGACGACATCAACCTGAAAGGATAACAATACTTGGAAGCATTATATGGTATCATAAAAATAATTATGTAAGTAGTAAAACAGAGACAGATCCAAATTGAAAATTATCCCTATGCATGTATGTTAGCACACCGACTAATGAACAAGCGTGTATGCTTTCAGTAGCACAACATGTACTCACTGTTCTTCAACAAATATGCGTTGTTTGTAGACGGAGTGATGTACACATTGTTGAACCGGTCATTCCACGCGGTCACTAACGAGGCATGTCTATCTAACTAATTAACACCTTCTTTATTGCGTAAGCTGAGGTTGTGTAGTCTATTATCTTGGAGTAGAGGATGAGGTATAGGATAAACCATCCCAAATTGACGCACCCTATCCGTTTGATGCCACTCCACAATATGAAAGCAAATTATTGGAACTACATACCTCCATAGTTCACTCGTGAGTAATAGGTGTAGAAGGACAATGGTTAGATATTGTTCATACGGTGTCCACAAAATATGTAACAACAAAAATTTCCATTTAAACATAGAAAATGTTGTACTGATGTAACATGGTAATAAAATTATCTTACATTTGTTTTTTTCATGTTATCAAACATCTCTCGATATTTATAGATATCCCAATTACGACCCTGATAGTTAATTGCTGCCCTACCTTCCCAACTGTCAAAAAATTTAACCAACAAATATCAGAATGTATGTACGCATAGTTATTGAAAAACAACAACAAATTGATAACAATGACAAACCTTGCTCCCAGCGGTAATCCGTGGATTGGGGTGGGTTTTTCAATGAGAGCAATGTACGGAAATCGCTCTCATGCCCATAGCTGGAGTAAAATACAACCTCCGACAATCTCGTGCATTTTATAGTTCCTTGTCTTGCACAATTCACGATACAGATTGCTTAGCAGCGCTGACCCCCAACTGTACGTTGCACACTCATTCAAGCCCCGTACAAATTGAAGGTACTTTAGGGGAAGACCATTCCCTGATCGACCAGGAAAAAGTAATCCTCCAATGAAACGAAATATGTACGCCTTTGCATTAATCTGCAACTGTTGGGGAAAAAATTTACATTATGGAGGTCGAAGTTGGCATTCAACCAACTTGTTCTTAATAGGCTCCCTCTGATATCGGTCTCAGGAGGACGACGACCAAAGACAGCCTCAACTTTTGCATGCCAATCGCGTCGCCCAGCCACGCTAGACACTGGCAACTCGTCAACTCTAAGGCTAAGCAACATAGCCATATCTTGGAGAGTGATAGTGCACTCACCAACAGGCATGTGGAATGTGTGCGTCTCAGGTCTCCATCGTTCGATCAAAGCTGAGATCAACGAGTAGTTAAGTTGAAAAAAAATCAGTTTCGCAACGTCACCAAAGCCAGCTGTTTCCAAGAATGGCTGAAGGTGAGGAAGATACCCTATTATTTGCATCTATAGAGTCTTCCTGACACGTAGGACACGATTGTCCTCACCATTCCAAATATTTTCAGACACATGTAGGGATTGCATGGTCAACAAGGAGGGATCTCTTGGGCCTGGATGAATAGTCCAACCTTCTGCCATTGTTTTTACTAACCTGAATACACAAATTACCAGTTTACAACAACAAAAACACCAATTCTTTTACAACAAATGCCAACTTCTTAACAAATATACTTATATTTCAAGCATACACATTAAAAACATTAAATTTGTAGGCTAAAAATATTCTGATGTAACATAAATGTAAACCCTAAAATAATCTTTTAGATTCTACATTTATATTATTTTAAAACTATATTTAATGTGATACCTTATTATTATATACATTATTATTCCACATATTAAGCGATTTATATAATTTAAATAACCACAAATGGTAATTCATTACAAAATATACTTACTATATTTATATGATTTTATCACATATAAAAACCACAAATGCTAAATCTTAAAAAATATACATATATTTAAAGGCTACACACTAAAAAAAAAATTGTAACAAATATTGTAATGCAAAAAACTATTTTTTTATCACTACATAAATGTAAACCCTAAACATTTTTTTAAAGGCTAAATTACCACCAGTGCCCCTCTATTTAGGGGGTAGCTCACTTTGTGTCCCTCAAATTTTTTTTTGCACAGCTTTTGCCCTCCAACTTTTTCAAAAGTTTAATTTTTGTCTTTCCGTCAAATTTAGGGCATTGACGGTTAAAAATGAACATTGACTTACGTAATTAAGTGACGTGGTATGGTTATATTGTAATTAAGAGTTAATTAAAGTTTAATTAATTATTTGAAAATATTGATTTTAAAAATATCAAAAAGATGTATCATGTAGGAATCAAACCTAGGTTTTGGGAGAAGAAAAGCTAAAGCCAATCCACTAGACTAGAGGTAAGAGTCTATTTTATTTTGCAATTTTAATATATTTAAAATAATAAATAGCAATGTTAATTTTAAAAATATATAAAATTTGAGAAAGACTAAAATTGAACCTAGGTCTAGAAGTTTAAATGCTAAAGTCATACCACAAGACCGAAAGCCAATATTAATTTTTTTGTGAGATTCAAATTTAATTAAACTAATTGTGGCAAGATTAATTTTAAAAATATATTAAAATTTACAACTTTTTTAAATGGAGAAATTTTAATTCTCAATTTTAATTTATGTCTTTATTTTTAATTAGATTTTAAATTTTATATTGTTGTTAATATAACTAAATTTTAGTTTTAGTTGTTAACCCTTAAATTTTAATTTCAACTTTTAATTGTTAATTTTAGTTTCAAAATCACAGATAAAATATATAACATAAAATGACCTACAATAGATTTAAAATTAAAATATACAAATAAAATATAAAATCTAATTAAAAATAAAAGATAGAAATTAAAATTTAAAAACTATAAATTAAAGTAACAACTAAAACTTAAATATAAAATTAAAAATTAAAAAAAATAAACTTATTCAAATAGATTTACATAAAATCAAGCTAAGTAGTTTTTATAATTTAAAAAATTTCTTTATTTAAAAAATTTACAACATAAATGAACAAGACTAGTAAAATAAAATAAAAGAAAAGAGACAATAAAACCAAAATTGGCTTGCTATTTAGTGGTATTGTCTTACAACTCTCACAGGTCCTAGACCCAAATCTTACTTTGTCCAATTTTAATATAAAATTAATGTTGTCACATGATTAGTTTAATTAAATTTGAATCTCACAAAAAAACTAATATTGGCTTTTGGTCTAGTAGTATGACTTTAGCAATTAAACTTCTAGACTTTGGTTCAATTCCAGCCTAGTAGATTGGCTCTAGCTTTCGTTCCTCAGGACCTGGGTTCTTAATTACAATTTAACATGCCACGTCACTTAATTAGGTAGGTCAACGTTCATTTTTAACCGTCAATGTCCTAAATTTGACAGAAGGGCAAAAATTAAATTTTTGAAAAAATGGGAGGGCAAAAGGTGCGCAAAAAAAAATTGAGGGGCACAAAGTGAGCTACCCCCTAAATAGAGGGGCACCAGTGGTAATTTAACCTTTTTTAAACCGTAACCATTAAAAGTTTTTCCTCCTAAACATTATTCCTAAAAATTGTTATTATTACCATTAAATAACTTTCACTTTACAAATATTCAAATGCAAAAAATTTATTCTTACTGCTAAATAAATTTCACCCTAAAATCATGTTTTAGTAACAAAATTTATATATTTTTTTACAAAAAAATATAATCTTAATAACATATTTTCTTACTCAATTTTTTTGCAAAATATACTGATAAGTGCTAAAAAGTAATAAATTTTCATATGGAATTTTGGCACTTCTATTTTAAATTGTGAACATTTGTATCAATTTTTCCTAATCTAACAAAGATGAAATGTAAGCATATGTTTTCGAGTTTTTGATTAAAAATAAATCATTTTATCTCTATTTTGTATATGATTCGAGTAAATTAAGAGAGAAGAGCAAATCCTGCAACAAAAGCTAGAATGATCTCGCCTAAGCGAGAGCTGATCAGAGAAGTACCTTTCACAAGCCACTCTAGCCTAAGCGAAAATGATCTCGCTTGAGCGAGATTCATCCAGGGAGAAATTAATTTAAAAGTCATTCTAGCTTAAGTGAGAATAATTTAGCTTAAGCGAGAATGACCTTTCTTCATCATGAAGTACCTTCTAGCTTAAACGAGAATATTTTAGCTTAAGCGAGAATGATCTTTCTTCATCATAAGTACCTTCTATCTTAAGTGAGAATATTTTAGCTTAAGCGAGAATGACCTTTCTTCACCATGAAGTACTTTCTAGTTTAAGCGAGAATATTTTAGCTTCGTGCAGTATATATACTTATGGATTAGGAAGAAAGAAAAAAAGGAGGGCTGGAATCAAATCACAGAGCATTGAAAGAGTCATTCTTCAACCTCAGTTGTAGGATCTTCTTCTTCATCTCTTAGAATGTCAATAGCTACCATGAGTGGCTAATCCTTTTCTCTTGGGATTGAATGTAATCAATTCGAACTCGGATGTAATCTGGTGATATTTCTTTATAGTAGTCTGTTTTTATTCAAGATTGGTATTTTTGTTCTGCTCTTAATGCTTGATTCTATCTGATCAATAGTTTCATGAATGTGAATTTTGGATGAGACTGGAAAGTAATTCTAAAAATCTGATCTGAACAAACATACTTGATATACTGTGATGCTAGGAATAAATTTCAGTATATCAATTGCTTATAACACCTAATATAATGTTGGACAGTTTGTTGGATATGTGAGGAATCAATATTCAAAGAGTTGATCCTATGAATTTTATACGTCAGGAATTGGTATAAATGACTTCTGTGTGTTGCATAAATATTGGTAATTTCAGATGCTATATGTTTATATTCATCTAGATTGCAGATGAGTGAGATAGATGAATTCAATCCCAACTTCTCATATCAAATTTTCTCAAATTACTGTTACTATTTTACTTTCATGCAACGTAGCATAAATCATCAAAATCCACTATGAATCAGATTGAATATTCCTATATATATGCTGTTTGAGATAAAATTATCTATTTCATTGAAACTGTTCCTCGTGGGATCGACACTTTTACTTGAAAATCATTATACTACAGTTGACTATTGGTATGCTTGCCACAAGATTCAACACATACCTATCAATTAAATTATAAGCCATAATAATATAAAAAACACCTAGTTACCAAAAACTTCCTTAATAACAAAAAAAAATCATATAATTTTCTCCACAATATAATTTGTTTAACAACATCTAGTTACCAATCAACAACAATAATATAGTCTGAATAATCAAAATTATAATATACATTGACAAAATAAAAACTATACCATAATGACACAAATAAACACTTACAAGGCTTTTCTTCTCTGCTAATTCTACAAAACTTTTTTCTTTTTTTTCCTTTTCACTCTGACAACGATTACATGGGATGGGCTAGGGTTTTAAACAGCCCAAATTGCCAATTAAGCTGACAGTTTAGTGCCACGTGGCATGCCCCCATTGGTTGGAGAAACGACATTTTTAATGTGAGTCCAACCCGCCATTCAACATGGCGGTTTCGTCAGATCGTGACACGTGTCACACCTCCATTCAACCTGCCAAACGGTTTGGCGGTTTCAAAGTCCCAACCTGCCATTCCAGCTGCCGGTTTCGCCAGCCGACGACATATGTCACGTCCCCATCAACTCACCATTTCAAATGGCGATTTCGGCTGGCTGTCTCTGCACCTCCTCGGGAACCAGCAGATTCTCTGCCAATTTGACTGACAGTTTCCAATCTCCATGCGTCCAACCCGCCATCTTAGTTAGTGATTTTGGCGAAACTACACCATTTTGGAAATTTTTGACAAATATACCCTATTTTTGGAATTTTTAATTAAAAACATCCTCTGTACGGAAAAAAACCCTACTTCGTAGTTCTCTGCACTCCTTTAGGTATCAATAAGTTCACTTTCCAATGAGGTTTATTTAGAATAGATGAAAACCAATATTATTTTCATAATTAATAATTAATTAATTTCGTTTGAATAAAAAAAAGGCTTTTTATATAATAAAACATATAAAAATAGTTAAAAAATTATAAAAAATAATCATAATTACAAATTTTTAAATTATAAAATAATTAATTTTTTTTAAAAAAACCTTTTCCAAATTTAAGTTGTTTTTATCAAACATGTTGCAAAAAACATTTTAAGCCAAATAATTTACAATTTTAATCTATCCTACTAATACTGTAAGTAGGTGTTTGGTATAGCTAAAAATTTTATATTATTTTAGTATCAATTATTAAAATTATAATTAAAATCAATTTTTGTTTGTTTAATAAAGTTTGTTGAGAAGTAATTTAAAAATATTTAATTTTGTATGGTTAAAAAGTCAACTTTTATATACAATAAAAAAGTGTCAAAACAATTAAAAAGGAAAGAAGATTTAAAAATAATTATAAATTTAAGAATAAAAAACAAATTATTTAAATAATATTTTCAAAATTCGGCTACTTAAGTCATAAAAATCTAGATTATTTTAAAAAATATTTTTTTTACAAAGATAGTTGAAATTATGGGATTGTTAGTAAGCATGATAACAGGCACGGCGAGAGACTTCTATCACATTCTCTATCTCTATTCACGCTCCCCAAAATCATGCTCATACATGTCCTCATTGCTCTGTAGGTATTAAATTTATATTTCATTTTTGTTTCTAACGGATATACTCACATTCGTAAAAAATATTATAATATTTGTTTTCAATAAAAATAAACTGTTTGAATATAATAATATTAATTTAAAATTTATTTAATAAAAAAAAATATTTAAGTAGCAAACCATATAAATTTCAAAAAGAGGACTAATTAAAATATTACGTTTTAACTTTAAATTCATCTCACATAAAAATTCAAAATAGAATAGCATAAAAATTACAGAATTCTCAAGTAAATTCTAAACAAATTTAATAATTAAAGATAATTCAAATATATTTGCAAATTCATTATTAAGCTCTAGTCCACCCACAATAAGAAATATTTAAAAATTATTATAAATAATGAAATTGAAATTTTTTAAAATAAAATTAAATAAGACAAGAAAAACTTACCAAACATTATCTATTAATTTTAAAAATATTGAGTAATTCCACTTATATTCAATTTATCTATATATAGAAATCAAAATTATAAATGAAAAATGAAATAAAATTATAACACTAAAATATAATATACTTACATCATTAAATTCACTTTCATCAACTGCTAACAACAAATATACAGTATTGAGTCAACTTTTGTCATGAATTTAATTGTAACCACTAACAAAAACTAACATTATTAAAAATACTAATATTTGGTTAGAATTAATGAAATTTATTTATTTATCTTCCTTAAAAAATTTTTTTGTAAGGTTGAGATAAGCAAATTGAACTCCAAGTTAAATAATGATATATTTCAATTTTGTAATTAAGAACTAAAATATAAACAATTACAGGGATTACAAATTGACATTTCAATTTTATAGAAAAAATAAAAGAAACCAATAGGAAAATATATAATATTTTAAAAACTGGCATTATTAGCAACATCAATATTTGACCAATAAAAAGTATAATATTAAGTGAGAAAGTTTGAGATATTTTAATCATTAAAATATAGGATGGGGAGGGGATGGAGACTAGAGTGAAGATGAGGTAAGTATATATATCTTTATCTCTGTCTCCATTTGTGACTTAACAAATCAAGTATTTTTTATACTTGTACTTATGTCTAAAATCCAGAACTTTGTGTCAACTTTTAAATGAATTTAAAGATTACCAATGGATACAAATTTATTTAAAGTCTAATTAGTATGCACTGTCAGTGTAAAAAATTTTACATTAACATTTAATCACAATCTTTTATTTATAATAAATTTATTGATTTTAACAATTAATATTTTAAAATTCATATAAGTAAAGAGATATGATGATGCTAATGAAACTCATTTATTTATTATCCTTAAAGAAAAATTTTGTAAGGTTGGAATAACCAAATTGAGATCCAAGTTAAATAGATATATTTCAATTTTGTAATCAAGGACTAAACTATACAAAAAAAATTACAGGGATTACAAATTGACATTTCAATTTTATAGAAAAAAATAAAAGAAACAAATAAAAAATATATAATATTTTAAAAACTAATATTACTGACAATACCAATATTTGGTTAATAAAAAGTATAATATTAAGTGAAAAAAAAGTTTAAGATATTTTAATTATTAAAATATAAGATGAGGAGAGGATGAGGGCTACAGCGAAGATAGGATGCGTATGTATATCTTTATCTCTATTTTCTACTTAAAAGATCAAATATTTTTTATATTTATATTTATGTCTAAAATTGAAAATTTTTCATAAACTTTTGAATGAATTTAGAGATTACCATAGATACAAATTTATTTAAAATTTAATTAGTATGTATTGTTAGTACAGAAAATCTTACACTAACATTTAATTATAATATTTATTTATATTAATTTTATTGACTTTACTAATTAATATTTTAAAAATTATATAAATAAAGAAATACAATCGAAGGTTAATAGAAAATCTTTTTACAATGAAAATGCACGTCAAGCTCATTTATTTATCTTCCTTAAAGAAAAATTTTGTAAGGTTGGCGTTGGAATAACCAAACTGAGCTCCAAGTTAAATAATGAAATATTTCAATTTTGTAAGAACTAAAATATACAAAAATATTACAGGGATTACAAATTGACACTTCAATTTTATAGAAAAAATAAAGGAAACGAATAGGAAAATATACAATATTTGGTTCACATTATATTGCATCTCTATTTTGACAAGATTTAAGTCGAAATTCAGATAATCTGCTTTTCTTAACCAACCTTTCACATACTAAAAGGATTAAACTGATATTTTGCTGTTTTACAGAAGTAGTACACCGTTATTGTATGATTGAAGTGAAAAAAAATTTACAGTGCTGTTTTTTTGCAATTGATTATTATTAGCCATGATGAACGAGCGAGAGTAATAATGAATGCAGTTGTCTGAGGCAAGTGAGTTTGTCAGCCTAGTGTTGTTCCGGATAGTATCATTGTAAAGAGAGGTCACACTGCTTTATTAAAAAAACGCGCTGATCATGGAAATGTATACTCTACTTAAGATCGCAAATGGAAATATCTTCCACTTTCACATAAAAACATAATTTTACAGTTTGATTAAATCAAATCAAAAAATAACTTATTTAAATAAATATTAAGTTTAATTAGTATACATTTCTATATTAATATTCAATTATAACTAATAAAAAAATTTAACAAATTCACTGCAAAATAAAAAGTTGTGATTGAATTTAGATTCAGAATATATACTAATTAAAGTTATAAATATTTTTAAAAATAATTTTTTTAAATAATTTTTTTAAAAATAAACCCACTTAAATCCACCATCGAAACAACTAATGAAACTATAAGTTTGGTTTTTTTTTTTTTTTAATTTCATTAGAGCAGCTTGAAGAAATTGATACGTAATGATTTGCAGAAATTTTTTGGAAGTGGGAGCGGTCTGCAGCGTTTATTTAGAGAGTACATGGACACTTTTTAATTTATATATTTTATTAATTTCTTTTTTTTTCATTATTTCTCTAATCTTATCAAATTATAAATTTTATTATATTTATATATTTTTGAATTTAATTCGTATATTATATAAAAAATTTTATACTGACATTCAATCACAATTCTTCATAGATTTATCAGTTTTACTTATTACTATTTTAAGAATCATATAAAATAAAAAATTATAATTAATATTGTGTAAAAATCTTTTATATTAATTGTTTATACTAATTAAATTTTATATTTTATTTTTTTACTAAATATGTAATAGATATGGTATAAATATATAATTTTTTCTTATTTAAATGGATAATATTATATGATTCCTTGGCGTTTTTTGCGAGGCACGTGCAGTCATAAAGAGGAGATGGAAGTTCCAATGTCTGATTATACATGGGAACACTTTTGTTTGACTGTCCTCAATCATGGCGTGTTTGTTTTGTGTGGACGTGTTTGGTGAGTTTAGACACGTGGAGTTGCTCCCTGTTGCATGTTGCATGCCTATTTATGTTGTTATCAATTTGCATCTTCCAAGCATCATCATTTTAACTAATATATAATATATAATTAATTATTTCATAAATTATTTTAATTAAATAATTATATATTAATTATTTTAATTAAATAATTATATATTAATTATTTTATATAATATTTATTAGACATGATAATTTGAAATTATACAATATTCTTTTCTATGTTTCAGAGTTATCTATTAATTGCGACTACATAGTTTTTATAATAATACATATTATAGGACTTGAATATTAACTAGCTCACTTAGGACTTAACTGATTGATTTTTTTTAGTTAAAAACGATAAGCATATAAAGTGTATGTATGTATCTTTACAAAACTAATTATCCTCAAACTTTTATATTTCAATAGTGAGAATATTAGTTTTTCCTTACTGCAATTGGGGCTATTTGTATTGCTTCTATTAATTAAACTAAGAAATGCAATGATATTTTTAAAAAAGAAAAATTAACGTGCGAGACATTATGGACTGTGTGTGTCTTATAAAAATAATATATGAAACTATCTTAAGAATTTGGGCCTTATATATAGTAAGGACTATAAAGGTCGTATAAAAGTTATTGATTAAGAAGGCAGCAGTGGAATTAAAGTCATTTATAATTTGAGAGTATATTCAAATTAGATAAAATTAGTTAAAGTTTTATTTTTATTGAAAAATTGAAAAACACAACCTGATCAAGTGAGATAAACATGAAGGGAGAGTTTACAAATTTTTCAATTGTTAAAAAACTTGTTATGGATTTAGACATATGAGGTTAATTATATAAACAAAATAATATTATTATTTTTTTTGTTTAGTATTGTTTTTTATTGTTTTAATGTTTTTCATATCAATACGGAGAAAGACAAGTTTGATGGTTATAAGTTTTTACCCCAACAAATGTCATAAAAGTTAGGTTGATCTTGTAGGTTAATGACATAAAATATTATTTGTAGACTGATGACATAGAAGATTATTAGAGAAGTATGGTGAAGTTAATGGTTATTAAAATTCAACAACGTATTCTAATAGATGTATCATGAAGTATATGGGAGAAACATATGCCAAAGGTTTGCTGAGTATATTGTTAAAAGCATCCATAGCAATTGAAGATGAAAATTAAAAATTTTAATTGAAAGAAAAATTGTTGAAAAATAATTCAAATTATTTTAATTTTAAATTTATAAATATTTTTTAGCAGAATGATTTCTTAAGTTTTAAACATAAAGTTTAATTGGTATACACTGTTAATGTAAAAATTTTGACACATTCAATCACAACCTTTCATTCATGGTAAATTTATTGACTTCACTCCTTGCTACTTTAAAAGTTATATAAATGAAAATTCATGATTAAATATTAGTGTAAAAATCTTTTATACTATCAGTGTATACCAATTAAATTCTTAAAAATATTATGTGTAAATTAGAGATTTAATTGTTTTATCATTTAATATCAGAGTGCTAACTTAATTTATAATTAGGAGTTTTAAGATAAAAAAAGATATCATTTAGTCAATAAAGATGTGGTCACCACCTTAACTAAAAAAGAAGGTAATGATATACAAAAAGAGTTTGCAGATTTTTAATATTAAAGTCAAATTGATTTTGAGAATGTGGATGACTAGAAAAGACAAGAACAAAACCGGTATGTATTTAAAAATTATTATAAAATATAATTTATTAACATAAATTGATTAATCAATTCGTACTCAAAATTTAAGTTGAACCAAATATATGTGTGCGCGCGTGAGGTCCAACTTCGTATAGCACTTGAAACGAATTAAATGTACAAAAATCAATTTCAATGTACAAAGACTTTACTCTCATCATCCACTAAATAGTAAAACCATTTAAAAATAAAATAGCGTCAACCGAATGACGTTTTGTATATAGTAGTTTTTTCACTACAGGTTCAAAACAATCCAGTATGTAGTTTTTTTTCCTGTAATATAATATAGTAAATAATCCATTATAGTAGTTTTTTTTAGAATAATATATAGTAAACAATTTTTGTTTTTTATTTTGACAAGAGAAGCCTTAAGCCTTGTCCCACAGTCCCTTTCTCCAAATCCTTTTCACCCATCATCTTTCCCTTCCACCGTGCCTACTGATTGTGCATGTGAATATGGTGATGATCAGTGACTCACTGTCTTCACATGCATCAACTTCTGACCTTATTCACTCTTCACTATTCCAAGGCCTTTCAGATGCCCAAAACAATTAATATGAATTTTATGGAAGTATTTAATAAACTGAGAAAATTGATAGATGTGAGGTAGGATTTGACAGGGTATTAAAGCATTTTTTTCATTCATATATTTGACTCAATTTTGTTTAAGGAAAATATTGTTGAACAATTAAAGATTGAATACAAGTATACAACAAGCTAGAAATAAATTCAAAAATAATTAATAAGATTGATGATATAATCAGAAGAAAAAAATAAAAATTATTGATCGGTTGTTTAATTATAAATTAAGATGGTTCAAATATTTCCTTGTTCAAATATGATTACTCTTTATTTAATGTTGAAAGTTATTTTTAAGATAAAATGACTTATAATAAAAAATGTAATAATAAGATAGAAGTTCTGATAGTTTTCATTTCATTTCTCATTGCTTGTGATTATAAACTTTATCCGCTTTGTTAAAACATTGCAACTTTACAAAGAGAAAACATCGCCAAAGCTTTTCATGGTTCAAGAATGAGTTTGAGTACCGCAAAATGTAACTGAAATCAGGGATGCTAGAGTCTTTATACAACAACAAATTAGTGCGTAAAAAGCAGTCATTCTGAATATTTGTAACATTACAAAGCCAATACAGAGGATTGTAACATTACAAAGCCAATACAGAGGATAGTAACCTTAATTTATTCAAATGGTAAAGATCAGCTGGCTAATTTATGAAAAACAAAAGCATAATTAACCTACTACTTGATCCTGAAGGGTCTGATTTAGAGTTGCTCCTTGATTTGGCTACTATCAGATCACAAAACAAATCTCTTACAATTATTTATGTAATCAGATCCACCGTTCATTTTTCAGCTTCCCATGTTTCTCATTCTAACAAGGCTTATTGATTTCCATATAATCAACAAACCGATCCACATAATTTTGGTGCAGTTCTGTGTTCCCAAAAATCTTACTCATCTCCTGTGCTTGGCTTCTACAAACTTTTCCTTCCTCTTCCAACATGAGTGATGTCAACGCCTTGGCCAATGAATCCCTTGTGAACTTGCGATCATGCTCATTTCTGTGTACTTTCACCCCTACCTTCTTCTCTTCCATAAATCTAGCAATCATCCATTGATCATGTTGGAAAGGCAAGAAAACAAGGGGACAACCAACTTGGAGAGACTCTATCACTGAGCTCCAACCACAGTGAGTGAGGAATCCCCCAATGGACTTGTGTGCCAAAATCCTCAACTGAGGTGCCCATTTTGTCCACACTATTCCCCTTTTCGACCTATTCTCAATCCAATCCCGTGACTCACTACAAGCAAATGTAGTATTTTGCTTCTTCAGAACCCAAAAAAAGGGAAAACCAGATAGTTCTAATCCCATAGCAATTTCAGTAAAGTCTTCATCACTTAGCTTCACCTCACTTCCAAATGCTATATGAATCACTGACCCTTTTTCTTGTTTATCTAACCAATTAAGGACGGTGTCCCAGTTGTGATCTTCGCCGAAGTGTAGCGAAGGTGGCAATAACCCAACTGGAAGCACCACTTTCCCGGATGCACTTTCAAGAGATTTGAGAAACTCACCATCAATCTCCACGCAGCTTCTTGTAGCAAACACTTGAGCACCTTTCAGGGTTTCTAGGAATCGATTCACTTCCTTTGGCCGAGAACTATGACTCAATTCCTTCGGCTGAGAACTCCGATTATCAGCATAAAAAAGTTTGGCCTCCGGAGATTCAGGGTTAATATTTCCAACAAACAAATTGAAAGCAAAAGACGTAGCACATGCACCAAAGGTAGAGAAAAAGATGCATGGGATACCTAGCTTTGAGGAAATTGGGGGCAACCAGTGTGGTGCAAAGTCGCATATGATCCAATGAGGGGTGCATGTCTGAAGAAACTTAGTGAAGGGTTCTTCAAGAGCATCAAAAGCATTGGCGAGGTATGGAACCAAGTGTTGGGGAATATCCGCAGTGCTCTCTGCATTTTCAGGAAGATTCTCAACGTGGGGAAGTGGGAGTTGTATCAGATGCAAGCATGGTTGCAAATTTTCTGCTAGCTTAGGGAGGCATTGGATGTTTCTAGGTGTGGAAACGAAGGATACTCTGTGACCCTTTTGAGCTATGAGTTTGCCAAGTTCTAAATATGGGATTATGTGTCCAAAAGCTACCCATGGAAACATAACAAT
This sequence comes from Psophocarpus tetragonolobus, assembly GCA_037954015.1. Taxonomy (NCBI): domain Eukaryota; kingdom Viridiplantae; phylum Streptophyta; class Magnoliopsida; order Fabales; family Fabaceae; genus Psophocarpus; species Psophocarpus tetragonolobus. Next base: position 17,743,265 of record CM075689.1, on the reverse strand, counting down.
GTGCAGTTTCTTTTGCTGCTCCGCCATGGATGTATGTGTTTGTGCATGCCTGGTCTGTCACTTATTTATATCATCAATTATATTCGTGTTTTCATTTTTTAACTTATGATCGAATAAATTAATAATATTCACTTACACGTTAAAGATTAATTGAAATTATAATCATTTTAGATACTTAATAATTTTGCCTGTTTTGTGGGCACAAGAAGCCAAGAACAAAATCATTTTTCGAGTCACATTTTTAATAATTACTATTGAAATTATTGAAATGAAAAAAATATTACACTTATTATCGTGCACTCAGATATAAAAAAATTAAATTCAAGAAAAGCAAATAATTTTTAATTTATTTTATTTTATTTTATTTTATTTAATTTAATGATGTTATTCTAAGGAATAAATATTTAAAAATAAACTTATTTTAATTAAAAATAATAGTTTAAAGAATAATGGCTAACTTTCTTATATATCTATGCATAACTTAACTGCTGCCAAGTTGGCGTTCAAGTTGTGTTTTAACCGATCTTGAACCGTGGCTTTTTCTTATCCAGTGGTGGTTGATTGTGCAAATTTTCATTACATTAAAAATACAATTATCAAAGTTTAATTAGTATTTGTGGGTTTAATAGAGATATTATAACTTTTGTGCCAACTTGAACATCACATAAGCAAACAATTGATATCACACTAAAACTACAATTATAAATTATAGTTTAATTAAGTTAAACTATAAAATAGACTCATCCATCCTAATAAATATTTTTGAAATAGACCAATTAAATTTTTTAAAAAAAAAATCCACTTAAGACAATCAGTCACCAAATTACTATCAATGATGGTGTTTAGTAAATCTCAAAATCAATATCTTTTCTGATATATTATCAATGTAATAATGGAGAAATTATTATATACCGTCCAACATCATGTTATTTATAATTTTAATCAATTATCATATTATGTTATATATAATTATTTAATTAGTATATTTATAAGATAAGTTAATCAAATATTTATCCAGTAACACATAAAAAAATATTACAAAAACACATAAGAAATAATTATATAATACATAATGGTTGATTGAGACTAAAAATGATGAGGTAGTTAAAGATCATTTGATAATTTTTTGTAATGATGAAAGTAAGGGTTTGATACCATGATTATTTATTAATAAATCGATTTTTGACCTCTAATTTTATGATGTTTAATATTTATTTGTAAGAAAAAAATATATATTTATTGACAAAACTCACATTTTAAGTGTTTATTCTCACATTGGTCATTTTCAATAATTTAAGTTTTGTTTACCAATTTAAACTTTCTCGTATGATGTGATGAAGAGTCGGCAATCAAATTACAAAGTTTGCCAATAAATTTAAAACTAGTTTATAGTTCATGCTAAATTATTGATGACTTATTGCATGAGAAGCACGAGCGGAGGGAGACAAAGTAGGAGCTTGGGGTTGCGTCACCGGACCGAGATGTGCGAATGGGTGCTGCGAATAGAGGGACGAAAGAGGAGGTGTGAGTAATGCAGAGTGTTGCGTTTAGAGGTGTGACTCGAACTGCACAAAGGAGAAGAAGAAGAGAGGTGCAGAGAGACAAAAGTTAACTTTTTTTTTACCTAAGATTATTTTAGATGTTTCCTAAGATTATCAATGTGGAGAGAGAAACTATCGAGGTACAGAAAGAAAAACTCTAAAAGAAAAGAGGTTCTATACATGACTATAACAACAATGGGCTTTTGTACAAAGGAAATCTGAGTCTACTTTAGATAAATAACACAAATAACAAAAATTAAACTGGCTAATAATAATCATTAAGTCAAGGCATTTTCTTTTAACACCCTCTATTTTCTATTTGCACCCCCAAAGTTTATTTTTTTTGTAAATTCATAATATAGCCTTATCCTTATTTGATTTAAATTTTTTGAATTTATTTTTTATTTTCTTGTCTTGTTGTGCTTTATCTTGCTACTCTTGTGTGTCAAACACAAATTTTCACATTCTGCCATATTGTAAATTCCTAATCATTCTTATAAGTCTTTAGGGTATTATTCGTTGATTTAAGCGTTATTTGAAAAGGAAAACACAATTTTATTCAGGTATGATTTTCTTGATTTAAAGTTTAGGGTTTTGGGATTTATGATTAAGGGTTTGCTTGCGTTTTTATTTGTACTACGTTGAGTGTTACAGTATTCCAGATCAGTTAATCTGGAACTAACAATATTTTCCCTAGACCACCAAGTCCAGAATACGCATTTGATCCATTTCCGGATTAGTTGATCTGGAATATACATAATACATTCCAGATTAACTGATCCAGAATATAAATAATACATTCCGGATCAATTGATTCAGAATGTACATAATACATTCCAGATCATCTTGTCCAGAATATATTTGCTGAATCTCATTTGTCTTCCGAATCATGTGGTCCGTAATATACTAGCTGAATCCCATTTGTCTTATGGATTATGTTGTCCAGAATGTACTTCATTACACAAGTAGGGTAAGAAAAAGGAAAAGTATTTTTGGGTTTTAAAAAAAATTGTAAAGCCTGGGAAGGTGCAAATAGAAAATAAGAGTATTAAAAGCAATTACCTTAAGTCAAGAGGGGATGTGTCTCGCTTGGGCCTAACCATTTAATACAATATTTTATTTTAAAAATTTTAGTTTCAATAATTTAATAGCCAAAACAGTTAATATGTTCGAATACTAAATCTTACAATTAATAAAAAAATTATTTTATCTCATATTAAAAAAATATAACGATAATTAAAATAATTATATTTTTTTTACATTTAGTGCAAGCAAATATCAATATAAAAAAACTGAAACCACCGCAACTGCAATATATTATAACATATATAAAAAAGTTTAATCTTTTAATGTCTATGTTTAATTTTATTTATTTTTTTAATAACTATCTATAAAAAAAATAATTTAAAACATATATAGTCAATATACGTAATTGTCTGATTGTTCCTAAAAATTTAATTACTTTTGTTACTAATGAGGGACGAATTAGTGACTAATTTGTGCAATTAATATATAATTGCGATTTTCGTGACTACAATATCCGAAACCGTGACTTAAAACCATGTCACAACTCCACTGAGTTCCCACGTGGACAACATGTTTAATGTCTGTCTCTCTTCCCCCGGAATACCTGTATATCTATACTTATATATCGATGTTAATATCAATACAGTTTAATAGCAAGCATAATATCGTATAAAAAACATTCACACATAATATTAAAAACAATAAAATATAATATTAGTTTGTCCAAATTTAGTTCATAAATAAATATTACAAAGACAATAATCAAACTAAAGGACTCTTAAAGTTTATGTTCTACTCTTTTAACAAAAAAAAAAACTTTAATTAAGCTTAATGTGTAGTATAATTATTAATATTTTTAATTTATGTGAGTTGTGAGTGAATTCAGAAGAAAAACTTAATAATAAGTGCATCTCTTATAGAAACAACCCACATGATTTGATTATTGAAGTGTTTTCTGCTCTCTTCATATTATTATTAAACAACTTATACTCAGTTAAATAAAAAAAATTATAAATAACTTTGAAAAAATCAGAATTTTATGATTTTTTAATTTTTTTTAAAATTATATTGTTATTAATTTATACAGATTTTGTGAAAAATTATTTTTTTATAATCGTAAACAACAGTTGTTGGTAAAACAACTCATCCATTTTTTAAACAATTTAAATTATCACCAAGAATTGTTGTAATGAAAGAGTTGCTTTAAACAAACCGTTAATTTTTTAAACAATTTTAGAAAGTATCTCCAATGTTTTAATAACACAAAAATTATAAAAGTTGATTTTTATAAAATAATTATAACTATTTAATTATGTAATATATATGTATAATAATAATATCAGTCCTAATATATTATATAATATTATAATATATATAATAATAACGTAATGTGTGAAAAGGGGTGGGTGGTATATATAATACTAGTTATTCACAAAAGAAAGAGAGTATATAATACTAGTTCGTATCTGCACTTATTCCCATGAAATTTCATATTGGAAGTGATTACTTGTCCCGTTTATGGTATTTTACTTGTAGGATCCACACGTAATTTTTCATATGTAATCTAGTTTTATTGTAAACCCGTGAAATCAAAGGCAAACCCTGCTTTCATATATATATATATATAACATGCAAACGCCACAACTATGCTGTGACATGTGAAACATTTGACATAGTTAAATAGTTATACTAATTTATATACACATACTATTTACACTTATATAAATCACAATTTAATATATTGTTTGACACCTAATTTTTTTAATTCTTAATAAAATTATGATTGAATGAAAGAATTTTAAATTGTAATTAAATATTAGTGTAATTTTTTTTAATGATAATAGTGATATTTATTATTTTCTTATATATTTTAATTACTAAAGTTCTTCAATATGTCAAATATTTAAATATGTTGTCAACAATTACGATTAAATGTTTAATATTTAATTAATGATTATATTTATATTTTTTATATATTCTTATTTCTTTCACTTTTTCTTAGCTTAAGAAAAAGGTTTAATTATATAAATTATTTTTTAATTACAATGTTTGAAAATTGGAATGATTGGTTGAACCGATTTAGTAAGAACCGTACATTGTTCGATCTACTGTTTTCAAAAAATGAAGACACAAAATCAATCAAACTGGTCAAGAACTAGGAGAACTGGTCAAGTTCAAGATTAACTTGTTTTGTTTTTTTTTTTTTTATAAAGGGGGAAAATGTGAAAAAATTATAAAAATAAAAAATTTGTGGTTTTTGAAATTTTAGATAAATAAATAAGAAATATTCTAATAATATATTGTAAAATAAAAAAATATTTAAAATAAATTTTTACAAATTACGAAACGTTAATTATAATTTAAAATACAAATATCTCTTAAAAAATCATTATTGCCAACGTATGACTTTACCTTTTTGTAATATTATCAAGAATTGAAGACAATAACACTTAAACTATATATTATATTTGTGTATGATAAATCATATATAACTTTTTTTTGCTTAGTATATTAATTACTGTATTAATAAAAATACATATAAAAATAATATTTTATTAAATCTAGTTCAATCTCATTCAACCTTTAAACCCTAAATTCATGTTTTCACCAATTCAATAGCAAGTCCAATCTTGAAAACCTTGCTTTATTATAATTAAAAATGTATTAATATAGGGTGATCTCTTAATTATTAGAAAGTGAAATTAAGTCTTTCAATAGTTTAAAAATATACTTCAATTGAATTGAATTCTCAATTATTTAAAAATACTACAACATAGCTTCTTATATTTCTACTTTTCTATTTTTTTACTTAAAAATAAACCTTATATTTTTACAGCTAATATTTCTTTATTTAAGAAAGTTGTCCACTAAGGTATCATCCTATATTTCTTTAACTTAACAGTAAATCTTATATTTTTTATAGCTCATATACATCTCAATCGGCATAAGCTCAACCACCGCATAACTTAGTAAAACTCTACCCATACTTTTTTTTAATCCCACATACATTCCTGACAAGCATTATGACAGTAGAAAACATTTGTATATCTTGGCCTTTGTACAGCTATATCTAAAATTTCAAATAAATTACAAAAATTTATAACAACTCAAGTTTACAAATAAGTTAATAAAAAAATTCAAAATATAATGTATAAAATCTATAATAAATATATTATATAAAAAATATATGTCTTATAAGATCAATATGAGTATATTAGTGTAGTGGTAAATCTTAGATACGTATTGTAAAAGGTCTTGGATCAATTCCCACCTACACAAACCGGGGGCAAGTAAAGTGTGAGATCGTAGCCCCAACTGTGGCACGATTGGCAGAAAGGAATCACAACACAAGCCACACCAGCCATCAGCTATTCAGAAAGATGAAGACAGATTCCAATAATATAACCTAAGATGCATTTATGGTTTTGCACCTAAGGAAATGTTAGTGCAAAATATGATAGAGATATTATTTAATGTTTTTAAATTTAAATAAAAAATAGTGTGAAAAAACAAAAAAAAAATAATTTAAAATTACGTATAATTTAATAAAAATTCAAAAGATATTGCTATGAGATAAATCTTTAGGCAAACAAGGCATAACTAGAAAACCTAGGTGATAGTGAATGAAGAATTTTAAGATCATGCAAATAATTTTGGATCATGGATTATTAAAAATTAAAAGATAGGAATAACCACATAACGACGGACGTAGCTAATCATAAATGTTATAGTCGAATATGAAATATTAGTGTTCTGTGTCATATTTGATCAACAATATTAAGAATTACCTCTAACTAATTAAAGAACTAATGTCTACTGTACTTGCTTCTCTCTACGTACTCCTCATTCTTGAACTTCAGTTCTGCCAAAATTGGGAATCCTGATAGCTCAAGACCTGAATATTCTTTTCATCACTTTCAATAATGTCCTTAATATTCAATTTAATCTGGAAATATAATAGAAAAAACACGATTATATCATCGTTAAAGATAAAAAAATCTGCAAATATGTCCTTAAAATAGCGTTTCTAAAACGTTTTAGGAACTAATTACATAACATTAAAATTTCAGAAAGTAAACTGCTAAAAAATATTTTTAAGAAACTAAACAATCATCTCTAATATATTTCAAGAAATACTTTAGGTTTTACTCACCAACAATAATAATAGGTATGGTTTTAAAAAAATTAGTATAATGGGAACTTGTAAAATTTTTTTTTAAAAAATATAGGAATGAAAAGTGTGTATATATATATATATTTAAACCTATAAAGAATTATAAAATCTATAACAATTGGCCTTTTTGTATTAAATCAGACCTCAATATATTAGAATTCCTGAGATGGAATTGTGGTTGAGGCATTCCGTGAATAAGCTCAATGATGAATGATTAATCATTTGTTAAAAGCTTCCGCTTCCGAGATGAAGAACTTGTGCTAAACATCATGTTTGGATTTAATTGTTGAAGATCATCCTTAAATACCCAACGATATCCACAGTTCTTCACATCCAAATGTAAACCTTGAGGCTCAAAAACGTAAGTTTTGAATACAATGTTATCAAGAGATACTGTATCCTCTAGACTACTAATGAATGCTTCCCGAGAGTAAATCGCTATGAGCAAGTGATCTAATTCAACCGTGATCAGATCTTTTTTGAAATGTATTGGAACATTGATAAATGATTTTGGCCAATCTTCTTTTTTTTTAACATTGTATAAAATACAAAGATCATCAGTGTTTAGCCATTCATCACCCAAACTAGTAGGATCATCATGTGTCACAAATAGTGCACAACAAGCAACACCTATCCAATTTGGGTTGTCCATGAGTGAGGAAGGTGGGTCCATGCTTATAGAACTACCCTCATTTTGTTCTTTAAACCACTTCGGAATTTGAGTTCCAGGAATAACAATATCTATCCTACCCCAGGAAATAGATGGTTGCAAATAAACCTGATACCAGAAAAATAGGTTATTAATCACTAGTCATAGAAAAAGCAATACAGAGAAAGAAAGGGGTGGAGTGTCACTACCTCAAGGTTTTGAATCAACCAAGAAAAAATCACACTATAACAGTGTTCCAAGTCAATCAACTTTGGGCAATCAAAAATGTCTACTTGCCCGTAATGTGTGCCAGTTGTTTTTTCTTCTGGTGTTGGAAGCTCGGGCAAATATTTCAACTGCTTGCAGTGCTCCAAGTTCAAATTTCTAAGTTTTGAAAGTTTTTTTATGGTAGGTGGTAATGTCACAAAATTGTTTCCCCCCAAAAATAATTCTTCTAGAGAATGTAAGTTCTCAATGGCATCAGGAATTTGTAATAGATTGCAGAAACTCAGATCAAGATGAAGCAAACATGGAAAACGAGACAAATAAGGCACCAACAAACCAAGTGAATCTTCCCGTTTTTGGGAGGAAAGAAAATGGAAAGGAAACATCAAAACTTTGTACAGAGAGGATGGTGATAATTGGATGACACTTCTATCATTATCAACTTTCTTCAAATGTTCTGTCTCTCTTGGTTTCTCCAACACTAAATTATTAAGTAATTTTGAACAGCCCGAAAGATCAAGGCACCTAAGTGAACTAAGTCCAAAAATGATATTCAGATTATGAACAAGATTTTTACAATCTTTCAAGTTCAAATCAACAAGCTCTTTTAGAATACCAATAGATGGATCGATCCGCACGATTTCTAGACATCCTTCAAGATCAAGATACGTAAGATGTGGAACTCCTTTTAAGTCTGGCATTTGAATGAGATTTTTGGAATGCTTGAGATTTAGACTTCTCAATTTTGGCAGATACTGTAAAAGAAACAAAAGTAAGAAAATTATTATCCATTAATTTTTATCTTTCTTAAAGAAAAAAGAAGACTGTCCATTCTTTTATATGGTCAATAGTAAGAGGCAAAATTACAATTGTTTAAGCTTTTTTGTTTTTTCTTAGTTAAACAAACATTAAAGAAATATAGGAGGCACATTTCTCTTTGTTGATTTAAAGATAAAGAAAATTCAAGATGAAAAATAATATGTAGTACCTTTGTGCCTTTCCATAATTGTTTGATATTGCTATAAGGCAGGATCAATTCTACAAGTTGATTGGAATGAAAACTAGATGGCAAAGAAGTGAAAGGATATTTATCCCAAGATAAATATCTTAATTCATTAGAAAGATGATTGAGAACTCCTGAAAAATTCACATTCTCAAGTATTAGTAACTTGAGATGATCCATTTTTGATAGAGCATCACCTCTTAGTGTTGCTTTCAGAAATTTGCACGGATATTGTGTGATAACTATGGCTTCAAGATTCTTTGCTTCCTAAAGCATGACAAAAAACATAGAGAAAATTGTTAGCTTTTTAAAAAATAAGTTGTAAACTTTTGAAAAATGAAAAACTATTAGGTTTTCAAAACTATTTTACCTCATTTTTTATCATGACTTTTTTGAAATCTTTGTAGTTCCATAACCTACTCCACTTTCCTGGTTCATTGGGTGCTTTTTCTCGGACAATGGTCTTGCCCAACTCTTTCAACAAGTCATGCATTTGAATCTCACCTCCGTTATAGCTTATAAGTGATTTCTCAGTGAGAACTTTTATACCAATGTCGGGATAAAATCCTCGATAGTCTAGAAGTCTCTCCACAGTTACATTCACACAATATTCATAATAACTTGAAATAAAGCAAGCAATATCTAGAAATATTTCTTTCTCTGTTCGCTCCAATCCATCAAAACTTATTCGCAACACATCCATGATATTTTTGTTGGGATTTTCTTTCATTCTAGTTAATGCACTTCTCCATTGAGACACATCCCGATCAAACAAAAATGAACCCAATACTCTAATTGCTAATGGAAGGCCATTGACATACTTCAGTACATCATATGTCAACTCTTGATACTCTTTCACAATATAATTAGATTTGAAAGCTTTTTTGCAAAATAATTGAAGAGTCTTATTCTTATCTAGGAGTTGAACATTGTAAACTTCATCTACTCATAATTTCTTAAGATATGACTATCTCTAGAGATTATGACGATTCTACTCCCTGCACCTAGATATTTAGGATGCAAAGCCAATTTCTCTACTTGTTCAACTTGATCAACATTATCAAGGACAACAAGCGTCTTTAAATGACATAGTCTAGTTCTCACCAACATGGTTCCATGAGAAAGATTTCTTATCTCCATGTTTCCTTGGTTTAGTGCTTGACAAAGAAGTTGTTTTTGTGCACTTGCTACTCCAAAATTTGTATAAATTTTGCTTAAATCATCAATGAAACAACAAGCATCATATTGAGGAGAGATTTTACTAAATAAAGTAGTAGCAAGTGTGGTCTTTCCTATTCCACCCATTCCACAAATTCCTACGACTCGAACAACTTCATTTGCATCCAGATCTAGCAACTCTTCCAATTGCTTCAAACGAGAATGCATATCAACTAAATCATCCTCAAGACTAAAAATTTGATTATGATCTAATATGTTGATTACTTCTTCAACAATTTTTTCAATTTCTACATGTTGTGGCCTGATTGACAAAAGGAGAACAAAAACAATCATAAATAAAAGTTAAAACTCTCAAATACAAAATCACATATAGAATATAAAAACTAACACAATCAAACTACATGTTGTGGGTGTACGTACTTACTTATTTTGTACATCCCACCCACAACGATTGGTAATATCTTTGAGAGCTTTCCTCCATTTTATTATCGTTTCCAAGTCATCTTTGAACCTTTTTTCGTGTTCAGGAAAAGCTTTTCCGAACTCTCCACTTTGTTTTGGAACCTCAGAAGGAGTGACATCATAGAAAATAGGAAGAACTCTTCGACCTGTTACTTCAACCCAATCAACAATCTCTGACAGTTCTTTCATGCACCATGTGGATGAAGCATAGTTCTTTGAGAAGACAACAATGAAAACACATGATTGTTGAATTGCTTGGAAGAGCTCAGGTTCCAAGAGTTCCCCTTTGTTAATATTTTGGTTATCCCTGAAGGCAAATATGCCTTTCCTTTGAAGAGCAGCAAAAAGATGATCAGTGAAACCATTACGAGTATCCTCACCTCTAAAACTCACAAACACATCAAAATGTTGTTTTGTGCCTGATGAAGAGCTACTATGTAATTTTGAGCAAGCCATTGCAGAAGATGAAAGCTACCTTGCTGAAGGTGTTGTGTAATGTGTAGATCGAACAGTACTCTCAAGGTGTAGCAATGGCAGGACAATTATTTTTAAAACAAATCGTGACAAAATGAGTGGAAAGTTACAGGCCTTTCTGTTGTCTCTCGGCAAAAATTTAAATCATCTTGAAGATGTGTGGTGTAGGAATCATCGACCATGTATTTTATACATTATAATTATAATATATATTGTTTCATAAATCGTTATTAAATATATTTTTAATTATAACTTCTGGATGAGGTTGATCCAGTTGAAATTGTTGCAAATGTATTTTCTAATACTGTAACGTTTTCAATACTGAAATTTAAATTGGCCTGAAATTATAAATACATTGTTCAGAACTATAAGTCACCCGGTGTGATAAACCAATGAGAAAGTCTTTTCAACTGCTGTGTTTTCTTTGGTTTGAAACGTTGTTATATATAAGCAGCAAAAAGATGGTCAGTGAAACTGTTATGTTTGTTGAAATATAAACTTTATTTTATATATGTTTTAGAAAAATCTATTTAAAAAATAATTGAATAGTATATAAAGTTACCTAAAATGTGTTAATAACATGTAATTATGAAAAAAGTTTGAGAGTTTGATACTCATTAAATTAGATTTGTGTTAATAAAATCCTAATTATTGATGTAGAAGTCATCAGCATAATTAAATAGAGTAATAAGATTAAATATACAACTATCTTTTTATTTACAAATTTCTAGTTTCTCCTATTCTAAAATATTTCCATTTTATTTATATAATTTCATTCTAACAATGTTTTTAATTTTGAAACTTACATTTTGTATTTCCTTATGATCAAAGGTGAAGAAGAGCTAGAGCTGCTTTGAATTCTCTTGAATTGTTCCATTACAAAAATGGAAGTTAAGCTGCCGAAAGTTATTCTGACTCTAAGGGCAGTTCTTTTGGGAAATGAAGAGATGTTTAGGAGTTGTCAGGAATGATAAAAATAATCAAGGTAAAATCCTTAGAATTTTAGGATTTTAAATATTGTGATATTATCATAACATTTTTGCATTGTGAAATCTAATTAGAATAGGAAAAAAAAAACAGCATTGTATGTGTCGCCAGAAAGATTTCTAACACCACCAACTTGTTGACCGTTTCATTGGGTTACTCTCATCACTCTATACATATAATATATAGAATAGAATGAATGTTTATTTGGAGTGCATAACGTAAAGTTGCACGTTCATTGATATTATTCTAATCTTTCAATTAATTAATCATGTCCTAATTAATTGTATTGTCCTTTTAAAAAAAATAAAATTATATTGTGCAGTTTTTTATTATGTATGAAACAGTTGTTCCCTAAAAATATGTATAAAACAGTTACGATGACAATTGAACAAGAATATATATATAATACATCAATTATTGTTTCCGCGTGGATTGCAGTATTTTATTCGTAATAGAAACTCAAAGGAAGAATATGACAGCATGCTTATATTACTAAAATATCATAATTTAAAGGACGTGCCTTGAATATATCGTCCCCAGAAACGTTCAAACCACAGGTCACTGCTAGTCTAGCCAATGATAACGTTAAATGTTAATTAAATTGTTAGAAGCCGTAGGCAAGTTATGATAATTTATAGCAATAACAGAGAAAATTTTCAATATATAATAATCTTTTTACAGTTCTTCAAAGGAAAGGTGTTGTTGCCTTAAAAAATGACTGCCAAATTAAGAAAGGATAATTCATGGCGCATGAGTGTAACACTCCTGTCCATATTTTGGTTGACCCGGAAATCAATGATTTGCTCACGTTGGGTTAATGAAAGGATCGATTATGGCATCCAATGAACCCATCTAAACCAATAATCCAATAATGTGGTTGAATGAATGACTTAGTTTGGTTAAACAGATGATCCAGTTAATTTTTAGCTAAATTATCACTGGTGTCCCTTATTTAGAGGTTAGCTCTTAAACTTTTTCAAAAGTTTAATTAATAATTTGACTAAATTACCCCAGCTTAAAGTAACTTCCCGAGAAGGTCAGTGAGGTTCCAACTGTAGTGAATTGAAAGATCTTTCTTAAAGTTTACTATGGTTGAAAGAAGACAGGCGGGAGTCAGCCGAGCGAGAGCACAGCAAGTTTCAGTGGTGGGCTGTCGGTCTGGTCCCATTTTAGACATAGTAAGCAGAGTAGCAATGCTAGATTCAGAAGGAGTAAAGCCATAACTCTGCCCTAAGCATTGAGCTTACGCGAACCAAGCTGGTCCCCTATTTAGGGGCTAGCCCTTAAACTTTTTCAAAAGTTTAATTAATGATTTGAAAATGTTAAATGCTAATTTTAAAAATATTGAAAACTATAACAAACAAAACAGGATTTGAACCCAAGTCTTGGAGAAAGAAGAGTTAAAACCAATCCAGTTGACCAAAGGTCAAAGTCTCTCTTATCTTGGAATTCCAATGTTTTTAAACTAATCAATAACAACATTAATTTTAAAAGTATAGAAAAGTTGGGCAAGGCTAGAATCAAACTCAAGTCTAAGAGTTTAAATACTAGGACCATACCACTAGACTAAAAACCAATACTAGTTTTCTTTTGAGATTTAAATTTAATTAAACTAATCGTGGCAAGATTAATTTTAAAAATATATTAAAATTCACAAATTTTTTAAATTTTTAAAATGGAGAAATTTTAATTTTAAATTTTAATTCTTAATTTTAATTTCTGTCTTTATTTTTAATTAGATTTTAAATTTTATATTGTTGTTAATATAACTAAATTTTAGTTTTAGTTGTTAACCCTGAAACTTTAATTTAACCTTTTAATTCTTAATTTTAGTTTCAAAATCACAAATAAAATATATAACATAAAATTATCTATAATATATTTAACATTAAAATATACAAATAAAATATAAAATCTAATTAAAAATAAAAGATAGAAATTAAAATTTAAACTAGAAGTTAAAAAGTATAAATTAAAGTAACAACTAAAACTTAAATATAAAATTAAAAATTAAAAAAAATAAACTTATTCAAATAGATTTAACATAAAATCAAGCTAAGTAGTTTTTAGAATTTAAAAAACTTTCTTTATTTAAAAAATTTACAACATAAATAACCAAGAATAGTAAAACAAAACAAAGGAAAAAAGACAATAAAATCAAAGTTGGCTTACTGTCTAGTTCTATCATCTTAAAACTCTCACAGGGCCTAGGTTCAAATTTTACTTTGTCCAATTTTAATATAAAATTAATGTTGTCACGTGATTAGTTTAATTAAATTTGAATCTCACAAAAAAAGTAATATTTGCTTTTGGTCTAGTAGTATGACTTTAGGATTTAAACTCCTGGACTTAGGTTCAATTTCAGCCTTGCCCAACTTTTTGCTCTTCTTCCCCCAGGACCTTGCTTTATGATGTCACGTCACTCAATTACGCAAGTCAACGTCAGTCAATGGCCTAAATTTGACGGAAGGGCAAAAATTAAACTTCTGAAAAAGTTTGAGGACAAAAGATGCCCAAAAAAGAATTAGGGGGCACAAAGTAAGCTATGTTGGCAACAAGAAAGCAAAAGGTTGGCAGCTCTTTAAAAACTCTTTCTTTTTTCTGCCTTGTTTCAAAATGTGCAGATGCAAGTATTTATAGGCAAAAAGATTTGCCCCTTCACATGCTGGAGATAAATAAAAAATTTTGTCTTTTCAAATGCTAGAGATAAATGATGATGCCTATAGGTCTGCCACCTAAAACCATTAATGCTATCTAGGAATACCAAATGCTATCTAGGAATACCAAACAACAAGAAATAAAGTTTCTTAATTTAAGTTTTATAACAAATCTCCCCCTTAAACTTAAATACTCTTCCCATTTCTCATTCCCATAAGCCTTTTGCAATTCTCCAGCAATGTGGTCGGCAGTGGCTTGGTGAGTATATCCGCGGCTTGAGCTCGGCTTTCAACATGCTCCAGCTTAACTTTTCCTTCTTTGACTTGTTCTCGGATGAAATGAAAACGGACGTCGATGTGCTTGCTCCTTTCGTGATTAACTGGGTTCTTTGCCAACTCGATCGCCGACTTGTTATCAACTTGGATCACAGTCCTTCATTTTGGATCACTCCCAAATGCCTTAATAGATTTAAAAGCCAGACTACATGACACACGCTCCAAGAGGCCACCACATACTCTGCCTCGCAAGTAGACAGGGTTACAATGGGCTGTTTCTTTGACAGTCAAGTGAAAGCTGTATTTCCGAGTAGGAATACGTAACTCGAAGTACTTTTCCGGTCATCAACATCACCACACCAATCGCTATCTAGTAACCCACTAGTCGATAGTCATCTGATTTTGAATAGAAAAGACCAAGTGATAGGGTTCCTCGAATATATCTCAGAATTCTCTTCAAGGCCTTCCAATGTGTATAGCTTAGATCCTCCATGAATCTGCTCATTATCCCAACACTCAACATTAAGTCGGGTCTCGTGCTTGTAAGGTACCTTAGACTTCCAATTAAACTTCGATATCTCCCAGAATCAGCTCGTTCTCCTCCATCAAACTTCGAGAGTTTAGTGCCTGGTTCCATTGGAGTAGAAACCTGGTTGCAGTCCTCCATTTTAAACTTCTTTAGAATTTCAAGCGCGTACCTCTCTTGGGATATAAAAATCCCTTCTTCCGATTGCTTCACTTCCAGGCCAAGAAAATATTTCGTCAGGCCTAAGTCTGTCATCTCGAACTCTTTTTCCATTACCTCCTTAAACTCCTTAATCAGCTTCGTGTTGCTTCCAGTGAATATGAGGTCGTCGACATAGAGATTAACTACCATCATATCCTTTCCTGATTTCTTTGTGTACAAGGCATGTTCGTACGGACATTGCTCGTACCCAGTTTTCTTGAAATACCCATCAATTCTCTCATTACAGGCACGGGGAGCCTTCTTCAGTCCATAGAGGGCCTTTTTCAATCTCAGAACTTTCTTCTCATCCCCTCTCTTCATATACCCGAGTGGTTGCTCGACGTACACCTCCTTTTTCAGCACTCCATTTAGAAAGGCTGACTTCACATCCATCTGTAGAATTGGCCATTGGTTTTGAGCAGCTAACAATACCAGGAGTCGGATTGACTCCATTCTCGTGACAGGAGCAAATACTTCATCGTAGTCTATCCCCTCTTTCTGTCTATAGCCCTTTACCACAAGTCGAGCCTTATAACGCTCAACCTCTCCTTCAACATTCATCTTCTTTTTGTACACCCATTTTACTCCAATGGGTCAAGCTCCTTTAGGAAGATCGATCAATTCCCAAGTCTTATTGCATTCAATCGCTCCAATCTACTCATCCATGGTTGTTCTCCACTTCTCTTCTTGGACAGCTTTTTCAAAGCTCAAGTCTTCAGAGTCGACCAGAAGACATACAACATGAACTTCATTTGTAGTGTCGTATATTTCCTGTAGACTTCTCATCCTGGGCTGATATGGCTTAGTTTCTTCATCTGAGGACTCAGTGGTTGTTTTTGTTGAAGGTACAACAATCTCCGAGCTAGTTTCTTTTTCAACTAGGTTACTCCAGCACCACTCCTTCGTTTCCTCCACATGAACATCTCGGCTCACCACTACTTTCTTGTTAACAGGATCAAACAATTTATATGCTTTAGAATTTTTATCATACCCGATAAATATGTACTTCTTGCTCCGATCTTCTAATTTTGTCCTGTGCTGACTTGGTACTTGCCCATAGGCCACGCTACCGAACGCCTTTAGATGAGAGACACTCGGCTTTACACCACTCCAAATTTCCTGAGGCGTCTTTTTGCCTAACTTTGCATGTGGACATCTATTTTGCACATAGACTACGCATTGCACCGCCTCTGCCCAAAACTTCTTCGGCATATTCTTCCCTTTCAACATAGATCGAACCATGTCGAGAATGGTTCGGTTCTTTCTTTCTGCTACAGAGTTTTGTTGCGGATAATATGGAGCCGTCAAGAAATGCTTGATTCCATGTTCCTCACAGTATTTGTTGAACTTGGCAGAAGTGAACTCACCTCCTCTATCAGATCGGACTGTTTTGATGACTTTGTTTGTTTCTTTCTCTACCATCACTTTGAACTTCTTGAAAGTTTCAAACACTTCTGACTTCTCCTTCAGAAAGTAAACTCACGTCTTTCTTGAGAAATCATCAATGAAAGAGACGAAATATCTCTTACCACTAAATGATTCTGGAGTTATTGGCCCACACAAGTCGGTATGGATCAGTTCGAGCTGCTTCTTTGCTGGGTACTCAGAGCTCCGTGGGAAAGAAGTCCTTGCTTGCTTTCCGATCACACATTCTTCACAGAACCTCTTTTCAAATTCCATTTTGGGAAAACCGAGCACCATCTCCTTTTTCACCAACTTAGTCAACCCTCCAAACTGAAGATGACCGAACCGCAAATGCCACTTCATGGCCTCATCCTCTATATCAAGTTGCATGCATTTATCTTGAACTATTTTCAACTCAAGTTTGTACATGCGATTTTTCTTCATTTCTACTTGGGCGATGAGCCTTCCGAGTTTATCCCTCAGTTGTAATTCTCGGTCCTTCATCAGAACCGAGTACCCCTTCTCTATTATCTGTCCCATGCTCAATATGTTGCTTTTGAGATCAGGTACATAGTATACATCTCTGATCTCTCCGATTCGCCCATTTTCCTGTTGATACCAGATCGTTCCTTGACCTTTGACGGTTACTTTCGATGCATCGCCGAAAGAAACGGATCTGGATTCCACCTTTGAAAATACTTTGAATAAACTCTCGTCGCCACACATATGGTTACTTGCACCGGTGTCCAAGTACCAAACCGAATTATTAGAATAGCTCAGTTTGACCTCGGTTTCTGGAATGTTTGTCACTAGCAGCAATCCTTCATCTTCTTTCTCAGCAAGAAAGTTTGTTGGCTCCTCATTTTTCTTCTCGGACCTACAATCTTTGGAAATATGGCCCATCTTTCCACAGTTGTAGCATTTTACCTAGTAGCAATCCTTGACATAATGCCCATACTTCCCACAGTTATAGCATTCAATGTTGTTTGTGTTTGTCCGACCACCTCAAGTCTGACCTCGACCACCTCAGGCCTGACCTCGGCCACGCCAATTTTGTTGGCCGACTTGCTCATTTCTTCGTTCTCCTCTTCCTCTACCACCTTGGCTTCTGACTCTTCTTTGGCCTCTGGTACTTTGAGCATAAAACACATTATCCTTTTTTATAGTCGCCTTCCCCTGGAGAGCTTGTTCAAGGGACTCCCCTCTCTTGTTTTTTCGTCTCTGCTCATGTGCTTCCAGGGACCCAGCAAGCTTTTCAATGTTGAGTGTTCATAGATCCTTGGACTCCTCAATTGCGCATACGATATTTTCGAATTCATCTCTCAATGACCTCAAAATATTTTCAACAACTCGGTTTGAAGAAAGAATCTCACCATTTTGATTCAGTTTGTTCATCACGGTCTCCACCCGAGTAATGAACTTGGATACGCTTTCGGACTCATTCATCCTCATGTGTTCCAGTTCGCGCCTAAGGGTTTGAAGTCGGACCTGCTT
This sequence comes from Psophocarpus tetragonolobus, assembly GCA_037954015.1. Taxonomy (NCBI): domain Eukaryota; kingdom Viridiplantae; phylum Streptophyta; class Magnoliopsida; order Fabales; family Fabaceae; genus Psophocarpus; species Psophocarpus tetragonolobus. Next base: position 17,724,987 of record CM075689.1, on the reverse strand, counting down.
TACTCGTTTGTCTCCTTTGTTTGCCTTTTCGAGTGTATCCCATGCTACTTTGGAAGATTTTGCATTTGCTATCTTCTCAAAGCCGAATTTGTCAACAGCTCGGTATAACAGATATAAAGCCGCCTTGTCTTTAGCTCGAACGGCCTTCAACGCGTTCAACTGGGCATTTGAATATCCATCTGTGCTCGCTGGTTCCTCATACCCAGTCTCGACCACATCCCAATTATCTTGGGAGCCGAGAAGGGCCTTTATCTGCACCTTCCAGTTGTCATAGTTAACGTCTTTCGTCAACTTGGGTAGCGGGATGCCATTGGTTAGACCTGCCATTTCTCTCAAGTGTTTACACTCAACTCACACACCTCATAAAACTCTCAGTCGCTCATCTCTCTCTCTCCCAGCGCACACCGCGACGTTCTTTCCTCAGAAAACTCTCGATAGCTCTTATACCAAATTATTGGCAACAAGAAAGCAAAAGGTTGGCAGCTCTTTAAAAACTCTTTCTTTTTTCTGCCTTGTTTCAAAATGTGCTGATACAAATATTTATAGGCAAAAAGATTTGCCCCTTCACATGCTGGAGATAAATCAAAAGTTTTGTCTTTTCAAATGCTAGAGATAAATGATGATGCCTAAAGGTCTGCCACCTAAAACCATTAATGCTATCTAGGAATACCAAATTCTATCTAGGAATACCAAACAACAAGAAATAAAGTTTCTTAATTTAAGTTTTATAACAAGCTACCCCCTAAATAGGGGGGCATCGGTGGTGATTTAGCCTTAATTTTTTCTAAATTAATAAAAAAAAGTAATTTTTTAATCAATTATAATGGATTATGATTAATACATTCTCAACTATGTTTTTTTATGTTATTTTTTCTTATTGCAAAATTTGCTTTGCTGATACAATATGTCAATTGTTGATTTGCCTTTGATATTAGGTGTTCAATTTATTGTGTTTGAAGAGGATAATATATTTAATTACTCTAAATAGATGAGATTTGAATTATAAGTAATGATTTATTTTTTTCTTTCCATATATGTATAAAAATAATGTATACATACATATACATATATACACTTTAATATAGATGGCGAGTCAATTAGTAACACAATAATTCAACCAATAGTCAAGGTGACCAAATACCTTCAATGGGTCGATTGCCAAGTTACCTTTAAAACTATGTTTGTGACACACTATATCAAATGACAAAAATCCTAAAGTTATTATATAGGTATGAGATGTATACTTGATAATGTATGTGTTATGAAATAAAGTAGTGTTTGCGCTATACTTGATGATGCATGTGTTATGAAACAAAGTAGTGTTTGTGCTGAAATTCGTTTCTAATGAAATAAATATTTAAAATAAACAAATTTTCATTTAGATTCTAAAATTAAGCAAGTTTATATATATTTGAGAAACTTTAAAAGTGTGTTATGCATGTGTGGCTTCTATTTAGTCGAACTAGTTTTAATTAATATTTAGACCATAGGCATGAATGATGACTTAATTAGAAAGTTTGAGATTTGATAAAAATGTGATGTTTTTTATTGTTAAGTTTAGATTTAAAGAAAAAAGAATCCCAAGTGGGATGTATCAAAGTTGTGCAAAAAAAAAAATTGGTTTTAAAGGAAATAAACCTACAAAAAAGTAAATAAAAGACAACGTAAATCCTTGAAAGAACACTTGTTTTAATGCTAATGAAATCATTAAATGCAAAAACATAAAACCTCATAGATTAGGAAAATACATCTCAATCTCTTCACGTCATTCCCTAGGCGTACTGAGTTTAGTAAGATAAGTGTTCCAACCCCTAATTCGAGCATAAGTGAAGAGTATTTATAAAGTTTTCGTCCCTATGATTTTGAAAGAAAATTATATTTTATTCCAAAAAAATAAACTACCAAAAACTTCCTAACTTCTACTAACTATCCTAACTGATAGTAACTTCCACATTGTAACCTTTGATCTTTATCCTTTCGTTTGTTGACTCTGGATCTTTCTTTTAAAGTTGAATCTTCAGAGATATTTGTTCTTCTAAGTGTCTCGAGTTGAGTTCTCGATTTCGCCCCCTCATTGCGTTGTTCGAGCATCTTCACTTTAGTCCTTTCTTCTTAAAGAAAGGATGATTTTAGGAATCTGCTTTGACTGGTAGTTCGATTTTGTAGTAATGACTAAACTTCTTTAAACTTGTTGCCTGAGTTAAATGGACTCCAATGTGATTCCCCTTTTAACTTCATCGCAATACACTTCGATGTTTGTCGAACAATGTTAAATGTTATTTCTTAGTCTAACAACTTTATTGTCAAATTACTCAAGTTATCTTCTTTCACTCCAACAAATAGCAAACATAAAAATCATACATGGTTAAGTTTCAATATAATATATAATTCAAACAAAATGAGATGAATATTTTACAGTTTGGTTTGTATCGATTTTTACTGACATATGTTTATAATTATTTTAATTTTTTAATTTCAATTTTGTCTTACATTTATATTTATTTCCTTTCTGTTAAATCAAATCTAATTATACTGACAAATTTATGAGTAAAAATATGTTAAAGTTGTTAAGTAATTCTGTGAATATTTTTTAAGCGAATTTTTGTATGGAATTCCTATAAATTTTGCATTAAATCCCTATACAACTTTTGCGCTTGTTGGATCCTTATAATAAAAGTTTTATTTTGTTTAAGGTCCTTGAAGCATTGTCAATTTTTTTTTTAAAAATAATGATTAAATTATTTCGAATACTTAATATATTAGTAAATTTTGTAGTAGGTTCTGATAATTTTTTTTCCTTCATGTTGAGTACCTGATATTTTTTATTTTGGATTCTAAAGCACTTTTGTTAACATTTTAACATGTTTTAAAATGGTTGAGATATATTAGTTTCATAAAAATAATGCAAGCAAACAATTTCACAAAAAAGAAATAAAAAAAATTTCCATTTAATGTAACTAATAAAAAAATAAAAATTTTATTAGAAACAAAATATGACACAAAAAATTTAATAAAAACTATACAAAGTGTTAATATATCATAAATTCAAAACATATTTAAGCCATAAATTAAAGTTCTATCTAAACTATTTTAAAAACCAAAAATTAAATAAAAAATTATCGAAAAGAAAAAGAAAAAATTTATAGGAACTCATTACAAAATTCACTAATTTATCAAATTTTTGTTGTTGAAATTTCAACTCCTCCAATTAGAAATAGCTTAAAGAAATTAATTAATATTACTTCTACAAACATAGAGCCCTAAAAAAAATGAAATAACATCATGCAGGCTAATTTAAAATAAAAGGCTTAATTTAATTAATTAATTATGTTTTTATCTTTTTTTATTTATCAAATGAATCTTTATTTTCATTTTTAAAATTTAAAATTATTGAACATAAATTAAAAAAATATTTAGGATGGAGTCCCGTAGACACACACCTTAAAAAGTTTAGAAGAATTTGTTAACAGGACCCAGTAAAACTTTCTCCTCACTACCTTCCCCTTTCCCTTGATTCACCATAAGAAACCAACCCCCTCACACTCATAAAATAACCCTCTTTTCAAAACAAAACAATTTCCTGCAATCCATTCATACAGAATATAAAGCTAATGTGTATCAAATCCTTTCATACCGGATAAACTTCTCTAGAAATTTAGTGGGTCATCAAACAAGCCCCCAATTTTTTCTTCCCAGCCATGAAGTCAATTTGTGAGTCCCACAAACTTCACTAGCATATATATTTTTACTGTAATATTTAATTAAATTGTATTTAATGATGATGAGACTTAAATTTTAAATATCTAATTAAATTAAATATTTTTTTACTCAATATAAAATGTTAAAACAAACCAGTACAATGTACACGTCGTGGAAGGAACTGTCTTAAAAAAAGGAAAAAATATTCAACTATATTTCTACATGTATGTGAATCATATCAAAATTTATAAAATATATATTTAATCATAAAAATAAAAATTATATTAATTAAAATAAACATAAGTAATGACATTATGACAATAATAAATATAAAAAAATACCAAGCTATTGTAAATTGAAAAATAGAAAAAGGAGGTTTTTTTTATAAAAAAAAAGTTTAATTAATGATTAATCAAAACCACAAGGCATGACTTTGACAAACCTTACCCTCCACTACATAGCTAGAAAAGAGAAAAGTATTACAAGTGTTCAACATAACACGAAGAGTTCATGACTCATTCAACATAAGAATTTGTTATTACAAGTTTCCTAGTGCAAAATCACTCCCAAGCTAGAAGTTAGATAGCCTAGACGACTTCTTGAACATCTGCCAGGTAAAGTTTGAAGACCGTTACATTTCTTATCTTTTAGATTTGTTAGACCATTGTAAATTAAACCACACAAAGGACTAGATCTTTTGACGTGCCGTGGAACCACCAACAACTCTTTGAACTGATAACAATGTGCTCGTACGTACCTCTCTGATAGAATTGTTAAGATGTCGATACTATATTCTAGCAAAGGTGGTACACAAACAGAAGATAAATTTCTGATTTTTCTTTATTGTCACACAAACCACAACTTGTTTTTCCTTAAAAAATGACTCAACGGCTCACAAGATTCCTCGTAGTAACTTTGATATATTTTATAATGGAACCACATTGATATTTTATTTGATTTTATTTAATTTTGATATCTTTGAAAATTTCAATGTAATTTATAATATTTTGAGATTTAGAATAAAAATTAAAAATAAACATTAAAAGAGAATTACTTAATAAAATTTATTTAATTTAAATAATCAAACATGTGGATTAACCAACGTGATACGATATTATTTTATCTTTCTCAAATTTAAGTCTAGATAACTGTGTTAAATATATACTTGAAAATAGAAAGTTTAAGAATAGAATATAAAATATATATTTCATTTTTATTAAAATTAATTCACTTTACTTAATTAAAAAATATGAGATAATACTATATCAAATTATTTACCAACATTTGATTTTGCAAAAAAATAATAATTATAAAATGACATATTATGAGATAAAAACTTACTAATTAAATATAGAAATACTATTTTTAATTTTTTTGTTACGCTTAGTTTTTTTAAAACTTAAAAGTACAAGCAGTTTTCTCTTATTATTTTGTTTTTCTCATTTTATTGTTTGTTATAACATATAATCATATAATAAATAATTTTAAAACATGCATAAACACTAACTGCTTACAAAATAAAAATAATGCACTCTTCTTTCCCACACAAAAGCTACTTTTTAACTATTCGTTGACTGGCCAGCATTTGTATTCGCACGTTGAATTATTTAAAATATATTGACTTTTACCGAAAATTGAAGCCATTGATCGCTTTATTATGTGTGCCAAACTCCACTATGAAGTTCGAGAACTAATTTACTATAACTTTTAGCTATAGGTTTCTTTAATATATTACTTTATTAATTTATGCCAAACTCCATTATATGAAGACTAACATTATATATTCAGGGGAATTTAGTTTGTTTAAGCTCACTCTAATTAAATGGATCAGATTGAATTAGCCTTTTTAAATTAATGATCGAGTCAAGATTTAGATGATTCCTGTTTAATTGGAATATTAATTTATATATCTCATATATATAAAATTCAAATTAATATTCTTTACAAATATGAAAAAGTTATCTAAAAATATTATTTAATTAAAAACATAATAAATAGAAAATGGTTATTCAAGTATAGTAAAAAATAAAAAAACATTATTTATATTATAAAAAACTCTATGACCAGCAAACCAAACCCACTTAAACAATGTAGCTTGAATATATAATAGCGTTAGGTTCAACAAGTTTTTTTTTCTATTAAATTTCTTAGCATATATGTTTTTTAATTCATATATGATTTCTTTTTAGTACAGTTGAGTCTTCAATTGAGTCAAACATGGATAGATGAGTGATATGTTTGGAAAAGTGGAAATAAAATAGAAAGGAAAACAATATGGATAACAGTTATCATTTTTATACGATTGAAGGGGAAATGAAAATAACAAAAATAGAAAAAATAACTTAATTATTAAATATGCCAAATAAATTTGTGATATATATATAAAAGCCTAGCCAGTGAGAAGTATTAGTAGTGCGTTTCTTTAATACGTACATCACATTCTGGTGTTTATTAAAGCTTATTGAAAATAATATAATTGTAAATCACTTTTTATTTAAAAAGTCTCTTATAATTTTAATAACCATACGAAAAATAAGAAAAATAATATGTATACTTATATACACCTCATATATTATTTCACATGTATATACTATTTCACATGTAATGAAAATATATATATATATATATATATATATAAAAAGATAGATATGATAAATATGATAAAAATTCTGATATGATAAGATAAAAGAGATATATAAAAAAAGTATATTAATAATATGTATAAATTAAAAAAATATATATATTTCATTACTCGCAAAATAACCACCTCTCGGTTATAATGTTTTTCATGAAAATATTTGTTTGTTGAAAATTTGAAACCATATTTATTATCTGACCATGAATGATAATAATATTATATTAAATAAAATAATTAATATTATTATATTACACAAAAAGTTATAATTGACATTTTTTATTTTTATCTATATATCAATGTACCAACTTAATTTAATTCTAACTTTTCTTTTCTTCTTCATTCTCTTAACTTTAAGCAATTAACAAGAATAATATTTACTCTCTTTCAAGTCATTGTTTTCCCTTTTCTTTTCTTAATTATTCTGTTTTTTGTCTTTATAAAATAAAGCTTAAACTATTATTTTTTTGAAATTCAATAATTCTTACAATTAATTAATTTTAACTATAGAATTTTAAAAAAGTAAATGATAAAAATTGAATGATCTTTTAAAAGTATTCTTAACCCTTCTATCTAAAAAGAGTATCGTTAACAGTTTTCTATAATCCAGATTTTGTTTTATCTAAGACAAGATGAGCTAACCGGCTATATTGCCAATCTACAGCACAGCAACATATTCTAGATGAAACCATCTATATCCAATAAATCAATTGGGATGGACCCTTTAAAACAAATCAATTGGATTGGAAACGAATCTTCAATACAAGCCAATAGTAAGCTCACTAGTACTTGACTTGGAGCTCAATTAATCATGGTGCACGAGTACAAATCCAAAGTAATAGTTAATGTATTACAGCTATTTGATTTAATTTGATGCACTAATTAAAAAGGTATGAGACATTACATAGAATATGGGTGCTGCTATATATAAAGATGATTTTCTTTTTTTATTTTCTTTTAATATAAGCTAAGGAGTTTTTGTTTTCTTTTTATGGGTGAAGGTAACGAGGTTTAAAAATTGAGAAAATGGGAGATAGATGATTATTTTAATGTGTTAAGCTACTTACTTAATTCTTGCAATTACTTTTATTTTAATTAATTTGTAGAGAAATTGGTTAGTAGTTATATTTGAATGATTGAGATTTACTCTCAATTGTATGAATTTGACTTTTATATATATATATATATATATATATATATATATATATATATATATATTAATTTGTATAGATGGTATTTAATGTTACACACCTACATCAATATAGGTCTTGTTCATTATAGTAGGTTGACAAAAACATTTATGTTCGTGGTTATTCACTAATTAAACTCGTATAAATACATACCCATACGGGTAATTTAAATAAATATCCGTCACTTGTGAGTACGGTTTTTTTTATCCATTATTTAACGGGTACAAGTATGAGTATTATATTACCCTTACTTATCGGTACCCACAATCCTTTAAATTAAAATACTATACATATTAATTTAATATTTTTTGTTAAACAAATTAACTTAAAATATTAATTGTCAAATTTTATTATTATCAATGTTACTTATTTTATAAAAAATGCGTATATCATAAAATTCTTTTTATAAAAATGTCGGTAAAGTAAAACAAATATTCTATTTATATTAAATATTTTGTGTATATATTATATTAATCTATTTTTAGATCCAATTAATCTTGTAGAAACTTATTGGTATAATTTTATTTCTAGATTTTTCGATAAATAAATTATTTGTTTGATAAAATTTTAGGTAAAAAATATCTTTTTAAAAAATTCTTTTTGAAAAAATTATGGATACCCACAGGTATTAAAAAAATCCGCAGATAAATTTTTATAACAAATACCCAATGGATTTTATGACGAAGTGGGTAGTGAGTAGGCACTATCCATATCCATTTCGACCCGTTGCCAATCCTGAACTATAGTCTCTTATGTAAAAAATTAAAAAAAAATATTTTATTAAGAATCAAATATAAATGAAATTTAAAATAATAGGTTAATATAATTTTACAAGTTTTAATAAAATATTTATTTATAACTTCTTAAAGACACTACTTAGTATTTTTTCAAAAATATATACTTGTGTAGTCCATCAGACACACATAGTTTTTCCCCATATGTATGCATGGAAAGATAATATGTGATGGATGAGGATCTCAACAATCAAATTAGAGAGAAATATACGAAATATAAGAACTTGAGTTGTTTTCACATGTGAGTAAAGTTATCAAGTCTGGATGAAATGCTTTTGGTGATTAAGCTATTTATGTATTTTACCTAGATTGTCATTCTCATTTTTGGCAACATTTAGGTATTATGAAAGTCAAAGGGAAAGAGTTTATGAATATTCTTTGCATTATTTGGTTAACCATTCTGTGGAGGGATTTGGTTGGCTAAAAATACTTTGATATTTCAAGGGTCCATGTTAAACAAGTCTAGCAGGGGCTGTTCAAAAAAAAAAAAAAAAACAAGTCTAGCAGGGGTCTTTGCAAAAATCTTAGTTGTGCGTTTATAGGCTCTAGAAAAATAAATTCATTTGTTTCCTTCTATGAATAGTCTGTTAAACCAAAATATTGTTTTACTATGTTTATGTAGTGGAACTTTTGGTTCTTTTACGACACTGAATTTTGTCTATGGAAGGATTTGTAATATTTGAAGTTAATACTCTGTCGCTATTGTAATGTACAAACACTATCATGTCATTTCTTGTGACATGGGGTGTATTGGCCTTGCTAAATAAATTTTGCTTTTTTTTTTAAAAAAAAAAACTTACTCTCCTAAGATACCTTATATATAAGAGATTGATAGAAAAAATAGTTAAGGTTTCATGCAAATCTTGTGATTGCTAACCATAAAATAATGAGGACGACAATAATAAGAATGCCTTCTCTATATCGGCTTAAGGTATCTGAACTTAAATATGCCAAGAAGGGTCTAGCACAATATATATTAAGTCATTTATAAAATATATTTATAGAGTTTAATTAGTATACACTGTTAGTATAAAGATTTTACACTGATATTTATTCACAACTCTTTATTTATGGTAAATTTGTTGACTTTACTTATTACTACTTTAAAAGTTATAATTAAATGTTAGTGTAAAAGTTTTTTACACTCTCAATATATACCAATTAAACTCATATTTATATACTTAAGAGATTGTAAATAACATTGATGAATCGAATAAAAAGTCATGAATTGAAAAAAGAAAAACAGGGAAGGATTGCATAGACCTTGATCTGTTTTGGTTATTTTGAAAGACATATGTGAAACAGAGTCATCTCACCTTGGGGGGAGATGGCAGAAGGGTGGACGGAGGTAAGGAGAAGAAAGGAGGTCAGAAGAAGAATGGATGTCAATGGTGGAGGGAAACCAGTAATGGATGAAAGGATAGGGGAGGGGTGTATAACCTCAGTCTTTTTCACGCATTTCCAGGAAGAGTATAGGGCAAAAGACATGTGGGAGATTTTCGGGAGATATGCTAAAGTTCAGGACGTTGTAATCCCGACCAAGAGGAATAGGAATGGACACCGATTTGGTTTCACCAGATTCAGGGAAGTTGAGGATGAAAAAATGTTGGTGATTAAGTTGGATAGTATATTCATCGGACGGGAAAAACTGTGGGTCAATATACCACGGTATGCTCGGAAAACAGAGCAAAGTCAGAGAAAGATGAATGTAGCAGGTAGGCAACAAGATCAAAAAATTTATCACATAGGAGCTGGGCAGAAGGGGCAACAGAGGGAACTCAACGGGAAACTGGGGCAATCATTTGCATCAGTAGTAGGGACTAATGGGGAACCTAGTCATAACAAGGGAAGAGGACGAGCAGGAGGGACAAAATATGCGAATATGAAACTAGTGTACACTGCATCGGTGGAAAAGGTGGCTCGGCTTCAGAAGGCTTATGTGGAAGAAGTGCGTAACAGAGGGATGGCTTTCAGGACACAGATTTTCCTGATGAATCATGGCATCTACAATGTGAGCGTGACCCCTATGGGGGTAAACAAGGTTCTGTTGGAAGTGGAAGGACGTGAGACGTTCGAAGAGACTGTGAAAAGGAAACAACAATTGTTCGATCAATGGTTTGTGGGGATACAGAAGTGGGAGTCGGGATTGGTCGACACCGATCGGAGGATCAAGGTCAACTGCTACGGGATCCCGTTACACGTTTGGGGCGAAAACTTCTTCTCCGCACTACTCGCGCCATTCGGAGAGCTTCTGTATGTGGAAGAAAGTACTAAAAAAAAGGAAAGGTATGACGTAGCACAAATGGTGGTGTCCAGGAAGGATATGAGGAAGCTTGACGAGGTAGTTAGGATGAGTATTGATGGGTGGGAGTTTGATATCAGGGTGAAGGAGGTGGAAGAGGTAAATGAGGGTAAGAATAGCCGAGTGACCACGAGCTACGGATCGGAAAACAGCTATTGTTAGGGGGACGACGAATTTGATAAATCGGCTGAAGCGGAAAGGCTGTTGGCTGAGTTGAAAAGGAAGATGTTCCGGGATGGAGACTGGAAGGAAGGGGATGTGGAGGATGGTGGAAGCGCCGAATGGGGTGGGGCCCTTTTCCGATTGTGACGGGACACGGTGGTGGATGACACACACCGGCCCAGATCAGAAACCACGAACTCGGAGGTGGGGATGATGCGGCCCAAATCGAAGACCACGAACTCGGAGGTGGGGAGGACGAGGCTAGCGGCGGAGGGAGGCCCTACCACCGCAGGTTTTGGCCTGAACGGAGAAGGGAGGAAGGCGCCGGTGAGTACCGGAAAGGAGACAAGAGCCCAGTCAGTGTGTACAGGGTCAACGCCCATTTTTGGGTATAATCAGAACACAGGCGGCACTAGCAAGAGCAGAGGTAGCGAAATAAGGGTATATGCACAGGTTTTCTCAGAAACCAGAAGAGGAAGAAGTGGCACGCAGGGGTGGGAAAGGAAGGAGAAAAGGGCGATCTGCACAGTCCGGGAACAGGCACACGCAAACCGAGGTTTGACAGCGGGTCGCATCGAACAGGACAGCGCGTCAGGAGGCCGTCAATCAGGCACGCGGCTCGAGACTGCCTCGACTGTCACACACAGCAGGCGCGTACGGCGGTTGGCCAAACGACCGTTGGACGGTCCCGACACCTCCAGCTGGGCCAGCGCGAGGAGGCCCAATCCATGGGCCAGGAAGCGGACCGAGTTGCTGCTCACACCACTTTTCCTACTAATTGGGCCGGGCGGGAAAATGAATGTAGTTTCGAAACTGCTACAGTTGCAGGAATTGCTATTGGGCACCGACGAAAAGTTTTGGAAAATGCTATTGCGCACTGACAGAATAGGGTCATTTCGGAAAATAGTGACTTCGGAAAAAATGAATCTATATCTAGAATGCCTTATGATTACAAGAAATGGGTATTAGTTGATGGAGAAGGGGTGTCCGAAGGAGGGAATGGGCAAAAGAGAGTGGTATCCATATGGAAGCAACTTAGGAGAAATAGTTTCGATGGGAGTGAATTAATGATGCGAGGGCAACTGGATGATTTGAAGGAAGACGACCAACGAAATGGCCACCAGGAGGAGGAAGCGGAGAAAATATGGAAGGCATTGAAGGAACTCGGAATATCTGCCAAACAATCAGATATTAACTACATACAGGAACTACGGAAGATGGAGGACAGAGATATTGGGGAGAAGGAACAGAGGGAGACGGGGAGTGACCGGAATAATTAGATGAAGATCTTCTCTTTAAATGTGAGGGGGTTCCGGGATCGGACCAAACGTCGAAGAATCAGGAGAATGTTGAAAAAGAATGACATTGATATATGTTTGTTACAGGAGACAAAGTGCAGAATGGTAAACGATTGGGAGGTTCACGAGATTTGGGGGTCGGCAGGGTGCGAATGGAGGGTACTATCGTTTGTAGAGCTCAGTGGAGGATGCCTTACAATCTGGAAGAAGCATATCTTGGAGGTTGTCTGGGTTATTCAAGGGCAGGGCTTCCTTGGAATTGGCTTCAAAAGGAATAGTTCACCTGAAGTTAATTGTGTGGTAAATGTATACGCCCCATGTTCGGTGCAGGGTAAAAGGAAGGTATGGGACGATTTGATGATGACTAAACGAGGTTTTCCGGAGGTCAAGTGGGTACTTGGAGGAGATTTTAATGCTGTGCTAGATACGACGGAGTTCAAAGGGAGATCAGGCTATCACTCTACAATTGAGATGTCTGACTTTAGATTTTTTATCCAGACAATGGGAGTGTTGTATATTCCAGTCATCAGGAAAGGGCCAACGTGGATAGCCCCGAATGGAGAGTCATCTAGTAGGTTGGATCGATTTTTGTTCTCACCAGAACTTATGGAGGACTGGGGCATTACAGCCCAGAGAGTCGGCACTAGAGAGTTCTCAGATCATACCTGGATCATAACAGAAGTGAATAAACAGAACTGGGGCCCTAAACCGTTTAAGTTTTTTGACCATTGGTTGGTGGAGCCAGGTTTCATGGACCTAGTGAAAGAATTCTGGTCATCAGAGCAAGGCCAAGGATGGAAGATGTATCAGTTGGCACGTAAGTTGAAAGGCCTGAAGTTGAAGATTAAAGACTGGAAACAAGAATACTGGAGTCGGGATGAGAATTTCCTAGCTGAAAAGGTTCTGCAGTTGGAGACAGTGGATCATCAGTTAGGCCAGGGGGTCATCGACAGTGGTCATCACAGACAAGAGATTTGGTTCGAATATTGGGGAAAGGCAAGGAGAATGGAACAGTCCTTGTTACAGAAATCTCGGGTAAGATGGGCTCTGCATGGTGATAGCAATACAAAGTTCTTTCATAAATGCTTTAAAGAGAGATGCTATACAAATTCTTTATTGGCAGTCAAATCAGAGTTCAGATGGGTGGAGGGAGTTCAGAGTATCCGAGACCATGTGTTTCATCATTTCAAAACGTGCTTTAAAGACGGAGATCAAACGAGACCAAAGATGGATGGGGTGACTTTCAATCAGTTGACTGATCAGCCGAGAGTAACCTTAGAGGAACCCTTTTCGGCGGAAGAAATAAAGGAGGCGGTTTGGGCATGTGACGGAGGAAAAAGCCCGGGCCCTGATGGATTTGGTTTTCAGTTTTATAAATCATGTTGGGAAATAATAGGGGATGACATCATAAGTGCAGTTCAAGAATTGTACCAATCAGGGGTATTACCAAGAGGAGCTATACAAATTCTTTATTGGCAGTCAAATCAGAGTTCGGATGGGTGGAGGGAGTTCAGAGTATCCGAGACCATGTGTTTCATCATTTCAAAACGTGCTTTAAAGACGGAGATCAAACGAGACCAAAGATGGATGGGGTGACTTTCAATCAGTTGACTGATCAGCCGAGAGTAACCTTAGAGGAACCCTTTTCGGCGGAAGAAATAAAGGAGGCGGTTTGGGCATGTGACGGAGGAAAGAGCCCGGGCCCTGATGGATTTGGTTTTCAGTTTTATAAATCATGTTGGGAAATAATAGGGGATGACGTCATAAGTGCAGTTCAAGAATTGCACCAATCAGGGGTATTACCAAGAGGAGCGACATCAGCCTTTCTTACCCTGATCCCCAAGGTGGCAAGACCGGACAGGTTAGCTCAATTTAGACCAATCTCTTTAATCTCTAGCATTCAAAAGATTGTATCTAAATTGCTGTCATTGCGAATGAAGAAAGTAATGGGCCATTTAATCTCCAAGTGCCAGTCAGCATTCTTGTCAGGTAGATCAATTCTGGATGGGGTACTGGTAGCAAATGAAATAGTTGATTGGGCGAAGAGGAAAAGGAGACCTTGTTTCTTGTTTAAGGTGGATTTCCAGAAAGCATATGATTCGGTCAATTGGGATTTTCTGGATTATATGTTAGCTAGGATGGGGTTTGGGAACTTATGGCGAAAGTGGATAAATTGTATTGTCAGGAACAGCTACGTGTCAGTTCTAGTTAATGGGAGTCCAACGGCTGAGTTTAGGCCGGGAAGAGGTTTGAAGCAGCGAGACCCACTCTCTCCTTTTCTGTTTCTAGTGATAGCCGAAGCCTTAGCGGGTTTGTTCAGGTCAGCTGTAGGAAAAGGGGTGTTTAAAGAGCTCAATATTGGTGTCGGGGCACAGTTTTCAGTACTGCAATATGCAGATGATGTTATCATGATGGGGGAAGCAGATTTGACATCGATATGGTACTTGAAAGTTATTCTCCGTGGATTTGAGCTGACATCCGGTTTAAAAGTCAATTATAGCAAAAGACAATTCTTTGGTTTTAATGTAGAAAACTCGTTCACACGTGCTGTAAGCAACCTTTTGAACTGTGTCGTTTCAACACCGCCCTTTAAATTCTTGGGGATTCCGGTGGGTGTGAACCCGAGAAAGGTAGAAACGTGGAAACCAATCTTAGAACAATTTCAACGGAAGTTGGCAGGGTGGAGGGCCCAACATATGTCATTCGCAGGAAGGTTAGTTATGTTAAATTCAGTATTGTCTAGCCTTCCATTGTATTTTTTCTCATTTTACAAGGTTCCCAAGAAAGTCCTACAAGTCATTACTGGTCTACAATGCTCTTTTTTGTGGGGAGGGAACGGTCAGGAGAACAAAATAGCCTGGGTAAGTTGGGAAAATGTGTGTAGGCCGAAGGAAGAAGGGGGCCTGGGGGTAAAGTGTCTATGGACCTTTAATCTGAGTTTGCTTGCAAAGTGGAGGTGGAGGATATTAACAGAGCAAAACGCAGTATGGGCGACTTTACTGGAATGTAAATATGGGCACACATACAAGTTCAACCAAAGACAGCCGAATTTACCTAAGGCCTCTCAATGGTGGAGGGATCTATGGGCCATTGATGGACCGGAAGCGATCATACCAAACTGGTTTCGGGACAATGTCATCAAAAAGGTCGGGGACGGAAAGGATACTCTATTCTGGGAACAGAAGTGGATAGGAGATACATCCCTTAGTTTGCAGTTCCCCAGGTTATATGGGTTAGCAGCAGATAAGGGTACCACTGTTTACGACAAAAGGGAGGTATCAGCGGGGTGGATCTGGGAATGGAGGAGGCAGTTATTTGTGTGGGAAGAAGAGCAGTTTCGTCTTTTGCAAAGCAAGCTGCAGCAAGTGACGCTTGTGGAATTCACCTCTGATAGATGGAGCTGGAGGACTAGTACGGATGGAGTATTCTCAGTTGCTGAGGCTTATTTGGTTTTATGCCCGCAACAGCCGACGCCTAGACTAATCGATGTGGAACCCAGGGATTTGCGACGAATGTGGAAAGATAGACTACCATCTAAGGTAATTACTTTCTCATGGAGACTACTGTTAGATAGGTTACCAACCACAGCTAATCTATTGAAAAGAGGCATTCATATACCAGGGGAGGAGACTCTTTGTGTCTTCTGTCATAATGCTATTGAAGATACGAATCATCTGTTCCTAAGGTGTGTTAAGGCTCAATATGTATGGAACAACGTTATGAGCTGGCTGGGTATTCAAGGACCTATTCCGGGGGATGTGTCTCATCTTTTTCTCTCATCGGCAGCTTGGGTGGTTGGCAAAAGAAAGAAGCAGTGTAGGTATGTGTTCTGGCTGGCTGGGGTTTGGAGTATCTAGATTACTAGAAACCAGATAATTTTTTATAAATTACCAGGGAACTCAGTCGACATAGTTATGTCTATAAAGGTAATATCGTGGCAATGACTATCATATTCCTTTGGTTTTAATAGGGGGTGCGGGTTTTCGGATTGGTATGCCCATCCCAGATTATGCTTGTTAAATATGACATAGGTGAATAGTTTGTGATATGCTCCAATAGGATATGGAGGAGTAAATAATCTATTTTGTATCCTAAGAAACAATTTGTTTCTTCAATGAATACATGCTTAGCTTTTCAAAAAAAAAAAAAAATATCAATAAAATTTTTGTAGATGCCGTTGTGGAATAATGGTCTTGCGTTAGCTAAGCGTCACTATTATTCGTTGACGTATTGGTGTACTACAATGAATATGTAGTCTCTTATGGAATATTTGAAACATGGAATTTGCAGAAAAACGATCTTTTCATCTATAGAATACTCCATTAACATCAGAGTATTTAACATTGTTGCCGCATATTGTCTGATATATGCCTAGCTTCTTATCCGGATATATGCTTTGTCTTTTATTCCCATTCATCACTTTAATTGCGTCAAACTTTACACTAGATACCGCAAGAGTATTATAGGTCTTTTAAAGGATGAGATAATTCTTCACCCTTTATTAATTATATTCAATGTGCATATCACTTCATATATGATAGAGTACTTGTCTATTAATTAAAGGTATATTTTCTATTTAAATTTCTCATATAGTACAGACAAAGTTTATAAATATTACACGATTAATTAAAGCTTGTTACTTCACTTCACTTTGCTAATTAATGCGCATGATGTCTTATTTGAAATATAAATAATATAAGAAATAGGTGCTATATGATATAGACAGAGAGAGATAATGGTTGCTTTTAAGCATTATATATTGTAATTTGAATAGTTTACATTAAAACATAAGAAATAAATTGTGACTTTATTCAACTAGCCTTTATACTTAATTAATTATTCATATATATAGTAAAATCAAAATTTATTTCTCTTACCTTCTATAAAAGTAATTTTAGTGACACAATAAGCATGCATATCAATCATATAAGTAATAAAGAAGAACAAAGCATATATTCTTGCAAATTGTGCTTTCAAAAATACTGAATCAACTAAATTACTCATAAAGAACTATAGTGTTTTAGGATTTTATAGCTTTTAAATAAATTAAAAAGTGAATGAATGCAATTACAAGTATGAGAAAATTCAGATGTAAAAAAAAAAGTATGTAAATTCAATATAATTAATAAAACTGGGTAGCTTTTAGAATTAATCTTCTTTATTTTTCTCTTACGTAATTTAATTCATAAATTTTAATTAAATTTTCGATTCAATCTATGATATTAGTATGAAGGATTTATCGACCTTCGAAACTTAACCACTATTTGTTTATTAATAAAGACTTGAACTCAAGATTTCATTAAACTTAAAACTAGTGAAAACCTTTTTTAAGAATATCAAATTCAGTACCATTGTATGATGGTATGTTTTGTTTATTATTTGATGGATATAGCATGATTACCAGCGACACATCTCCATACATATGGCGTCATTGAAGGCTGGCGTAAGCAAAAACTCTGATAAATTAAACCCTCTTTTTTTTTTTCAACATATGTATGGTGGTATATGATTTGTTTTTGTTTGATAACATTGAGACATATTCTGGCTAGAGCAATATACACGTGTGGTCGTCCAATTCTAAATCAATTGGACTGGAAAAGGATCTTTCCTCGAAAGCAATATGTGGAATATATGACTCAGCAAATTAGCATGACACACGTTGTCAAGTGCGGTAGAGAATCTAAGCAGAAAGTCATAGCTCAATTGTGCTAACAACTGTTTTATGCACTGTGAAACAACTTGAACAGCCACTCATCACCACTATAAATTAGTTGTAGTTTCCATTTCCTTTGCTCCAAACATAACCAATTTTCTTTTTCTATGTAACAAACCTACTCTAAACCCAATATCTCTGATTACAATGAGTTCATTGAGCCAAAACCACTATATTTTAGGTTTGTTCCTCGTTCTCACTGTGTGGACACCCCATGTAATCTGTCGCAGGTTGCCTGAGGAATACTCATATGAGAGACATGAAAAGTGGATGGCACGGTATGGTAAGGTTTACAAGGATGATGCTGAGAAGGAAAACCGTTTCCAAATATTCAACAACAATGTACAGTTCATTGAGTCATTCAATGCTGCTGGGGACAAACCTTTCAACCTTAGCATTAACAAATTTGCAGACCTTCACCATGAAGAATTTAAGGCTTTACTGATTAATGGTCAGAAGAAGGAACAAAGCGTGTGGACAGCAAAAGAAACATCGTGTAGGTATGACAGTGTAACTAAGATTCCTGCTACTATAGACTGGAGGAAAAGAGGTGCTGTTACTCCAGTCAAGGACCAAGGCACATGTCGTAAGATTCTGTTTTCCACGTTCATCAGTTGAATTATATTCCATATTGGTGTTTCTGTTTCATTTTAAAAAGTGCTAATATCAGCTTGGTTGATTTTGTTTGTGAAAACAGGAAGTTGTTGGGCATTTTCAACTGTAGCAACAATTGAGGGTCTCCATCAAATAACTACAGGTGAATTAGCATCCCTATCTGAGCAAGAACTAGTAGATTGTGTGAAAGGTGACAGCGAAGGATGCTATG
This sequence comes from Psophocarpus tetragonolobus, assembly GCA_037954015.1. NCBI lineage: Eukaryota > Viridiplantae > Streptophyta > Magnoliopsida > Fabales > Fabaceae > Psophocarpus > Psophocarpus tetragonolobus. The sequence continues at coordinate 17,706,368 of CM075689.1, read as the reverse complement.
GTGGTTATGTGGAGGACGCCTATGAATTCATTACCAAGAAAGGGGGAATAGCAAGTGAAAAAAACTACCCCTACAAAGGAGTTAATAAGACTTGTAAAGCTAAGAAGGAAACTCATCGTGGTGTAGCTCAGATTAAAGGGTACGAGAAAGTTCCTCGTAATAGCGAAAAAGCACTCCTAAAAGCAGTGGCACATCAACCAGTGTCAGCATATATTGAAGCTGGAGGATCTGCTTTCCAATTTTACTCGAGTGGGATTTTTACAGGAAAGTGTGGAACTGATGTAGATCATTCTGTTACCGTAGTTGGTTATGGAAAAACTCATGGCGGCAATAAGTATTGGCTAGTAAAGAATTCATGGGGCACTGAATGGGGTGAGAAAGGGTATATAAGGATGAAAAGAGATATACGAGCCAAGGAAGGTTTATGTGGAATTGCTACCAATGCCTTATATCCAACTGCTTGAGTGCTGCCGCTAATTAATTCATATATAAATCTTAAGAGTATAAGTATATGCACGGTTTATGACTAATCATCATTTTCTTTTTCTAGCTACTATATGGACCTTCTAGTGTTCCTAATAAGTTTTTTTTTTTTGTCTTGTGATGCATACGTAAATGTTTAATGTCTACTAAATATTAATGAAATATAAGTTTAATAAGTGTTTTGTTTATTGTTGTTTAGTATATATTTATAAAAGTTATTGTTTTACTATTGTTACTTTAATTGATACATGTTTGCTTTTATTTTAATCAGGATATCAATTTGGTCGAGTATTTGTTTCTGATAAAAATATTCACTCTCAATAGAGTGAGTTTCACCATTTGTCGATCTTCATGACTCAAATAAGAATTATATCCATAGAGAAGAGGCTACTTGCGGTTCAAATAAAAGAAAAGTAATAATTCGCTCTGTAATAATTTATTAGTTTATCTATATTAATTCAAACACATAATTTAATTACAATGAAAAAATCTTCCATGATTATTAAAACATTAATTACAATACCAATCATATTTACTAATTTTATGGCATTTTTTCCAAGAATTTATAAATTTCATTTTAACAGTTGAATTTGTTTCACTTTTTATTTATTTTATAATGAATCTATATATATTTTAAATAAAGAATAGTTTTTCAGAAAAATATATTCTTTTGGAGATTTAAACCACTGCCAGAAATATGCTCTTATTTTTCTTTATGAGTGAAAGAAATGTTATTAATAATAAAGTTAAGGAGAAACATAAAAGATGTCTACTTAACATAGTATAGTACACATGAAACTTGTATTATGTTACACAACTATAAGTTTAAAAACAAAATTTAGAATTCATAATCATTTTACAAAAGAATGTATTATTACCATTACTGCATAGCACAATTCTATTTCCAAAAACTTAATTACCAAAGAAATTACCATCAATATAGTGTAGCATTTCTCGTCTTTTATTTAGCACACACGTATAAGAAGAGCAATTCACAAACAAATGTTGTACTGTTTCATCCCACCCTCCACATAAATTACATCCAATATCATATGGTGATGATATCGAAATATGCTCCTATAAATATAACCTACTCTGTTTTAATCCAATATTATAATCTACTCAGCGCTTTTATTTTTCTAATGCATTAAACACATTCAAAGTTAGTAAGTAAAGACAAAATAGGATCTAATGTGTAAAATGGACTTAACAGATTAGCTAGGCTGCATGGTAGTCTTAAACAGGCTCCATTGGATATAATACTAATCAAACAATGTAACGGCTGAGATTATTCCACTTAAATTAAAGAAGCAACCACAGTTCAAATTGAAATCAGAGTATGGTGTAATCATGGTATGCATATTCATCAGCTTCCATATCTACCAAATTGACACATCAGACATCATCTAGTTAATTTGAAAACATTTATCCAATTCCACGAGTTAATTGACAAGGGTATCCTGTCATTCTTATTTCAGATCATTTCCGTTTTTTAAGTATGGAAAGATAAATTATTGTGAAATAAGACGCAGGCAGACAGATGCCAACGAGAAACAATATACATAGGAGAACCTGAATGGTCTGTGTTCTTTGTGAGGTAGTTAAAACAAGACCGCACATGTTTGGTCATAGCTATTAAAACCAGTTTATTCTAGCCCTGTTGGATCAGAAATAGTTCATTCACCTATTCTAAGTTATATTTTACATAGTTATGCAATTGAATGAGTCTGATTAACCAATGACTCGGACATCAAACTCACAGCTTATTTTGATTGATTCAATTGACTTGGTTTGACTTTTTTTAAAAAAAAAATACAAATTTTAATAAAATATAACATACCTAAATATTAAAGCATAAACTTAAAAATTATTTAATAGATTACTTATCATTAAATCATTATTAACTTATAGTATAAATAAATTCTAGTTTAAGTTGGTAAAATTTTATTATTCAAACAATATTAAATATAGATTTTTATGTCTATTATTAGAATTTATAAGTTAAGGTATTGATTTTTTATAAAATTTTATTTAATTATTAATTTATGCAATTAAACTTAAAGAAGTCATGAACTTAAACTTGGATTATGAATTAATAAAATTATTTAATAATTATATTTTTTATAATTTGTTAATATATATTGGATCAACCGGTTCAACTAGTGACCTATTAATCCACTTCGTCGACCGAGTCAATGATCGGACCAATTTTAATAACACAATATATGATCAAATCATGTTTTGACCTTTTATATGCGTGGTGCGGTATTTTCATGGACCAAAGGTTCGATTTTAATAAAGGACCACAATTAAACCCTTCATTTATTGGTTGAGCCGATCACTTGGTCGAAGCCACCTTAGCTCTAATACTAGTTGTTGTGCATTGGGAGTTCACTACACACACTACTTCCATATTGATAAGATATTATCCGCTTTTACAGTTTTTTGCAAAGCCCTCACATTTTTATCTTTATTGGTTACTCCTAAAAAGCCTCTTAGCAAAAGTGTTCTAATGTGTATAAATTCATGTTCAACCTCTTGTTTGAATTATGTGGACTTCCCAATAATGACACATATGGAAGATTAAAAACATTAAAATTTTTAACAAATCATACACAAGAGGATGTGGATATTCAACCACGGTCTTTGACAATGTGAGAATGATATTATACAATAAAATTAACAACATATTCTTTTATCGAGTGAGTGGATGATAAATCTCAAAGTTTATGTTTAACAATTTGTGTCTTTTTTATTTATTTGTGATGCCAATTATGATATCTGTTTTATATATATAAACAACCATGCTATTAATGTACCGGAATCATGGTCATATATAGCAAGTCCATCGTAAAATCCGCCCTAAGAATAATCAACCTGTGGCATACCAATAAGAAGTTAATCGATTGTTCAACATCGTATAGTAGCCAGTTGTTTTCTCATTTCCTTTAATTTTAATTTTACATATAAGGCTTATTCTATTATTTCGGAGATTTTGTAATATCTTGCATCGTTCTTTTTTGTAGAGTTATAGTTCATTTGTGAATCTAGCTAGATATTATAGAATTTGGATTTTTGAACGTAATGATTTGGCTGAAGTTTTATAATACTATTTTGTTTTTAGTATTTAAAATCTTAAAAACTCGGTTTGATTAGTCTTTTTTTAAGATAATTTTTAAATACCGTTTTGGTTTTTTAAAATGTCAATCTTTTCATCATCTTAAAAAATTCTTGTCAACCTTATTACAGTGGAACCTTTGAACAAAGTTTCTAAAGATATATAAAGTTCCGACCAAAGTAATTTCTACTTCAGAAGAAATAATTAAATGGTTTAGGCTAATACATTGTTTATGGTCATAATCCATCTTTATATAACATATAATTATTTAATTATATACAATTTCTTATCATCAATTATTGATAGTCTCAATTAATCACTATACAATATATAATAATTAATTAAATGTCATATAATGATTGATTGAGTCGGTAGTTACTTCAACTAATGTGGCACATCCCAACGCGTCAAAAGGCACGTGTTTTATAAGTCAATTTAAGGTGATGCAAGATTGGATGATGTAATGAAAGTGATGTCACAGAGTTTTGGCTTAGATGCTCATTATTTCATCCGTTCCTTTCAACTAATCACCAACCTTTTCTTCTTCGTATGCCATGAACGATTTTATCCCATCCCACAGTGATGTACAGTGGTGAATTATTACAACCCACGTTTGTTTGTAATGAAAGAGAGACAAAGTACCATAAAATAACAGTAATATTTTGTAACACTTTACTCTCTATTTTAATTCTAAATTTTAGTTTTTTTCACTTTGATATATTTTCGTTCCTCTTACTAAAGCATTTGCATGAGTACGGTGGAAAAGTTAGGCATTTCGGTCCTATTGCTCATAGGGGAAGTGATAGATTTTGCAGCATACTAGTTTTAAGCTTAATTGCTTTTATTTATTATTTTGTTAGTGGTTATGGCTTTGGTTCTTGCTAGAACATGTTAACGTCCACATTGATTCTTCTACAAAAGAAACCTTTTACAAGTATAAAGTTGACTTAGTAAAAACGTCGCTCGTAAAACATTACAAGTAGAGTTGTAAAACATAAATTATACGGATAGAGTATTTGAATTTATATGAATTAACAAGTGGAAAATAAAGCAAATAATGTTAAACAATATAATATGACATAGAAAATTGAGCATTTAGATTAATAGTTGGGTAGGAAGCATCCATGGCAATGCCACATAGTCCTTCAGGGGCATCTATGCCTCGTTGCATCCTTATGGATCCTTCTTCACTTTCACAATCCAATAATCAGTGCCATCATCAGTGGTACCATAACCAACTGCAGTAACACCATGGTGTAGTTGAGTCCCACAATCTCCTGTGAAAACTCCACTTGAGTAAAATCGAAAAGCAGATCCTCCAGCATCAATGGCAACTGACACTGATTGGTTTGCAAATGCTTGCTGCAGGTACTGTTCCATACCCCTTTTATCTGAGCAGCACTAGAGGCCTCTTTGTTTGCGTCACAAGTTCCGCTAACTGCAGTGTAAGGGTAATTTTCCTCACTCGTGATTCCATCATATCTTACTATGAAGTCAAAGCCATCTTCCATTACATCGATCATCCACATTGACACAATCCACTAACTCTTGCTCTGAGAGGGACACTAAGTTACCTGAACTTATTTGATAGATACCTTCTGTTGCAGCAACTGTTGAAAATGCCCCGCAACAACTTGTTTCAAAACAAATGCCATGCCCGGCAGTGTTAAATAAGAAAATATGTAAAAGGTTTAAATACGTTTTCTAGTTTATATAATATAAAAGCTTAGGTAATTCTTTTTCGATAAAAATTTAATAAAAATCACTTTTGCTTTTTCAAATTTAAAAATATATTTTTTAAGTCTTTAAAATTAATTTTTTTAAATAACATTTTCCGTTTATAAGTTTTGAAATATCTCACGATATCCGAATTGCAAAATTAAAAGAGTTAGATTAAAAAAAAAGTAATTTATAAATATAAAAAAGTGTTTTTTATTAATAATTTTTTAACGGTATTAATTAGAAAAAAATATTAAAAGTAAATCAAGATTAAAAAACTTTAGATAAAAAAAACTTATTTAAACCTATAATAAATCAATATGAAGCCTATAAAAAAAATTAGTATAAATTTTGTATTTATTAGTTTGGTTTTTAACAAAATTTTTTATTTTAAACTAATTAAAGTATTAAATCAAAATAAAACTTTATTAAGAATCAAATTTAATAAAAAGTAAATCCACAATTCATTATAATAACCACAAACAATTTTATATAAAAATAGATAGTATTACTTGTATGTATATGTTTTAATTTGTGTTACTTACCACAATTGTCTTGTTTTTTCACAGTACTAAAAAAAGACTCAAATTTCACATTAGTTAGAAATATGATTAAATAATAATATATAAGTGAGATGTAAATTTTATCTTAAAGTTTAATTTCGTGAAACTAAATTAGACACAATTCACTATTTCTAATATAATATCAGAGTTCCATCTCTCACATCCACTAAAAATATGACCAAATAATAACATTGTCTTCAAATATGAGGAAACGTTTTTGCTTCTCTGCAGCATTCTTATATATGCCATACTTTTTCATCCACTCATTGTGTCTTCCATTTCATACATGGGAAGCTCAAATTACTTGGGAAGCTCAAATTGATAGAAGGAGCACAAGAGCTAAAATGTGCTGGTTTTTTCCCATGGAAGCAATCACTTTGTTAAGAATGACTCTTGATTAATTGTAGATAGAGAATCTCTATGTTGAGTTTTGTGTTTGGAAATGTGTAAATTGGGATGCTTCTAAGGCAATGTTTCTAAAGGGATACATAGTACGTGTAGGAGTATATTGTCTCCCAAATATGGTTTTTCTAGCCAGAATCAGAATCAAGTTGTTTAGATCTCTTTTCTGTCTTGGAAAACAAAAAAGGGGCTACTACCAACCGTGATGGTGCTTGTTCCGAATGTTAGAAGTTTCGGAAATGATGATCAAATTAAAAAAAAAAAATTAATAATAAGAAAAAAGAAACAAAATAAAGAACAAAGAGAGCTGACATCATAGAATTTGGGAAGAAGTCAGATGAGTGCATCAAAAGAAGAGGACGAAAAAGAGGTGTCCGTTGATGTGAGTTAAAGAATCAATTATTTATTTATATATAAGATGCTGCATGTTGTACTGATGGTACTTGGTACATGTTAAAGTTTGAGCAATCAATAATTTTATTAAGTTGGTAATTTAAATGCTACCTATTAATATTAGATTATTGCTTACATAAGTTTGTTTTTATTAAAAATTATTTTTAATCCTTAAGATTTGAACATATTTTTTGTAGCTCCTCATTTATTTTTAGTCCTTCTTTTTTTTTAATTAACGTTGTTAAAGAATTATTGAAAAAGCATGTTTTTATATTTTTTACCTCCTCATCTGTAACCTTTTAATTTTTAATTTTATATTTAAAAAAATCAAATATACTGAAATTTATAAATAGACAACGTTAATATAAAAAACAATTTAATTTCATGCATTTGAAAAAATATTTTTGAATTTTAAAGACAAATTTTTTTTTTTTAAACTTTAAGAACAAAAAACTTATTTAAAACTTAAATTAATTTGTAAAGTGTACATTTTGAGAGAAATTTTGTCTTTTTTCCCATAATTTCTTTCCCACCTTCACTTTCTATCTTCACCTTTTTCAAATGTTATCACATCATTAACACCTAAATTGAAAATACTTTTAATTTACTATACAAAGGATAAGAATCTTGAATTTTTTATGTCTTTAATGTGCCTGTTTCTACCTAATAAGATAATTCTAGTATATAATATTATTAAAAAAAGTTAGAAATATATATCTCTATACTATATATCATACATTACTTCTTTTTTTTTACTAAGGCAAGTGAAATTTTATTAATTAAGAGATTGGGATAAAATAAGATATATCATAAAAAAAAGATTATAATGCATTGAAAAAAAAAAGTTACTCACCAAAATTAGGTACACAAAAGACCCACACATATAAGCAAACTCATCAGACACCCACCCCCTGATATACAGAAAAGTAGATTCATTATCCATTCTGGAAAAATATGTGCATTTAACTTTGTTACCTTAGTCCATTCTCAAAAATTCAACTAAATTGCAAGAATAATGACTTGAATTTCCAAAGCTTTTGTCTTAAACACAAATGCATTCCGTGTCTTCCATAAATACCATAAGTTGGCAAATTAACTAAGTTTCTTTATTCTCGCTAACCAGTTCCTAGAATTGTGTATCATGCATTTGAATGTTGGTGGCTTGTAAAGTTATAAAGATTCTCCACTAAACACATAACTCAAACCAAAATAAATGGAAGCCTATTTCTTTCTCTGTGCCACACAAGGCACGTATGGCATAATCATTTTGAAGTATCTCACGCTTTGCCAAGTTCTCCCATGTATGTAGTTTATCTGCATCCAATTTTCAGGTTAATATTTGAACTTTGTGAGATATTCCTTTCTCTCAAAAATCATCCTGTTGATGTTGCAAATTTACTGAAAAATCTTCATATGCAGTGTAAACCTCTTAACACTCATACATTACTTTTTTATATTTGTATATTAGTTTATACTTTTTATTTGTGAAATTATATTACATATAAATTTATATATAACATTAAATTTATCTTGTATATGAAATATTATAGATATAACTTAACCCACAAAAGAAAATGAGATGATATAATACTAATGATTATTAGGATTTAATAATTTTTTTATTAAAGTTTTCAGGCTTTTTTTTCTTGTAAACAAACTTTTCGCATTTTTTTTTTATCATTATACTTTTCTCGTATATATTAACAATTTAGTTCATGTTATCAACTCAACTTGTTACATCATTGAAAAATACCTTATATATTAAATATTATAGATAACTTAACACACACAAATGAGATAATATAATTCAAATAATTATTTATTAAATTTTTTAGGATTTTTATTTTTTTTAAACAAATATTTTTAATTTTTTATTTCTATACTTTTTCATTTATCATCAATTTAGTTCATGTTATAAAACCAATAACTTGTTATATCACTGAGTAACATGACGGAGTAGTTTCATATTATTTTAAATTTTATTTTTTTTAATATCTACTTAACCAGTTTGAACATGTAAGGAATTAAATTTAAAAATATAGTTTATAAACATGGATCATAAATTAAAATATGCATCCCAATATTTTCTTTTCTCTAAAATTAATCCTTCTCCATTAAGTTAAAACTCATCTTTTTAAATAATTGAGTTCAAAAATTTATTTGCAATGACCAACAGTAAATACGAGATTGAAATAATTAAAATTAATATAAATTTTCGTAGTTTTTTTTTATTTTTTATCACATATTTGAAATAATATATCAGTTAAATTAACTTGATGGCAAAAGGAAAAGTAATTATAACGAAAAAAGGAAAATTGAATAGGGATGGCAATGCCTCTCGGTAGAGTACTTAGTACTTGTCCCTATTTTGCATTTAAAAATATATTCGTACTATGGTCGATAACAACTCTAATCTTCATTCTTCTACTGTTAAATATTTATATATTCATATTTGCACCACGAATTTATTTATGTATAGATATAATAAATCAATATATTTTATACATAAATAAACATAATATAAAAAACAACATAAGATTAAACATAAAACAAATTATAAAATACTCTCTGAAGCCTCGTATAATTACATGTAAATCTATGTTTTTTTTATCATAATATTAATAATGTTGTAAGTTTATTAAAAGTTATTTTATAAATAATATAATTTTTCTTATAAATTATATTTTTTATCTTATTGAATTTGCATAAAATATATTACATGTCTCTTTTTATTCTATAATTATATTATTTATCATAGACTATAATATAAATGATATTTTTAGCAATATTTTCATTCAAAATTATAATATTTAATATTATATAATATAATTATATATATATATATATAATGTGTGGAACAGGTAGGTTGGGTATTATAGTACCCATACCCGCATATTTTTTTGGGTCTAGACACATCTCATACCCAGACCTATTTTTGCGAGTAATTATCCGCTACGTGAAAGTATTTTTTATCGAGGTTACATAAATGTAACTAATTGATATAACAAAGTCAAATTGACCTAAATATCAATCCAACCCAAATAAATCGATTGAGTTGATTTTTCTTGTGATTGGGTGAGATTTAATTTAACCCAATCAAATCCAATTCATTGTGGGTTGGGTAATGAGTTCAGTAAGTTAAACCTAAGACCCAACCTAACCGACTATAGTATTAAATTATTGTATATTATTTAAAATTATGTGTTTTGTTATTATGTATTTCTTTTTATATTATGTTTTTGTTAGTTTGGACAAAGTGTGTAGTTTGCATTTATTTTTATAGCTTGACTGGTTTTAACAAATTATGTTAACTTTTATTTTGGACAAATGTTTCTTTAGTTATTATTGTTTAAAAATTTAGTTGTATATTAATTTTAATTTGAGTTGATATATAGTTCGTAATTATAATTTATTGTTTATTATTATTTTATAACAATTATATAGTCTATTTTTTTAAAATATTCTAAAAAAGCTAACAACAATATTCTAATTTTTTTTAAAAAATATATATATATATATATTTCAAAATTTTGACCCAATTAATCTAACTTAACTCAATTAGTTTAAGGACAAATTGAGTTGGACTGTGTTTAATAAAAAAAAAGTGAAAAATCATTCTTGTGTGTAGAAATTTAAATTTCTAATTATATCAACACATATAAATACCGTGATAAAAATATCAACACATATAATTTAAGTTCCTAATTAATTTCAATGGTTAATTAATATAATTAAATTACATCTAATTTTGGTTTACGCGCGATTTCTAAAAAAACATTAAAATATTGTTACTTTATAAAAAAAATAAACTTTAGAATATTTAGAAACTTAAAGTCCTTTAATTTATTATTGTTGGATGTGGCTTTAGAATAATAATGTTGGTATTTTATAGTGTAAATTTTATATCAACACATTCATATATTAAAGAATTTATTTACCAATTATTCAATACTTGTGTTTGGCAATAGTAATTTGTTTTTTTAATCATATTTAGACCAGAGTATTCCTAAAGCCAACAACCATGGAACTAATTAAAAATGTTGGTATTCACCTTATGAGTATTTGACAATGTAATTAATCAAATTAAAAACGATAAAGTTGAAAATGTTCTTAAAGTTGTAACGACAATGTAGTATCTCCTTTTTCTTGGTTTAAAAGTTCACGTGACTATTGATCTGTAGAAATTACAGTGGTTGTACATGTATATAAGTTTACATTTATACATAATTGTACTATATGTTTAAGCAGTAGGATAAGATGAATCCATGGCAATACCACATAAACCATGCTTGGCAGCTATACCTCTCTGCATCCTTACATACCCTTTCTCACCCCATTGTGTGCCCCATGAGTTCTTCACCAACCAATAGTCTGTTCCATTAGCTGTGCCATAACCAACTGCAGTAACACCATGGTCTAGCTCAGTTCCACATTCACCAGTGTAAATTCCACTTGAGTAAAACATGAAACCTGCACCATTTGCATCAATAGAAACTGACACTGGTTGGTTAGCCACAGCTTTCTGGAGTGCCTTCTCACTATTTGGAGGAACTTTTTGATACCCTTTAATTTGAACCACTGGGGAGGCTGCTTTGTTGCAAGTCCCATCAACTGCCTTGTAAGGGTAGTTAGCCTCACTGCTGATTCCACCATTTTTTATAATGAATTCAAACCCATCTTCCATGTAACCACCTTCACACCCTTGGTCTACTCCTTTTGTGTCACAATCCACTAGCTCTTGCTCTGAGAGGGAAACTAGTTTGCCTGTAGTTATTTGGTGGATACCCTCAGTTGCAGCCACAGTTGAAAATGCCCAGCAGCTCCCTAGTTTTTTTAAGTTATTGTAAACATTTCACACAAATGAAATTGGAGCACAATATTTAAAATAATATTCCCTCCTTTTTTTATATAAGATACTTCCACGTAGAAGTAAATAAATAACATAATATATTTAAAATTTTAAAAAATGTGAACTTAAATATTTATTAATTATTTTCAAATTTTTCATCAAAAAACACAAATACTTACTATCATTATTAAAGATAAATAAAAAAAGCAAAAGTCAACGTTTTATAAAAATTTTAAATGTTTTCACAAAAAAAAATAAATTAAATGTCTTATATATAAAGGTCAATTAATTTCTTCTAAATTATGTCTTGTAAAAGGACCGAAAAAAGTAATAAAAAAAGTGTAAATATATTTTTAATCACAAAACTATTTTTTAAATTAGTCTTTCTCTAATTAAATTCTCTGTATATTCCTGAAAAATTAAAAAGTCATGCGTTTCTAGTCTCAATGGAGTAACTATATGAACCTAATAATAATACTCATTTCATCTTGTTTTATTTATTATCTAACTAATGCACATATCTTAAAAGAAAATTGATTATACTAATTCTTACTGTTTAGCTGATGAATTTATTTGACTAATTAATTAATGTATTATATGTTGAAATATCGTTGAATAAGAGCATGATTATATTGAAATAAAGTAATTAACAAATTTATCTTACCACATTGACCTTGGTCTTTGATTGGAGTAACAGCTCCTTTTGTCCTCCAGTCAATAGATGCAGGAATAGCAGTCACGTCTTCATACTTAAACGGTGTTGAGCTAAACTCATGTGGCTTCTTGTATCCTTTACGTGAAGCCTTGAATTCCTCAAGTGTGAGGTCAGCAAGGTGATTAATGCCAAGCTTGTAAGGTTTGTTAGCAGCAGCATTGAATGATTCAATGAACTCCACATTGTCCTTGAATATCAAGAAACGTTTTTCCTTTTCTGCAGCATCCTTATAAACTTTCCCATATTCTGCCATCCATTGTTCATGCCTTTCTTGCATGGATGTCTCATGCAGTTTGCGAGACATCACTTGGGAAATTCCTACTGCAAAGAGAAGGAATAGGGCTAACATGTGCTGTTTTTGGTTGGTGAAACCCATTTTTTATCAGCAAAAGTTTAGTGAGTTCAGGAAGAGAATGCTTGGTGAGATTGTGTTATAGAGAGAAATGTGAATTGGTATGCATTGAAGGGAATGACTCCAGTGGTTTATATAGAGTTCATAGACTTTATGTTGTGGAATAATACTATTAATTATTAATCTGAATGTTGATGTATGCATATGGTTGCTTTCTCATTGAAGATCCATGCCCGGCAAATTACTATTAATTTAGTCATTTGGACGAGTAATTTATGTTGTCATTTTATTATTACTATAATTATTGTTAATTATTTGATGAATAGTGTTGTGCCTGTTTCCACCTGACATGCTTTATTACGGCTTACATAGTAAAATGTCTATAACTAATGACTACAGTTTCGTCCGTATCGTTAAAAAACAAATAACGATCAAACAATAAAATAAAATAAAAAAGCATTGAAAAGGTAAAATACGTTTGTAGTTTTGGCATTTTAACGGAAGGATATGATTTTAGTACAGGATGAGGAGATTAAAATCATTTCACTTTTAATAAATATAGAGACTAACAACTAATTTTTTATAAAAGAATAAAGCCTAACATAGCTTTAATTTTTTTTAGAGATGTAAGATCATGACAAATGTACGGATGATATAAGTAATTAAGATGTGAATCGTATAGAAATTAAGGAATTGCAGTTTGATAACTAATCAAACAGTTTCCCTTTTGATTTGAGAAATTAAAAAAAATGATAAATTAAGAATTTGTTGCGTTTAATTTATTTCAAATAAAAATTAAACATAGTGAATTATTTTAGAAAATTCAAATGATTAAGGCGATTGGTGTCAAATTTCCCATGATTCTTCCATAAAATAATATCTTTTCTTCAATATCTCTTCTTAGTATGAGATTCAACTTCTTTAATTTAATTTAACTCTGGGTAAGTGTGCAAAAAAGGTATACTAGTTGTACAAATAATAAAGTAATTAATAGAATATAAATATCACATGAAAATTGTGGTTTAATAAATGAATTAATTACTCTTTTTGATTTAAGACTATAAAAAAATAGAGTTTTTTGGTAGTTTATTTAATTCAAAATAAGAAAGAAGTGAAAAAATTTAATTATAAAAATCAATTTAAATTAAAATGGTTGGGTACGTTGGAATCCCTTAAATGAGGTTAATTGATTAAAATGTGTTAATCATAAAGAGCTTAATAAGGTTGTTTGAACTTATTTGTGACCTGCATGTTAATTTTTGTAAAAGCTCTTTTCGAGTGATTGATGTTCATCGTAATATGATTTTGAGGTTTGCACATATGCTAAATTGTCATTTTATTTGTTCTTTTCATTTATTTGGGTTTGTTTATAGGTGTTGTTATACAAATTTAATTAAAGGAAATTAAATAATATAAAATAATTATAATATCTTGTTTCAACAATTATATATAATAAATATTTAAATCAGAATAATGAATAATTATAATTGAGTAAATGAGTTTAAAGTATAAAATATGTTGGATTGAAATACATAAAACATTGTTTTTAAAGAATAAACATCTTCACTATACTAATATTTTTTAATTTTAAATGCGTTCATCTCTTAAAATTCGTCAATCCAATAGATCCTTTTTAATACAACAAAAGATTCTCAAACCAAACATAACTTTAAAAATTTTAGAAATGAAAAATTCTTTCAGAAAAAGAAAATCGTTTTAAGAAAAGAAAATCATTTTTTGATATATATATATATAGATAATAGAGAGCAAGGTTGAGTTAATATTTGCACAGAACTGCTATTGACCCTTGTATAAAGACATTGCACTGGCTAAAAATCTACACGGTAACGTGACTTCAAAACTCAATTGAGAAAAAGGGTGCGGGTGCAACATGTCTTCCAAAATTGCAACAGAATGATTTTGTAAAGGTTAAGAATGTTATAAAGAAAAGGCTATTCACTTTCAAAAACTGAATTAAATAAAGGCAATGAACGTTCAAACTTAATCATTAACTACAATAATAAAGATATATATTTTAATTTTTACACTCACATTCACTCATAACTTTTAATTTATCTGACTTTTAAAGTACTAATGAGTAAAATTAACAAATTTACCATGAATGAATTAAAAAAATTGTGATTTAATATCAATATAAAAATTTTTACACTACCAATGTATATCAATTAAACTCATAAAAATATTATAAAATATATAAGTTAAATTTTAAAATTAATCAATAATTAATTTCTAGCGTTCCTCCACCAATTTTAAAATTTTTAAGAAAAGAAAATAACAAAATATTATACAATAACTTAAAATATGAAGCATGGTATACTATATTTTCTGTATAAGAAATCTTTTGAGTTTGAACCTTATACCTAGTGTATATGAACCTCTACTTGAGAAAATGCAGAGACTTAATAGTCCTGAGTTACATCTCTTTTAATCAAGTTTTAGATCACAACACAATATAATAAAGATGTTTAATTGGGTTCTAATCAATGGTGTGCATTACAGCTTTGCAGGAGTATCTTGTTTCATGTGTCACTTAGAGACTTACCCATATCTCATAGTGGTAACCTCACTACCACACTCATTAGGTGAACCCTTCCAAGGGTGGTCTATGACACCCACCCCTACATCTAGAATATGTGTGGTTGTTGAAGAAATCTCTATATAAACTCAAACTGGCCCTTATACTTGGTATCAATGGATTGCTTATTTTGTCTCTATTATCGGTTTCTCACAGTAAATCTAATCATTCTCCATTTATTTATTGACAAGGAAATGACATGGCATACATTCTTCTTTATGTTGATGACATCATTCTCATTGCATCATCTAATGTTCTTCAATGGTCTATTATGTCACACCTTGCTTCTGAATTGCTATGAAGGATTTGGGCCCTCTGAGCTATTTCTTGGGCATTGCAGTTACACAACATGCAGGTGGATTATTTCTTTGTCAAAGAAAATATGCAAAGGATATTATTGAACGAGTTGGTACGACCTCTTATAAGTCTGCAACCACGTAGATGGACACTAAGGCTAAACTGAGAGAGATTCAGGATCTCCCTACTAAGATCCTACATATTAATCGCAGCTTAGCGGGAGCATTGCAATATCTTACATTCATGAGAACATATATAAAACCCTAAACTGACCGCCATCTCCGACCATCATCAACTACCACTGCTAATTGGCACAACCATAACCTCTAACTGTCAATCATTGGTCACCACCTTCAGCTGTCACCCTCGACCATCAATCATCGGGTGCTACCCCTAACTATTGATCATTATTCGCCACCTCCGATAATTAGTTATCGACCGTCAATCTTCTGTCTCTAAGATGAAAATAATGTTTTAAATTTGAAAAACAAAATAATATTATTTTTAAAAATTTGAAAACTTAAAATTAAAATTATATTTTGTTTTTATAAATTTCAAAACTGAAAAGGCAAAAAACAAAATAATGTGTATTTGGTAAGTGGTTTTCAAATTTTGAATTTAGTACTTCTAAAAAGTAAAGGATCAATGATAAAAATGTCATGATTTTTTTTAAAAATAATTATGGTAAAAATAAAAATCAACATACGAGGGGTAAGATCCACATCTAAACCAATAAACCACTAACCCAATGAAACATCTTCATTGGCATATTTATGCAGCACATCCCTAGCATTGTAAAATCAAACCGTCATCGATTCATCAAAGGAATACTATATATGCTAAGTTAATTAGTATAATATTCAAATTCAATTATGTACAAGTAAAGGAAAGTCCATGAAGTTGTTAGACAAAATTTTTTCCTACCTAATGAAAATGTTAGAGTTTAATTGATTTAGTTCTTTAGTTTTTGAAAAGAATTTTTAAAAATAATTTTTAAAGATATTTTTAGAAAAAAAAATTTGTTTAGTAAGTATTATTTAAAAATTATTTTAAAAATGTAAAAATGAAAAAAATTTGTTTATATTTACTGAACATCCATTAATAAAAAGTAAAAAATAGCATATTCTTATTGTATTTTGAATTTTAAAATAAAAATAAAAAACTGAAAAGCAAAATTACTTTTAATTATTTCTATATTTTAGCTTTTAAAAATTAAAAAAACATAATTATTTTCTGAAACTATTTTACAGAACAGTAACTAAATGAATTTTTTGATTTTTTAATTTTTAAATATTAAAATAATTTTATAAAACTGTTACGGCAATTAATTTCACCAACACCCAAAAACAATATCCTTGCATTTGTGTGATTTAAAAGTTTAAACAAACAAGACTTACTGATTTACTGATATATATGAAGCCAAATCTTGTGAAATGGCATATATTTGTTCTGTAGCGTGACGGAAGTACTTGTTTCCTGACTCTCCAGACTTCCAGTGTTCTGGTTCATGGTATTTAACTCCCCCGTGCTAAGACTAACAACAGTTTATAAAAATGCATCTGAAAATCAAAAATTAAAAATTCGCAAGTACTGAAATGAGACCTTAGGAACTGGATATAAATTAATTATGTAGTATAACTTAAAAATAAAATAAAATATAGGTTTCTTACGTACTTTTCAACAAGGACAAGACCAGATTTCATGCACCCAATATACACCCGAGGTTTTGTACGATGCATACTCAAAGTCAATGCAAGTGTTGCTGAGATAAAAAGATAGACAATAAGCACAATGAAGAACGTGATGGAATGTTTATGCAAGAATTATATATATGGGTTCTTAGCTAAATAAATACTTATTATTAGCCTTTCAAAAAAATAAATAAATACTTATTAATCTGATCTAGCCATTTGACTAAATCCACACAATCTAAGAAGATAACGAAACGAAGTATCTATTATGAAGTATAATCTCCAAGACATGAGAGAAAAAAGAAAAGCAGTAAAACGATCCAGAGTCACGAGAGATAAAAGGGCTAGAAGTCAAATATGGAATAAAATATTATTTTATTTTAATTTTAGGAATAAGTGTTAATTGTAAATATGTTTATATATATATTTCACTCACACCAAAATAAATCTTTGGAACATTCACACAAAATCTTGTAAATTCAAGAGGATAAGATATATGTTTTAAATATAATTATGCAATTTTTTTTTATTGCTTTTTCTTTAAATTCAAGCATTTAATTGCTTTAATTAGAAGTAAAACTTTGAGGTTTGAGGTTTACATCGCATTCCTTTTACATTTCATACATTTATCACTTTTATTTAAATTTTTTTTTCTTTTTAATTTTTTAAATCTTTTTTTTAAAGTGATAACAATAATATTGATAAGTAAAAAAATATGTTAAAATAAAAATAATACTAAAATTTAAAGAAAAAAAATTATGTTAAGATAATACCAAAAATAATATATAACAAAACAAAAAAATAACATATAAGAAAAACTATCACAATATTATGTAAGGAAACAGACATAAATATTTGGAAACAAGACTGAAAATTCAAATTTGATTGTGATTTTGTGGGGCAAGTTAGGCTGAATTTATAGAAGGAAATTCTCACATAAATTGCACATCTCATATGTGGTTTATATGGGCAATAACTACAAGACAAAAGGTTGTAACGGAAAAAGATGGATACTGAATGGAAACCTAAACCGTAATTTTAATTGCGATTTTATTATCCTAAAAATCCGCATCTTTTCGTATTTCTTGGGTTAAAAGAAATTTGCAGTTTATGTGGGTCATAACTAAAAAATAAGTGGTGTCCCATGCATGCAGTGATTTGTTTTAGTGGCTAAAGAAAGAAAAAATGGGGTAAACCACAAGTGCCAGTTTTAGCATTTACTGGTCAGACACGCAACTGCGACATGCGTTTTGTTGAGCAATTTTTGGCACACGAAAGACCACAAAAGTACACAGTTGACGTGACTCTTAAACTGCAATTGCGAGTTACGATTAACTAGGTCAAACCCAAAATCAAACTCATCTTGGTAATATCTTTTAAAACAGACTCACTCACGTAATTTTTAAATTTTTTTGAAAAATAGGGTCAATTAGCCAAGATCTTCTATTTTCAGCTACTAGCTGATATTTTTTACAATTTTATCTTTCATTAATTAATGAATTGTTCCCAACTAATTCTCTCTCCTCAGATAATGGAATCACTCTCCTTCATTAATGTAATTATAGTAATTTGTAATTTAAATATATAATTATAAAAAATTTAATTTAAATATGTAATGTAAAATTTATATATTTATTATATAAAATTATAATTTAAATATAACTATAATTCATACTATTAATAAAGGGAATACCCCCTTTTGATGTCTACTTTTCAAAATACCTATTTTATCCTTATACCTATTTTAAAATTAAAAAAAATAAACTAATTTGTCAAAAGAGAGACTTCAACTCATAACTTCTTATTTTCCAAACATATACTTTACCATTAGACCAACCTTATAAGTTTGGACATAAAATTACTTTAAAATATTGATATTCAACATACATAATTGTTCAATTATATCTATAATGTATAATATATGATATTATAGTATATACTATATCTATACTATTAATAAAGGGAATACGCTCTTTTAATGTTTACTTTTCAAAATACTTATTCTACCCTTACACCTATTTTAAAATTTAAAAAATAAACTAATTTTTCATAAGAGGTACTTGAACCCATAACCTCTTATTTCCCAAACATATACTTCACCACTAGACCAACCTTATAAGTTTGAACATAAAATTACTTTAAAATATTGATATCCAACATACATAATTGTCCAATTATATCTATAATGTATAATATATGATATTATAGTATATACTATATCTATACTATTAATAAAGGAAATACCCCCTTTTGATGTCTACTTTTCAAAATACTTATTCTACCCTTACACCTATTTTAAAATTTAAAAATAAACTAATTTTTCATAAGAGGTACTTGAACCCATAACCTCTTATTTCCCAAACATATACTTTACCACTAGACCAACTTATAACTTTAAGTAAAAAATTACTTTAAAATACTGATATTCAACATACATAATTGTCCAATTATAGGTCACATTCGCATTATATAATAGATAATATATAATATAATATCATATATTATACGTTATACATATAATTGGATAATTATGTATATTGGATATCAGTATTTTAAAGTAATTTTTTGCTTAAAGTTATAAAGTTGGTCTAGTGGTAAAGTATATGTTTGGAAAATAAGAGGTTATGAGTTCAAATACCTCTTATGAAAAATTAGTTTATTTTTTTAATTTTAAAATAGGTGTAAGGGTAGAATAAGTATTTTGAAAAGTAAACATCAAAAGGGGGTATTCCCTTTATTAATAGTATAGATAATATATGATATTATATTATATACTATCTATTATATAATGCGAATATTACCTTTTGGTGTTCATATTTTATGACTATTTTACCTTCTAAATATTTTATGATTGTTCCCACTTTCACAAATATAATTTCTCTCTATTAATATATGCGTACATTTCATGATAAATATTTTTAATAAACATGCAAATACACAAGTGCGACAATATTTTGAGTTTTATTAAACTCCCCTCTTTCTATTTTTTCATATTCATTACATATTTGACATATCCATTGATGATCTGACATTTTTTATCATGCTATCATAAACAAAAAATATAAAATTAAAAAAATATATTTCAAAACATGTCACATAACAATTTCCATTTCAAAATATAAAAATTTATAAAAGATATTAAATTTAAACCCTACAATTGTTATAACATATTAAAATAGAAATGTGAATACACAGGCGCAGTAGCGCCTGTGTTTTCGCTGGTATTATATAATGCGAATATGACTTTTTGATGTTCACATTTTATGACTATTTTACCTTCTAACATTTTATGACTGTTCCCATTTTCACAAATATAACTTCTTCCTATTCATATATGCATACATTTCATGATAAATACTTTTAATAAACATACAAATATACAGGTGTGACAATATTTTGAGTTCTATTCAAACTCTCATTTTTCCATTTTTTCATATTCATTGCATATTTGACATATCCATTGATGATCTAAAATGTTTTTATCATGTTATCATAAAAAAAATATAAAATTAAAAAATATATTTCAAAACATATCACATAAAAATTTACATTTCAAAATATAAAAATTTATAAAAAATATTAAATTAAAACCCTACAATTGTTATAACATATTAAAATAGAAATGTGAATACATAGACACAACAGTGCCTGTGTTTTTGCTAATAATTTATAATTTAAATACATTTAATTATAATATTTATAATTTAAATATGTAATTGATTTATATTATTAAAATGTTATAAATATTTTAAATATCTCATTGTTGATCTAATGATTAATGATGTCCTTATTTATCATTTTACAACTTTCAGTTAATTTTACCAAAGACTTAATATTTGTTTGACAACAATTTTATAAAACTATTTTCAGTATTTTAGTATTTAAAAAATAAACTTGTCTGTTTACTATTTTCTTATTCCGAAAATAATTCTGCTTTTTTAGTTTTTAAAAACTAAAAAACAAGAACAATCATGAGTAGTTTTACTTTTCAGTTTTTTATTTTCATTTTGAAAACTCAAAATACAATAACAATATTTTTTTTTCTTTTCATGAATGGAATTTCAGTAAATATGATTTTTTTTTCATTTTCACATATTTAAAACAATTTTCAAATAACGCTTACCAAACAAGTTCTTTCTTCTCTTCTTCCCGAAAATAGTTTTTGAAAATTCTCTTCAAAAACTAAAAAACAAAACCAAATCAATGAAATCCTTACAACTAGTTTTTCAGTAGTTTTGTCAAATACATTGCTAATTATACACATTAACTATTTGGATTAATTCATGCTCCACTTGGGCATGATTTACCCAAGTCGACTATAGTAACCTCCTTGATTGTTCTTTTTGGAAGATCCTTTTCCAATCAATTAATTTATAAGATGATTTTTGATTTTAGAAAATGTTTTCTGTTTTTATCCTCTATTTTGATTTTTTAAAAACATTTTCATTTTCGAGCTTTCAATATTCAAAAAATATGTTTGTTTTCACCTGATATTTTTTTATTTTTAAAAAATAATATTGTTAAATTAATCAATTTTAGAAAAAAATATAAATTATTTATATATAGTTTAAAATATCTTCATATATTATTTTTTATATAATTACAATATTATTATTAAATTTTTATGGTATTAACTTTTGAAAACACTAAAAATAATTTTTTTCTATTTTATGTTTTTTGTTTTCAATCATTTTTTAAAAATCACATAAAACGTGGAAAACATACACTACCTAATAAACTAGATGGTCTCGTGTTCCCTTTTGGACCATCTATATTCTAGAATGTCTTGGTACGACAGCCTAACATCTATCTTAGCCCATATGTTGTGTCTCCGAAAAATAATTGGGGTCATGAAAATTTTACCTGTGTAAACCGTAATGACACCAATCGTGTGTATGATAATTAAAATGTGAAGTTAGCTCATTTTTACATACCCATAAGATTGGCTTGAGGGGTGCTTTGAATGCTCTTTAGTTCCAATCTTGATAAATAAGAATGTTATTTAGGAATTCTGTATGCAGAGAGACCTGACAGAGATCTATCTTTTTTCTAATTGTAGCATATACAGGATACTGAGAGTGCATAATTCATTCTCTCTTTTTATATATAGGATTCTAAGGATGGTAACTCACCTTCTAAAAGTTGCAAAAACAATTTCTATAAGAAGGATTAGAGGAGTATAATAAAGCGTGTTTGGATCAAATGGGATTAATTAGGTTTGTCTAAAAAAAAAAATGGGGGATTGAGTATCAAATATTGAATAGTTTTTATAAGCTTCTACTTGGCAAGTGGAGATAAAGAATCTTCAACAAAAAATATATTCTAGTTTTATAATACGAAGAAATAATTTCACAAAGTATTTTATTGTTATTTTTCTAAGATGTCATTATGTTTTATGGGAGATGGTTGGTTAAGAATGATTAATAAACATTTAGGGTCGAATAGACTATTAAATGTTTGGTAATCTCTATCTTGTAATAATTATTTCATCCGCATTTCTTTTATACCTTTGTACAAGTATATATTATATTTTGTTGGTAAAAAAAAAAAATCAAGGATATAATTCTATTTGAACACAGAATCCACTATAAAATCGTTCTAACTCCTTTGATATTTTTTTTTTATTTCCTATACGAAATTCAAACTTCAAATCTTAATTAAGAAAAACTACACTCACCTGCAACTTAAATCACCCAAGGATAGTAATTAACTAGAATACTTCTTAATCATAAAAATTATCATTATAGAAGGACACCAATTTTTTTACGGTTGAAAAACTTACTATAAGATAATTAAAAATAAATTATATCAAATGAATTCGTACTTATGGAGAATACTTTAACCATACACATTGCTATTGTGATTGCTCTAAAGAACAAGTTTTATATAAATTAATAGATTAATTAAACAACAGTGAAAGAATACGTACAGAAGACTAATTATAAAACTTATATTTCATTATTTGATAGAAAGTAAACGCTTACACAGATATCATAAGATAACAAGCATGCAGCTTATTAGGAACACTACGTACATGGGTGCATATCAACTACGCAGATAGATAGAAACGAAATTTATTTTCAGAGACACAACATGCATGAATATACTAAATGCAACACTTAAGATTTGGTTTGACCACCCCAAATCAGTAATTTTTGTTTTTTTATACCATTTGTTGGCCAAAAACCCCTTAAGATTTATATATGGATCGATTCATAACAGCACTCAAGCAATTGGATAAGAGGCATTCATAGCAATTCCACATAAACCTTCCTTAGCACGTATATCTCTTTTCATTCTTATGTACCCTTTCTCACCCCATTCAGTGCTCCATGAATTCTTTACTAGCCAATACTTAGTGCCACCACGAACTTTTCCATAACCAACTACTGCAACAGCATGGTTTAGATAAGTTCCACACTTTCCTGTAAAAATCCCACTTGAGTAAAATTGGAAAGCAGATTCTCCAGCATCAATATAAACTGACACTGGTTGATGTGCCACTGCTTTCAGGAGTGCTTTTTCATTATTAATAGGAACATTTTCATACCCTTTAATCCGAGCTACACCATGACTTTCCTTCTTAACCTTACAAATCTTATTATTTCCTTTGTAGGGATAGTATGTTTCACTTGCTACTCCTTTCTTGGCCACAAATTCAAAGGCTTCTTCCTTGTTACCACCATTGCACCCATCGCTCTCACCTTTTACACAATCAACTAGTTCTTGCTCAGAGAGAGACACCAATTTTCCTGTAGTAATCTGGTGGATACCCTCGATAGCAGCCACAGTTGAAAATGCCCAGCAACTGCCTGTTTTCACAAACAAATTAAAACAGCTTGATATCAGCACAGTTTTTAATGAAAAGAGTTGAGTTGAGCATGAAACAAGAATCACAAAATCATTGCTCATAATCTTAACATGAAAAAAGTTAGGAGTAATAAAGGTTAATGGCTACAAAGTAGAGAGTTGGGAGAAAAAATAGAAAAAAAATGGTGGGTTCGAATTCATCCCTCCATAAAAAATTAACAAAGTAATAATTAACATTTGTAACTAAAAAAAATATGAAAAAATAATATACCACAAGCGCCTTGGCTCTTGATGGGAGTGACAGCACCTCGTTTCCTCCAATCCATTGTAGCAGGAATGTCAGTAACACTGTCATACCTAAATGATGTTTCTGTTACTGTCCCTACCCTATTTTCATTTTTCTGAATATTAATTAGTAAAGCCTTAAATTCTTCATTATGTAGGTCTGCAAATTGGTTAATGCTAAGGTTGAAAGGTTTGTCCCCTGCTGCATTGAATGACTCAATGAACTGCACATTGTGCTTAAATATTTGGAAACGTTTTTCTTTCTCAGCATCATCCTTGTAAATCTTACCATATTGTGCCATCCACTTTTCATGTGTCTCAGATGTGCAGGCCTCAGACAACCTGCGAGACATTACGTGAGATGTGCACACAGTAAGAACGAGGACCAGAAAGAAGATATAGTGGTTTTTGCTAAATGAACTCATATTGTGATCAGAGCTTTAATTTGTTGAAGTGTTTGCTAGACAGACAAAGAAAATTGGTTTAGCTTGGAGCAAAGGCAGTGGCAATTGCAAATAATTTATAGTGGTGAGGGGATAATGACCAGTTGTTTCTCACATTGCATCAAATAGTGGTGAGAACAACTTGAGCTTTCATAAACCCTAAACCCTAAGCAACGTGCGTCATCATAATTTGTTGAGTCACATATTCAACATATTGCTTTCAAAGACATATCCTTTTCTAGTAAAATTGATTTAGAATTGGACCACCACACGTGCTAACTATCCCCCTAGAAAGAATTAGTCGCAATATGTAATCCAACAAAAGAAAACAAATCGTATATAACATCATATTCTTGCATGAGTTAAAACAATGAGTTATGCTAAAAACATATATTTAAAATAGTTAATATCATTTAATTTCAATAAATATATTTAAAAAAATAATGTTTAGTATAAAGTATCGTTGATTTAAATTTGATATTAAGAATAATAGAAAATAATATATCAATGAATCGATAGACATTTTTTAAATAGTATCCTCAAATAAAGTAACTTTTATTTATATTTAGAACTAAAAATAATTTTTTTATTTATATATAAGGCCATATGAAGGGGGAACTACTAATTAAGTACTTTAACATGTTTAAAATAGCTCAAAGCACCTTTATTGCAATTTGAAATTAAGACTAAGAAAGAATCATAGGAAATAAAATCTCAATTAATCAAATGAATATTTTTGGATAATATAATTAAATAATGTAAAAATGGTTAAAATTTATTTATATTTAGATCTAAAATTATTTTCTCTACTTAGTTATAGTTGAGTCACGATTGTAACATTCATATGGTGACAATAATAGGTACCAATAATAATAGTGAAAATAATTATGATAGTAATAACGACAATATTGATAGTCTTGTTTTAATCTTAACCGTATATATATATATATATTAATCCAAATAAAAAAGTTGTTATTATTTATTTTTATTTTTCACAGTAACAAGTTGTTACTTGAGAGTGTTATTTCTCTATCTATTTGTTTATCTCTATAATAATTTTATTTTAAGAGTATATGTGAAATTATAATTTTTTCATATATAAAATTATACAGGAAGTTGGGATTAGTGATTATATGACCAGAGATTATGTGATTTATTTTAATCTTAAGCATTTAGTTAATAAGAAAAATTGGTGTTAAAATGTTTTTTGTTTTTATTTTTTAATTTCATTTTCTAAAAATAATTTTTATTTTTAAGTTTTTAACATTTAGAAAATATGTTCACTTTCTATTGATATTTTCTATTCTCAATATATAATATTGTTAAATTTAATCAATTTTACTAAAAATATTATAAAATATTTATATGTATAATTTAAAATACATTTATATGTAATTTTTTTATGATTGAAATATTTTTAGTTTATTTTTATATAGTTTCAATTTTTTAAAACATTGAAATCAAATTTTTTTTCTGTTTTCAGTTGATTTTAGAGAATGTTTTCAAAGAAAATATTTTCTAAATTATAACTAAACATATTTCTACTATTATTTTTTACTTTATATGAAAATAAAAATAAAAAATACCCAAAATTTAGTCACATAAATGGCTATGTCCATTGTTGTTATTGCTTACTATAACAAGTATTCCATGACACTACCCAAAAACAATTAAGAGCATTGGTGCTCTTTAAATATGTTGACATCAAAATGACTTTAGGAAATAAAGTTACCTTTATAAGAGGGTGAGAGTAGTAAATTTTGGTTTGACAATAATGCATATTCAAATAATTAAGTTTAAAGTATACGGTTCGTTTGCTACAGGGATGAAAACGTCATTTTTTTAAATATATAGACATAATAATGTAATATTTTTATATTTGTCAGAAATTTTGAAGTTTTTTTTTAATATATTTTATTCTTTGAAATGTTTTAACACTTCATTTTTTTACTTTTTATTCCCATACATGGTAAAGGATGTAAAAGTTAAATTCCCATAAAAATATTAGAAGTTACTTATAAAATATATATATATATATATATATATATATATATTTTATTTATTTTAAAATTCAAAATACATTCCAAAAAAATCAAATTAAAATATAAGTAAACATAATTTTAAATTTATTCAAAATTAATTTTATTATTGAGAATGAGATTCTGGGAATATAATACCATGAAACAAAGCCACTTAATTGATTAAAGTGTCATGACTTTAAAATTCTACTTGAATGTTAAATATTTATCACAAGATTTAATTATTAAACTGTATTTCTTTGATAAGGTTGTTCTAAATGTTGCTTTTGTAAAATTAACAATTTCTATCACTCTATTGTGTGTTATAAATACACAAAGCTATTAACTATTGAGTTATCTGAAATCATTTTAAAGATAATCTAAAGAAAATTTAGTGTTTAAAATTATTTTCTTTCAGACAAGTTACAAAAAAAAATGCAGAAAAAAGTGTAGTTTTAATAATAATAATAATAATAATAATAATAATAATAATAATAATAATTATTATTATTATTATTATTATTATTATTATTATTATTATTATAATATTGAAATCATTTGGAGCAGATTGGTAGTTTCATGAGAAAACTAATGAGAAAAAGACAACGTAGAAGTTTGTATGACAAGTTGGAATTTGATGTTTGTGAAAGGTAAGAAATACTTCAATATTTTTAAAGCAATACAATAGGAGGATCAACAAATTGTCTTGATTAGTCGAGTAAACTCCTAGGAATGATATAAAGTAGCATATTATCAACTCATACGCTGACAAAGTGATATAATAACTACAAGTTAATGTATCATGTGACCGGATGATTCAGTAATATTAGAATAATTATCTAATAATTTATGTATGTTTGACAATGATTTTGTACTCAAGAACACTTTTTTTATGTTTGCCCTATCTTTTATATAAATCTATTAACTTACAAAAATAATAATAATAATATAAAGTAAGAGACAATTATCATAATACATGAAGTGATATGCACATTGAATAATATATAAAGGGTCCACAACTTTTTCTTCCTCTAAAGCACCTAAAAATTCTTTCCTTGGGCATATGTTTACAATGTTTGAATTAATTAAAGTCACCAATTACGGTCTTAAAGGACACAATATATGTGCGGATAATTAACAAGCTGAACATATATAAGTACGTGGCCACAATAATGATATATCAGGTATGTTAATTTCTTCATGCTCCAAATAGTAATTCACTAAGGGCCTACGTATTAACTGTAGGCAATTTATGTCGTTAATTTTTTTAATTTTTCGCATTATATCTTTCAATTTTTAAATCATATTGATATTGCTTTTTTCAATTTTTAAAATGGTTAAATTTGCATCTAATGGTTGTTAAATATAGTTGATTGGTACGTGACAAATATTAATGAATTTACATGTGATAATAATTTAATGATGTGATGGATTCTAATTTTGTTATTTAAAAGTTATTTAATTAATTATAAGTATTTTCTTATTATGTAAATAATTTTTAAATCATAGAATTTGAATTTGGCATGTCATTAAATTACTGTTACCTATGAGTTTAATTTTGTTACTTAATTGGCAACATCCATGGTTGGTTTAAACTTAAGACAAGTCATATTTATACTCTACATTCTCCGCTTTTAGGGTCTTAGCTTTGCAAAATAAAATAGAAAGAACTGGTTTTTTCGAGTTAATAAGATGGAAGGAGTACCGCCAAAGATATATCTCTTAGCATGAAAATTAAAAACACATAAGTTGAAACAAAAAAAAAAACTTTTTAAACAAAATATTTTAAAACCTAGCTAGAGATGAAGCATGTGGATTGTCTGATGAGTTAAAGGAAATAAGTGAGAACTTTTTTATGAGTTTTATATTTTTTTTTTTTTTTATTATTATTATTAATAATTAATAATAATAATAATAATAACAATAATAACAATAATAATAATAATAATAATAATAGTAATAATAATAATAGTAATAATAGTAATAATAATAGTAATAATAGTAATAATAATAGTAATAATAATAATAATAATAATAATAATAGTAATAATAATAATAATAGTAGTAGTAGTAATAATAATAATAATAATAATAGTAGTAGTAGTAATAATAATAATAATAATAATAATAATAGTATTAATAATAATAATAATAGTAATAAAGGTAATAATAATAATAATAATAATAGTAATAATAATAATAGTAATAATAGTAATAATAATAATAATAGTAATAATAATAATAATAATAGTAGTAATAACAATAATAATAATAATAATAATAGTAGTAATAATAATAATAATAGTAATAATAATAATAATAATAATAATAATAATAATAATAATAATAAGTTAAGGAGCTATAAGGAAAAAAATTTAATAGTCAAGAATCATATATGTGTGCAACTAAAAATCATAAATAAACTTAATTTTGCGTGTACCAATAAAATATTTTTTTATAAATCATTAATCCATGTTTTAGGACAGTCGTTAAATTTTTCTTTTTTATGATTGATGAAGTGATAAGAACACTGAATAATATAAAGAAATCATATTATCTCTTGCTTTAACGCACTAAAAATTCTAACACAACAGTATCAGTTATAAGTGGTATAAGTTTATGTTCCATTCTTAACCAAATGTTGGAATCAAATTTTACTCATGGTAAAAGAAAATATTGACAATACCTGTAAATGTTTTGAGCAAATGATAATTGGGGATTTTTCTTTAACAATGGTTACTATGAGAAATGAAAAAACATAATAATAATTTAGAATTTCAATAAATAATTCAAATTAAATTGTTGATTAAACAAGCTCACGTGGTTTTCTCACACAGAAATCTTTTCCACAAACTATTAACGAGTAGCTCTCGTGACTCTTGAAGTATTCTCATTACCTTGAAGAATTCTCTGCAAGGTCGTCACCA
This sequence comes from Psophocarpus tetragonolobus, assembly GCA_037954015.1. Taxonomy (NCBI): domain Eukaryota; kingdom Viridiplantae; phylum Streptophyta; class Magnoliopsida; order Fabales; family Fabaceae; genus Psophocarpus; species Psophocarpus tetragonolobus. The sequence continues at coordinate 17,676,707 of CM075689.1, read as the reverse complement.
CCTTCAACCCACCACTACCACTGCTGACCGTGGCAGTGGCACCAATGATAATGGCGAGGATGATGATTATTCTGTTTCTAATAATAAACAAGAGATAGAAGTGCAAGTATGTGATGTGAACTCATATTAGGAACACTTTTTAATTATAATGAAAGAACAAATATTTCAAAAATACAATTTATTTTATTCTTTTTTAAATTTAAAACACCACCGATACTTATGTCATTTTGTTTTTGTCTCCTTATGTGCAGAACTGTTATATCATCAAATGGTATGTGTGCTAGTTGTTGTAGATTCCCTTGTACCTAAGGTTGTGCATGAGTGTAGTACACCTTTAAACTCATTAACAATAATATAAACTTTTTTATTTAAAATAAATAAAAAAATTCAACTCATAGTCTTCTTACCTGTATACGTTATTTCCTTAATTTATATTTCTAATCCACCAATATGAAACTTTGTTCTCCAACATTGATACCATCTAATTGCAATAAAAAAGGATATAGAAAATAAAACATTAATTTTGTAAATAAATCCTGTGCACATGATTCTTACCAAGCCATTTCCTTCCTTAAGGTGCCTTCCTATTTCATAAAACATGTTTTTAGCCGTTTATGTTTTTAACTATATTATTTAAAATTTTTAATTTAGCTATTTAAGTTTTTAAATTGAGTTATACGATTCTTTTGAAACAATGTTGATTTTGATTTTGGGACATAATTTTGAATTTTAGTTTATCAATTTGAGATGTGAAACTTGTTTCATCAAATTTATTTGCCTAAAACTATGAAATTCAATTGATATTTGAATAAAAAACACGAAGGTCATCATATAAACAAGATAAAAGCTAGATAAAAAGTAAGTTTTTCCACATAATGAAAAATAAAAATTAAAGAGTTATAAGATTGATTTGTTAATTAAAATTATAGAAATGGAAAGGGAAAGAAAATGAGAGAAGTCTGTAGTTCGAATGTGTTCTACTAAAAAAATCATATACTATTAGGTTTTTTATTTTTGGGTTGTTCATTGAATTCATTTTTCATGTAATTTCCATTATGTTTAATAATCTTCTTTTTTATTTTAACAATGGTTACGCAAATCTAATGGAACACGGAATTTCATGTCTCAAGTCAATTAAACAATGTTCAAAATTAAAAAAAAAATTTCAAAAAAATAGTATTTAATTATTAAAAAAACTTTATAAATAACTAGGGTTGACAGAGTGCTATTTCTATTTCGATTTTAATATAATATAATTTGTTTTATAAAACAACAATGATGAAAATTAAATCCCAAAATATTATTTAATTATTATTTCAAAACCATCATTTTAACTCATTTTAAAAATATAAAAGACTTAATCTAAAAAATTTTAAAAAATAAAATGATTATAGGAGTGTTTTTGCGCTCATGGGAACATAAATGCCATTATTCCAAAATTATGGTTTATAGATAAATACATAGATTGATCAAAGATTAAAGGACTCAAAAAATTAAAAAATGCAATCATGTGGTATGTTTATATTATTTTCATAAACTAATTGAAATTACTATTTTACTTTATATATCGTTTTGGTTGTTAATTTTTCCCGATGTGTAACGTTCATAAATCCTTGTTAAATAACTCTTCTTCAGCTTATGCGACATATGAACATGTAATTGATAATAAACTTTTAAAGTACGTGTTCACTTTTTTAATAATTTATTAAAAAAACTCAAATTAAAAAGAAATTAAAATTAAAACTTAGTTATTCATTAATAAATAATAAAAAAATCGGTAAGTTTTATTATGAATATACATACACACACATACATATATATATATATATATATATATATATATATATATATTTATTTATTTTGTATATGATATACAATAACAATTAAATTAATTTTAGGGGATCACCAAATATAGAAATATTATTAAATTATAATTTTAAAATTAATATTAAATTCAACTACCAACTAAAATATTCATAAAAATTAACCTTATACCAAACAAACTAGCATTATAAAACACTATAATGATACAACAAGAGAAAAAAAATCGTTTAAAAAATTCAAGGTAAAAATTACAATTATAGGAAATTTCTATTATATTCAAATTTTATGTTTAAAGATTAAAAACAAAATTGACTATCAAGTTTAGTTAATTTTTATCTCAGATTAATATTCTATTATTAAAAAATAAATATCACAACAAAATATTCGTTAATTTTTCTATTAAAAAATGTGATGATAGAAAAAAGAAAAGAAAAGTAGATAAGAGGAAAAGGAAAATGGAGGAAGTGCCGGTCAAAAGAAAACAAACAAAAAAGGCATATTAGCAGCGCAGTGTTAATGTCACACACCATTTTAAACAGTGCATATCCAATCAAACGTAGAACCGGTCTAACCATTAGAGATGTCTAATGACAAATTTTAAGAATTTCTTAAAACATGATAATCATATATTAAATATTATTTTCAATATATATCTTTTTAATATATGAAACTATAAATTTTTATTTTATAAAATTTAGTAACTAATAAATAATTTTTATTAATAAACTTAAACCTTTAACTTTAAGTATTTCACTTTTAGGCTTTAACTAATCATACATAAATTAGCTAGGGATGTTCGTGGTACAATTTGATGCAATTTTGAATCTAAAATTAGTCTGAATCAAACAAAAAAAATAAGTGTGGTGTAATTTGATTCAGTGTAGATTAATTATAGAATGTGAATCAAATCAAATCAATCTTTTGCAGTTTGATTTGATTTTGTGGTTTAAAATTTTTATTATTAAACATTAAAATTTCTAAAATTATATAAAATTTTACTCACTTCCAACAATTATATAAAAGTAGCAAACCATTGAAGTTAAAGTATAACTAATTAATTCATTTAAACATTATATTTTATTTATTATTGTCAAATTATATCAAATGAAATAAAATAAATAGTTTTACTAAAATATTTATTAATCAGCTAATATATATTAATTAAAAATTATATTGGTAGAAAATATATCTTGTGCTTTTTATATGGTCTTTTAATAAATTTTTCTTTGACCGATTAAAAAAACATATTAATTAAAAATTCTAATCAAAGATTAATCCAAACTCTTATAAACTTAAAAAATAATGAACAATATACATGTTTTTTTAAGAATTTGTTAAAATAATGAACAATTTAATTTGATGTGTTTTCAACATCAATTTATACATTATGTAAACTAAAACAATTTTTGAAGGATTGAGTTTTGATTTTTTTAATTCGGTTTAATATTAAACAGGTTAAGATATAGTTATTCAAGTACTTTGAATGTTGAGTCCACGTGCAGCATGATTGGCCTCAGTCAACTAGTAAGCTCATTTAGTCAATTAATGTACAAATTGGATAGAAAGTATCTTATCTTTTTGCACAATCTAGAACTATTCGTGTGCCGGCAAGGCGTATCACACAATCATTCCAGACTCTCATGACACTTTTGCTGCCGTTAGCTCTAGTAACTAATAACTAGTAACGCCCCTTGCATACATGTTCAATGAATTTATGATAAGATATTATATTATCTTAAAATTAGAAAAAAACTTCTCTTCTGTTACTAGAAATTTTCAGTGGAAAAGAGATAAACTTATGGACTATGTGTAAGTGGGTCTCACACATTCATGAATCTTTCTCCCATTGAATTTCCAGTAACCGGAGAGGATTCACACCTCTTAAAATTATGGATGATGACATAGTTCAACTTCAATAATTAGGTCAAGTTTAGTTTTTTATATATAAAGAGAGGAAAAATTTATTCATTTCAAGAGTAAATTTAAGATATTTATTTCATCCTAATAATTTATTTTATTAAAATTTAATTGTTATAATTAATAACTAATATTAACCATTAAATTTCAAGAAAATGAATGATTAGATAAAAGATAATTTTTTAAAATTTACTCTTGATCTCTCCTTTTATATATATGTATGCCATATTTGAGTCGATATAACTAGAATCTTTTCCAATATTTTAATTTCTAACTTAACTATACTTTCCAATCTATACCACATTATACTATACCACTTAATAACAAGACAAGTTAGATGGGATATGACCCTCTCCATTTACATTCCAAACCCTACAAAAGGAAATAGTTGATAACAAGATGAGTTGGATTAAGTAGGACTCTCTCATTCTCATTCTCATTCTCATCCTTACAAAAGGAAGAGTTTGAAATACCTAATATTAATTCTTTTGAGTTTTAATGAGTTAAAGAAAATTGTCACATTTGTATAATTTTATCTTATTTATATATTCTTAAAAAAATAGATATTATGTTATAAATTATATTTTAATTTAAATAATATAAAATTAATAAATAATTTATCTAGTCTTTTTATAAAATAAAAAAAACAAGTTATAAAATATATAAATTTTTTTTCTTCAATAGACAAGAGGTGGTAAAAAGAAATATAAAGTTAAGAATTGAATATACTTTTCAGTCAAATATATAGTTTTAACTTTGATATTTAATTACTATTATTACAACAATTTCAATTTTTAACTATTAAAATAATTCATTTATAATTGTAAAAAATAAAAGTACAAAAATAAAATATTAACTCATACATACATGAGTATTGAAAAAAAAAAGTAATAAAGGAAGATGCTTTTTCCTCTTTAAAATATGAAATGTTGATTATGTTGTTAGGGAAAAGTTGTACACTTTTTTTCTCTAATTTTAAAATACTTCATGTTTTTCTCTTAAGTAGACAAAAAGTAATTTAGATAATAAAAAATTAAAAATAATGCATTTAAAAATTAGAGGAATAAAACACAATAAAAAAATTTAGAGAAAAAAATTAACGCTCATGTTTTTCCTTCAGTTGATTCATATATATCAATCGCAATTCCTGAACGCCAGGACAAGTATAAATATCGGTTCATTTGGAGTGTATTTTAAAGAACAGACAAAATAATATTATTTTAATAATAATAATAATAATAATAATAATAATCACTGTTGTTTAGTTAAGTTTAATAAAAGAATGATTTAAAAATAATTATTCTTAATTTTTAGTATGAGTTTTTATAAAACATAGGACTATGAAATTAATAACTGAAAAAAATATTAGTCTCTTAAACATTAATCTTCAGAGCTATAACAAAATGGTTGAGATTGTAAGGATTTAAAAAAAAAATAGCTTATATGCTCGCAGTTTTAAAAACAGTTGAAGTTAAAAATAAAATAAAACAAAATAAAAGCTAAATGTATCGTACCCAAACACACTGGAGTGGGTAAAGAGGATTTTAATCGTTGTTAAAGTTATTAAAAAATATAAAGAGGATTTTGTAACGTAAATAAATTAAAGAATCAATTTGTAATAATTATATTTTAGATTTTTATATTTTAAAAAATGGAATTTATATATACAAATTTATCCATTAACTAGAAATGTTGGTTTTTATTAACTTGTTAACTTTCCTGACCTTCCTCCTTTTAACCAAGTCGTCTTATGAACAAGCTCAACATCTTCAAAATGGAGTTTGGGAATATATAGATAATAATCAAGTGATGGATATTTTTAATAAAAGACAATGTTTTATATAATTCAAAGTGGAACTACATGCAGATGTAGGGCCAGTCAAAGTGTTAAAGTAGCTTTAGTATATGTGGGAAGGGAGAGTGCATTATTTGGAAACGGAATTTTGTGATTTTTGACTAATTGGTATGTATGTCGTTTTGAAATGTCAACAAATTAAAGTTCATATGTAGTCGATGGAAATTTTTATTCACATGAATGCATGGAGAGAAAATCACATATAATTGATTGTGTGTGTGTGTCTCCATCTACCTTGTCGAAGCTAGCCCACAACTCAATATACAATCACTCCCTCGTTTTCTTATACCACTATGAGAAAAACTATTCCATGTAATTATTTCAGTTTTTATTTTATCATTCAATCATTTTTATTTTAAATTTGATCCTCTAAAAATAATTGAATTAGATTCATTTTTTACTTTCAGTCTTAATTTTATTCTTAAATAAAATATTAAGGAAATAATAAAATAGTTCTAACAATAAACAAAATATGAAATACATCTTCTATCTGTCACTATCCAACTAATAAAAATGTAATTTTTAAAATATATATAATATTGATAAATATATCTATTATTTTTAATCATACAGTTAAAAAAAATTCCTTAATTTTTTATAAGAAAAAAATTATCCTTAATTAAATATAGAAAATTGCTTGATGGTATGATGAGAGGTCTATGCACAAAAATACAAAATTACAAAAACTAAAATCAACGGTTATTCATGCTTTTTCTCAAATATATTTTTGTATATTCTTTATTTAATTATTAACCAATAAATTAAGGAAATGATTATTGGTACGAATTCTTACCTGCACTAAAAAAAATATAAATACTGACCACACCGTTGATTGCTTTCAAATATCTTAATTTTAATTTTTTATTTAGGTTCAACAGATAAAATAGAAAAAAAATATAAACACGAGTGATTAAAAAATATAAATAAAAGTATACTTCATAGTAACCCTATTTAATTTACAACGTCTTGGTAGCCTTCCCAAGAAACTATTTCCATTCCATACAGCACTATGTATCTATATACCACTATAGTACATAACTATTGAAGTGAAACCCTTTTTCAAAATAAAAGAAAATGTTTTAATGACAACAATATTTAAAAGCAAATTTTAATTATATATATTAGACTCTAGCTACCTTTTTCTTTTTAAAAGGCAAAATAATATGTCCATCTATTTATAATCAATGAAATAAAATACTTCAAAGTTGTACAATAATATCAATCATACCTCAACTACCCTAAGGTTATAAATCAACAGAATAGAAATAATGAAAATAAGTACATTCCTGGAACAGTACAAAAAACATATAAACCAAAACTAGCAGTACGCAACCAATCTACATATTACGTAGACAAATTAAAAGGCTATTACACCAATTAGAAAAAGTATATCTTCTCCCTAAATCAAATTAATATATTACCCATTTCCAAGAAATCAATTGAACAAAAGTAAAGATATTTAGAGACTTCAAGGTTTTGCTATTAAAAATCATGGAGTTTCTGGATATCCACAAATCCCAACAGACAGTTTGTCAGAATAAAAACCTAGTTTTCTTCTTACACTTACCCACTATCCATCTGCTTGTCAATTGTACCATCTACAACAATTCAAACAGTAATAAAGCAGTAATCTCTAACCAGTTTAGAACTTTCAGCCACACTTTTTGAGCAACCTTACAGGTTAAGAATAAATGCTTATCATCCTTCCTTTGAGACCTACAAAAAACACAACTTGCATTATCCTAGATTTGCACACAACATTTCAAAAGGTTAACTGCAGTAGGGAGTCTATTCAACAGAAGCCTCCAAGAAAAAAACTAAGACTTTTTACTACAATCTATCTTTCTACATAGCGTGAAAGACCTGTCTTTCATCATAGGCTCGAGAATCTACCACCAAGTCAGTATTTAACAAGCTGTGTACCGCTGAGACAAAAAAATGTGAGTTTTTCTGTGAGACCCAGACCCACTCATCACACTTATCTTGAGTTAAGTAAACCTCATTCAAAATCAATTCAAGAGTTTGCAAAGATTCAGTTTCCTAGACAAAAAGCTCTTTTCTCCAAGACCAACACCAACTCCTGAACCCACCCACCTGAGCCTTCATGTCATCCACTAATACGGTCTTCTCTTGGGCCAAAAAATAGAGTCTCGAATACATATAACACAAAGGGTCATTACCTAACCAGTTTTGCATCCAAAAATAGGTTTGTTTCTCGTCCCCAATTCTCTTTTTAATGTTATTTTAAAACTAATTAGATGTTGGATGACCATTTCCATCAATAGCCCATATGTCCTTCCACCATATAGAACACTTTGCAAATCTTGACATTTGGTAAGGAAGTTGTTGAAAATCCTCATATCTGACTTTCAATAAAGGACACCAAATTGCATTATTCTCTTGCAAAAATCTCCACGATTAATGGTTGCTTTCAGTTTGTGAGTAATAGACATGACTTGATCAAGAACCATAAAGAAAAGTGTGACACATTAGGCTTAAGAATGTCAATATATATATATATATAAAGATTGATCATAAACTTAGAAGATTGGTTATGTGATTGAAGAGTAGCAAATTGACAGTAGGAGGTGGCCCCTCTGTGATCGTCGGTCAAAGGTAGTGATCAATGGTGGCAAGTGACGACATCAAGTGATAAACTAAAATAAAAATATAGAAATTTGAAAAACTAATTTTATTATTTTTGAAATTGAGTGAAAACTGTTTTGGAAATAATTAAAAAATCAAAATAGAACCATTTTTACTAAACACGTTTCTGTTTTCAAAACACTAGTTTTACCTATGTTTAAAAAACCAAACCGACTGATTTTAACTGGAAAACCAGTGAACTGGTCTGATGATCGGTTCGGTCAATGCATAGAAGTGGCTAAGCAAAGAACTCGTCTTAAAACCGGAAAATCAGTTAAGCAAAGAACCACTCTTAAAAGCAGTAAAATCGGTGGTTCAACCGGTTGAACCACTTCTTAATTTTTTGTAATTTTTTTTTATTTTGCTAAATGCATCCCTTTTTTCTTAAGTTCACCCCTTTTTAATTTAAAAATTAATAAAAATAGGGGTTAACTTAGCTATATTAAGGTGTATTTAGTAAAAATATTTTTTTTTCTTTTATAATTAACATCTTAATAAATTTTTTTCTTTCATAATCTGAATTTTATAAAACATTAATAATAAAAAATATAATTTTAGTATGAGCTTATTCAATAATAATTAAAACCAATGAATTATGAACTAGCATCTATTCATTGATCCAGTTTTAAAAACTAAGATTTTTATTAAACACTATTAATCAAATTGCTCTCTAAAATTAATCTCTTGAGGAAAAATTAATTAATTACATGTGTGTATCTTTAATGAGGGGAGAAAATTTGAAATTGGAATTAAAGAAAAAATAGAAAACTACTCTGCATGCTTTAGTGACAGTGCATTGTTATCCTTGTAAAAACTACTCTGCATGCTTTAGTGTATAACGGTTGTATTTAAGTGCTTATTTTAATTATAATTAAGGGTAAATTACTCTATAAATCCCTATAATTTTTCTAAATCTGTAATTATATCTTTGAAGATATCTTTTTTAATCAAATCCTTGTAATTTTAAATTTTATAATTAAATATTTCAAATAATAAAACTTAATATGCGTACCTCAATTTTTTTTAACAATCATTTTTCATGTGTTGGCTAAACAACTTAGTATTTATTTTATCTCGTGTAAGTTACGTATGACATAAATTATTCATTTATTTATTAAAATTAAGTAAAAAGAATTTATTTCAGTAAAGGATTACCAAAAACATATGAAAATAAATAAAAGAAAATTATAAGAATCATAAATTATTTTAACTCAATCAAATCTTATGAAAACTCATTATTTAAAAACTATCCTTTATACATATAAAGCGATATTAATTGAAAAGTGTTGACTGTGGAAATTATTTTTGTACATAATGGAGCTGGACCAGTTTTATCTTTTAAGTGCTCCAAATTATGTTCATGAAGTCCATGAGAGTTAGTAGCACTTAGCAGACAACTATGGAAGCTAGGCAGACCCTATACACATGTTCTATATATATTTCAAAGCTGATAATTATTAATGCCTATACATTTCCACTACCCTAAAATACTACATATTCTACTTTTAACAGTTTTAATTAGTAAGTCTCAAGGAGGTGAAATCCATTCATCATAAACAACTGCGCACTGTATATTACTTCAAACCTAGCTTGCTACAGAAAAACGTTTCTTAGCTTTCATTATTATTACTTGTATATTTAAGCTCACCTTTTAAGTCTGTAAAACTTTATTCATTTTTCTCTAACAAAACCATAATTTATATAGTTAATAAATTTAAATATATTTTTATGTTTAAAACTATCGTTTTCCAATCTTCATAAAAAAAATGATTCATTTTAAAACTGCATTATTTTATTAAATGTAATGTAAGATTAAAAATATACAATTTTTTTATATGAATTACTCTCACCTATAATTTTATATTGTGTTCTCACACACACGCATCACATATATATATATATATATATATATATATATATATATTAATTCTTGGAGTGTAGATGTATCCTCCAAGACAGAGTGACCGTAATTAGCATAATTATTGCTGATTAATTAGTACTAGTTAGAGTTTTTTTTTAAAAAAAAAAAAAAAGTAATCAGTTGTTAGAGTTTTTTGGACATGAATTAGTTGTTAGAGTTAACATCACAATGTTTCTATTGTATTCAACGTAGTACAGGATATGAATCTAAATCTATATGCGTAGACTGATTAGACATGCAATTCGTACACTTTTCATAAATTCAAAAGTAAAATTAATGCGGAAGAATATAGAATACTTTATGTCGGTTTTTTTTTTTTTTTTGAGTAAAAATACTTTATGTCGATTATGATTATGAAACATATGTATATAGCGAAGTAGAAGATGATAAAAACATTCAGCCGAATAACCTTATGCGTATCTTGCAGCGGTTTTCTTATTTTGAAAGACATGCATATCCATTAGTCAGAAAAATTGCAAGATTCCGTTCTGAAATAACACGCTTGCGTTTACTGCAGAAAAGCTAGCTAGTGTAACCATTATTAGTTGACAGATACCTTGAATATGTAATACAGTATGGAGTGATTTGAAACACGAAATTAATTAAGAGAACAAACCAACTATCTATTCATCTATAGAAGACTCCATTCATTAACATCACGATTATTCATATTGTAGCCACATAATGATGTGACGAGTTTCTTGTCCATGCATGCTAGCTAGCTGTATCTCATTTAAAGCCCATTAATTTCCTCCTTTAAATAAATCAAATATTAACAGATACCTCAAGAAAGAAATTTTTACGTGTTTTGAAGGGACAGATATTTCTTCTGATCTGCTCTCTTTATTATTTTCAAAATGCATATCACTTTTAAATTAAAATAAAATGTGCATATCACTTCAGCTAAGGTGATTCACTCGATCATTTGCCCATTTGGGTTTATTTTTAAATATTATTTACAAGAATGAGTTGCTTTTCAAAATATTTATTTAGATGAATTTTTATTTTTTTTTTATTGTGGACGGAGTCAAACTGCGGGTAATATACTGCAGTTTAACCGTCACATATTTTTTAAATTATTTTTAATTTTTTTAAAATATTAACTAAATAAATATGTTTAATTGATTTGCGATTTATTCTAACAATGTTTAGCTAACAGTTTTGCCTACTAAATCATAACTGTACCGTTTAAAAAATGACACAACCTAATGGTACTGTTAATAAATTGACAGAGTAGTTACGAATATGCATGAAAATGCAATTTGAAATTGCGTTGTATGCCCTGCCCGTAATTTGCAAGCTAAATGTGATTACTTTTTATTAAAACGCAATTTCTTATTACGTACTTCAACAGCTTTATTTTGTCAATAAAATAATTGTCAAATAATTATTTTAAATTTAAAAAAATAAAAAACAAGTACATTTGATCGTTATATGAGTTTAGGCGTGCATCTAGCTATCATTATAGGTAGGTTATATATTTTTAATATTTACCGTTCATCATAATTTTTCATTTATGTGAGTCAAAGTTAACTAATTTACCATAAATGAAAGGTTGTGATTGAATGTTCCACGGTATTCATCAAACTCTTTTTTAATATAAATGTTAAAAGTTCAAGTTTAATTTTATTTAGATTTAATTACAATTTATGTCTTTTAGTTTTATCAATTGTTGACATTATGTTTCTTCATATTCAATTGTTGACCTTTTGTCTCCTTTATTTAAAAAAATAATTTTTTATTTAACCATTATTTATTAATCATTGATAGTTTTATTTGGGAATGATGACTACTAAAGTGGAATATAGTCACACTCGATGATTGAATTACAATTCCTATCTCTCAAAATTTTAACAATTGCTTACATTTTCTTCTCTTTAATTGCAGATATTTTGATTCCCATTTTTAAAAGTTTAATTTTTATCTAACAGTTACTTATTAACTATTGATTGTTTATTTGGGAACGTTTCCTGACCACATAGAAAACTATTAATGATGCAAGGATGAGGTATGCAAGATAGGGAGAGACGGGTGGCGAAGACATCGGGGCAAGGAAGATGCAATGATCTAAAATCTTAAATGAGATCTTGGTAATAAAGAAGATCTTACATTCAACAACTAAAAATTAATCGTGATGACATAAACTTGACATTTATATATAATTGATGACTATGTTGAAAACACATTTGCTTCCATTTGACTTCATCTTTGTCTATCAACTTCGTGATTGTGTGTCTTCTTCTGTTAAACTAATTTCAGGCTAAAATAAATCATTTAAAATATAATCATCTAATGACTTTGTCACGTCATTAACAGTTTTCCATGTGGTTTGTCAATGTCCCCAAATAAACGATCAATGGTTAATAAGTAACCGTTGAAAAAAAATTGAATTTTTTTAAAATGGGGATCAAAATGTCACTCATTAAAAATTAGGGGATAAACGGTAGCAATTAGAAAAATTGGGAGATACAGACTGCAATTCAATCATCTAGCACAACTGTCACGTCATTGATAGCTTTCCACGTCAATAGTCAACGTTCTCAAATATACAGTCAATGGTTAATAAGTAACGGTTACACAAAAAATTTGAACTTTTTTAAAAATAAAGGGACAAAATGTTAGCAATTAAAAATGAAGGGACCAAATGTCAACAATTCATAAAATTAGTAGTCATGAATTGTAATTAAGCCTTCTATTTATTATCATCAAAACCACTTACAATACGAAAGATCACCTGGTCATATAGACCTTCTAAACCTAATAGAATCATATGATAGCAACAAAAAAACCATAAATTCAACTATAAGGAATAAGTCCAACATGTGCATACATTGAAGAATATATACAAACATATAAAGCTTCTAAATGTGTGGTTGTAAGGAAAGAAATACATATTTGTTGACAAAACTCAATTTTCTAGTATTTATTCCTACATTAGATACTTGAAAAATCAGAAGAAAAAACAGGCAAAAATGGACTTTTTTGCGTAGAAGTTAAAGATTCAAATAAGCATGGTCTGTTTCATTATAGCACGGTCGGGTTAAGTCAACAAAGTCCAAAAGTTAGCCAAAGAAAGCACAATCATACTCAAATTAAGCATGCATGGTCGTGTTGTGATTTCAATGTCTACTACACTCTCTTGTTAGACACAGACATGCTAATACTAAGCACAGTCGTTCTTGGTCAACCACATCCTTGCTTCACTATCGAGCACGATCGTGCTCACCATAAGCATGATTGTTCTGTTTGAATTTTGAAAAATATGCCAAGATAGCACAATCATGCTCACTTCTACACATTTATGCTAAAAAGTAACTTATGTCCTTCCAATAAATACTAAAAGATAAGAAATTAAAAAGGGCTGATTTTTTCTCTAATGAAGGGAGAGGTTTGTGACATGAAAGTCAGAAACGGAAAGGAAACATTGGATTGAATCAATTCAAAGTACTTCACACCTATAATTCTTTTTTATTTGTTATGATATATTGTGTAATTTCTAGGATGTTTTACTTTACTTTACCTATGCCTGGTTGATCCCTTTATTAGGGTTGTGATGTAAACTACTTTGTAATCATCTATGCTTTGCAATGAGATTCAATGTTATTCATTAAATTGTTCTAGTATTTTACTTGTTAATTTCTTAATTGTTCATGATCAATAGTATTAACAATTGAGTTTATTCTTATGCAAATGATCAAATGTGTTAGGTGAATCTTAAATTGATTAATAAACTTAATCACCCCTTTTGAGAACCAATAAACGATTCTAAATTAAATTATTGTATGACCAATTGGAAAAACAATTTAGAATTAAAGTATTTGTGTATGAATGAATAACGCACAACAAATTTAGTAAGGTATGGTAATCAATGAATAACAACAACAATTGAATTGTTTAAAATAGAGGTAAAACATTGCAATTGAAACTACAATTGTAACCTTTAAATTATTCTTTTACTATATATAGTTAATTGATAATGACTTTAATTCTTTGGGTACGATATCTGAACTTAGGTTTACTATTATGTAGGTATGTTTGCCCAAAAACAATCATATTTTACGCTTCACTCAACAAATCAGCCTATAATGTTAGAAGTCCATATATTAAAAGAAAAATAAAAATCCATGAAACATTTTTCAACCCAAATCCAAAATAGAAAGAAAAAAAAAAAGGAATGTGAAAAACTAGATTCGAGATCAACATAGAACCCTTAAAATGTGACTATTTCTTATCTTTCAAATGCTCTACTTGACTATTGGTGAATCACGACCATGCATCTTTGATATCTATTCAAACATGCCAATAATGATGCTATAAAAAATGTTGTGCTATGTCCTTTGGAAGAATGTACAAACCCACAATGACTATACCATGCCAACCCAATCTAACAAGGAAAAATAGGTTTACATAAATTTTTTGTCTTAAAGTTTTATCAAAAATTAGTTTTTGGTCTTTGGAATTAAAAAATGTTTTTTTTAGTCCCTAAAATTTCTTTTGTATTACGTTATTTTTTTATATGTTTCAGTGTATTTGGTTGTACTATATGTGAAATTAAAGATTAAAGGGGTTAGGGTTAAGGAGAAGAGTGTTTCACGGATACAAAAACATGTTTTCTATCACCAGTTTTTTAACGGCATTAGCTGGATAAGAAGTACTAAAAGTAAATCAAGAACTAAAAAAATATTTTTGAATTTTAAGGAGTAAAAGTGATTTTTTGTGAAGTGTTAGGGAAAAAACTTATTTAACCTGGAAAAATAATAGGTAAAAAACATATCTTGTATAGTTTCCTCAGCATGACGATAGAAAAGACAAGCAAAAGCATAAAAAAATTCCAAAGAGTCTCATAGCCCATCTTTAATCAACAATCTCCAAGGAGTTAAAGGTCGGTATGACAATAAAGTGGAGAGATGAAGAAAGGAGAGGTCGTCATCCCTCCACTAACAAAAATTAACACATTAATTAATAACTAACATTTGACCTATAAAAAAATTAGCAATCTCTAATAAAAAAACATGAACTTAGGTGGTGCATTTCAATTCCATAAGTATTTGACCAAGTACAATTGTTGTGAATCATATTGTTATTGAGGTAAACATGCATAAAGGAGAGTAGACAATTATCTCATTTCGAAAAGCTTCTTTATAATTTATTTTAAGTTTAACTTATCATATAAGCATTGATGCAAGTGTTTGAATAAATTTATAAAAACACTTATATAGGTTCCATAAGTTGTTTGAAACTTAGTTAAATAAGCTAATGAGAAGTTTTTTGAAAGAAACTTATGCTACTAATGATTAAAACTCCCACCTCCCACCTTTTTTTTTTTACTCTCTCTCTCTCTCTCTCTAAACCCTAAAACTCTATATATATATATATATATATATATATATATATATATATATATATATATATATATATATATTTGGAGATTATAATGGTGATCTATTTTTTTTTACACATTGGTAAATTTTTTATTTTTAATCATTTTTATAATATTCATTTTATTTATTTAATGTATTTAAAAAAAATATACAAATGCTTATAAGTACATGTACAGTGATGCATTCAAACACTTTATTTTCATATAAGTGATTTTAAATTTGTATATCCAAATATAAATAACTATTGAATTTAAGAATTTATACTATAAGCTCTTATTTAAAAAATTCTTATTGAATAAGTACTTAATTAAGTTGTTTTTATCCAAACAGGACCAATGTATTGATTGTTTTAAAACTTATGCTTACATGCTTTGATTTCTATCTTTCTAAGTCTCAAGTTCACATCACAAGTTGTAACATGTTAATTTTCAATATTAGTTTTTGTATCAATGTTCTATTCTTCAAATGTTTAAAAATCCTTTTCACCATGATCTTAGCAAAGAA
Organism: Psophocarpus tetragonolobus; assembly: GCA_037954015.1. Taxonomy (NCBI): domain Eukaryota; kingdom Viridiplantae; phylum Streptophyta; class Magnoliopsida; order Fabales; family Fabaceae; genus Psophocarpus; species Psophocarpus tetragonolobus. The sequence continues at coordinate 17,660,659 of CM075689.1, read as the reverse complement.
GTCTTGATTTTTTTTCATTGTTGGATTAATTACATAACCTCGTAATCAATTATTTCAGTTATACATTAAATTTTTTTATAGGTCAAATGTTAGTTTTAGTTAGTGATGAGGATCGAACCCAAGACGTTTCTCCACTTACCTCTTCCTCAAGTAACTGAATCACTTTATATCTCCTAGATATACATTAAGTGGACAGAAATTTAACTGAATTTCAAGTTTCTCTCTTATTTAATCAACCAACAGGTTCAGTAATCAATTACTAGGACTCTGTCGAACTTATATAGCCTCTACTAATCAATTTAATCGATTACCAACTCCTGTAATTGATTAAATGAGTCAGTTTTGTTTATCTACTTAAAGGAAAATCATTTGAAATTTAGATTATCAACTCATACAACTCTTACAATCCTAACAAAATTTAAGAGGCACAATACAACCTTTTCAAAATTCTTTTTCTCATCAATTCAATAATCACACAAAGTTATCATCATCAAGATTGCTCCAAAATTCAATTTTTTAAATTTTTTGGAGCAACCTTAATCAAGAACATGATTTGACTTTTTGTGATCTGATTTTCATCCTTCATATTTATACAATTCGTGTGTAGTTGCTCTATATCTCTCTTATTTCTTTGGTTTGCTTTCTGGAATAGGATTTTCAGAGAATTCTTGTGATAGGGTTTCACAAGGTGTTTTTATTATAGGATTCAAAAGAAGTATAGTTGTAGGTTTTGTGTGTGCATAATGTTTGTAACTCCTTTATCTATAGTTAATAAAAGGTTTGATTAGGGTTGTCAAAGTAACACTAGACATAGGCCAAGAGGTTATTGAACTAGTATAAATTGTGTGTTAAATTTTCACTCCCTGTCCTCTATATAATTGTAAATTGAACCATATTTCATATTCTATGATAATTTTGGATCAATAACTCTGCCTAATATATTAAGTGTTGTGTGTTGGAAATCCACATATATCCTCTTTATAATTGTGAATTTGAAATATAACCTTATGTAGACATCCAATTTTGTCTGACTTTCTATACCTTTTATTTAACTTTTACTTTTTAGCTGAATTAAAAAAATATAAATAACCAAAGTAGAAAGCTACTATTTACACTCACATCTTTTCTAAATACACCCTATGAAGATGGGGTACATTTAGCAATTTTGAGGGTGTAAACGAAAAAAATCCATAAGGCAGCTTGTTGGGCCAAAACTCAGTAATGGAGGTTTATTTAGTGAATTTGAAGTAGCAAACAACAAAAACTGCACAACCCAAATGCATTCAAGTGAAAACCCTGCCATCGCACTTGTTTCCCCTATTCTGGAAGCATCAAATTACAATTCATGGTGCAAATCAATGACTTCAACCCTAAGTGCAAAGAGCAAAGTCAAATTTGTCAATGCAACCCTCACCGAACCATCACAATCGTATCCTCAACATGCTGCATGGAGAAGATATAATAATATGGTAGTCTCTTGGATCTTTCACTCTGTTTCAAATTCAATTAAGCAAAGCATTGTGTGAATGGATAAGGCTTCAGCAGATATTTGGAACAATCTTAAAGCAAGGTACTCACATGGCAATTTGATGTGTATCTCTGAATTGTAATGAGAGGCCTCATCTGTTGTACAAGATGATCTCTCAATTATAGATTACTTCACAAAATTGAGTGTTATATGGGACAAACTTGAAAAGTTTTTGACAACTTCTATTTGTTCATATTCGTCGCAGTGTTCTTGTGATGCACTTTTCACAATTTCAGAGAGACAAGCTTAGGATTATGCAATTTCTTCGCGGGCTTAGTGATTAGTACAGTCATGTGACATCTAACATTCTCATGATGGATCCCTTACCAGTTATCTCAAAGGTCTTCTCCTATGTTCTGCAACAAGAACATCAAGTCCATGCCAATGCTGGAATTCTTAGCAACCTAAACTTCGAATCCAAAAATTCCTTAGTTAATGTTGTTGCCTCCAATCAAGGTCTCACCTGCAATTTTTGTGGAAAACATGACCACATTGAACGTAATTGCTGTAGAAAACATGGTTTTCCTTCTAATGGAGCTGGAAATAAGATAATGTAAGGTCGCAACAGTAAAACTTGCATGCTTTGTGGAAAGAATGGTCACAACATTTGTGTATGCTACAAGAAGCATGACTATCATCCAGATCACCACCTCCATGACAATAACACGAAAGTGAATGTGAATAGCTCAGTGACAGGTGATGTGCATGCCACTGAAGATTCTGATGAGCAAAAGGATGTGTCCAATGGTATTTGCTTTGCCCGAGTAATGTCAAGTCTTGCTTGCTTTAATCCAAGAGCCACAACATGGTACCTCTTCTATGTCCACCCCTTGTGTGAATCAAATTGACACTTTTCGCATACCCATGTGTCAATCAGACTGGCACATTCCTTCCATGTCCTATAGGTAATAACTCTACTTGGATCCTAGACTCCGGGGCCACCGATCACGTATCCTCCTCCCTAGACCGCTTTAATCCGACAGACTTAAACAATTTGGAAAAGACAAATACATTAAATATAAATGAAAAATGAAAGGTAACATTGCTTGCAAGGGGGTAGTCATGGCGCAGAGAAGATGTCGTTAACGTAAAAACATAAGGTTTTACTCTACCAAAACCAAGGAATGAAGTAGCCAACAGATTCATCAAAATTAAACACAATATCTAGAGACCTAACCTGGGAAAGGTGGGTAGACTTCTAGAAGGACAATCTGGGAAAGAAAAGAAAAAACAAAAAACAAGAAAAAATCTAGCAGGAAAGAGAAAGTTACATATATTCAAGCACTTCATTGCACTTTGCCTTTATTGTTTTTCAATTTTTTATATTTTTATCTTGATTTTTATATTTCAATTTTGTGATATAAAGATAATTTAGGTTTCAATAACTATTTGTGAAAATCAATCTTAGACAAAAATTTTCATGATTTAAGCAAAATGTCAAAACTTTGAAATCGGAAGGCATAAATGTAATTAAAAAAGTTAGATAGATAATGGAAGAAACCACTAACGTTACCATGGACAATTTAGTAGTTTATATTATAAACTTAATTAACTTTTTGTTCTTAATATTTCTTTGTTTTTGTTCCTGTTGATTTTTTTTAATTATTTTCTCAAAAAATAAAAAATAGTCTATTCCATTAATAAATATTTTGAAAATATAGGTTTGGAAAGTCATCGGAAAAAGAAGTTAGAAAATAAAGATAACGACAGTTAGAATGTTTTAATTTTTTTTTAAAATCAATAATAAATAAAATAGATGTGATGTTCATTAGAAATGGCAGGAATTATTTTCCAAAAATAAAATTTAAAAATAATTAAAAAACATTTTAACATAAACCAAAATTAAAACGCTAAAATTCTTGAAAACTAAAAAGCTAATTAAACCTATTCTATATGAAAAAATTTAAACAACTTACCATTTCAATAATTTTATTTAAAATAAAAAATTTATCAATTCAACAATTGAGCTTGGTATTTTTATAATTAGATTAAATATACAAAATACTAGAATGCTCTGCTCCGTTAGTTTAACGGTTACATAAGTTATTATATTTTTTTATATATATAAAATTTACTAACAAGTTTTTGTTTAAAATTAACTTAATTGTAAAATCTTATAAACAATTGAGCTTGTTTGATGTTTCCTTCTCTTTTTAGACTACTACGAAGATTTAAACTGATCTTTGGAGAAAATTTTATATTTCCCAGGGCATATGTTGCTGTAAAATCCTGAGGACTGTGCAATCAAATGATTGCCCCACAAGATCATTGGTTATGATGGACATGAGACCCTTCCACAAAGCTATCCATTCCTATCATAGGTTAGGTCTTAGGACTAACCCAGCATGTACTGTACCCAAAATTGTCAAATAAATAAATGGAAAGTGAGATCGACATTTTTAGATTCATATCATGATCCGATCTATACCTAAAGCTTCCCAAGCAATGTGGTGTCTGTTGCCCTCCATTTCCTTTTCTCACCAAAACAGCACCATCACTACTTGCTTTGTATAAATCATTAATCCACAAATTAGCACCAATAACTTCTCAACATTCCATATCATATAAAGTCACTGTCCCAAACAATAAATCAAATTATCAAAACGCTATACTGATTTTGTACAAACTTTATTCCGCAAAGCTTCCTCCAGTTTTTGGAAAATCACTGAGAATGTTCCTGCATAGAGAACAACCCACAACTAAAAGTTATTCACTAGTTAGTAGAAGAGCTGCCACTTGAACTTTTAACCTTTACAATTATCAACATACCAACTGCAGGAACCAATGTGTATGGGTACAAAACATGTGACATGTGGGGAGCCAATTTTCATGAGTTAGAACTTACAAACAGATATTTCCAGTAAAGTGATCAGAAAATAATCAAAGTGATGGAGTTTATTTTATAATGCACAGCAAGCCCATATTAATAATGTTTATCATTTACCTTAAAAAAATAATGTTTAGCATTTCACTTAGCCAATAAGGATATCTCTAAAATCAGACAAACAACGCACCCCACGAAAGCTAATTTCTAGTTTCAATCTCTAGACAAAGTGCAACTATAATAATGAAGAGGACATTTAGGAAATTGATATTGGAAAAGTGGGTTGGAGAAAAACCTGATCTTGTCTTGTAATGAACCTTTTACCAACAGTGTCCCAGGGATTTGCTGGAAAACCTGTAGGATGGAATAAATACCACAAAATCAGTGTAAATTCAGCCAACTAAAATCATTTTTCAAGCCAGCAAAGAATGCAAGCATACCGATATACGAAAGCATAATCTCTCAAGAGACAAATTCAAACTAGATCCATTAGATGTCTCTGTTGTAGGTTGGCAATCTATGGATTTATTGATAATGGATAATTCATTACTCAGGATTGAATCACAGTCGTCTTTTGATGCTGCAACCTATAATGAGGTTGTGCTTAATAGCCACTACAAGGAAATTATATCAGGGTTTGAGACTTTGAGTGACTGATCTTACATCCACCGTGAAAGAGGGGGTATTCAATGTGCAGGATAGACCATGCAAAGAGAAGTGAGACTTGACAGCTTCCAACACATTAATGGCACCCATGTTGGCGTTGAAGACCCTGAAAAGTAGATTTGTTTTATAACACTCACATTAGGAAGAAACCAAAAGCGGAACATAACAAGAATATATGTGGTAACAATTCATGACCATCTCAAGGCAATTCAACATATGCTTCATATAATTGAAGATCTCTTTATACTGGAAATAAAACACAAACGTCTAGTTCTAGCCTACTAGAAATACAGCCACTGATGAATGCACTAAGCATGCATATTATCCCATAATATACATACCCTTCACTAATTGGTGATCCGAATCCCTAACCTTGTACCCGGTCAGATTGTTTTTCAAAGCATATTTTGAATTGAAGGTTCTTGGTAATCTGATATTAAAGTTGTAGCACAGAATATATAAATCCATGTTCTCAACAATTTTATGAAGGATGAATATCTAGGAGTTGGGATTACTCAAATAGTAATTGCATCAATTTTTGCTTCACAAGGGGATAACAACCAATGAGTTGAGAAATATGTGGATTCCCACTCAATTGCAACATGAGTGTCGTGGGTGATTGTATTGTAAGTTGAAAGAGAGAAAGATACCTGATTCTACGAAAGTCCAGCTGTGAAGTTAGAAGAGAGAAGGTTATCAAGCCAAAGAATCTAACTGGACCTGTTGGGGCTCCAATCAATGGGCAATTGCTTTTAATACTCCCCTATCTTCTATTCGCACCCCTTCAGACTTTACAATTTTTTCAAAACCTAAAAATACCCTCCCCTTTTCTTATCCTACTTGACTGATGAAGCACATCACAGCAGTTGCACGCGCCACCACTGCACCTCTCCAATCGCCACTTTGATCACCTTTCTGCTCACTGCTTCGAGAACTTTTTCAATCACTGCTTCAAGCACCTCTTCGGTTACCGCTTCGAGCACCTTTCCTATCACCTCTTTGAGCACCTCTCAGCAAGTATGTTCCAGAAAACATGATCCAGAAGGCAAATGAGATTCAGCAAGTATGTTCTGGGAAACATGATCCGGAAGGCAAATGAGATTCAACAAGTATATTCCGGACAACATGATCCGAAAGCAAATGAGATTCAGCTAGTATGTTTTGAATCACATGATCCGGAAGGCAAATGAGATTCAACAAGTATATTTCATACAACATGATCCGGAATGTACCTAATGCATTCCGGATCAGTTGATCCGAAATGCATTATGTACATTCCGGATCAACTAATTTGGAAGTGGATCAAATGCGTATTACTATTGTGAGTTCTGGATCAACTTATCTGAAACATTGTAACACCCCTAAATCAACGTTAGTATCAATAAAAAACGCAAAAAAAAAAAACCCTAAATCATAAATCCTAAAGCGTAAATTTTAAATCAAGAAAATCAAATCTGAATAAAATTGTGTTTTCCTTTTCAAATAGCGCTTAAATCAACGAATAATACCTTAAAGACTTATAAGAATGATTAGGAATTTATAATAGGGGAAAATGTGACAATTGGTATTTGATACCTCAACTTATATTTTTTTTTTAACCTGATTTTATAGTATAAATTACCTCACTTCAAAATCAAGTTTGTTAATTATTTAAATATGCACTACCAATTTTGTCAAAATTTACCATAAATATAAATATTGACTCACCTAAATGCTTGAGTAAAATGGACAAAAATGTAAAGATATAATGATAAAATTGAGAAAAAAATTATATGATAAAATTCATAAAATATCTATGATTAAGTGGGAAAATATGTAATATTCTAATTATACTTAAAATTAAAATAATAAATAAAAAAATCTTATATGGGGACCTGGGTAGATAGGCATTGGGAGTGGGAATGGAGGAGAAACTAGTTTGAATGGGAGAATGAGTTATTAGTTGACTTACTCTCTTAAGTACAATCTGTTTGTCCTAATCAATTTTAGGCAAACAGCCTAAATTGGGAAAGTAAACCTTTCTTCTGCCTACCTTTCTTTGTTTGCAAGATTTCTTGTGAAAACTGTGAGCTCTCCAAAAGATTTAGAGAACAAAAGTAGCTCCATCAGCAACATTGTTGACTTGGAGAGTAATAACAAGTAGAATCTCAACCAAAACTAACTTGAGAAGGAGGGGAGTTGCATTACAAGACACATCCTTTCCAATTTGCAATGTTTCAAAAGAGAATGAAGAACATTTATTCTTGTCATGTCAATTTGAAAACCAATTATGGCTAAGGTGTTTCAAATGGTTTGGCATAAAAAATAGCTCAATCAAAGGAATCTACGTGGACATTTCTCAAATTCTATTTGGTAAACAAATTTCAACCTTGGAATGATTCATTGGTTATTGTTTAGTAGTGTTCATGTATAGCTTCATTATGGAAAAGTAGAAAGAGGTTGATGTTTAGAAATAAGAAACTTGATGTGGATTTTTTGCATGAATAAATTAAGGCTAAATTGTGAGCTTTACTTATGCTAAAGGGGACTACACAACTACTCATATCAGAAATGAGACTCGAACCCCTTGTTATGCATTGATAGATTATAGTCATAAGTATCGTTAGGCTAACTCTTTTGATATGACTTGTGCGAAGTCTTTTTTAATTTTGTGTTCACTTTTTGGTTGCATATCTCTTTACATCAACTTACTATATTGCTATGTGTTTTTTGTTGTTTGTTAGAGGTTGATTACTTCATATTTAGGTTATATTTTCTCTTAAACAACCTTCTTAGATTCTTTTCTCAGTCTTTTGTAGCTTTTTATTTGGTACTTTTGGTATCAAATACTAATAATATATTTTTTTTCTATATCAATATAATACTATGTATTTGCCGATAAAAAAATCTTATATAGAAATTCTATAACTTAATTGCAAAATTATAACATAATCGTTCAATAATCAAAAAGTAATAAAACAATTGTTTTGGGTATATTTAAAACAAATTTTATTTGCATTTTTATCTACTAATTATTAATTTGTTTTTGTTTTTTTTTTAGAATTCTAGAGATATTTGAATCCCAATTTAAAATAAGCACAAAGAACAAATTATAATCCAAGTAGGTGTGGAACAAAACACTGGCAACCGGATGCATCATGTGTGCACAAAATGACACGTGCCATCTCATGTAAAACCCAGTTTGCCTCACTCTCCTAGATTCATCTCAGGTTCGCCCAGATTCTTTGGATGTCATTGGTTGTCACACTGCCACATCATCAACACCTCCTTTGATATTCTCGACCGAAATTTCTTCCTCCTTAAAAAATCCAACCTTACAATTTTCCACTCAAAATATCATCAACAATTTGATTTATTTTATTTTTTTATGTCGTTTCAACTCTTCAATTCAACATTCACCCACACAAGTTTCTCGGCACTTGAATGGCCAAGTTACTTTCTCCAGTGTACACAGAACCTCTCAAACTCCACAACACATCACCGAATTTATGTTCCAGAAGCTCATGGGGAATGCTACCAAAGACTGCAACTTCTTCAAACTTTGTAACACACAATGGCAAACCAAGAGGGTGTGGCAGAGTAAGAGTTACTGCTCAGGAAAAATCATTTTCAACGAGTGAGACTGTTGCCGATGACTACTATGCAGTTTTGGGTCTGGTAACGTATCACACTTTGATTTTTCCTGTTTATTCTTACTAAAAATATTTACACATGGTAAAAATTAGTCATCATCATAATAAACGGAAGTTTTGTGAAATGATCTACTAATTAAAAATATGCGTTTATTAATATTTATTATTGAGTTTTCTTTTTTAGTACATAACTATTCATTTATATTACTTTTAAATATGAATTAGTAAAGTATATTTTTCTCATGAAGAAAAGCAAAAACATAAACTAAAATATGAAATCTTTTTCCTTTTTTTTATCATAAATAATGGAGTGAGAATAATGTTATAAGATAATTGAGGGACGTGAGAGAACATTTTCAATATATATTAGTACAAATGCATGTATGTCTAATGATTGGTTGGTTCATTTTTACCAGCTTCCAGATGCCACTCCAGCACAGATCAAGAAAGCCTACTACAATTGCATGAAAGCTTGCCACCCGGACTTGAGTGGCAATGATCCTGAGACAACCAATTTCTGCACGTTTATCAATGAAGTCTATGGGGTGAGTTCCATTTTGAATATCATAAATTTTAAGGTTGTTGAAGTTTTTTGTTTATGGTTATTGTAAATTAACTATTGCTGTGCAGGTGCTCAGTGATCCTGTTCAGCGCATGATTTATGATGAAATTCACGGGTATTCTTTGACTTCAATTAATCCTTTTCTGGATGATTCTAGCCCAAAGGATCATGTTTTTGTTGATGAATTCAGCTGCATAGGTACTTCTCTCACTCTAATAAAAACTATAATCTTATCTTACAGTATGTTCTTGTCAAGCACTCTTGATGTCCCCATCTTCCACCTCTTCTTAGAAAAAGTATTATGGTTCTATCTAAATAACATTTCCTTTATAGAAAAACAGTTTCGAATCTACCAGGATTAGGTAGAGCCAGAGATAACATAGGGTATAGACATCTACAATTTGCAGTGCTATGTACTTAATTGATATGTTTTGTGTATTGATAGGCCTCAATGTTGCTTCATTGTCTTTGTTAGATCTTGAACTTGAACAATTCCATGGCTTGTTATGTAATTGTACTTCAAATCCTTGAACAGGCTGCAAAAATTGTGCCAATGTAGCCTGTGATGTGTTTGGAATAGAGGAAGAATTTGGAAGAGCCAGAGTGTACAGCCAATGCGGGAAGCCTGAATTAGTTCAACAGGCTATTGATAGTTGGTATATCTATAAGCATCACTCTATTCACCTATTATGTATCCATAGTTTGCACTAACATAATTAATTTTAAGCATATTAGAAGTTTAATTAACCTCCTTTCTGACCTTCTAAAAGTAGGTTAGATTCCCATTCTCTATTCTTGATGTATTTTTGTGGTTATGACATTGCTTTTAAGTGTCACTCTCACCGTTGCTTTATAAAATTCTCCTTCATGATTAAGATTGAAGTGTTCTTGGGTTTTGGCCCACAATTTACCAGAAAAGAAAAAGGATTTTAGTTATGCGCTGCATGACATGAGTATATTGGTTATTGATTATCTTAGTGTGTTTTGAACAACTATTTTAGTTATGCTCGTGTTTATTTTATTAATGCACCCTTTGCCAACTACATACAATTGCAATGTCTCAAATCAGTCAAGGGTTAACTCAAATAATTATAATTCCAAACTCAGAACCCTCCTGAATTATAGCATGCTTTTGTGGTTATGTTGTTATCCTTTCTTTGTACTTATTAGTTTGGTTATGATCTACAGTATTTTAAGCCTTTAACTTCTAGCATGCTGAGACAAATGTTGAGATGGGATTCCAATATCTAGAAACCCAAAAATATATTTTAAAACTCTTGGTAATAAAATATAACAGAGGACTGTTAACCCTGCTCAAGGCATGTTGGTTTATCATAGATTAACATAGGATAAGCCTTCTTTCTTAAATACAATATATATATTTTTAATTGATGACTGTAGCTGCTGGATAGTTCAGTTTTTTTTAACCATCCATATGACAAAGACATTGTGAAGTAACGATGCTAATGGAGATTTTAGAAATTAATTTGACAATAACTATTGTATTTTAGCCCTGTTGACTGCATTCATTGGACATCAGCTGCTCAACTATCATTGCTTGAAGACGAAATGCGCCGTGTAGAAAGAGTGAACGTAAGGCCAAAGTTACAGAAGCCTATTTCTTCCAGATCTTCTTTTCCTTATAATCTCTATTTCTAAGATAATGTGGTCACTTATTTTTTTCAGTTAGATGGCTAGTGATATATGAGAAACACTTGGACTATCAAAAAAAACTTAGCCTTTCGCCTATAAAAAAAAACAACTGATATATGAGAAACAGTTTTAACTGCCTTTCACAAAAAAAAAAAAAAAAAAAAAAGAGAAACAGTTTTAACCAAGCAGCATAGGGCTTTAAGTTTTCAAACTTTATATTTCTTGATTGTTTCTAATCATTTTTAGCATAGCCTCAATTTAACTACTTAAGAATGTATTTTGAAAACAAGAAGTTTGTTCTCATAGTAATGATCTTTTTCTTTTCTTTGCTTAAATAAAGTTTTAGTCTTTTAAATGGCCTAAAGAAGGGTGCTTTTTTCTTCTATAAATGGTATATATTATGTAATATATCTAATTCAGCGTTTTGTATACCATTAAAATATATTAAAATATCTACTGAGTATCTTAAATTAAATATGAGCAGGTTGCCCTAATGCTTTCTGGAATGGGATCAGCATCAACTGATGTTTTCAGAATGGTACGAATAACTCATAGACTACTGGGTTATTAAATGTTCAGAGATTTTCTTCCAACTTTTTAACTATATCTTTTGGGGTTAATGAACCTGTCTTGGTTTAAAATATGGTTGATATCATCATATTTTGCATGCTGAAAGACCTTGAATTTGGATATATATTCTTTTCTGACTGTGGAGATAATGGTTAAAACGTCATGATAACCTGGATTAAGAAAGCACTTCTTCAGACTTTCCATAGTAGCACTATCATTGTTCCATTCTAGTGTTCTTGCCACATAAGATTCACTCTTATTTCTGAAAATATCTTTTAATCAGAATGCCTAAAATTTTAGTGTAATAGCATTACGAAGCATATATGTGTTGTCTCCTCTAACATGATCCAATATTACTAATAATGACAGGCAAGTTCCCGATGGGAAAAGAGGCAAGCAAAAGTCTTGGTAACAACTCTTACATTCTCATTCACCTTTTATCTTCATGGTTTAGAGGATGAATAACTTATATACATGCAGCTATTCGTATGGAAATCATCATGATTTGTCCTACTACTATCTAGAAAGTAGAAAATATATAGGTTCTTGAGGTATTGAAAAAGTTAAGGCAAAGTAACATTTTGATCACTGAAAAAATGGGTTGACTGACATTATCATAGTCTTGAAAGATAGAAAGTGACATCATGTTTTCCCTTCTGTTTGATACCAATGACACCAATTCACTTCTCATCTTTCAATGACTAGATTTGTGTTCCCTGTTGTTGAGAAACCAAACTAAACTCAACCCAGTCTTTCTGACCAAAAGATAGTTCATTCTTGATATTACTAATCTCTAAGTCTGCGCAAGTTTCCTCTCTCTAATACATTTAAGATTTTTCATTGGTCTTTCATCCTTGATTTTGATGGATTCACGGCAACTATATATTCCAAGCATACATGTAAATCAATGGCACACAAAACGATTCTTTGAAAAGTTTTTTTTTTTTCAGATTTGATAAAAATGTGGAATAGTGATAATTCAATACACTCTTACCTATTAAGTAACAGAAAGTTTCAACTTTCAAATCTACACCGCTTTTTCATTTAAGAATATGAGAGAAATGATTGTGTACAATCATAAAAGGTTCTACCACTTCAATCACAACTCTTTATTTATAATAAGTTTATTGATTTTAATAATTATATTTTAAAAAATATAAAATAAAAAATTGTAATTAACCGGTAATATAGAACTCTTTTATGTTAGTACATACTAATTAAACTTATGTTATTGACTAAATAGTCCAGAAAGTTTTTTGAAAATTTTTAATTCTTTAAGTTTAGAGTTTTGACCAAGCTGCTGCCTAAGCATGGACAAAGCAACTACTTATTTTACATTAACGAGGGATGTCTAATGTGAATCGTCCATTTGACAAAAAAAATCTTCAATGTCTCTTTCTTGGGTAGAAATGTTTTTTGATTGTTGGTTAGTTTCACCATATAAAACATGTTATGCAATGACTAGACATTGACGAGTGTCTTCCAGGAGCAAGCAAAGTTGAGAACAATGAAGCAGAAAGGTTCTGATAAGACAGATTTGTTCTGGAACAATCTTTGGGGCAAACCAAAAGACTTGCGTTCAGGTATTGATTCTGAAAATAGAAAAGATTTCTACTAATTATTGGATAGTATAGTTTTCATGTGCCAATATTTTCCTTCTTCAATTGTTTTGTTTCAGTCATTCCTTTTATGATAGAGGATTTAAATTTGGAGTTTCTAGCTTTTAGTAGCTATTAACAACTTTTGACTTCATATCATAAATAACTATTTGGTTGTGCAAATTATTTAAAATTAAAAAAAAATTAAGTATTAATCAATCAGAAATCACCCTATTTATAAAATTTTTAAAGCTTTTTTTTTGTGTGAAATAGAACTTTTAAAGTAATGATTACCAAGAGTCAACTATTTTTAACTATATAAAAATCTTATGATTAGATCACAGTGTAAAAAACATTTTCAGTGTCAGTGAATTCCAATTAATTTCAATTGCTAAACTCTATTATGTTAAGATTATATTGTTTATGCCAATTACAAGTTTCAAATAATAACCATTATGTAGAGGAGGAAGTAAAAGAAAGAGCAAAGAGAGCTGCTGCTGCTGCTAGAAGATGGAGAGAATACTCAAGAAGAGGTGTTGATAAGCCTCCCACATTTAAACTTCCTGAGGCAGCCTCCACCAAGGACTAGTCACCAGTATTTCCCCAACTGTCCTTCCTGCATCTTCTATAACTATAGCATAAGATTACATGTAATTAATTCATCCATAGCCTCTCAATGAATCTCATAAGTTTATTTCTCATTTAACAATCCATCATTGTATATGCTGCAACACTAATTACTGTGTAAAATAATATTGATGATTTATAGTAAATACAGGGATAAATGAAAGAAAGTTAAGTTCAATGTGCTTTATTTTTGGTGTTTAACTTTTTTTTTTTTTTCTTTACATAAGCATACAAGGAGTGATTGAATTCCCATATTTCAGCTACTTCCATTTGAATTGCTAACTTGTGCGTAGCTTAACTCAAATTAACAAGGTGTGCAGTGAGATGTGTGTGTGTGTTTTCTTTTTTTTTTTTTGGAAAAGCAGAGTGAATCATATATATTAAAGGGAAAAATGAAACAAAACCTTTTATCGAATTTGTATATCCACAAAAAGGAAATGGTCTTACCGAATCCCACAAAAAATGTATCCCCACCCTATATACCACATATAACTCTAACCATATCTTATATCTTTATCAAACACTTATGTGAATTAATACACCAATTAGAAAAAAAAAATCCTCCTATTAGCGCTAAATCTAAGGTGGATTAAATAAGAAACTCCATTGCACTATTGTTAGACACCATGGAATTCTTATATATTCATATACACCAAATGACCACATGTTAAAACAGAAATCTACATTTTCTACGATATTTACCATCCACCCAATCCCAGTCATATAGCATAATAGAGACAAATCATCTGGCAAAGGAGATTCTACTCTAGTCCACAATAGAGCCTTATACCACAACTCCTAAGGCACCGGACATGAAATGAATAGGTGCTTTACATCCTCTGTTACACGCTTACAAAAAACACAATTCTGTGCTTCTAACACTAACTGCACTCCCATCTTTAGCATGTTATCCACCGTAGGCAGCCTTCCTAGGATCACTTTCCAAGAGAAAGCTAAAACTTTAAAGGACAACTTATCCTTCCATACACGTGACAACAATCCCAAGGAACCATGCCCCCTAGGACTTTGGACATATCCACTCACAACCGCCATATACGCATCTACAACTCAGAACATGCCACTAGAATTTGATATCTAAGACCACCTATCCTGCTGCTACTTCACTAGAGCCACGCCCTGTAACTCCTCCTCCATATCCCTCAACCCTCCTTCCTCCCACACAAAAATTCTCCTATGTCAATCCCACTTCCACACCGTCGAATCCAACATAATACCATTCATTTCTTTAATTTAACTTTGTTATTTTTTGCCAAGGTATACAGTCTAGAGAACCTCACACTTAAGGGTGACCCTCCTAGCCACTTATGTTCCCAAAATAGCGTATCACCCCATCACCTAACATTCTACTAACACCATTTTCAAACCACTCTAGAACAGTCACGTTAGTGCTATCCAACGTCCATATATCCATCCACCAAATAGAACTTTTACTCCAAGCAACTTGATAATAACGCACCTGTTGAAAGTCTCCATACTTATGTTGTAGCAACGAAGTCCAAATAGTTTTTTTATCAGTTATGAATCTCCATCTCCATTTAGCTAATAAACTTATATTGAACCTTTGCAAGCACTTTATTTCCAACCCCCTTCACTCTTTGTCATATAAACCTTATCCCAACTCACCCATGCAATTTTCCTCTCCTCTTCATCCACCCTCCCCATAAAAACTTCCTTTGAATCTCTTTTCAGCACATTGAGCACTTTCTTTAGCGCCTTATAAAACGAGAAATAATACAATGAGAGACTTGTTAGCACAGAGGTAATCATCACCAACCTTCCTGTAAAAGACATAGTCTTCATCCTCCACACATCAAGCCTCTTCTTGAATTGATCAAATATCGCCCCCCATATTGCTGACTCCCTAGGATTAACCCCCACTGGAACCCCCAAAAAAATGAATGGAGGAGATCTTAGAGAACAGTTCAACATATAGGACACCACATAAGAGAAAACCTGGTCCACATTTAAGCCATAGAACTGGCTTTTATAAAAGTTCACCTTTATATCAGATACCATCTCAAAACCTTTCAATATCGCCTTTAAACTCCACAACAATTGAAACTCTGCATCCCCCATCAAAATAGTATCATCGGCGAATTGCAACATCGAGAACTTTGCTTCACCTCCTACCACAATCTGTCTGGAATAGATCACCCTGTTTAATGCATATTCTTGGATTAAATTCACCTATTGGACTTCCATTAACCATATATAACTATTACTAATTAAATTATGAATTCATTATCTCCACCTTTGGCCAAACCTCAACCTACAAAGCATATAATCCATAAACTGTTAATTAACCGAATCATAAGCCTTTTCAAAATCCACTTTAAATAAGAAGCATGATTTTTTTGCTCCTATGAGTCCAATCAAACTAACTCATTCGTGACCACAACACCATCCAAAATAAATCTCCTACAGTCATATGTGTTGCTGACATTGGCAACAAAAAACCCTGATATGTGTAGAACATTGCACTTGAATCCAAGGATTTAACAAGTTTGTTTGAGAAGTAGACTCTAAGAAAAATAATAAATTTATTTTTAGGATTAAATAAATTAACGATGCCTCAACTTGTTCAGATTTTTATATTTAATCCTTCATAAATTTTTTTACAACTTTTAATCTCGTTAATTTTTATCAATATTTAGTCATTAATGTTATCTTAAATATTTTGTTAATGGATTGTTAAAAAAAAGAGAAGTAAAGGAAATTAGACGCATGTTTTGCTTAGGAAAAGAGAAGTAAAGGAAAAGATGAACTTATTCTCTTTGCATAGCGTAAAAAAACAACTTAATAGCTCAAAAATAATTTTCAATATACTGTAAAATGGAGAGAGTAGAATATTAAAAATTGAGTTTAGTTGCAGTTAACAATTTTTATTTATATGATTTTTAAAATACTAATAGTAAAATTAAAAAATTTATTATAAACAAATATTAATGGTAAAATTTTTTATATACATACTAATTAAATTTTTAAAAATTGAATATTAAAAAATCGTAAGTACTCCTTCAATTTTATAGAAGTAGGATTAAACATATTTTATTTATATATTCAAAGTAATTTATCCAATTTTATTTTTATTTATTTTTAATAACTATATATTTTAAAATAAAAAAATAAAAATAAAGAACATTTATAATCCAACGTAAATAACTGCAGTAGCATCGTGTAAATATGATTTGATTTCGTTTTGACCCTAGTTATTAATAAGTAGTTGTAAAGGTTAAGAAGTAAGGAGAAAGGAGTGTGTTTAAAAAACGCTGGTTTTGAGTTGGGAAAACCAGCACGGTTGCGGCATAGCGCAAGACGATGCCGTTTTGGCGTCCATTGTCTCGGCGACTCTCCACGAAACTCCTCAACATAACCATCTGCGGGCTGTGCAAAGCGAAGCAAATCCCGAAAGCGGAAACGGTGATAATCGACGGTATAAGACTCGGCGTGCTCCCCGACGCCGTCACCTACAACACCCTAATCGACGCCTACTGTCGTTTCGACACGATCGACGCCGCTTACTCCGTCCTCCATCGAATGCGCCTCTCCGGCATCTCCCCCGACGTCGTTTCCTACAACTCCTTGATCTCCGGCGCCTGCCGCAAGTCCCTTCTCTCCAGGTCCCTCCTTCTGTTCGAGGAAATGGTCGCTGCCGGCGTTACCCCCGACACCTGGAGCCACAACATTATAATGCATTGCCTGTTCAAGCTCGGTAAGCCCGACGAAGCCAATCGCGTTTTCAAGGAAATCCTCCTTCGCGGCGAGGTTCACCCCGCCACCTACAACGTCATGATTAACGGTCTCTGCAAGAACGGTTACGTCAGCAATGCTTTGGCGTTATTCAGAAACCTGCAGCGCCACGGTTTTGTGCCTCAGGTCTTGACCTACAACGCGCTTATCAACGGGCTCTGCAAGGCGCGGAGGTTGAAGGAGGCGAAGAATGTGCTGAAGGAGTTCGGGGAATCGGGATACCAACCGAACGCGATTACCTACACTACCGTTATGAAATGCTGCTTCCGGTGCCGCTTGTTTGAGCAAGGGTTGGAGATTTTGTCGGAGATGAGGAATTTAGGGTTTACGTTCGACGGTTTTGCGTATTGCACGGTGATTGCGGCTATGATAAAGACCGGAAGGATGCGCGAGGCCGATGAGATAATTGAGGTGATGGTGAGTTCCGGGGTGAGGCCTGATCTGGTGTCGTATAATACGTTGATTAATCTTTACTGTAGGCAGGGGAGGTTGGATGATGCTTTGAAGTTGTTGGATGAGATAGAGGAGGAAGGTTTGGAGTGTGATAAGTACACGCATACTATTATTGTTGATGGATTGTGTAAGGCTGGGGATTTTGTTGGGGCTCAGAATCATTTGCATTATATGAATAGATTGGGGTTTGGATATAATTTGGTGGCTTGTAATTGTATGCTTGATGGTTTGGGGAAAGCCGGCCATATTGATCATGCTCTCAACTTGTTTGAGGTCATGGAGGTCAAGGATTCTTTTACTTATACTATATTGGTGCACAACCTTTGCAGGGCCAGACGCTTCCGTTGTGCAGCCAAGATTTTGGTTTCGTGTTTGAAGTGTGGGTTCCAGGTGTTGAGGGCCACTCAGCGGGCAGTTATTGATGGTCTCAAGAGCATTGGCTTTGCATGTGAAGCCAGGAAGGTTAAGGCCAGGATCAGATTGGCCCGGTTTGTGCCTTGATTGTGGCATTTTCTATTGGTAAGTTTGGATAATTGGATGTGTGGTGATTGTTGGATGGATCTTTGTTGGTCTGAACTCAGTGAACAGATCAATCGAACTCTGATCTGTGGGTCGCGTTGTTGATTGTCGGCATAGCCATTGTTGAAAGGAAGACTTGTTATCATTGTGCTGCATGACATAAGGTTAGTCATTGTTTAGGTACGCTAGTTCGTATGTCTTTTGGTGATTTTTCTTGCTTTTGCTGGATAAATGCCTCTTGTTTTAATTATTGAGTTATTCTGACTAACAAGTTTTCTGTTCAAAATATAATCAACAAAAGATTGTCAACATTTTTTTATGTCTTTTCAACTGTTCAATTCCTTTCACCTACACAAGTTTCTTTGCACTTGAATTGGTCATTTGAGTGGCCAAGTTACTTTCTCCAGTCTATACAGAACGTGGGGAACTTTAATTAAAATATACTGACACTGTCAAAGTTTTTTACTTTTATTAATTTCAGATTGAAAATATTCTTTTTTGTTATAAAGTTATATCTATAGTAATTTCTAATCAGTTGACTATGCTTGTAACACATTAAAATTAAGTGGGAAAAAAATGGAATTGGATGTAGCAGATGAGACTAATCTCCCATAACAAAGTTTCGAATTGCCGGCAAAAGGTAGTCCCTATGTAATCTTCCTTTTTCTCTCTCTGTCAGTTTATATAAATGTATGTTTTAGCTGAGTTACTTCAGCAACAATCTAGTCCTTGAAAATCAACTGTATCCATTCTGTAGACTAACATAACTAACTTTAAGCATATTAGAAGTTTAATTTAATCTGCTTTCTGCTCTTTAATATTGTCTGACCATGACCATAATTTTTCTTCTAAAAGTAGGTATTGGATTCCCATGCTCTATTCCTGATCTATTTTTGTGGTAATTTGGATTAAATTCTTATATATTTGGCCCTGCATTTTACCAGAAAAGTAAAATGATTTTGGTTATGGTCTGCATTACGTTAGTATATTGGTTATTAGTTATCGTAATGTGTTATGGACAACTATAATCACTCGAGCTTCAAGAAATCAAGCTGGCTCTTATTTATTTTTTAAGAAACCAAACTGCTCTCAAACTAATCTTACAGACCAAAAGGGTAGTTCACACTTTTTTATTTTTATTATAGGCAAATGTCAGTTGTTAGTTTTATTAGTAGAAGAATTTGAATCTACGACGTCTCTCTTCCTCTTCTTCCCACATATGGATTTTGTCACTAGACTAACCCTATAACAAGAAGTCCAAAATTTACGGCAACTATTTATTCCAAGCATACATGTAAATCAATACATAAAATGACTGTCTGAAAGATTTTTGTTAGGTTTTATACAAATGGAGAATAATGTTGATGTTTCAATCCATTTTTTTCCGTTAATTAACAGAAAATTTCTAATATAGAATGCTTATTCTTTGAAGAAAAAAGGGAGGATCTGCATGCAGTTTAAGATAATGCAATATTTACGGAATAATACAGAACCTTATGGAAAATTTTCAATTCTTGGGTAGAAGTAGAAAATTTTGTGATTGTTAGTTTCACTGTATAAAACATTTTATGCGAAAGACTAAACACGGATGGGTGTCTTGCAGGAACAAGCAAAATTGAGAACGATGAAGCAGAAAGGTTCTGATAAAACGGATTTGTTCTGGAACAATCTTTTTGGGGCAAACCAAAAGACTTAAGTTCAGGTATTGGTTGTGAAATACAAAATGTTTCTACTAATTATTTAATTTTTCCATTCCCGATTGTTTTGTTTCACAACTTTATTTCACCCATTACTTATAATATGGAGGATCCAAATTTGCAATTTCCAACCTCTAGTTGCTATTAACAAATTGTTTATTCCACATCAAAGTTTGCATCGGTTAGCTTGATTATTTGGTTGTTGTAATTACTAAAAGTTTGTTTAAAACATTTTACCCTAGGTAAAGCTTTTAAAGTAATTATTACAAAACTCAACTATTTTTAACTATATTCAATCTTATGATTAGATGACATTCTAAAAAATTATTTACATGTCAGTGCATTCCATTCAATTGCTAAACACTATTATGTGAAAATTATATTGTTTATACCAATTACAATCTTTCAATGATAAAAATTATGCAGAGGAAATCAAAGAAAGAGCAAAGAGTGATGCTGCTGCTGCTAGAAGATGGAGAGAATACTCAAGAAGAGGTGTTGATAAGCCTCCCACATTTAAACTTCCTGAGGCAGTCTCCACCAAGGAGTAGTCGTCAGTATTTTCTCCACAGTCCTTAATACACCTTCCATAATAGCCTATCAATGAATGTTTTAAGTTTATTTCTCATTTAACAAATATCTTATAGGAGGAAATCCTTGCTTTTGTTATTCTGAATAGGTCTCTATTTGAGTTTATTGTGTTACTTTTGAGTTTGTTGTTTTACTAGGAGGACTTGTGTAATGTTATTATTTAAGAGGTTTAATGCACTTTAAAAGGGCTATGGGTTACCCCCAGGGCCCGAGATCAGTGTATATGTTACAACGCTAATTACTGTAAAATAATACTGATGATTTATATTAAATACAGGTATAAATAGAAGAAAGTTAAGTTCAATGTGCATTATTGCAGGGGTTTACTTGTTTCTTTATTATGCTTTACATAACCTTTGCATAACCAAACTCAAATTAACAAGGCGCCCAGTGAGAAATGTTGCTGACATTGACAACAAACAACCCTGAGATATGTAGAACATGTCCTTGAATCCCAAGGATTTCACAAGTTCATTTGAGAAGTAGACCACGAGGAAAACAGTGAATTTATTTTTGGGGTTAAATATATTTTTTATACCTCAAATTCTGTGGATTCTGAATTTTAATACCTCACAAATTTTTGACAATTTTTTAATTCGTTGTTAATTTTTCGTCTAACATTTTTACTCATCGAAGGAAAGCTTATTGTCCTATTAGTAATTGCGTAATTTTTTATAATAAAACAATTATATAATTATATAATTTTTAGTTTTAATATTTATATATACATATTAAATAAAAATGTCTTGGTGTCTCTGTAAAAATGGACCTAATGATGTGAAATGAGTAAGATTTGGATAGAGTTAAGTAGTATCTATCTCAATATTTACTTTTAAAAACTTTGATTTTATTTTCATACTCACTTGCACCTATGTTTTCATACCATATATAGAATAATAAATCAATATGATATATACATAATGATAAAAAAATAAGTCAACATAACTTTAAATATAATATTAAAAAAACATAAATTTCATCTAAATCCAAACAATTAATAAATTAATAATTTATGTTGAAATTATTTAACAAAACTATCTTGTAGGAGGATTTCAATTATTTTAGTATCATGGCCCATCTACATCAATATTAAGTAATGTTATGATAAAATAAAAAAAAAATTATTAATTATATATTAATTTTATAATATAATTATAATATATAAAAAGAGTTTAAATAATATACACCGTTAGTATAAAGAATTTTATATTAACATTTAATTACAATACTTTATTTATGGTAAGTTTGTTAACTTTATTAATCAATACTTTAAAAGTCATAAATGAAAGTTATTATTGAACGTCAGTGTAAAATTTTTTTAAAGGCAAACGAAATATGTATATTATATAAAGGATGAAACAAAAGGTTTCATCAATACTATACATCCACAAAAAAAAGGTCCCAAACCACTAAAAATTATTCCCCCCCCCCCCCGCTTATCCACAAGAATCAACTAACCATTAATTACATTTGCAAAAGACACAACCGTGCATGAGAACACCTGGAAAAAAAAAAGTAACTCTTATTGAACTCAAATCTATACAATAATCATTTTCAGGATATAAGGTAAATCGATGACAGAATATCTAAAGACTCTATTGTTCGATTATTAAAAATAATGAAATTTTTAGATATCCATATACATCAAGTTACCACTTGCCAAAATAAGAACCTACATTCCTCCTATATTTCCCTGTCACCCAAGAACTAATCAGATGAAATAATTGGGTAATTTAGCAGGCAGAGGTGACTTAACACCAATCCATTGCAAAATCTTATACCATACAGCCTATGAAAAATGGCACGAGAGACAAAAATGCTTATTGTCCTTTAGATACTCCATGCATAAAACACAATACTGCATTGTCGATTGTATATCGACTCCCCTCTTCAGAAAGTTCTCCATTGTTGGAAGTCTATCCAGGAGAAGCTTCCATGAAAAGCCTAATATTTTTTAAGGCAATTCATCCTTCCAAAACCACTTAAACAAAAGAGGATCACTTAATACATCGCTACTCATCCCCGATCCACCCTTAACCACCCTATATGCATCTACAACTGAGAATTGTTCGTTAGAATTCAAAAAGCCATAACCAACCATCCTTTACTATTCATTTCTTAAATTTTAAAAGTTGTAATAAGTCAGTAATATCAATCATTAGATTTCAAGAAAATGAATGGAGAATATAATGAATAATTCTCTTATACTTATTCTTGGAGTAAGTGAATCATTTTCCATATATAATGTGAATGGTGAGAGGTATTATAGTACTCATACTTGCATAATTTTGTAGATTGAAACCCGTCCTGTATTTATATCCAATTTGTGGATAATAATTTACTCTGCACAAAAGTGTTTTGTGAGTGTTTGTAACATTCCAAAATACTAATGTTATTTATATCTCTTTGTTCACATTATTTAATTAATTTATAATCATTTCTCAAGTAATATATATGCCAAAAATACTTAAATATAAAGTTTCATCAAATTACAATCATTCTAACATAATATATTACGCATGAAAGTTGCACGACATCATTAAGTACAATCCATAAATATCCACTAATAGTAAACAACCACACTTATGTTCCCTTGAACGTAAGCCATCATAACATACAACTGATGTTTTCTAAAAAAACTTTATTGAGTAAGACACCAAAGTGGTTAAAGACCTCTCAACAATTGTTGTTTAAAGTTTACTTGATTCATCTAACATCCAACTAAAATCTCATCATACCCATCTGACATTGTTGTCTAGAGTCTCTTAACCCTTATGACACACAACTGTTGTCAAGTATATTCGTTAGGTACCCCAACAGCGGAGTACCGAAACCACAATGTAAGACTACATTATACTCCCTACGATGGAATACTTACATTGACCTTTTCAATGTCACTAATTCAATACTTAACACACATATTGTTAATATATGTGTCACAACAAAGGCTAAGTTACCACTTGTAACCACACACATTCTACAAATTCGACAACATCTCATCATCATCATCATCATGCATTTCAACATAATTATTATCAACATCATATTCAACAACCAACAATTTCTCATAATATACAATAACATTCCAATTCATTTATCTTCTCAAAATCAATAATCTCTCAACAAATACAAAGAGCAACAGTATAAATATCAACATTTCCAATATAACCAATTTTACAAAATCATAGTTATTAATTCAAAAATTCAATCAATTACTTTCTATCAACCTGACAACCATTCTTCAACTTAAAAGCACAAATTTAGCTTTCCTTACCTAGTTCTCCACTCAAAAGCCTACTCAACCGAAAAGGGAAGAATCGACCAGAAGAAATTTCTCACAAAACCTGACAGGAAACCTAATTTCAACTGGAACTTGAGAAATTAGAATTCTCAAAGAAAATCTCTTTTCAACGGGAACAATTCAATCGGAAACAAATTGAAAAAGATTCGATGAATTACGATCAGACTTACCTATATTGATCACCTCTCAAAATAAGAAACAATAAAAGAGATTTCATCAAATTCCGTTCGCAATTGCTCGACTATGCAAGCAACTGAACTTGGTAAGCAAGAGAGAAAAAGACAATGATGTATTGGAAGAAATTTGAAGGAAGATGAATTCCAAATTAAGGAAGAAAAAAGAGTTTATATAGCACTAGAGGCGTATTTAGTAAAATCAATTTCCTAAAAAATGCAACCTGCCGTTTCGATAATGAATTTTTGAAAATTTTCCGAAACTCAACCAAAACCTTCTGAAATAAAAGAATAATAATTATTTTCATCTCTACATCCTTCTACCATCAACCGAATATAATCACATAACATCAATACAACTAATAAATTTATCGAGTCTCAAATTAATTAGTAATTTAAAGTAAAAACTTAATTTTAACTTTTTTCACTATTTATTATATGAATTTATAACCTATTAAATAAACAAATTTTATGGTGCTCGTAGAATCTAATCAAGGTATACTTAGTTATTCCTAAATAGATCATCACCTGCTTAGATCATCCTTAATAACATCATTGGATGTCTGCTCGTTAAAATTAAATTATGCAGAGGAAATTATATTAAGATCATTTTTGGATGAACTTCTCCCTAAGTATTTTTAGAAAAAGAAAAAAAAAGTCATAAGAGAGTTTCGCCATAAAATTTTTCTCACATCTTTGTGAAATGCGAATATTTCATATTAACTTATAAATTAATTTTAGTTTATGGAAAAATTCTTTTTGAACTTTTTTCTTTTCGCAGAATTTTTTTTGTTCAGAAAAAATTGTCCAAATAGACCCTAATATTCCTTGAAATTTCATGAAATTTTAACAAAATTTTCCCACTTTTTTAACATTTACAGTCCTTGTAGGAATATACCAGCTTTGTTGGGTTAATTTATTATTGCTTTAAAAGTTATTTTTAAGAAGTAGGATCAAACAATATTTATATAAATATATTTAAATTTTAAGGAGATTGTTTACCATGTAAAACCATAAATCAATTTACACGGTTTTTTATTTTATACAATATTTTTTCATTAGACAATCTAAGAGAAAAATTATAAAATAATAATTTAAAAGGAGTTTTTAAACTAAAAGTAAAATTTGAAAAACATCTACTTATTTTGTTAAGTTCTAATTTTTTTTCAAAATTAAAGAAACTTTTAATTAAAAATAAGTTGAATCAAACATACGTAATATTTAGTCACGTGTTTGAATGTCTATCAAAATCTAATTATATTCATTATATGTGACCGCCATTAATAAAAAAAAAAAAATTGTAGATAAAGGAAATTTTGCAAATAGAGTCACAGTACAATATCTTTTAAATCAGTAAGAGAGTTGGAGTGGTGATCATATAGTAAAGGCCAAAAGAATTGTATAATTTTATGAAATTTTAATAGTGGAATTTACTCAATTTTATATTATACTAGATATCCGATTGTTTATTTGAAGCCTTACGTCAAATAGAAATTTTTATGTCAAAAGATTATGGCAGATAATTAAACAAAGACCAAAAATACGTATGCCTGATGCACACAGCCCATGGACTAGATATTTCTGGGCATTGCAAATCTTTAATCGTTTAAGTTTGAGTTATTTTAATTTATTGTATTATATTTTGATACATTTGATCGTTTCTGAGATATCAAACTATCTTCCATTTTAAATACTTTTTGGTAGGAGAATCTTCAATATGGTAGTAGCATATTCTTCCACAGTGTCACAACATACGCATTGTTGTCCTTAATCTTTGTCCAAATCATCACAAATGGTTTTGATACTCTTTTAATGAATCAATACAAGGAAGGATCAATGCAAAGTAATACCAGCAACAAAAAATACGAGAATAAAATGTCGTGACAAATGTAAAAAACTAAAAAAATTTACAATTATTTAATCACAATTTACAAATAATTATTATTAACTTTCTCAATTCATACTTTAAAAATCTTACAAATAACGAATTGTATTAAATAATAAAATAAAACTATTTTACATAATTATTTTATCACCTTTAATATTAAAAAATATTGTGACATTACAAATTTTTTATTGCACGTGACTCAATCCTCGTGTTTTATAATTAGAACTCCCTTAATTAATTAATTGATAACGATTCCTTAATATATAAGGACTAGGCTAGTATAGCAGACACAATAGTACTAACTAGACACTTCCTAGGCCCCAGCATTCTAGTAATATACTAAAAAATGAAACAATGATGTATTGATGATAAATGGCAGATTTTTATATGATACATTGTTTGAAAAGTATTAGTGAACAAATTGGCTATGCATCCAAATCAATTTCCATTAGAAAACTCTGTTAAGTTAACATGGACATGCATGTCATCATCATGATAATCTTTGGTCAAACATTTGACATACGTACAAAATGTGTAGCATCTCCAAAAATTGAAATTTCATCTTTCCTTCTTCCCATTGACTCTTGTCTACTATATAAAAAATTCAAAACTATTTTTTTAAAATTAAAAACTTCAAAAGCAACTATTTGCTTTCTTTCAAAGAATAATCAGCTAATTCGTCGGTAATTTTGTATTATAGAACAACTTTTAGTTAAACATTTTGAATTATTTTATATTTATTGACTATTCTTTATTTGTGATCTAGAAATATCTGTGAGAGAAATAAAAATACAAACACCTCTTAATTTTAAAATAATCAATCTACTCTCAGCTCTCATAAGGTTGTGTTATATTTTAATCATGAAAATTGAGTCTTTTTCTCCGATTTTTTCTTTTTGTCTTCTCCTAATTTATTTTTTTTTGGGTCCCAATATTTTCCTAGTATTTAAAAAAAAAAACCAATATTAATAAAAGACTTTATGTAAATTTGTGAGCTTTTAAAATCTAGATATCTTCAATAATTGGAGTTCCTATGCTTGCATAAGTTATTCTATAAGTTTGGTCACACCTTAAGTTTCTTATTAACAAAAAGAAAAAAAAATCCTTGCTTAACAAAAAAAATCCTTGCTTAACCAAAAAATGATGTCTTTATATAACAAAATACCAAAGAAAAATAAAAAATAAAAGGCATTTTTATCTAAAAACGTTGGAATACCATTGTCTATTGAGTTTTAATTTATCCATTTTTCTAGTATTTTGGCTTTCAGAATTGCCTCATTCACATATGATTTTAACTTTTGCTAATACAACATGATGCTAAAGGAGGTAAGGCTTGGCAATGGAGAAAATTATTAATTAGTCATGGATCAGATTCACTCTCTTCTTTGTGTCTCTTTCATTTGAGCCCCACCATTCTTGTTATTCGCTAAACAACATGATTTAAGTCACTTGGGTTGGTTTAACCCTTGTGTCAAACCACACCAATAAAAGCACTGCTCAATTATTGAGATCAGAGAAGACAAATTAATGAAAAGTGTGTCATTATGCAATTGTAACTTCTTAAGGCACTTGGAATAAATTAATCAATATTCTTAGAGGAAGAAACAAAATTATCCTATGTAGAAGGCAACTTCAACCAATACCAGAATAAGAACACAAATCAAGGCTTACACTACTATTTTTTAGTATCTTTTTCATTACATTTTGCAGGGAGATTGACAAAACATAAGAGAGAGAATGAAAAATAATACTATTGGCTACAGGAAAAAAATGTAAAATATGTACATTTATTATAATGATAGAATCTAATCTAATATCTACAATCACTGTTTTGCAGAAGAAATTAAAACTTTTTTTCCTTCTTTTGTGAATTGGCATTTGTACAATTTGAACAAAATTTAGATGTCATTCCTTAAGTGTTGTTTTTTCTTTCTGATTAGAATTGTTGTTTTCCATCAATAATCTATATGATCAAGTTTGCATCAAGGATCAACATAGATTATCAAAGTGAAACTCGAATTCTAATCAGAAATCAGTGTCAAAACTCAAATGTATTTGAGATACTACATCTAAAAGTTGTCCTTCTTATCTTACAATGGATGCTACTGTGTGAGCCCAGAACCTAAGATTGTCTTTCATGTCAATTTCATTACCCCTAGCTGGTACCCTCCAATTGAGCAATGGATTTCTCATCTCCCTTTGGTCCAAAACATCCCAAGCCTCAGACAAATAAGGCTCATTATCAGAAACCACACTTTCATTACCCTGTCCTTCATCTTCTTCTCTTCCCAATCTTTGCAAGCCAGGTATCAAAGAAACCAATCTTGAGTCCTTGTCCTCCTCAGAAAACACAAACCCCAAATCCATAAACCCTTTTAGCTCCTTAAACTCAAGCTCTGATAGGCTTCTGCTGGTTCTTACTTTCCTTGCTGGCCTTCTTCCATAACCATACCCTCTTTGTTTTCTCTTAATAAAGTTCATACCTTGTTTCTCGTGATTTCCACTAGAGAATTCTCTGATTTCACTCCCAGAAGGGATTGTCCTCAACTTTTGTGGGGTGAGCACAGAATTTGGTGAAGGGGAATGAATCATCATAAGACATGTTGTGGAGTCCAAGTTTTGGTCACTATAGGACCTAACTTCAAGTGTTGGAGTTGGAACTAGTGAAAGCTTTGCATCAAGAGGAAGCACTTCCTCCACCTTGTTGTGAGAGATTGGAGATGTTGGAGGGGCAGTTTTGTTGGAGAGAATTGATGTCTCAAACCAGAAGGAATCTAGCAACCTCAGAACATGTTCTGCGGCCATTATTACTGTGTCAAAAAATGAATGGCTTAAATTGAAATTGGATCCTACTAAGATATGATGAGGAGGGTTAGAGATAAGATGAGAATGCGTCCTTATTATGTGGTTATTTATATGGAGTGTGCCATTACTTAATTGCCACTGGCTCTTTGCCTTTGTTTTATTCTCAATTTATTCGAATATGCAGTTTGGGAAATTTCAGGAAGCTTTCTTCTTATGTTTGTCGGGTTCTATGAAAATGATGAAATCAATATCTCAACTTATGATTTGAAATGCATTGCGTATTATATATGTTGTTTTTGTTTTCTTATTATGCTGAATCAAAGATAAGGTTGAATATTTTAGAGTTGAAAATTAAATGTTAGAAGTTTCTAGTAAAGGGAAATTAATTAATAATTGGATTTGTGTTGTTTGAATAGATTGAGTGCCAATTACAATGATGGTAAAGAAAATATGTATAATAAATAAATAATCAAATAAAGGTTTAATAATCTTTTTTATAGATTTATTATTAACTAAAATTATATAGTTGTTATAAACTTCTTTTTTTTTATATTTGCTAAAAATTCCTTAAAAAAGTTTCTAGGTTTTTCTTTGTGAAATGTATTTAAAAAATAATTCGCAATCTTAATTGCCAGCTAGACTTACAATTTGGTATACTGAAATTGAGCTTTCAATTTGTGAACCGATGATAGTATTATAGAATTATTTAAATTTTAAAAAGGAAACATTATTTTAGAAAAAAATTTCTATGTACAATTATTTTAGAAACTAGTGTTTTTAGATAGATTATTTAAAAAGAAAAAAATCATTTTTTTATTTTTAAGATATTTAATCCTTATTAATGTTCAAAATGTATTTTTTAAATGAAAAATGGATAAATAGCAAAAATACCATATTACTTAACAAATTACCATAATGTATACCATAAATTCAAAGTAAGAGTCAATAACTACTAAATGTAAATAAAAGCAAGAGTTCTTCCTGACAAAAAGATCAAGTTTCTTTCTATAACTCAAAATTTGATGAAATTTATTAGATCCAACATACCTTTTTCTTGTTTTTTACATAACTGTGATGATAGGTAGTAAGTAGACAAAGTTTGAAGTAGCCAACACTACACCTTATAATGTTTTCACATCTAAAATAAATAGGCATATTTGTAGATGATATTTTTGGCAACTTGGTACCACACTTTTGAATTATTTTTCACGTAGTTTATAAATTATAATATTGGTCTAGTGGTAAACTGGAGAGACCAAAGAAATAAAAGTTGTGGGTTCAAATTCTTTCTCTAACAAAAACTAAAATATTAATCATTAATATTTTGGCTATAAAAAAATTATAAATTTTATTAAATAATTTTATTTCATTAATTTATAAATTTGTTTGAAATACTACTTATAGAATCCTTCTTCACTCTTTACAATTAAAAAGAAAGTAAAAATCCCACACATTTACAAAGCACATATTTTATGAAGCCAGTAGTGTACCTTTAAGCTTGCATCCTACGTGGGCATAGGCATTAATTGCAACACAGCCACTATCATAAAACTAAAGCATATTATTTTAAAATCATAAAGCATATTTGTCTAAAAAAGAAGATTTTGATTTACAAGACACAATATGTTTATAGAAATATACGAATATTGTTCGACGTCATTTTCCATAGTTATGCAAGTCAAGCAGAACCCATCAAGGTATAACACGTGAATCAAACCCAAACATAAACTTTTGGTCCACCCAACCCAAACATCCTTAAAAGTTACAACTGCTACATAGGCTTGGCCCATTACAACTCTGTCACCATTTGGAAAGTCTTTAATATGGATTTATATATGAAAATGGACAATAACCGATTAGAGTGGCTGCGTGTCTCGGACATGCTGAAAATAAAAACTTACACTGTCCTATATGCTAAAATTGTGCTTATAATAACGCCCAACAGCAAAAACACTATGGTCATCTTTCATGTTGTAGGATGAAGTGAATAATATATTTCTCAAATTATTTATTCTTCCTCAAAATTTATTAAAAATAATATTTTTTTAAATCTCATCTTTTATTTTATATAAATTCCACTCTTAATTTTGTCATTTTAATCACCATTAATAAAGAGCGGTCTAAATAACTTTTCAGTTTTTCATTTTAAATTAATAAATATTAGTATTTTATTTAAATGTTTGTGTGAGAGATTCAAAATTGTGATTTTTTTTTATCTTCAAAGTTATAATTCCATCTGAACAACTTGAGAGAAGGTAAAAGTTGTTATTCAATTTATTTATCCACTAAAAACATTTTTATTTTCTTTTGAAAACCTACATTATAGTGATGGTGTATAATTACACTGATATTTAAAAAGAAAATCACTATTTAATTTTTTGAAAAAATGTAAGCACTTTATCCCTCTATTTTTTATATATTTAAATTTGTTGATTTCAATTTTTATAAGTTGCTACCACTAAATCAGAACAATCTAATCGTGGTAGAGATTGAGGTAGTATAAGCTAAGTTGGAAACCTGTAGTTATAATTCAAATGATAAAAAAAAACTTAATTGAGATTATAAGAAACTATACTTTGCTAATTATTTGGTGCTTAACTGTGAATTTTAATTTATTTTAAAAAAAAGGTCATTGTTTAGGATTATCTAGTTCATTAATTTTCCATTGTTGTGAGTTAGGAAGGGGCGATTCTATACATGTTCCTTTGGTGTATAATGCAACAATTTGTTTGGTTTTACTCATCCACTTTTTCAGGGTGAGTGTTCTCAATTAGAAAACACAATTTGCCTGTCATAACCATTGGCTAAAGAGTATCATATTTTTTGTCAAGGCCCCTCAACATTGGTTAGCTAATGTTTTATCAATAAAATATGAATTTAATTTTTTAATTTGAAAATTGTTAATTAATTTATAAAAATGAACAAATGTATCATATAAAATTATTTTATATTGTTAATGTATATTTTTTAAAATATATCTGTAGAAAACTTTAATTATAATTGCATGAGTATAATTTCAATTATTTTTTATTAAAAGTAACATATAACTTAATTTTATAAAAAATAAAGCTAAGTCAGGTGTCATCTTAATTGCATGAGTATAATTTCAATTAATATTAAATAATATATAAATTAATTTTATACTTTTTTATATAAGTAAAAGATATTCATTAATGATAAAGAGCTAACAAAAGTACCAATTTTACAGAAATTTTTATACTCTTTTTGCCTTTTACACTTATGTATTTTTCTCATTTTGTAAATCATTTTTTAGATCTGTGTAATATTGCAAAGTTAATTTAAATATAAAATATCGGATGATGTCAATAAACATTGGTTTAGTTGAGGGATGGTATATTAGCATCTTCGTAAACTCTACTCTTCTTCAGACTTTCTCTGATGACCTCAAGACTAACTTAATTACCCAATCTATTTAGTCAGAGGAAAAAAAAAAGATCCCATGAAAGAAGCACACGAGTTGGTTTTTTTGGTATTAAAAGAGAAGAAGAAAGAAGCACACATGACATGACAAATGTTAAAACAAATTCTAAAGAGGAATTAATTAGGGTGGGAACAGTTCAGAAACTATTCTTGAAAGTTATGTTATAAATTTTAATTTGATATGACCGCTTTTATAATTGAATGTACCAACCTTCAGTTTATCACATTATTCATATTAATATGATAGATTCTTTTTATGATAGATTAGATTATTATTTACTACTGATAGGTAAGACTTAATTAACCTTAATAAATATGAAAATATTCTTAAGATTAACATCTTTTATACATATTTTTTTTGTATGTAAGAATGCTTTCAAGATTATTAAGTAATTAAATTTTTTTAAAAATTTATTTTATTATGACCTATCATACTTTTTTTTTTATAATTTCTTATTTTCTTTTTGTTATATTGTTGTGTGAAAGTATTCAAATTAATACAAATATATGTTTAATTATAATTGGTGTCTCCAAATTTTATAAAATTTATACATTATGTTTAAACATTTTGAAAACATGACATTATACTTAAAATTAAATTTTTTTTTTCCAAATTGATGTTCCTTCGTTGGATGACACATGACGGTTAACTTCTAATTTTTCACAGAATATTTAACATTTGATGAAGTGACACCAATTTAGAATTTTTTTTTAATTTGAGAGACATGTCACATTTTTAAAAGAGTTTAATTGATATACATTGTAACTATGAAGATTTTTACACATTCAATCGCAATCTTTCATTCATGATAAGTCGGTTAACTTTATTAATTAGTACTTTAAAAGTCACATAAATAAAAAATTATGATTGTACGTCGATGTAAAAATCTGATAATATATACCGTTAAACTCTTTTTAAAATATAGAAATACAATGCTTAAATTTTATAAAATCATACTAATTGTAATTAAGCCAAAATTAAAATTTGCATACAGAGCGCTATTACTATTAATTTGTCATGTACCTACAAAATATCCATATTCACCTATGTCCATATTATGATATTAAAAAGAAAACTAATACGATAAATTAACAGAAAAATAACTTAATATAACAAAAAAATACTTTAAAAAATAAATTATTGTTTTGTAGATTTAAGAAATCAAGTAAAAATCAAAATATAAAATGGGTAGACGAAAATTATAGTTCTGCCTAAAGAATAATTTAAAGAAAGAGCAAATGTAGTGAATATTCATAGCAATCACCTTGTTAGGGTTGGATATATGGTTTTAGGTCCTGGAACTTCTGAACGTTTGTGGATTTTATATTTTTTTAAATATAATTATAGAAAAATTTAAGTCTAGTATGCAAAATTCACAGACTTTGCAGGTTAAATCCATAAATTCACAATTTGACCCATGACCCATATAAAATGATAAGTTTATTATTTAGATTATTAGTTTATGTTAATGTTATGACTTGTTTATTATTAATTGTGATATTTTAAAATTTTAGTAAATTTTTTAGTATGATATTTTATATTATAAATGATAATATAATTTTTAGTATGATATAACAAATTTTAGTTAATTTAAAAAATATAAAATAAAACTTCAATTATTTATATGATTAATTAAGTGTTTTTTTTACAACAGTTTTATAAAATTGTTTTTAGTATTTTAAGATGTGTTTGACAAAACTAATTGAAAGTTGAAAGTTTAAAAACTAGTTGAAAGTTAAAAAATTAGTTGAAAGTTAAAAAACTAGTTGAAAGTTAAAAATTAGCTGAAAGCTGAAAATGTAGTTGTAAGTATCTCGTAAAACTAGTTGATTAACTATTTGAAAGTTGTAAATGTCAAATAAGGGCATCATTAATCATTAGATTAACAATGAGGTAATCAAAATAATTATAACATATTTTAATAATATAAATTAATTATATATTTAAATTATAAATTGTTATAATTGTATATTTAAATTATAAATTTTTATACTAATATATTTTAAATAATAATTACTAAAATTAATATTTAAATAATTATAATTTTATATTTAAATTATAAATTTTTATACTAATATACATTTAAATAATAAATTACTATAATTAATATTTAAATTATAATTTCTATAATTAAATTTATAAATTTTAAATTATATATTTAAATTATAATTTTCTATAATTATATATTTATATTATAAATTACTATAATTACATTAATAAATAAGAGAGAAATAAAAGAGAGATTGTATAATGTGATAAGAGAGAATTAATGGAGGACGGTGCATTAATTAATGAAGGGTAAACATGTAAAAATAAAATAAGTTAGTAGTTAAAAGTATGAGATATTTTGGAAAAACGACTTGGAGTAGTTTTTTTAAAAAATCTAGTAGCTTCTAAAAAAACTCTTAGATTTTTACTATAAAAAAATTGGTATACACTGTTACTGTAAAATATTTTTACACTGACATTCAATCATGACTCATTTATGTGACTTTTAAAAGAGTAACGAGTAAAGTAAACAAATTTACCATTAATGAAGGGTTATGATCGAATGTCAGTGTAAAAATCTTTACCGTGACAGTGTATACCAATTAAACTCTAAAAAAGGAGTTAAAACTATTTCAGCTGACTTTTCAGTTAGCTGAAATGTGTGTTTGGCAAAACTAATTGAAAGTTGAAAAACTAATTGTAAGTGTTTCACAAAACTAGATGATCAACTAGTTGAAAGTTGTAAAATGACAAATAAGAGTATCATTAATATTAGATCAACAATGATGTATTTAAAATAATTATAATATATTTTAATAATATAAATTAATTATATATTAAAGTTATAAATTATTATAATTATATATTTGAATTATAAATTTCTATGATAACATATTTAAATTATAAATTTATGTAATTATATATTTAAAAAATTATAAATTTATCTAACTACACAGGGTTTTAATAAATTACTATAATTAATATTTAAATTAAAATTTCTATAATTAAATATATAAATTTTAAATTACACATTTAAAGCATTATTTTCTATAATTATATATTTATATTGTGAATTACTATAATTACATTAATGAAGGATAAATAAACGAAGGAGAGAGATATATAATTTGGCGAGAGAGAATTAATGGTACAATACATTCATTAACGAAGAGTAAACATGTAAAATAGCTAGTAGCTAAAAATATGAGAACTTTTGAAAAAACTATTTGGAGTAATTTTTTGTAAAAGTTAGGAACTCCTAAAAAAGTTCCTAGATTTTTTTTATCCAAATAACAAACAAAACACACTCTCAGTATTTAAAAACTAAAAATCTCGTTCGATTATTGTTTTCTTAAAATAGTTTTCGAAAACAATTCTGAATTTTTAGTTTTTAAAAACTAAAAAACTGAAATAGTTGTAAGTAGTTTTGTTTTTTATTTTTTTATTTTTTAAAAAATTCAAAATATAATGAAAATATGTTTTTTTTCATCAATGACAATTTTATAAATACAAACAAGTTTTTTTTTTTATTCTCACATATTTAAAACAATTTCCAAACAACATTTATCAAACAATTTTCTTCTCTTCTTCTAAAATATTATTTTTGAAAATGAGTTTTGAAAACTTTTTTTAAAAATTAAGAAATAAAATCAAATCACACAATCCTAAATATTAGTTGAATACAAACTCCAAAGAATTTATTTATTGGATAGAGTAGATTTATGTAACCTTGTAATGCAATTTTTACGTGCTAGACCGCTCCGGGGTTTAACCAGCCTACTACTTGCAGAAAAACGTACCTTTAGATATTGCAAGTACAAATAAGATTTTTTTGTGTATAATTTATGGTTTGGCGGTGTTACTTCTAAATTACGTTGTTGTGTTGGCACGCTATTTCATTGTCAAGATAGTAACCCTCGTTTTTATTTGACAGGATGATAAGGCATTTTTATAATTATCTATGCCCAGTAATTTTATTCCTATGTCATCTTCAAACAAGGAATAGTTTTAATGTGACATGTTTGGCTAAAATAAACAAAGTAGAAGGATCTGATTACTCCATGTTTCTTTAACTTGCATGTTGTTGTCTATAGATCATAGACTTACGTCATCCTCCCTTTTTGCATTTAACAAAGGATTATATCCATAATATAGTACTAATTTAAATCTTTTATTTTTCGTTTTAGAATCTAACTTTTTAATATTTTAAGTTGGTATTTACGGTTTAAATTTCCTTTTATTAATTAAAAATATAGTTAATAGAAGTGGCATATTATAACATGAGGTTATTTAAAATTGTCCACCCAAAACATATGTTTTTTTTATCATTGATACATTTTTAAAGATAAAAATTTGTCCAGTACCAAAATCAAATAAAAATAAAAACTAGATATTAAAACAAAAATAATTTATTTATAGGTATAAAAATTTATTTAAATATAAAAAAAAATAATTATCATCACAAATTCTTTATTATATGATATGTTCCTCAAATCACCTTATTTTAGATATTTTTAGTGTTATGAGTGAATAAAGTGTCAACAATAAAATTATTATAGAAACTTTGTAGTTTGTGAGATGACTTTATCTACATCATTGACTTTGAATAATTAATTAACTAAATGTCTCATTTACTGTTTGAAGGGATTAAATTGAACATATATTAAAAAACATAAGAAATAAAATTGAATCTACTAATCTTTTGTGAAATGATTTACAAATTCTTATGTTTGCTTATTGATTCATTAAACAAGTAAATATGATGTATTTACTTTTATATTATTGCTTGAGTTGATTCATTAAACAAATAAATATGATATGTTTTCTTTTATATTGTTGTTTGAGTTGATTTGAATCATTTTGTTATATTGTAGATGCTTTATTTATTTTTATATTGTTAGGTTGATCTTGTCATTGAAGATATTGAACATAAGCAATTGCAAGCCACATGTTGGATAAATATAGGGGATCTTTACTACAAACTTTATCTCCATTAAACATCAAGCTCAAAATATCTTAACTCCTTTTGTGTTCAAAAAGTTTAAAGAGGAATTCATTAAAGTTACTCAATATTTGGTGTTTCATGATGGAACTAGTGATTTTATAATGCAATATTACAAGGAATATGGAACTCAAAAACATAAAGTTCATCGGGATAGACAAGTAGCAAGTTGTTCATGTAAGTATTTTGAATTTTGGAATATTCTTTGTCGTCATATTTTGAGTGTTTTTTCATCCATTAACATGTCTTTGAAATTAATCCTCTTAGATATTTCCTATTACATTGGTGTCGTTAAGTGTCACTGATTTGAGAAAGGTCATTGCTTGTAGATGAGGAAAAGAGTGAAGCTAATAATGTCTTCCAAAGTCAAAGACTAAAGGGTGTTCAAAGAAAACATGTTTAAGGGGTAGAAAAGAATTAAGCATCAACAAATACGTAAAGAAATGTAGATTATGCAAACATGCTAGTCATAACTTGATGGAATCTTAGATTGTTCCTCCCATGATCTTTCTCCAAAGAAGTTTTAAGGTTGAAGATGGATGTGGAAAGACTATAAATGGAGTGTGATTAGGCACCACTTCATATAAGATAAGTCATGGTTGGTAGAAGTTTGTTACAAGGAAAAAAACTCTTGATTAAAGTCATAGAAGAACTTTCACAATTTAGAGAGAACGTGAACACTCTAAGAGAGAAACTCTCAGGTTTGAGTTTAGATTTAATTCATAAAAGTGTTAAAATGATACAGGAGATGTGAGTGCCTATTTATAAACTTCCTAGGAGGTCTTGAATGTTCATCACTAAGGTACACTAAGCTAAGGACTCATTAAAACTAACTAAGCCAAACAAAGCCCTAAAATAGTGGATCTATGCTCCCTTATGTGACACTAGATCCTAATATTGTGGATCTAGCTCCCTTATTTCAAATTTGAATTAAGAGACAACTAATGCCACCTAAGAGGGAGAAGGAATTTAGATGCTACATGGAGGGGACATAAGGGTCACACATGTTATTCATGCACATGTGGTGCTAGAGAGGTGTGAAAATCAAACAAGGGAGTGTGGAAATTAAACCACCACCCACTTGTTCTAAAAAAAGTTCACCTTCTAACATACACTTCTCATGAATAACTAATGGCACCCCATGCTCCTAAAATAAAGGGAAACAACCGAAAATACAAGGCTCACAAAATACTAAATGCATCCACCAAAATACTAAACACAATACAACATATTTACACGCAATTTTAAAGACTATGACCTACAAATATCTTCATTATGCTCCATCTTTGTCATGTCCACTCTCTATTCTCTCTAGCTTAATTCTTTGCTAGGTGGGATTTCATCATAACTTCACTGTTTGTCCTAATAAGAAGAATTTGAATGAAGTTTCTAACTTTAAAGAAGGACCAAGTGAGACCAATAATACGATAGGAAATAAATCTTTGAATCCAATATTTCAATTAAAGTATTAGACATTATTTTATTTGATATCATTTCATATTTTAAGTAGATTTTGTTTAGGGGTATCTGTTTAAAATATAATAGTTTTTAGCACTATTATATTTTTTAATTATGTATCGTGTTAAATTTAGGAAACATTATTAAAAACTTTAAATTGAAAATTGTTTTATGTCTTTAACACTATTATATTTCATCATTTATTTGTCGTTAAAGTTGATGGAAGTATTATAAATAAACGAATAATAATATAAAAAATAAAATGAAAAAGACATTATAATTAATATTAACACATATGTGTTGCCTGAGTTTTTCTTTTTTAAATAATATAGAAAATAAAGAAGTAAAAATAGAAAAACTAGAAGTGAAAAAAATAATGTTAAAAATAAAAATAAATTAGTGTTAAAAATTATATTTAGTGTTCTTTAAATATAATCACTCTCCTACGTAATAAACACATTAAAAATAAAATTTTAATAATAATTAAAATGTGCCTTAGACACACTATAGAAAAAAAAAGCTAAATAAAAATATCTAAACCTTTCAATTATGTTGAGTTTGAACTTGATTTTTTTTTTATTTTAATCCAAAGATATACTTAACGTATTTGATTGGAATTTGATATTCTAATCATCAAGAAAGATATTTTATTGTATAAAGTTGGTATTTGAATTACGAGAAGCGTTAAAACAATTTTTTTCTTAAATTAAGCCCGAAGTATAATTAACTTTTTTTCATTAGACTTAAACATTTGACTGGATTTTGTTCACGCAGTGCCACATAAGTTACGAGGAAACATTTATGCTTGAGATTAAATTGGCAAGTGAATTAGGAGACATATAGAAACAATATTTCTTTTTAAATCATACTAGATTTTTCTTTTCATTAGACTTAGCGTTTTTCTTTTCATTTGACTTAGGGTTTTTGACTAAATTTTGTTTATCTAGGAAAGATTTGTGACTGTTATTAAACTGGTATATATATGAACTCGGAGACACGTACATCCTGACATTCAGACAATATTTCTTTTCAAATATTATTGCCTTAAGAATAATTTTTTTTTTCGTTAGGTGATCGATAATTTTGATTACATTTTGTTCACCCAATGTCTCAGAAGATTGGAATTTAAGCTGGAATAAAAATTACATTAACGTAATTAACTTTCATCAACAAGATAAAATATTTTTTTTTTAATTTGATGTATTGAAACGTGTTTTTTCATCCGATAAACACCATACAGTAAATCTAACACACACTACTGTAAAACAATTAATTATATATATATATATATATATATATATATATATATATATATATATATATTATAAGCTGAATGATTATGTTGTTAATTTTTTGTTAATAGTTAGAATTAACTCACCATTTTTTTATTCCCTTCTTAAGGAAATGAAAGTAGTGTGTGTTATATTAGCAAAATTTTTTTTAATACAATTAATTTTAGTTAAAGTTGATTTTGATATTATGTGATTTATGTTTAGATGTTTTTACTTAAATGTGAGTTAAGAGCATAATTAAATGTAAAATTCTTGATCTAACACAAAAAGTACTCAAAGTTGCTTTAATCCAAAATCAATTATGTATTTAGAATTAATTCTGAAAATGTAAATTCAAACATATCAAAATTTGTTTGAAATCAATTATAAATCCAAAATCAATTATATAGTGTGAAATCAACATGCATGTAAACTTTTTCCATTATGTCACCATAAATTCTTTCTATTTTTCACTGATAAAAAATTCTTAGTCTCGTTAATGATTTGAAAATAACTGAAAAATATAACATTTAATATATATAATATATTTTTTGACAAATGGGTATGAGGTTGAATAATTCTAGTCAAATCACATAGATTGTCAACTAGGCACAATTTAATGTATTTCATTTTAGTGAAAGAGATGCCAGTGTGTGACATCATGTTGCCTAGGGGTTTTGCATTTTTTTCTAGATTGTTTTGTTGCATAAGGGGTATGTCAAACTTTTTGCTAATGATGGAGGATCTCTATGGCTTTTTCAACATTAGACATGAGGCACATCACTGTTATTAGTTCTTTGTGCCTTGTTGAAGGATCAAAGGAGCTTAGGAAAGTTTGGTTATTTAAATAGTTTGGAGGTATTTGGCAATTATGAAAGGCCAAGAACAGACAGTATTTCAAGATCAATTGGTTAATGTCAAAGAAATAGTGTAACTAACTCAACTTAGTTATTGAGAGTGAAGTCACGCTATTAAACTTATATTACATTCTTAAGTAGAGTGATGAATCTTTATTAAATGTAGTGAGCAGATGTGTTAGTTTGGTTAATTTAACAGATTCTTTAGATTTGTGGTTATACTCAAACGCAGGCATTTCTTGTGTTTGTTTTTTTTGCTCTTAATAAATCCTTGACTTATAAAAAGAACATTTATATTTTTAATTGCATTTTTATTATTGTATTTTAATTTGATTTTTTCATATTTAATCTCTTACTCTTTTTTTTTTAATGTATAGTTTTGTTACATTCATATTTTTTACATGAATTTTCTATTATCTGGCACTTTGTAATAAAGGTCAAGAAGGTTAAGCATTAATGATAATAGGCTCATTTTAATTAACTTTAACTATATAATTAATGACAGTTTGACTTATTTTTTTATGCTTCTTTTCTTACCAATGTGCATAATTATTAGGTTCCAACAATGAAAAATGCTATACTTTTCTAAATTGGAGAAAGTTAGAAATATAATCCAATATTTAACACACTTTTTTAATGCATTATTTGTTATTGATTAAAATAAACTATTACACACCCTCATATATAAATATGAAACTTTTAAACTTAAATATAAGTAAATTCTAACTAACCAAACTCTATTTAATGTTAACTTTTTAAAAATATTTTTAATTAAATTTTCTAAAAATACTAATTTTTCAAGTTTTCAAGAATTGAGTTCCAAAAAAATGTTAACTCTTAAACATAGGTAAGGTTTTAAAAAATCTATTTGATCCTCTCACTTCCTACTTTGGAAAGAGTACAAAGAGTTTTTTTATCTTCTCAACTACTCTTTTTTCTTCAACTCAAAAAAAAAAAAATTAACTCAAAGAAGAGATAAAGTCATGTAATGTTAATATTGATTGCCCATAATGATTGAATAATTAAATTCGTTGTCTTTTATATAAATACTTTAGACACATGAAGGAGAAATCATTAAGGATAGTTTGATAAGTATATTTTAGTTTCTTTATCAAATCATTGATTAATTAATTTTTTTTCTTAATATGTGTGAAATTATGTATTTTTGCTTATATTTCATAAATCCTACTTGTCATTAAATGATAATTTTTTAATTTTGTTTTCAATAAATTTGGTTTAATAGTAAAGAGTATATTATGTGAAATAACAATAAAAAAAAGGATGAAAAAACAATTTTAAATGCT
Organism: Psophocarpus tetragonolobus; assembly: GCA_037954015.1. Lineage (NCBI taxonomy): Eukaryota > Viridiplantae > Streptophyta > Magnoliopsida > Fabales > Fabaceae > Psophocarpus > Psophocarpus tetragonolobus. The sequence goes on along the minus strand of CM075689.1, from coordinate 17,618,479 downwards.
ATGATTACTTATTAAGTATATAATTTTTAATATATTTATTATAAAAATTAACAAAATTATTATAAATGGTAGACCGTAATTAAATACATCATATAAAATTTCCTTTGTTAATACATAGCCTGTTTTCAACCAAAATTATAAATTCTTAAAGCTATTTAATATTACTATTAATAATTTTCAATATGTTTTTTAATAACCTTTTACTTACGAAATTTTAACATTATAGTCAAACAAAAACACATAATCATAATATGACATAAATTGATCAACAGTGACGGAGTTACCTCCAAATATTTTTCTTTTCCCTTATTAACTATTGCTTTTTTAAAAGAAAATTATAAATATTTTTAAATATATATTTTAGTATTTTAGACTCGTAATATTTCTAAACAAGTATTGAATTTAAAGTAAACATGTATTTGTAGACGACTCTTCTGGAATTGTATTAATATAAATATTTTAATTTAGTGATGTAAAAAAAAAAAAAAAAGAATTTGATTTGATGGAAATGGATAAGTTGTAGTGGTAATAGGAGTAGTAAAAAAACAGGGTACTACAATGATTATGTTTGTGCTTGCCTCACTCTTTCCCAGTAGTAGTAGAGTAATAATAGTATTTCACTTTTTCCCCTCCGCGGTGATTTTCCACTTCTCATAAAACATTTCGGTATTCCCCCTTTTACCCCTGTCCGCGTGGTGGGTGCAACACAGTGACGCGCCAACGTACTTCCAGTACGTGTTAGGTTCCCAGCACGTGCCAGGCGCGTGGTCAATGCTTTCCCCGGGTGTTGCCAGCTGGCTCACTCGCCTAGCCAACCTTATCCATTTTCTTATAAAAAGTTCCGCTAACCTCACTTTACTCCCTCTCTCACCCGCACCTCACAGTTACCGTTTTAACCCCGCATACGTGCCACTACGACCTCCCATTGGCCCGTGACGCGCAAGCGCTACCTCCCTGGCGCCACCGTACGGCACTGTAGATAAGAGGCCACGATTTACTTGTGCTTAAAAAAATTACAACAGAGAGAGACAAATAATAATTTAAATAAAATGCTTCCGAATATTTGATTATTTTCCGTTCACCTCAACTCCTATGAAAATTAATTAATTAATTAATAATCTGTATGTGAAATATTATATTAATTCTGTGAATCTGCGTTTCAATATTTTCATTCACTATAACGCTTCGTAATTCGTAATTCATTTTGTGTTGAAAGAAGAACAAGATTAGGGAGAAGGAAGAAAGACGAAGAAGAGGTAGAGAAAGAGAAAGAGGGTGGAGATCTTGTAAATAAGGAAACCCTAGTTTTTCCTTTTTTGGGCTTATTTTTCTAAATTTTCTCATTAATTTTCAGCTACAACCTGCTACTGTTACCAATAAGGAATCTCTTGTCATTGCTTCAATCGAACAAGGTCTGTTTTTCAATTTACTGTTTTCTCAATTTTCCTCTGCTGTGCCCTTTTCTGTTTTGGAGAATTAAAAAAAAAAGGCGTCTTTTTGGTTTTTACATGGTTGTTTTTCAATTGGGTTTCCATTTTCATCGATCCTTTTGTAACGGGAAAACGCTCAAGTTTTGTTGGAATAATGGTTTTTTTTTTTTTTTTTATTGTTTTTTGAAACCCTTGTAAAGGGTGTTTCTTCCTATGCTCAACGTGATGTAACCTATGTTGAGGGTCAAGAATTTGGGGCTTTTACATAGTATCCAAGATTGGAATATGTCTTGCCGAATTACCATGTGCGTGTGCGTGATGTGTCTGCATTTTGGTATAGTGGTAACTATTTGTCACCAGGGAAGTATGTATGTACCTTTGTACAGTGTGTTTGATTATCACTTAATGAATCCATTTCTGACGTGTTGATGTTTGAGAATATGTGTGTTTGTTTGTTTGTAGGTTACTAGTTAGGTTGTCTTTGCCTCTTCAATGATTAATCGCTTTGTGTTTGGTGTTGTTTTTGCAGAGTGAACGAGTTTTGTGGGATTGTGGATTATTAGGAAGCCGCAAAGATGATGTCCAGGTCGTATACCAATCTTTTAGATTTGGCATCCGGGAATTTCCCGGCAATGGTGAGGGAGCCCCGGGAACGGAGGCGGTTGCCGAGGGTTATGAGTGTTCCGGGGTTTCTCACTGAGATAGATGATGATCAGGCAGTTAGTGTTTCCTCTGATAATCCGTCAACTGTTACTACGGATAGAATGATCATTGTGGCTAACCAGCTACCTTTGAAGGCAAAGCGAAAAGAGGACAACAAAGGGTGGAGTTTCAGTTGGAATGACGATTCGTTGCTTTTACAGCTTAAGGATGGACTTCCGGATGACATGGAAGTTCTTTATGTTGGGTCATTGCGTGTGGACATTGATCCAGCGGAACAGGATGATGTATCACAGTATTTATTGGATAAATTCAAATGTGTCCCGACTTTTCTACCTGCTGATGTATTGGCAAAATTTTATGATGGCTTCTGTAAAAGGCAATTATGGCCTCTTTTTCATTACATGTTGCCATTTTCAACAGATAAAAGCCACCGATTTGATCGCACCTTGTGGGAAGCGTATGTGCTGGCAAACAAGCTATTTTTTCAGAAAGTTATTGAAATAATAAACCCAGAGGATGACTACATTTGGATTCATGATTATCATTTGATGGTGCTGCCAACTTTTATAAGAAGGCGATTTAACAGGGTTAAAATGGGTTTTTTCTTGCATAGCCCCTTTCCATCATCAGAGATATATAGGACTCTTCCGGTCAGGGAAGAGATACTGAAAGCTTTACTAAACTCTGATATCATTGGATTTCATACCTTTGACTATGCTCGACATTTCCTTTCCTGTTGCAGTCGAATGTTGGGTCTTGAGTATCAGTCTAAGAGGGGCTATTTAGGATTGGAGTATTATGGAAGGACAATCAGTATCAAGATTATGCCTGTTGGGATTCACATGGGTCGGATTGAATCAGTTATGAGGATGGCAGATGAGGAGTGTAAGGTAAGGGAGCTCAAACAGCAATTTGAAGGAAAAGCCATCCTGCTTGGTATTGATGATATGGACATTTTTAAAGGCATAAATTTGAAGATTTTGGCTATGGAGCAGATGCTCAGACAACATCCCAAATGGCAAGGGAGGGCTGTGCTTGTTCAAGTAGTTAATCCTGCTAGAGGTAAAGGGATACATCTGGAGGAGATACATGCTGAAATTCAAGAAAGCTGCACCAGAATCAACAGAGTGTTTGGACGACCTGGATATGAACCTATTGTTTTTATTGATAGAGCAGTTCCTATTGCTGAAAAAGTTGCCTATTACAGCCTTGCTGAGTGTGTTATTGTCACAGCTGTGAGGGATGGAATGAACTTAACTCCTTATGAATATATTGCATGCAGACAGGGACTGCCTGGTTCTGAATTATGTTCCAATGTCAATGAGCCAAAGAAGAGTATGCTAGTAATATCAGAATTTATTGGGTGTTCTCCATCGCTTAGTGGGGCAATCCGTGTCAATCCATGGAATGTTGAAGCAACTGCAGAGGCAATGAATGAGGCCATCTCAATGGGTGATGGAGAGAAACAGTTGCGGCATGAGAAGCATTATCGGTATGTCAGCACTCATGATGTGGCTTACTGGTCACGTAGTTTCTTGCAAGACATGGAGCGGGCTTGCACTGACCTTCTAAGGAAAAGATGTTGGGGAATAGGTCTTAGCTTTGGATTTAGAGTTGTGGCACTTGACCCTAATTTTAAGAAGCTCTCAATTGATGCTATGGTTTCATCTTACAAGAGGACAAACAGTAGGGCCATTTTGTTGGACTATGATGGTACTGTGATGCCACAGAACTCCATTAACAAGAGTCCAAGCAAGGAGGTGTTGTCTCTTTTGGAATCACTTAGTGCAGACCCCAAAAATGTTGTTTTCATTGTTAGTGGACGCGGGAGGAATAGCTTAAGTGACTGGTTTGCTCCGTGTGAAAAACTTGGAATTGCTGCCGAACATGGGTACTTCTTGAGGTCTGATTTCTCTCTCTCTCTAAAATGTCATTTCTTTTTTTCTGTTGTCGTTGATATCAGTTGTCCAAACATTACTTATTGACGTTGTAGGTCTCATATAAAACATATCTTATTCATCAAAAAAAAAAAAATGTAACATATCTTAGGTGGTACCCTCATAAAATGAATGTTAGAGTTGGAAGTGCCATTTCTTTTGTTTGAATAAATCAGATTACGGTTATTTCCTTTTATTCTTAGTTTGATCATGGCCCATTTAATAGTGTATCCATATCTGGTTTTGCAAGTTTTTAATAAGTCTTGCTATTGTGTATTTTAAACCACTGTTGAGAATACTGACATTGGCTTCTGACAGTCATGCCAGGAAGAAATTTCTGCTGAATGGTATTTTACTTTTGCACTTTGCTTACATATAGTTTCTCAAATCTTCTCAATCGACCTTCAGTCCTTAATTCTGTCCTGCTTTCTCTGATTTGTTAATATGTCAATTTTTAAAAAAATGAGTGTTTTTCCAGATGGGCCCGTGATGATGGAGCATGGGAGATTTGTGGCAAATACTCCGACTTTGGATGGATGCAGATTGCTGAACCTGTAATGAAACTATATACAGAGGCGACTGATGGTTCCTCAATTGAAAGAAAAGAAAGCGCTTTGGTCTGGCAGTACCGTGATGCAGACCTTGGTTTTGGATCTGCTCAGGCTAAGGAAATGCTAGATCATTTAGAAAGTGTTTTGGCCAATGAGGCTGTTGCTGTAAAGAGTGGACAGTTTATTGTTGAAGTAAAACCCCAGGTATATATAATTTCTCTATTTGATTTATCTTTTAGAAGAGAATGGGCCTTTTTAATATACTATATAGATTAATACGGAAATCTCCTTCAAGAATGCTTTCCTGGGTTTTGGATTTTGGAGCATATGTACCAAGCTTTTAGTTTTATATATTTTCCATTATTTGCTGCGCATTATATTTGTTCATTCTGGTTTATATTGTTCTTGTGGCAAATATAAAAGCTATGGATAGCATACAGTAAACTATGAAAACCAGCTCTATTGATTTGACTTCTGAAGTAGGGAGGAACCAACCTTAAGATTCTTCTTAATAAATATGGTTTATGTGAGCTCATTCATTAATACTTCTGCAATTATATCATTGTAATGTTATTTCTGCCATTAGTTTGTTAAAAAAGTGGTAAATAGTTATTGGAACCGAAAGATGGAACATTTTGTTGCAAAAAGTAGAAAAAGATGAAGAAGGACCTTTACAAAGAATATTGTGTTCTTTTAATTCTACCTGGTTATACTATTAGCATATAGTGACTAGTGAGAGAACTTTCCATCCAGTGGACCAAAGAACCTGACCGGTACATCTGTGTCAGATATTCTCTTACATACATCTGATGTTCTGTTTTGACAAAACCTCCTGTTCTTTTGGATACAATTGATGCTTTTGAAAAGGGATTCTTAGTAGTTAAAGTTTTCAGCTCGAATATCAAACTTGTAAAGCGTATGGCGAGCATAGCAGCCGGTGGTTACTGTTTAACTTTGGCATGAACTTGATAATTGATTTGATTTGATATGCTAAATAATTGTGCCACCCTAAAGGGAAAGGACTGAGTGATGACTCATCTAATTCCATTTGCCTGTCTGTTCTGCAGGATGTAAGCAAAGGCTTAGTTGCCGAAAGGATATTTTCGTCAATGGATGGAAAGAGCAAACGTGCTGATTTTGTGCTTTGTGTTGGTGATGACAGATCGGATGAGGACATGTTTGAAATAGTTAGTGGTGCCATCTCAAGGAATATTCTTGCCACCAATGCTTCTGTGTTTGCTTGCACAGTTGGACAAAAACCAAGCAAAGCAAAGTATTATCTTGATGATACAACTGAGGTAATAAGCATGCTAGAATCTTTGGCTGAAGAATCAGATTCTTCACCCTACATAGAAGGTGAACTATAGAAGAAGAAACTGGGGATTCCTCTTGGAGCTAAGTGTGAGTTGAGGTTTCTCTGATTTAGGTCATGATTATTTTTTTTTTTTTTAATTGGGCTGTAATATTCGTGGTGACATCTGGGGCGTTTGCAGGGTATGTTTTCATAATTTTTTATACTTTTTTTTTTTGCTTTTCTTTCATCTATTATATATTACATATATTTTTGGGAGAATCCCGTCATTATTTTTTGTTCCTTCCATTGATAATTTTATTATTGTAGTTGTGGAGTAGCAGATAAAGATGTGAATTTGGTTTCTATATCCTATAACTTGGCTCCGACAACCTTTCCAAAATCTCTTACTTCATTGATAGGATATGGTAAAAATAGATTTTGAATTCTAGAAAAAAATAATTCTGTTAGGAGAATGTCCTAAAATTAAACTATAAATAAGAAAAGTGTAAAATATGATAATTTGGTATTGCTCTCGAAGTTGAGTTCTTTTTATGGTTCTAATGTTGGTATTTACTATATTTGAATAAAATTAATTGTAAATTATACATTTATTTCATCTAGCGAGTGTTTTTTATACGAAAAAAAATATACAATGATTTTCTTAGTAGCTTGATATTGTTGAAAAACTAAAATTTCAATCTATTGCGGGTTAGGCAACCAAACTTTAAAATTCTTGAAATATAGACATGGAAAGATTCTTCAAAAGAATTTTTAACAGCGTAAACATAACTGGCAATCTATTTCAAAGATGACATTTGCAAATCCTAGCTGCTTCACCCATTGGACAGGCAGTAGAAGTGCATTTGCTTCAGCCTCTCTTGAAATTTGAGAACAGTGTTGCTGGCAGGTTTTAGCCGTGCTGAATGGACCTCCTGCTTCTCTTAGATATATATATGTCTATACCGTACCAATTTGAATAATTGTAGATTGCTACATATAACTACAGCTGCATACGAGTTGAGTCGGATTAGGTTTTAACGAATCGAAGATTCAATCATAACATTTTGGTGAATTAGATTGAGTTTTTGTTATACCCAATTCAATCTAATCTATCTTTTAATAGTTGATTAGATTAAGTTAGATTAATTGAGTGATAAATTTAAAAAATTAAACGTTTAAAATAACTTTTTATTATTCTTTAAGGAGATTTTTTTAAAAAAAAGATTATATTATTATTATAACATAAAAATAATTAATAAATTATAGTCGTAAATTACATACCAAAACTAAAAAAGAATAATTAAAATTATCTATAATGGATCTAATTCTTATACCTTGAACAAACTAAAATAAATAATCTCAATTATAAAAAAAAAACAAGTAACACCATATGCACATATATGTATAAGAAATTATAAATATATTAAAATATTAGTTAATTATTTTCTCCTCAATAATAATAATAATAATAATAATAATAATAATAATAATTATTATTATTATTATTATTATTATTATTATTATTATTATTATTTACTTGGAGTCAAATCTATTCACCAACATTAAATTGGTTTGAGAGAAACCGAATTCAGGTTTTTAAAGTAGAGTTTTGGTTTTGAGTTTTATAAATAAAATCTTTGTAAAATTATTTTTAACTTTAATATTTTTAAAAAAATTGTTTGCATCCCTTAAAAAGTAAAATTTTATTTTTGGTCACTACTATTATGCGATATCTGTTAATTGATTGTATTTTTGGAAAAAGATCTAGTGACTACCTTGTGGTACCAATGTACTATAATATTTGTGGTACAATGTCAGCATGTTGCATTTCCAAAAATATTTATAGATCATTAAAATAAATTTTATTTGTTTACCGAAAATAACTTTAAGGATAAAAAGAATTATTTCGGATTTTGGAATACAGGAAACAAAACAATTTTGCTCGTTTTATAGAACTAAGCTATAATTTTAAATTTGAGTGATACAGAAAATGTAAAGATTAAAATCAAAATTCTGTTATTTTACATGGTCAACAAATATATTTATGTTAAAAACTAAATATTTCATACCTAGCACGTGGTAATAAAATAAATATACTTCTTTCTCTTCACAGGTTTTGATATTAAAAGTTATTATACATAAATTAAAAAATAATATTTAATGAAGCTAAAAATTATTGTGTTTAGATTAAAATATCCGTATTTAATGTATCGATGTTTGAATTACCAGTAGTAATATTAAATAAGGATACATCTATACAAATATTAATTAAACTTTAAAATTTTAAAACATAAATTATCATAAAAAAAACTAAAAGATGAACAAACATTTACTTTGTGGCTACTTTACTATGTGGGACTCCTCTGCTAATGTCTGTCCAATGTTGGTAGGTTCTATAAGAATCCTCACGTTTATTATGCCTTCTAATTCGGACTTCCAAAATGGTCCATTCACACGATCCACTTCAATTTACATTAAATGTCACATTCATCTTTCATGGAGGCCAATTAAGTGATCAACAATAAAGGTTTTTCTCACCTTTTAATTTATTTTTTTTAGGGCAAAATTATATTATATTATAGGATATAAGAAGCAGTTGAAACACAACGTTTCAACTGATAAACAGTAATATAGTAATATCTTGACTGTGCTCCACCTAACCTATGTATCTATCTCATATTCGTCATACACAATCTAGGGTGAGAGCACCAATAAGAGAATACACTTCCTGCCTTAAAACCAAAGGAATACAACAATCATTGCCACGATAGAAGTTTTATCGACATTAACATATCAAGGGATTCCCACGCAACCCTTTGAAAAATAATAGCATTCCTAGACAGCCAAATACACCAACATACAACAATCCAAAACACATACCTGCACTTCTTTTTCCGCTTTCCCACCACCCATCCAGAGGACAACAGAAACAGTTGGTTCAGATCTTCCGGGAGTGGTGTCTGCACCCCTACCCAACTAATCACTTTGTACCACAGCCTTTGTATGGTTGGACATTGTAAAAAAAGGTGATTCTTGGTCTCTATCCCATTGTTACAAAACACACAAACTGGGTTAAGCACAGAGGCACTTATCCCTCTCCTTAGCAGGTTTTCAACAGTGGGCAGTTTATCCCTTAGCAATTTCCAAGAGAACACCAAGACCTTAGATGGTAGCTTTTCCTTCCACAATCGGCACAAATCCTAGGGTTCCACAAAGTTTATTCCTAAATCAAATATTCCTTCATTCAACACCTTATACCCTTCTGCCACCGAGTAGCCCCCCCAGCACCTGAATTCCATCCCCACTCATCTGGATCCCGATCTACCAATACCACTTCACTTAACGCCTCCTGTAAGGCATGAAGTAGCTGCTCCCCATACAAACAACTCCCTCCGCCAGACCCACTTCCATGATGATAATTGGCCCCCTGCGTCGCATTTATCCTTAATAGTAATAAACTTATCCTCTGTCAAGGCATACAATCTTGGAAAAAGTGCACTGAAAGCCCTCTCTCCCATCCACCTCTGCTCCCAAAAAAGAGTCCCCACTCCAGACCTTACTATCCTACTGACTCTAATTTTAAACTACTCTGGCAACATCGCATTTGGTCCATCAATGACCCATATGTCTTGCCACCACTGGGAGGTGTGGACGAAAGACGTGGGCCTCTCCATATATCCAGCTACCTCCCCGTACCTACTCCTCAGGAGCGGGCCCCAGATAGCCGAATCATCTGATAATATTCTCCACCTCCACTTTGCCAGCAAACTCAAATTAAATTTCTCCAAACACTTCACACCTAGACCCCCTTCGTCATTTGGCCGACAGACTTTTTCCCAGCTTAACCATGCAATTTTTGACTGACTCTCATTACCTCCCCATAAGAAGGTTCGCTGCAACCTCTTGAGAGACTTCAACACAGACTTGGGTGCCCTATAAAAGGAGAAAAAATACAATGGCAGAGAAGCTAGCACAGAGTTCAATAATACCAATCTCCCAGCAAAAGTCATATTACTTGCCTTCCAACCTGACAGTCGCTTTTTGAACTGATCAATAACTGGCTTCCAAACTTGTTCCCTCTTGGGGTTCACTCCCACTGGTACCCCCAAGAATTTGAATGGTAGTGAACCAACATTACAGTTTAAACTGCTGCTAGCTGCGAGTGTGAAGGATTCTGACACATTTAAACCATAGAAACTACTCTTGCTGAAATTTACCTTTAACCCTGACACCATTTCAAACCCCCGCAAAATTACCTTCAGATACAACACAAATTTCATCTCCACTTCACCCAACATAATGACATCATCTGCATACTGTAGCACTGAATACGTCACATCCTCCTGTACCTTTATTTCTCTTGTACAAACCTTTGTGGATGGTTGATATGTACAGTGCTGGTAGTGCTTCCGCCACAATAAAAAACAGAAAAGGAGACAGCGGATCTCCCTGCTTCAGCCCTCTCGCTGGCTTGAACTCTGGAGTCGGACACCCATTAGCTAGAATTGAGACATAACTATTCCGGACTATAGCACTCATCCACAGTCTCCACCTCCATCCAAACCCCATCCTAACCAGCATATAGTCTAGAAAATTCCAACTCACCGAATCATAAGCCTTCTCAAAATCCACCTTGAACAAGAAGCACGGATTTCGCCTTTTTTTTGCCCAGTCCAGGATCTCATTTGCCACCACTACTCCGTCCATAATTGATCTTCCAGACAAGAAGGCCGTCTGAGAGGACGATATTAGATCAGTCAACACTTTTTTCAGCCTCACAGACAATATCTTAGAAATAATCTTGTGCACGCTTGATATTAGGGAGATGGGCCTGTATTGGGTTAACCCTGAAGGTCTGGCCACCTTTGGAATGAGAGTGATGAAAGAAGAACTTACCCCTCTCGGCAATATTCTAGACCCATGAAACTCCTGTACAGCCGTCACCACATCTTGCCCAATTACTTCCCAACATGATTTGTAAAAGTTCATTCCAAAACCGTCAGGACCTGGGCTTTTCCCTCCTTCACACGCCCACACTGCCGCCTTAATCTCCTCCTCTAAAAAAAGCTCCTCCAACCCCTGCTTTTGCTGATCTGATATTTGAGGAATAGGAACTCCATCCATGGTGGGACGATCCGTCCATCTTTCCTGGAAGTTGCCCGAAAAGTGATCTAATATTTTGGCTCTAATATCAGACACACTCTCCAGCCAACCCGAATCTGACTAGACTGCAAAAATGGAGTTTGCATGACATCTCGACTTAAAGCAATTATGAAAGTACCTGGAATTATTGTCTCCGTTGAGAGCCCATCGTACCCTTGATTTCTGTAACAAGGCATGTTCCATCACCCTCGCTTTGCCCCAATATTCTGACAAGAGATCTTGCCTCGATCGATTAATCACCTGGACCCCTTCCACTAACTGTTGGTCAACCACTTCCATTTCCTGAACCCTATCGGCCAGAAAACTATCATCCTTTTTCCACACTTCTTCAGACCACTTTTTTACCTCCCCTTTAATAGCCTTTAGCTTCCTTACCAGCTGGTACATCTTCCACCCTGAACCCTGAATTGAGTTCCACCTTGCTTTGATCAACTCTCCAAAGGAAGCCTCTTCCAACCAATAGTCAAAAAACTTGAATGGCTTAGGTCCCCAGTTCTGCTTATTATCTCTTGTGCTTATCCAACAATGATCAGAAAACTCCCTCGTACCTACCTTTTGTGCACTAATTCCCTATTCCTCCATCAATGTCGGTGAGAAGAGGAACCTGTCTAATCTACTAGCTGACTGGCCGTCTGGTGAAATCCATGTCACTCCTTTCCCAATGACTGGAATGTCTACCAGCCTCATCTGTTGTATAAAAAATTCAAATTCTTCCATCTCCCTCGTCGAATGAAACGTCGATCTTCCTATAACTTCACTCCTTTCTCTGACGCATTAAAATCACCACCAACTACCCATCTTACATGTGGGACTCCTCTTCTAGTCATCATTAAATCATTCCAGACCTTTCTCTTTCCTTCCAATGTACACGAGGCATAAACGTTGACAACACAGTTAACCTCATCTGAATTTGTTTCTCTAAAAGCAACTCCTAGAAAACCCTGCCCTTGAATTTGCCACACCACCTCCATCAAATCTTTCCTCCAGATTGTGACGCAGCCCCCACTTAAACCCGTTGATGGAAGTATTCTCCAATCACATTCGTCACTCCCCCAAACCTCCCTTATTTCCCACTCCTTCAAATTCGTACACTTTGTTTCCTGAAACAGACATATATCAATGTTATTCCCCACTACCATCCTCTTAATACGCCTCCTTTTCACCCTCTCCCTAAACCCCCTCACATTTAGTGATAGAATCTTCATTTAAACTACCCTTTGATTCCTACTCCCCCTGTTGTCCTTTTCCGCCTTATCTCTGTCTTCCATTCTTTGAAGTTCTGCTACATACACCTCGTCGGATTGCTCCCCCGTTATTCCTATCACCTTCATTGCTGACCACATTTGTCTCATGTCATCACCTCCTCCTTCTGTCTTTTGACTTGCTTGGTCCGATTCTCCCTCTTGATAAAACCTTTGTAAATCGCTTCCATCAATACTATGCCTTCGAACCTGCCTCCATGTGCTAACCATCTTCCTCTTCCCCTTCCCTCCCCAAGACATTTCTTCCGCACCCACACACTCCCACTGTTTGCAATTGTAAATCTTTGTGGAGCCTGACCCCATCTTTGTACTATCAACTTCAATGTGATGAAATTGTGTTCCGAATTTGGCATTCTCCTCATTTTCGATACTTGTCTCCTCTCTCTCCATCCTCCTTATTCCATCTAATTGTACCCCTTCACTTGAAGCTAGCTTGCATGTAGACACTGTTTCATCAATTAAATGGCTTCTGATGAGCATCCTAGCCATTTCGGAGCCCAAACATGTACCCAATCCATTGATCTGAGCCGTATTTCCATGATTTTCCGTTTCTGCACAGCGTATTTGCTTGTTACACCCCTCACCCACGTTTATTGGGCTATGCTCGGCCTGTACTACAGCCCAGGAAGCCGAACTGGGTCGGACGAAATCTGACCCGCGAGCATGAAGCACAGGGAGCCGCGGACTGAGCTGGTGTGGGCCCACATAATTTGCATTATCTCCTCGTTCCACATGCAACGTTATCCAATCGCAGGGATTGCACGGGCCCACCGTGTCAGGTTTGTCTCCTCGGGTTGCGCGCGCATGTAGCCGTTGGCTTGTGTGACCGGCGCGGTGTACACGTGGCGTGGTCTGGTTGGTGAACCTGCACTGACAGACGCCATCATTTCCTGCGTGTATAGGAGATAAAAAAGCTGCAACTGTGTCTGCACGCGTCTGACCGTGACCAAAGCCTGCTTCGTCTCTGTTTTCTCCACCCACTACGCCCTTTTCATTCCGCATTTGTTCACTGCCTGTCTGACCTCCACATTCTTGCCTCTCCCAGCATTCCATTTCCGTCTTGTTTGCGTGGCCACTTTCGTATTTCTCGGACCCTGCTTTGGCGCCGGCGTGAAGATTGCCGGCACCTAGGCTGGCATTTGCTGACTCTACATCGTAGAATACCCCATGTAGTCCTCCGAGTTCCTCCGCCGGAGCCATCTCCCACCGCCGACCAAAAAGTTCCTCCTTCAACACCGCCAATCGTTGCTCCGCTGCAAAGGACTCATCGAACTCCCCTTCTCCCTGGCACGAACTCATCTCGGAGCCGGACCCTGGATACCGCTCGTGACTCAGCGCCTTGTTCCATTCATCGCCCTCCTCCACCACCTTAATATGAAAAAAAGTGTCATCTATCGCAACTCTCACCACCTCCTATATTGGCTCAAAGGCCTTCCGGGAGATGAGCAGCCGCGCCACGTCAAGTCTCTCCTTTCTGGCTGTCCCTTCTGCTACTCGCACCATCTCACCATAGGGTGCTGTCAAAGTCCGAAAAAATTTTTCCCCCCACACATGAAGCGGAATACCATAACAACCCACCCATACCCTTCTCTCCGTTTCTACATTCCCAGGTTCCCACGTAGTTATCAAGTGAAACCAAGCGTGAATCCATTCCTGGCTACTTCCTATTGCCTTCTTCAAAGTTTGCGTCTCACCATCTTCCAGCAACACCTTATTCCCTCTCATTTGAGTAGCTTTAACATCATAGATGCCCTTGTCAGCTAGAAATTGCTGCGTCCTAAAAGCTGTTCCTTTGGAGATCACCTCGCCAACATAGGATGCTTCTAGCCTCCTCAACTCCTCTGCCTCAGCTTTAAAAACTAAGAGCCTGTTTGTTTTTGTCCCTGATATTCCCCCTTTGTCCTGTAGGCTAGCCTGGTTCATCCCCTCATTCCCCTGATGCTGCCTTACCACAGATGAGCCTACAGCCTGTGCATAAGACCGTCGGAGGCTTCCATTCTGAACTCCTGTCCTTGGTTCCTTCGACTTTGACTTCATCTGGTTTAAACTCAGATACCCCCTCCGCTCCGTCTTTGCCATAGTCGTATTTTGACTCACTCTTTTGCCAAACCTGGGCCGATTCACCCATATATTCTCATTTCCAATTAGGATATTATCCAGTTTGGTCCCTAAACGATGCTTGTCTTTCACTCCTGTAAACCGCACAAAACCAAACTTCCTCCCATTTTTATCCATTTTAGTTGAAATGTATACCTCCTGAACATCCCCATATCTCCTAAAAATCTCCGACATCTCTCTCGCCTTGTATGTATCCGGAAAATGTGTAAAGAAAAACGAAGTTATTCCTCCGTTGCCTTTTCCCGTCGTATCAGTTGCATGTAAACTCCCTTTCTGCCTAATGCCATCACCGCCACTATACCTTCTCCGCCCCCAGACCTCTTTCCAACCTCCTTCACTGTCCATCTTACTTCTTATTAATTTGGTGGAAAGAAAAGAGGTGAATATATGCCTACGATGATTATTATAAGTAAACTCAATTTTATAACCAATACCCTTTTAAATTTTAAGACGTTGATTAAATTAAAAAACAGAAGTTAGGTTGCGACAAAATTTTGTTTAAAAAAAGAATGGTGATTTTAAAGTGAGAAGATGGAGCTCAATCAAACACGATTTGTTTTTTCTTTTTATGATTTCCAAGGTATGAGTGGACAGTGACATTAAGGATGGACAGGGGAAAATGTATTCAGTTGAATGAAGTTGTCCTTTCCTCTCCTCCCTCTTTATTTTCAAAAATCTATCCGTTTGCAATTGTTGTTCTATCTTTCACCTGTTACAATCTTATTCATAAGTTACATACTAAGATGAACTTTCAAATTCATTTTTTATTCTCACCCTTTTAGAGTAAAAAGTTATATGTCTAAAAGTAACAAGAAAAAGTGTCGTGAATTTTACGTATTTAACTTTTTCCTCAAAAGATACAACAAACAAAGGAAATTATACAAAAAATTAATCATTTTAAAATAATCTTTATTTATAAAAAAATAAGTCTTTTAAATATATAGATAATTTTATAATTATAATAACTTAAATTTATAATTTTTTATCTTTTTTTACGTTATTTTCTACACAATCGAACAAGGATAATTTTTATTTTCTTTTTTCCTTATACTTTTGTTCTCACATATGAACAAATCCTTATTGTTTTATGTTCTGCTGATGGGAAGTAAATTTTTTTTTTTTTGTTTTAGTTGATTCTAATCTTATCTTGCCATGTCTCACTAAACTCCAACTATTTTATTTTATATCAAATTTCTCCGTAGGCCAACAATATAATAATACAAGTTAAAGTTGACGACAACAACCTTACCAACCCAACTATTTTGCTCAGTTAAATTGCTTTCAAACGTGTGAAAATGTGAAAACAGACACATACTGCATGTATATGAGCTAGTTTTCTGTTGTTTCTAAATGTAAAACATGCGTTTGTTGTTTGTGAACAATCTACCACGTCGACTCTTTCTCATTTTAGATTTAACACTTCTCAAGTTTTTAATTGTCTCTTCAACTCAGTTGGTTTCTATGAATTGAGTTTGTCCATAACTTCCTATATGATTTATAGTTATTGACTTACATTAATTTAATTATATTTACTACTTATTTCTCTTTAACTTTTTTTAAAGAATTATTCTCTTTAACGTGTATAAGCTGTAAGACTTTCTTACTTATTTACAAACACTTTTTATGTGCTGTTTTTTCATATTAATAAAATTCATTAGCTTAAAAAAAAACTATTTATCTAAAAATTCTTTTTCTTTGTCTGATCAATGACGTAACTACATAAAAAATTAATTATATTTATTACTTATTTCTCTTTTAAATATTAGTTGAGTATTTACAAGTATTTTCATAAAAATCATTATAATTATTCTGAACAATACATAATAAAAGATAGATTTAAAGTCACTTTTGACTACTATAGTTTTAAAAATATATATTTTTTATTACTTCAAAAGAATATAATTACATGTATAATTCCTCACATGATCTAAATTTAACAATTATGGTTCATTTGCATACTAATAAAAATAACTTATGTAACATGTTAGTAAATGACATGTCATTAACATACTAACGTAACAAACCAACACACATGTTGACATCACACTAACAATGTGCTAATAGACTGATGTAACAAACTGACACATGTTTAGGAAGATGCTAACATGATACTAAGAAACCAAAATTATTACTTCAATATGTTATTAGATATATGTCAATATATATGTTAGATTATTAGATTATCCTGTCAGAAATATTAGTATACATCATTGTTAACGTGGCAATTGTCATATTAACATTTTTTTTATTAAAAAATACTTATTAGTAGCGATAAAAATTACTAAAGTTTGAAATTATGAAAAGTTAAATGTATAATAAAAATTATTACGAACTAAAATTATACATTCGTAACACTATAAGTCTATAATAACTGACAAAAAAAAGTGGACTTTTTTCCCTCTCTTTTTTAATCAAATATATATCAAATTATTTTATTTCTGTCTTTCTTTTTATTTTACTTTTTTACGCTTTTTTATTATGACAAAAAAAAGCATAAGGAATACGGCACGTAACTTTTTATAATAAAAAATAAAATTAAAAATAAATCTGGCAAGGTGAGTGGCCACTGGTTACGCACAAAGTATAGTCACATATATTTCAAGGTGATCACATAGCGATGAATTTCCATTCCGCAAAATTGTCGTATTAGATTTTTTCTTTTTGAAAGTCAAAAAATATATATTCAATAAAAGGCATCATCATATGTACAAAAAGATCTTATAGAACCTCATCAACAGTTCTCTTTACAGTTATGCTTGCTAAAACCTAGAAATAGTGCTATATACCTTACAACATTTTCAAACACAAAGGTGATTAGTGTACCAATAAGAAAATACACAATTATGTGCAAACTAAAATGATACCACACTCATTTTAAGAAGATAATATGTATAAAAGCTAAAATATCAAGGAATTCTACAATTTTATTTTCAAAAACTATGAAGTTTTTTTATATTCATAAACTCCAGTAAACCACATGCTAAAACAAATATCTAATTTTTTTTTCCGTCTACCTACTGTCAAAGACCCAGCAATATGACATAACTGAACAAAATCATCCGGTAGTGGTGTGACCATCCCAATCCATTGCATAACATAATATCAATAAATATAGAGAACTTACAAGATAAGAATAGGTGTTTAAAGTCTTTTGGTTGTTCTTTGCATATGCAACATGTGAGTAGGTTACCATGAAATTCTAAGCCTCTTTTCATTAAATTGTCTATTATAGGCAGTCTATTAAAAAGAAGCCTCCAAGAGAACGTGATAACTTTGGAAGGAAGTTTGTCTTTCCACAACCACTTGAAAATGTGAGTTTCCTTAAAAGTTTGAATTTTGCCAACATCAGCTCTCGAAAGAGATATGTATGCTGTTGAAACTGAGAAGAGGGCATTACCCACTGATAACCACAACCAGTTATATGATTTGAGTTGGTCTAGCCGAACATTTTGCAATAAGTCCTCCATTTGCTATAGAAGCTCATCTTCCTAAGCAAAAAGGGGTCTCTTCCATTTCCAATTCCATAAATTAAAACTGCACGAAACACCTCAGGTTGTGGACTGAGGTATCCTTGTCAACTGCTAAAGAGAACAGTCTAGGATATAAGACTTCAAGTGTCCCTCCTCCCATCTAGTTGTGGTTTTAGAAAAGGGTCTCCCTCTCGACTCCTAATTTTTGCCTAATATTATTTTAGAGCCAACCTGGACTTGAAGCACTAGAGTTATCTATTAACCATACATCCATCCACCAAATAAACCATTTATTCGACTAAGAAGTCATGAAAGAGTTATTCTGGAATTCCCCATATCTACTTCTCAAAATTGTGCACCAAATGGTTCCTTTATTATTTAAAAATCTTTACCTCCATTTTTTCAAGAAACTCAAATTAAATTTCGTTAGGTACTTCAGCCCCAAACCTCCTTCCTTTTTTTTACAAACATACATTCTCCCAACTTACCCACGTTATTTTATTTACATCATCTCCCCCCTCCCCAAAAAATTTCCACTGAAAACTAGTTAGATAATCAATTGCTTTTCTAGGAGCCAAATAAAAAGATAAGAAATACAATAATAAACTTGTCATCACAACATTCAACATCACCCGTTACTCAAAAAAATGTATACTTTTCGCCTTCCAAACTACCAACCTCCTTAATATAATTTATTGCATAATGTATTTTATACAATTGGATAATATCATAAAATCAATAAGATTGAATATTGATTAATTTCCTTAATATTTAACTCTTCAGAGTCTCCTTCATACCTTACTTTCCATGTCTATATTTTTTTTTTAAATTTTTTTCCCATATTTTCTTCAATTGTTGTTGGTCATTTCACTTGGGAAGCAGCGTTGCAAAAAAAAAAATCTAGCACGAGTATAGGACGGACAGACAGCCTTTGAAGTAAATTAATCTAACTTTATACTCCTTTTTTTTTTATTTAGGGAAACCATATTTTTATTTCCTTAGTTTAATATATGATTGATTTAATATTTTAGTTTTATTTTAAAAAAATAGTTATTTAAAAAATTTAAGGCTACATTTAAAATTTTTAATTATATCTTTATTTATATTAGTATTAAATTTTATAAGTACCTAAGTTAATGACTAATCACCTATTAATAAGTATATTAATGATCAATAAGTTCCAACAATACTCTTTTTTACATATAAGATTTTTTTTTTTGAAAAAACTATCTTGTTATAAGACTCTTTTTAAATCGTTTCTTGTATTAATTATTTTTAAACTAATATACCTTAATTACTGTACAATATATTATAAATTAATAGATAAATTCATTCTCTATTTTGAGAATTGGAAAAAATACGAGCACAAGTTAAATTGGTTAGATGAAGAATAATCATGTTGAGAGAATGAAATGATAAGTTTCAAAACTTTTAAGAATAATTTTGAAAATAACAGAAAATATTAAGAAATTTAATGTTACTAATTAAATTAACCAATTTTTT
This sequence comes from Psophocarpus tetragonolobus, assembly GCA_037954015.1. Taxonomy (NCBI): domain Eukaryota; kingdom Viridiplantae; phylum Streptophyta; class Magnoliopsida; order Fabales; family Fabaceae; genus Psophocarpus; species Psophocarpus tetragonolobus. The sequence goes on along the minus strand of CM075689.1, from coordinate 17,599,088 downwards.
TAAAGGTGTGAATTAGTTAAACGAATTTTATATTTACGAATAGAGAAAATAGTATGATACAAAAATTGTTAAATAAAAACTTTTAGTTTTTTTTTTGAAAGGCAAATACAAAAATTTAGTTACAAATATATCATCAATAAATAGTTTTTTTAATATATTTACAATAACCTTACACAACTATTATTTTTTAAGCAGAAATATATCTCTTAGTGCTATAATACTATTTTTTAAATAAATCCAACAATATTATCATGTAGCTTATATTAATTTTGGTAAAATACTTAATTAATCAATAAGTTTATGTACTTTATATATTGATTTTTTTTTTATTTTTTGTGTGATCCTTTAATACACCGATAGAAAATAGTTGATTAGTGTATAAAAAAATACTTTGTTAATTAATAGAGACTAAAGACACATTAATCATATATAAATATTATTTATGTGTCTTCTCATAAGTGGTCTTTAAAGTCGGGTCAAGGTGTTAAGATACAAAAAGATAAAAATAATAAATTCAATGAGGAACACATATACTTGTTATATATAAGAGGCTTAAGATTAGGTTCAATTCTATAGTATAAAAAAATCATTGTTTCAAGTTTCATTAAAAAATAAAACATTTAATACTAATATTTTTATTTTTTTATAGGTTTTATAATATTTTATTTTATTTTTCTACTTAAAATATAATACTCATTAGTTTTAATTAATAAAAAAAATATGTTAATAGACTATATCAAAGATTCATTTTTAATTATATTTTTATATAAATTAATTTAATAAAATATTATTATTAGTTTAAAAGACATCACTTTATACTTTTAAAAAAAGTTTCACTTTAAAAATTGTTTTTAGTCAAAAACTAAATTCGCTGACCTTGCTTGGCTTCTAACTTGTTTTAATTACCTATAATATTTAAGTATTTTTTATTTATTTGTAAAATCTTCAATTTCTATTTTAGCTCTTATAGTTGACATAAATGTTTTTTAAAACTAGACTGATGATTGAATTGATAAAAATACTAGTTTACAATTTATTGGTTCAACCATTATTGAACTAATGGTTGAATTGATCTTAATTAAATAATATTTTTTATTATTAATGTATAATTAAGATTATAAAAGAAAATATGGATTAAGATGTAATTATAAAAGATAAAAATAATTTTATTAAATACACTCTTATTTTGCTAAGTTAACCCTAATTTTCATTAATTTTGACTTCTAACTTGTTTTAATTATATAATATTTAAGTATTTCTTTTATGAAATCTTCAATTTTTATTTTAGCTCTTAATGTTGAGATAAATATTTTTAAAACTAGATTAGTGATCAAATTGGTAAAAGTATTAGTTCACGGTTTATTGGTTCAATCATTATTGAACTAATGGTTAAACTTGTGTTTATAAAATAATATTATTTTTATGATTAATGTACTACAAAAATTAAGATTATAAAAAAAAAATGGATGAATGATGTAATTACAAAAGAAAAAAGGAGTTTTACTAAATACACTCTCATCTTACTAAGTTAACCCTCATTTTCATTAATTTTGAATAATAAAAAAGTTGACTAAGGAAAAAGAGAGGTGCATTTAGCAAAATCCAAGAAGTTTTTTTAAAAAATTATGAAATAGTAAAACAAGTTGAACTATGAATATTCATCGATTTTACTAGTTCATGATTGGTTCTCCGGTTTAAACACTAATTCTTTATTTAGCTGGTTTCTAGTATTAACTGAATCAGTTACTAAACCAATTGGCCAATTCTTGATATCAAAGTTGTGTTCCTTGATAACACGATTGTGCTAATCAATTTATGTTTGACGTTTTGAATTGCATGAATGTGCTCCCTTACAACACAACCTTAGTTATTCGTTGCTTTCTGATTGTTCAATGAGCATGGTCGTGCTAGGTGTTGACAATATTGTGCTTACCTTTTCAGTTTTACGTGTCCATGTCGAGCACGATTGTGTTCTCTTTTAGCATGGTTGTGCTGTCAGATAAAAAAAATCCTTATGGTTTCCTTTTATTTTAAACTGTCAGTTTTCTGTGTATTGCAAATATCAAGCCATATCTTCATTTACAGTGCCCAAAAGGGCTAGGACAATGATTTCTTGATCCCACGTTAGGGGTATCCATATCATGGACCAGTGAACCCGTAGTAGACTCTAACCACTCCCATCATTCCTCTTCTTGGAGTTGTTGCGCCACCAGAACATCTGGATTGATACACTCAATTATCCACTCTCTATATGCATCCATCAAACAAGTTGGACATGGAAGGTCTTGAAGAGATTGACATTCTAGAGTAGGTTCAGGGATACATTCATGTTTGGAATAAGAGACAGTGGTAGACATAGACGAACCTACTTTTCCCACCCGGACTATAAAGCTTATGCATCTGTTAAGGAGTGGTGATCGAGCCCAATGCTGGAAATGCAGGAGCAACCTTCTCTAGAGCATATAGTGTCATTATTTAATGGGAGGAAACAAATAATGATGTTGGTTACATTCAATGTCATGATTGGGTTCGAGATTGATGCTTTTATACTCATTAAGGCATATTAGAGAGCATTGGTGGAACCCCTTGTTACTTTCGTGGAAAAGGTCTTCTAACAACATATTATTGGCCACCCTAACCACATTTTTCAAAGGTGAGCCATATAATGGATCTAGTACTGCGCACCATATGTCGCTGGATTGTTAGGTCCATTCACACTTACTAGTAATGTCTAGGCACAATGACAACCTGCAATATCTTTCTCTTATGGGCCATGTTTTATAGACACTAGTTGATGCAGTCCTTCCTAACAAGGAATTAAGTTAGGGAGAATAAAGAGTGCACATGACAAGGATGAAGCATAGTGAAGATATTTTTAGGCCATAGTCTTTAAAATTGTGTGTAAATATTGTGTATTTTGTTTAGTAGTTTTGGTGGGTGTATTTAGTATTTTGTGGCCTTTGTATTTTTGGCCATTTCCCCTTTATTTTAGTGGGTGGAGTGCCATTAGTTATTTGTGTAGAGTACGTGTTAGAAGGTGGACCTTTTCTTAGAACAAGAGGAGGTGTTGTTTATTTTTCACACTCCCTTGTTTGATTTTCACATTTCTCTAGCATCCACATGTGCATGAGTAACATGTGGGACTTTTATGTCGTATCCATATGGTGCCTAGATCACTCTCTCTTCTATGTGGCATTTACTTGTCTCTTAATTCAAATTCAAATTTGAATTAAGGAAACTAGATCCACATATTTAGGATCTAATGTCACACAAAAGAACATAAATTCATTTTCTTAGGGCTTTATTTGACTTAGTTAGTTTTATTAGTCTTTAGCTTAGTCTAACCTTAGTGTTGGACGTCCAAAGCCTCCAGGAACCTCTATAAATAACACTCATCCTCTTTGCACTTTTATGAATGAAATCTAGACTCAAACTTGAGAGTTTCTTCTTAGAGTGTTCATGTTCTCTCTAAATTGTGAGAGTTATTCTATGACTTTTATGAAGAGTTCCTTCCCTTGTGGCAAACTTCTATCAACCATGGGTTATCTTCTATGAAGTGACACTTATTTACCACCATTCTCCAGCCTCTCCATCTCTATCTTCAACCTTGGAACCTCTTTGGAACAAGATTATGAGAGGGACAATCTAGGATTGCATCATTAGTGTAACGCCTGTTTAATGTTTCTATGCACCTTTCGTGATGTTGGGAAGTGGTTGTCCAGAGGTCACCAAGGCCACCTCACGGTGGTTCGTTCATCACTCGCATAACCCAACAATATAAGTTCCAGGGATCTGTGGACATTTTTGATGTTTTTCTTATGGATTCCCTTGCAAAGGCCACAACATTGGCTATTGGAGTACTCGAGTACCATAGGTGCAACCTTGTTCTTATTGAAGTACTCCCTATAGACCCCCTATGAAGGGGATGAGCCACAACCACATATGTAAGATGATCCCCCCAAGAGGATCTAGGTGTATACTTTTAGTGACCATATGCTATAGCTTTTCACATCCTGTCTTTGCTCCAACAATTATATACTCTGGAAGGCCACCTCAACCATTATAAAGCTTTCATGACTAGTCATTTTGATGCCCAAGATGCCTACTTTGAGCAACAACATTGGTACGTCACTGACAATTTTGTAGCCATTGTAACTGTCATTTAACAATTCCAGGCTTATTTACCTAGTGGTCCTCCCCCTCAACATTGAGGGTCCTTCTGTTGTTTCTATTTTTTGCCTTATGTTATTTTCTATTGCAATCCTTTATTTTTATATCTTAGCTTTATTATTCCTTGTTTGTTCACACCTTACTTCTTGCTAGAACGATCGAACATATGCTTTCCAAATTTATCGATCTTCTATAAATTGTTCTTTTACCACCTCAATTAAATTAATTAAGAACTACTTCTAGTCCTTTGGATACGTTATCCAAACTTAGGTTTATGATAATTACTGCATAGGGTATGATTGTCCTAAAATAGTCATATTTTACACATCACAAATTATTATTTATAAATTAACTCTATATCTTATTTGCAAAATTTGATATTATTTTTTACCAATTAACTTCCATTTTATGATAAGAGATTAATTTAATTTTTTTTTAGTGATTTAGTAATAAAACTATTAATTATTAATAAAATAAAATTGGAATAATTTAAAAAAAATCAGAATTTTCATATAAAATATCAATATATTATTTTCAAATAAAAAATATGATACAATAATTTCTAACTTAATTTATCAGTTTATTAATAAAAATATTTTCAAATAAGGTTATAAAAATCTTGAAAAGAGATAATTATTTCTCATATGTTAGTCTTATGAAGTGATGATTAATTACTGTATATTTATGAATAATTTTTTGGCGAAATTATGAATATTTGTTAGTATATAACAAATGGTAACGAAATTTTAGTCATTATTTGCTAAAAGATAATATATTCTCTTGTAGTTTAGATAATCAATCTATCAAACTTTTTTTCTATTATAATAATTTTAAATAAAGTTATTAATTAAAATTAATTTAGTTGATTATAGATGGCCAATTGTTTGACTATCAAGCTTTCTATGGTTTACCTTAAACGGATTTATTATAATTAAGTTTTTTAAAGCATTTATTATAATTATAAATTTTACTTACTTATTTTCTATATTTTTTTAATAAAAGAAACGTTATACTGTTAGTGTATGCTTTACTTGATGATAGATAGCCAATTGTTTGATTATTGAGCTTTCTATTGTTTTCCTTCAAGCATTTATTATAATTAATTTTTTTAAAACATTTATTACAATTATAACTTTTACTTATTTTCTATATTTTTTATAAAAAAAAATAATGTATTACTGAATATATAATAATATGTTGACTTTACTAATTAATATTTTAAAAATAATAGAACTGAAATGTTATGATTGAACTTCACTATAAAAGTATTTACATGATTAGTTTATAAGTATTAAACTCTTTAATAAATAACTATTAAAATAATTATTTTATAATTAAAAAGGATAAAGAGTTATATTCTTTATTTGAATTTTATTATAATTATTAAAATTAACATTTAATCAAATTAATTAACATTTATTAGAAAGCATACGTGGAATAGGCAAGTAAAAGTTGTAATTATAATAAATGTGTGGTGAAGAAAAATAATATCATGGTAGTAAAAAAAAATGGTTATTTAATCAGAATAAGGTTTATTTAGTCACAAAACAGGTTTATAAAAAAATAATTTTTTATAGGTTAAATGTTAATTTTTATTATATTAATATTTTTTAGTGGAGAGATTCAAGTTCACAACTTTTCTTTTTCTTATCTCTTCACTTTACCATCAGCAAATTTTATCACTCCAAATTTTCTTTCTAATTAGAATCAACTCATAAATTAACTTTAATTTTTAAAATTTTTTCCTATTTTTATTACTATAAATAGTTTAAAAAATTTTAATTAAATTCATCATAAATAATCCATGTAGTAAGATGAATAATAATAATAATTTAAGAGTTTAATTAGTATTTATTATCTAAAAATTTTTACATTGAAATTTAATCTAAACTTTTCTTCTATAGTAGGTTTATTGATTTTAGCTATTAATACTTTAAAAATTATATAAATAGAAAATTATCATTGAGTGTTAGTATAAAAAACTCTTTTACACTACTAATGCATATTAATTAAAGTCATAATTTAATTTTTATATTATACTATCTAATCACAAATTATTATATATTCTTATTATAATAATAATAATAATAATAATAATAATAATAATAATAATAATAATAATAATTTTTAAAGTTATAAAACAATATGTGTAACTTTTATTGCACTAACTTTTATCTATAGTCAAACAACGAAATAACTATAAAAAAATTCGACTGTACGATCATGTCCGGTGCTGTGTTGACCGAAATGTACTTTTATAGTATCATAAAGAATTAAAGATATCAATATACAATTACTTAATCATTTTTCAGAATCTTGATTCAGTGAATTCACAAAATAAAATCACAGTGAAAACGATCGGATCAAACGATGGGTCAAATTACAATTTATAAAAAACACAACAACTAAATAATAAAAAAGACAAAAAAGAATGCTAACAATTAAGATCTACGGAAGTAGTGGGATCCACCGCCATTCATATATATTAACTCGAGACGTGACTTATACCCTTTTTTTAGCCAATCCTCTCTGTTCGCACTCTGTCTTTTCCCCTGTTTCCGCGTCACTGAGTCATGGCGATTCGCAACTCGCTCACCGGACGATTCCTCTGCCGGAGCTCCGTCGCCGGAGAAAGGCTCATGTCTTCGTCGTCGTCCTGGTTCCGGAGCATCGAGCCCGCTCCCAAGGATCCGATCCTCGGAGTCACCGAAGCTTTCCTCGCCGATCAGAGTCCGAATAAAGTCAACGTCGGAGTGGTCAGTTCTCTCTCCGTTTTCGTTCAATTTCATGCATTTTTAGCTTTTTTGTTCTCGGAAAGTGAATTGCAGTTAATGCCTTTAGAAAGAAAATGAAATGATCAAATCGAATCAGATCGCGGATCAACTACGCAGCACTGTTGTATTCTTCAAAGCGAGTAGAAGTTTATCGCTTTTTTCTTTTTTTATTATTATTGGATTAGTTTTTTGTGTGTGTTTTGGAATTCTGATTTTACCGGGTGTGCAAATGAAGATGATCTTCACTCATTTTTTAAAATAGTTAAATTAATAAGTATACATTTAATTATAACTTTTTATTTCACAAATTTGATTAATTTTTTAAAAATTAATTAATAAAGTTAATAAATTTTACTTAATGAGCTGTGATGTAGAATGTGAAACGCTTTTTGTTTTTCGAAACATTTTTACACGCATGCAATCTTTTGGTTTGACTTTTTGTTATTATAAAATTTATGGATTAGAATCCTCTAAGTGTAAAAGAATAAAATGCATTAATAGCAAATCTTAATCATGTAAAATCAATTATTATTATCTTTTGAAGTAAGTGCATTTAGAGGAGTTAAATTCAAAATTTATTTAATTACTTTTTGTAGATAACTTAGTAATTTGATTTATTTTTAATGTTTTATTTATTATTTACGAAAGGGTGCCTATCGCGATGACAACGGAAAACCTGTGGTTTTGGAATGTGTTAGAGAAGCAGAGAGAAGGATCGCTGGAAGTCAATTCATGTAAGTGAACAAACTATATATATCTGTTATGAATTATATAGGAATATAGATGTTGAGAAATGAATAGTATTGGTAAGGAGGAAATTGGGATAAAACTAGTGTCAATAATACAGTTATAGAAAAACTTCTAAATATTTAATAAAAAGTAATTTTTACCTTTGTATTAAATATAGTTTTTATTAAATAATCTTTATAATAATTTTAATTAAAATAATACTTTACGCATCAACACATCATATTTTATCATTTATAATGAAATTATTGATTTTCATAATAAATAGTTATATGTAAAACATAAGCGGATTTTAATTTGTTGAAAGTATACAAATTTTTAGTTTTATAATATATGAAAATGAAACTCTTTTATCATTAATTTTTTGTTGTTTTTGCTCTATCGGCGTTAATCATTATTAATATTGTTGATGAGGCACTCACTTAACATTATTTTGTTATATCGGAGAAAAAGGCCATCTCCTGATAGTGGAAAAAAATTCCACAATGTTAATGAAATTTTTTCTTAACGAGTGTGTGCACAAGTTATACACGAATGCAAATTTTAATTGTTTCCTTTTACTAATTATGTAATGTCACGTAAAGTTTACCCAGTGGCTATTATTCACTAAGTATAAGAATGTGTTTAGACGAGTATAAACAAAATTAATTTTGATAATTAATTGAGTTAAAAGTAATTTTGAGATGAATTTTATTTTGGATGTTTGTTTTATAGCATGAAACCAAACGTGTAATAACTGATTTTACCTTTTGGGTGTGTGTGGATTGCATAACGCAGTTTTGGGAATATGATGCTAATAGTTCTTGATCCGTCCTTTGGGAACTACCCTCTTTTTACCCTTTTCATATAGAATTAGCTTTCCTTTCCTAAGCCTTTTTATTCGAATGAGTGGCTCTCATCTGTTGTCAAAACTAAAAATATTCCTTAAAGTAAGAAGCTGTCAAAATATTTCTGAAAGTAAGAAAGTGGCACATGCAGTTGAAAACGTTGTTGAGGTGTCAGTTGAGGACGGTAATTTTTTCTGTTTGTTAAGGAGGAATAAAAAGTTCCACGAACATCAAGTTTAGTTAAAGTGGCTTTTATCGTCTTTGTTTCTAAAATTAAGTTGAGGATGCAATAGATAAATAAAACTTGAATTTTCAGGATTGATAGAACTGCATGTTCCATCAGATTCGGACATGCATTCCAGGACAAACTTTTAGGGAAAACCCAGCTAAGCAGCTAGTAATAACGTCCAGAAATAGTGTATTTTCAATATTTTTAGTAGACTAACTAGTAATAAAACAAGGGTTTTATCTGTCGGTCTATATAATTCCAGCTTCAGTATCACTTGCTTATATTGATACAGTTTAAGCCATTACTTTGCACTGATGCAAAATGTTTGGCCAGGGAGTATCTTCCTATTGGTGGAAGCGTAAAAATGGTAGAAGAATCATTGAAACTGGCATATGGAGACAACTCTGAGTTCATCAAGGATAAAAGGATAGCTGCTGTGCAGGCTTTATCTGGGACTGGTGCATGTCGACTTTTTGCTGCATTTCAACAGAGATTTCATCCTAATACCCAAATCTATATACCAGTACCTACCTGGGCCAAGTAAGTATTTATATTTTTATATTTGGGTAATTGTACCTATCAACTTTATGAACCTTCAGTGTTCAGTCTTTTATTTATATTTTTATTTACGTATTTTCTGTTTGCCCCATGTCTTGCCTAGATATTTATTTCTAATGTGAAAAATTTATAGCCACCATAACATTTGGAGAGATGCTGGAGTGCCTATGAAGACATTCCGTTACTATCACCCTGAATCTAGAGGATTGGATTTTTCAGGACTGATGGATGACATAAAGGTATATTGCTCTCATAGTCTCATTCCTAACTTTTTCAGACTTGCTTATAGACGAAGCTTTGCTCCATACTCTTCTTAATTCTTAAATTAATTTGTAATTGTTACATATACAGAATGCTCCAGATGGTTCCTTCTTTCTGCTTCATGCGTGTGCTCATAATCCTACTGGTGTAGATCCCTCGGAAGAACAATGGAGAGAAATCTCTTCCCAGATAAAGGTAACAATTTATGGAATAATATATAAAATATTGGATTTTGTTATTCTTGTTTAAGTTCTTACCTCTTCTTCCGGTTCATTGTTATGATTGTTTCCAGGCTAAGGGTCATTTCCCTTTATTTGACATGGCATATCAAGGTTTTGCTAGCGGTGATCCGGAGAGAGATGCAAAAGCCATTAGGATTTTTCTCGAGGATGGTCATTTGATAGGACTTGCTCAGTCATATGCAAAAAATATGGGACTGTATGGCCAGCGAGCAGGATGCCTGAGGTAATACACTATTTTAAACTATAACTCAGGTCCAGAATTCTATGAATGGACTCTTCAGTTGCCTATGTTGGACCTTGATCATTCTCCCTATACAATTGATGTTGACAACCTGCATGTCAGCTAAAATATGTCGCTGATAATAATATCATGCTAAAATTACATGATATTTTGTTAAAAAAAGGGGATGGGGATAAAAAGAAAGAGACGATAAAAAAATCAATAAAATAATGATGGATCCCCTGGAATGCTTCTTTTATTTACAACACTCAGCTATAAAGAATATCTATAATTTTCAACTTGCCTATAAAAATAAGATTTGAGTTGGTATCCATTTATGCTAAATTGCATTTGTCGAGAATCACAAACAGAATCACTTAATTGTATAAATTTTCACTATAATAGGTTTGGGAAGCTCAAGTTCATGCATGTGAATATTTTCGTACTTACTAATTTTTTTACCAAGTCATAAGTTTTAATATATATTCTTTTCAAATAGCATCTATGTAACATGAGATTTTGTCTCTTTATAATATATACAAGTTTTCACAACAATCCCACATATTACAAAAAAGGCAAAGAAATAAGTTTTAAGGAAGAAATTTTGGGTTTTCATGTGAGATCTAATGCATTGGTTCTGGTGTAGAAAGCTATATAAATTAGACCTAAACTAATAGGACTTAACACATAGTGTAAATGGTGTAGCAAGTTATATGTACCAAAAACATTAACATATAATAGTGGTTTACCAATCAAAATATACCCTACATATGTTGTCATTTTGTTGTATTGCGCTTTTAGGTCATTCGCGTGCCCAATATTCATGATTGTTCTAAAAATTTGCTAAGATTTCATGCTAGCAGTCTCATTTGATACTCATGTAGATAATTTTAACAAATGTATGCTGCAAATTATACATAACCATAAAAGATATAAATTCAATAAATAGTTTATAAGATGCTAAAATTTCTCATAAAACTTAACTAGAAAGTTTAATATCTCATTGATGTAGAATTTAACACTTTCTCACATCATAGGAAGAGATCAAAAATAGAAAATTGATTTATATCAATTTTGGTTTTAGTAGAATTGACAAAAGACTTGTTCTTAGCCATATGAACCTTCTTCATGGGATTTCCAGTTACAAAGGTTGGTTATCTCGTTGCTTGTTTTCAAGTGGCTTAAGTTTCATTCCCCTTGACGCTTCTAATATATTTTTCATCAATAGAGTTTTTAGAGGATTTGTTAAGTTTCCTTCTGATTTCAGAAAATTTATGAAAATTATTCCATTTTTTAGTAGGTGTTTTATCACATTATATCTCAATTTTATATGTTTATTCTTTTTGTTGAAAGTTTTATTTTCACCACAGCTATTGCTAATTATGAATCACAATGCATAGATACTAACAGTGTTGGTTTCATTGCTACAGAAATGTTAGCTAAAAAGTTTGTCAACCAGTCAACTTCACTACCAGTCATTTCTTGAGCAACAAAATCTAATTCTGTTACTGATCTAGCTATAATGGTTTGTTTGATTGATCTCCATGCAACAACAACATCTCTAAGACTAGTGGATTTTGTCTCATCTGAATAAGATATCTCATTAGCATCACTATACCCTTCTAGTATATAGGGAAATTCATTGTATTCAATACCATAGTTTCTAGCATACCAGTCATTTCTTGAGCTACAAAATCTAATTCTGTTACTGATCTAGCTATAATGGTTTGTTTGATTGATCTCCATGCAACAACAACATCTCTAAGACTAGTGGATTTTGTCTCATCTGAATAAGATATCTCATTAGCATCACTATACCCTTTTAGTATATAGGGAAATTTATTGTATTCAATACCATAGTTTCTAGCACCCCCCAAAATACATCAGAAGCAATGTTATCAGACTTGACTCGGTCATCGACTTGGCTGAATTAGGGAGTTAAGAAGTCAGGAGTCAACTCGGGAGGTCAGGAGTTGACTCGCATAACTCGATTGACATTAAAAAATATAAAAATTTATAATTTATATAATTTTATACTTAAAAAATCATAACAAATAATCAAAATTATAAAATGATCTAAAAATTAATAAAATAAATTACCTTAATTCTTTAAAATGATTGTTAAAATTAAAATACATATTTATTCATGTGTAACATAAACAAAACAATTATATTATTATATTATATTATATTTGCATTTGTATAATGTAAACAAAACAATTAGATTGGTTTAGTGGTTTTTCATCTATATCTTAAGCTAAGAGGCTTAGGTTCAAGTCTCATCTATGTCAATTTTTAATATTGGTATTTCTTTCACTGGTCAATGCGTGCACCATGGTGTTCTTCCTTATGATTTTAGTTTTAGTTCCCAAAATTATATTTGCTTCACTCATATCTTCCACTTACAACTAATTGATTTAGCTTTTTTACTTAAATCTACTAAGATTGTGTGTTATTTTTTTTAATAAAATCAATTTCAATCTTAATAGTTTGTTTTCAAAAATTTGCATACAATAAACTAATAAATTTAGAAAAACTCAAAGAATCATCTTAACAAAATATATGCAAAAGTCATATCCAAAATATTTTTTTATTTTTTGTCTTTTACTCTACTTAAGTCTTTAACCATCACTATAGGTTTTAACTAATTGCTAGTAGAAGTCCATGAAATCCAAGTTTATACATGCAAGACTTATTCCGCTTGCTAGCCACTTTATCGAACCTTATGTACAAATTTCAATATATATTCCTTTCAAATAGCTAATCCAAGCAACGAATGACTTTGCTTTATTTCAATGCTTTGAAGGATAAATCGTGAAGATTTTTTTTCTAATAACTGCGTGTAGATATTACAAATTCCTAAGCTTGGACATTGGGAAGCTTTATGTAGTCGTGTTTTTGCTGTGAAATGTCAATTATTCTGCAAACAGCGCTCATAATTTAAGGTTCCCTGCAGTGTGCTTTGTGAAGATGAGAAACAAGCTGTGGCTGTAAAAAGTCAGTTGCAGTTAATTGCTCGACCCATGTATAGTAATCCACCTCTCCATGGAGCACTTATAGTTTCTACAGTCCTTGGAGATCCAGAGTTAAAGCAGTTATGGCTTAAAGAAGTCAAGGTAAAGTGCCACTATTTCGTCAAGAGTCCCCCCTCCTTTGAGTACATCATAAACAGGATTCCCTTTTTTCCTTTGTCCCCAGTCTGTCTACAACACGAGTAAATTCATCCTCTAGGCGCGCTATTTAGTAGTCAAACTTACTGTGCTATATCATGCCATTACTTAAATATAATTAGTATAATTGGCAACATGTAGTATTAATTGTTATTTCACAAGGTTGTTCGAATTGTGTTTATTTCATATATGCCATTTGTTTGTCGCTGTTACTAGGTTTTGTTAAAATCATGCTATTCAGTTATATATTTCATTGAAAGAACAATATTATTAGATTTTAATAAATCATCAATACAAATTTACAAACAAAAAGAAGTTTTGGTAATAGGTTGAAAGTGGACTTACTCAGATAGTATATCCTTACAGGTTATGGCAGACCGCATAATTGGAATGAGGACTACACTACGAGAAAGCTTAGAAAAGAGAGGATCTCATGTGCCATGGCAACACATAACCAATCAGGTTCGGTTGAATTTGTTTAATGTGCAACTGCTTCTGCCTCTTTGTCATTTGCTTAGTTTAGGACATGGAAATAATAAGAATATGATGAAATATAATATAAGTAACAACGTATTCACCTATTTAAATAATTTTTTTATAATAACAAACCAAATAATAGGTGAGATATTATTTTTTTAATAATATCAATATATGTTAATCTATGTTGAAATATCATTCTAAATATATGAGTTGTGTATGGATATTAATTTAAGCATCAATTTTTTTTTTTTTTTAAGCTAATTAAAAGTAGTTACTGTAAAAAACATGTCAGGCATGTAGACATTTTAAACAATAACGAAGTTTGTACTTTCCAGATTTTAGTAGTTTGAAGTTTTCTTTTATCATTTTTTCTTTTTTCCATTACATGGGATCGCAAGCAAGATAGCCAGGATTTAGGATTGAACTTCCAACATCATCACAATCACAGCACCCCAAGTATTAAAAACTTGGCTGGTGCCAAGTACAAACTGATTGGCTAGTTAGTTGCTTTTGTCACACTTTGTTGTTACTTTGCAGATTGGTATGTTCTGCTATAGTGGACTGACACCAGAACAGGTTGATCGTATGACTAACGACTTTCATATTTATATGACCCGTAACGGTCGTATCAGGTAATTATACACCCAGTCTTCAGTTTCTTTCCACTCCTATCTTCCTTATTGTGAGAACCTGAGAGTTGAAGATAGGACTTTACTGTTTTTTAATTTTTTTACATATGTGTGATTGTATTACAGTATGGCTGGTCTTAATTCGGGCAACGTAGGATATGTTGCTGACGCTATCCATGAAATTACAAAATCATCCTAGATTATCCAATCACTCAAGTCACCAAGTTTTTGTCTTTGGAGACAAACACATCAGAAGTAGTCTTATTCAGGGTAGCAAAATAAACTTAATCAAGCCTGACACATTTTCAACTTGGTTCGGGTTTAGATACCGATGCTCTTCAGGGTTTGCCTTGCATATTGAAGACCCTTACAGCATTATGCTTTATTTCCATTTTTATAGACCTCATTTTAAGCACTTTAATGAGGATGCATCACTACATATCATCATTTTTTTTCATAAAATAATTTCAGTAGTAGATTGAATAATAGGGCTTTATTTATGATGAACAGCCATCAATTTCATTCTTACTACACCATGACATGTATTATTCTTATTAGTTAATATTTGCGATTGTTGAAGCCATAATGGATATAAAAATTTGAAAAGCTCCATCAAGATTGAAGAGCGCGGCTAAGAGTTTGATTAATTTAATTTTGTTTTTTAGTTTTTAAAATAAAATTTTAAGAATAGTTTTTAAAAGCTATTTTCGGAAAAAAAAAAAAACTTGTTGATATGTAAACTGTTTTTGAAGATATAAAAATAGAAAAAACTTGTTCATATTTATTAAAATATTATTCATGAAAAGCAAAAGACAATATATTCTGATTGTATTTTGAATAAAAATAGAAAAATGAAAAAGCAAAACTACTTTGTGCTTGTTTGGCAACAGTTTTATAAAACTGTTTTCAGTATTTTAGGCCCTGTTCGGGGTGGTCTTGAGTTTCTGGTTTTTGGTTTTGAAATGTATTTTGAAAGCAAAAACCTGTTCGGCAAAAATGGTTCTGTTTTGGTTTTTTATTCATTTTCGAAACAGTTTTCACTCAATTTTAAAAACAATAAAATTTGGCTTTTAGATTTCTGTTTCTGTTTGTATTTAAATTCATTACTTGACTTCATTTGTCATCATTAATCATCGCCTCCGACCAAAAGTCATTGACTACCACTCCAACGGTCATCGGTCATTATCTCCGATCGGCAGTCACCAACCTCCACCTCTGACTACCAGTCACCGGTCGCCACCTCCCACCGGCTGTCACTGACGGCCACCTCCAACTGGCAGTCACCAACAGCCACCTCGATCTCTGACAAGTGATCACCGGCCGCCACTTCCAATTGGCGGTCACCAGCCGCCACCTCCGATTGGCGGTCACCAGCTGCCACCTTCGATCGATGATCACCAGCCATCACCTCTAACCAATGGTCACCGGCCGCTACCTTCGACCAACGGTCACCAGCTGCCACCTCCGATCGGCGATCATCGGCCGCCACCTCCGACCGGTAGTCACCGGCCACCACCTTCGACGAATGGTCACCGGCCGCCACCGCCGACCGGCGATCACCGGCCGCCACCTTCGACCAATAGTCACTGGCTGCCACCTCCGACTGGCACTCACCAGCCACCACCTCCAACCGGCGCCGTCACCTCCGACCGGTGGTCACCTTCGACCAACAGTCACCCGCAGCTATGACCGGCAGTCACCAACCACACCTCCGACTAGCGATCGCCAATGACCAACTGTCACCTTCAACGATCGCTACCTTCAACTAGTGTTTTGGTTAAGATTTGAAACCAATGTTTTAAATTTGGAAACAAAAATAATGTTGTTTTTAAGGCCCTGTTCGGGGTGGTTTTTGGTTTCTAGTTTTAAAATTTTGAAAACTTAAAACTAAAACTAGTTTTTGTTTTTAGAAATTTTAAAACTAGAAACCAAAAACCACCCCGAACAGGGCCTTAGTTTTTTAAAGCTAAAAAACTTGTTTGGGTAGTGTTTTTTGAAAACAGTCTTCGAAAACCGTTCAGGTTTTTTAGTTTTTAAAAACTAAAAAACAGGAACAACTGAAAGTAGTTTTGCTTTTCAGTTTTCTGTTTTTGTTTTGAAAACTCGAAATACAATCAGAATATGTTATTTTTTGCTTTTTATTAATGAAATTCTAATAAATATGAAAAGTTTGTTTCATTTTTACATCTTCAAAACAGTTTTCAAATAAAACTTGTCAAACAATTTTTTTTTCTTTTCTTCCTGAAAACAGTTTTTGAAAAATATTCTTGAAATTTTTTTTCAAAAACTAAAAAACAAAACTAAACCAATCAAACCCTCTGTTTCTGTTTTTTAGTTTTTAAAAACTAAGGATCTGATTGGTTTGATTTTGTTTTTTAGTTTTTGAAAAGAGTCTTTAAGAATAGTTCTTAAAAATTGTTTTTGAGAAGAAAAAAAAAAGAAAAACTTATTTGACAAGTGTTATTTGAAAACTGTTTTGAATATGTAAAAATTAAAGAAATTGTTCATATCTATTAAAATTTTATTAATGAAAAGAAAAAAACATCATATTGTAATTGTATTATGAGTTTTCAACACAAAAATAGAAAACTGAAAAGTAACACTACTTTCAGCTGTTTCTGTATTTTAGTATTTAAAAATTAAAAAACTAGAATTGTTTTTAGAAAACACTATCCAAACGAGTTTTTTAGTTTTTAAATACTAAAATATTGAAAACACTTTTATAAAACTGTTATCAAACAAACATTACAAAACTAGAACTGTTTTCAGAAAGGTTACACATACACCTCTTTATTTTGTACACAAACAAGTTTTTTAGTTTTATTGGTTCTTTAGTTTTTAAAAATTAAAAAACAGGAATAACTGAAAGTAGTTTTATTTTTCAGTTTTCTATTTTTGTTTTAAAAACTCAAAATACAATCAAAATATATTGTTTTTTGTTTTTTATTAATGAAATTTCAATAAATATGAATAAGTTTTTCTATTTTTACATCTTTAAAACAGTTTTCACATAATACTTGCCAGACAATTTTTTTTTCTTTTCTTTTCAAAAACAATTTTTGAAAACTATTCTTAAAAACTTTTTTTAAAAACTAAAAAACAAAATTAAATTAATGAAGTACGCTGTGGATGAGTTTTTTTTATGCCTTGCTCTATATTTTGGTTCATGGTGTTGGAAAGACAACTTTGTGGAGGCAATAATGGAAATGTTCTAATTAAACATAATGTGGATGCTTAATTTACATCGTATAGACTAGTTGGACCTGCAAATTTACGCTGTATAACCCTGAAAAAAGTTGAATAAAAAGAAAGATGCACCCTCATCATATATATTTTTTAAAATGAATAAATATACAAAATAATTATATGATAGAATATACTTTTAGTTTCTTTAAATATAATTAAACTTAGTTATAGCCGTTAAAAACTATTCATATTGATAATAAATTTTAAAATTGTTAGAGTCTTAATGACTGATAATTAATGTGACGTACATTCAAATATATCACCCCAAAATAAATTTAAACATATTAGAGACAACTAATTTTAAACTATAAAACTTTTTTAGTTGCAGTTATAAGAATAATCTCAATCGATGTAAAAAAAAACTGATAATAAACAAAAAATATCACCAGCCAACTTCGATGAAAAAAAAGTTTGAAAAATTTTAAATTCTTATTTTTTGAAAGAATTTGAAACTCTAGAATTTTAATTGGTCAAAATTCTTTAACAAATGACTAGAACTTTAAATTCTTCTAAAATTTCTCATCCAATCAATATATTTCATCACAAAACATTTGAAATTCTTACATAAAACAAATTCTCCTTTTAAAATTTCTATCCAAACACACTAGCGTTTAGCATTTATTTTGTTTTTGTTGTGAAACATAAAAAATGTAAACTATAAATTTTCTCCGAAGGAGAATCATGCAATAACTAGATTATATCTAATGAAATGCTTAAACCACAATTTTTTGGTATAAAGTGTGTAGAAAACTTAAATACTAATTAAAGATATTTGTCAAACTATTGGTGTGTAGATAATGAATTAATACTAAGTTGAAAGTGTTATGGGAGTTTGACTTCACCAACAACTAGTACCAATTGTGTAAATCATTCACCTAATCAATTTATTAATTTACATCATGAGAATTATTTTTATCATATAGTATATCCTTAGAACAGTAGACCTAATATCCCATACTTTTACTCGCAAATTTAGACTCACAAGTAACTAACAAATTATATCTTATTCCTAAGCATACAGTTCTTCCTAACAGTTCTTAACTTAAGAGTATCTTCTAATTTACAATCAAATTAACTTAATCATTCAATAGGCTTGTCATCCTAAATAGATGATATTTCCAATAAAAAGGAACAATACAAATTAATGAATTGAAATGAAAAATACTTATCACATGAAAAGATTGTGGTACATCAAACTTCAACAACAAAATGGTTAGTTCCTCATGAAATTCATGAAAGGAAGGAAACATCTTAGCTTAGTTAGGATGAATGATATATAGTTTCTCTATTTCTTTTTTCAATTCATTTAATAATTTCTTCCATAAAGGGTTCTTCATTAAATCTATTTGCACTCCTAGATTCATTTGAAAGCAATTGGAAAAAACAATAGCTTTTTTACATATTGAAGATTCTTCTATTAGAATAAATGGTGGAATCAAGATAAGAGTGAATTGATTTTTTTTTAAATATCAAAGTTTTAAGAATTTTGCTCCATGAAGATTGCTTCAATGAATATTTAAAAGTTTTTTTATAAGTAAAAGAAATATTATTCAATAAACCACTGTTCGCTACAAGAAATGTCATCTAGTGAAATTACAAAATTAAGTTGTTTCAAAAAATTAAAATCCATTATGTAGCATCAGCATGCTATTTCACTAATACATAATGACGAAAATTTAGTCCATTAAGACCTGGCCTCTTGTTACTAGCACACCCTCATATTGTTGTTTTTACCTCTTTCTCTGAGAATACTCTTTTAAGATCTCTTTGAGCCTCTATTGATAGTCTATGAAATGGAAACTCTTTCATCTGTGGTAAACACCAATCTTGATGGAAATACTGACTAAAGTGCTTTTTCACCTTATGTTTCAAACGATCGACCTCCCTCATTTCCTCCCCTCCAAATTTGAGATTCAGAATTTCATTGTATTTTCTCCTTTTCACCAGAGCTTTATGGAAAATTTTGTGTTGGCATCTCCTTCCTTCAACCACCGCACCCTCATTTTTGGTGTAACAATGAGCACTTCCTAATTAACCACTTTTTTAAGTTCACCAAACTGCCCACTCTCTCCCAAATTTCTCCTGCCTCTAGAGCCCCATCCTTCTTCAAATCTAGCTCATGAATTCTCGCCTTACTAACACTAATGTCCTTGTCTATATATCCAAAAACGAACTTGTTCCATTCCTTCAACTTGAGCCCCTTCTTTCTTCAAATCTAGCTCATGACGAACTTGTTCCATTCCTTCAACTTGTGGTTGATCATTTTAATTTTCTTCTTTAGGACGAATGCTTTTGTACCCTCAACTGCTAAATGATTCCACTCTTCTACCACAAACAGCCTAAAACGGTTGTTGTCAAACCAACAGTTTAGAAATCGAAAAGGGTTTGGGACCCCATTTACTACCCCTCATGCAACATGACCAGACAATGATCTAACACACTTCATTGAAGGCCCCACTGCTCCACTTTCCTCCATGGCAGCAAAAAATCTTTCGAAACCAAAAAATGATCCAAACAACTCATAGACTTCCCGTTATTCCTATGCCAAGTATATTTTCCTCCCATAGGAAAATCCAACAATTCACCTTCTTCTATAAGGTCATTAAATAAAGTCATATCATTCATCTTCTGGTTACTATCTACCCCTTTTTTCTCTTCAATGCAGGTTACTGAATTGAAGTCACCTATTATACACATCCTCTTACTCATAGTATTACAAGGAACATATACATTCAATAGTGTCATAATTTCAGCCTTTCCACTCCACCACCCAACCGCTCTTACAAAATATGTCCCCTTAATACCCCTTTCCTGATTGAATTTGGTGACATCCCACAAGATCAAACAACCCCCTGAACTCCCTACAAAAGGTTTGAAAACCCCTCCAACATCCCTATTCTTCATAAAAATTCACACAAAGTTGCTTCCACCTTCTCTATCTTGGTTTCCTGTAACCCTAATTTCTAGTCCCGAATAAGCTTATTAACCTCACATTTTTTTCACTCTTCGCCCTTACCCTTTAATATTTAGAGTAATGATCTTCATAGACAACCATGTTCCACCCCTTCTCCCTTTTATTATCGACCTCAGGCCTTCACCTGTTCCAACTGGGCTAAAAATTCAGATTCATTTTCATCGGTCACCCCCTAATTACTTCCCTATATTCCACATCTTACCCACCACCTCCCTCATTGACTTTTTCTCTTCCAATAGAACCGACGACCCACCCTCACGAATCCCCATAACACCTTTTATAATAGGTACCCCTACCTCCTTCCTCACTTAGATCATATGCCTCTGTTCCCTATTGGCTCCACCTCTTCCTTGTTGTGTAAAAGAATACGGCATTACCCCTTGAGGATTATCTTTAAACAGAGAAGTAAAATAAAACAAATAACACAAAAATATAACATGGAAACCCCAAAACCGAAGAAAAAACCACGATCATTGTCTAATGACAACCAAAGAATAACACTATGTGAAATACAACACATCCACTACTCTCCCTGGCCTTAGAACATCCACATTTTCCCAAGCAAATAACTTAACTAAGTACATCCACACCCTCCAAAGCAAATAACTTAGAATTAAACCTTGACTGGTGTGATTTGATATCATGGACTTTAAGTCCATTACATAGCTTAGTTTACCCATTCCCTTGTTCATCCCAGGCGATGTGAGACTTCCTCCAACATACCTTGAACAATATGAGACTTTCAAAATGTACTATTTTCATCAACTTCAATAATTTCCACATGATTAAAGTAGACACATATTTTATTTTCATTACCTACATTGATAATCATTGTCTATACCGACAATCATAGTCCACCATAAAGAGTATAAACACTTGGAATTAGATCACTCCAAGAATTTTATTTCACTTCATTACCTACACCGGTAATCATTGTCTATATCGACAATCATACTCCACCACAAGGAGTATATCCACTTGGAATTAAACCACTCAAAAAATTTCCTTTTACTTCATTACCTACACTAGTAATCATTGTCTACACCAACAATCATACTTCCTCATAAAGAGTATACTCACTTGGAATTATACCATTCCAAGAATTTTCTTTCACTTCATTACCTACATCAGTAATCATTGTTTACACCAACAATCATACTCCACCATAAATAGTATATTCACTTGGAATTAAACTACTCCAACAATTTCCTTTTACCACACACCCTACATTAATGTCAACCAATGCCCATGTGTAATCACCATATACCTTGTATAAATGTTAGACAATCCCTATGTGCAATTATAGATTCGCTAGCAGTGAATCATCCTTTTTTATGTTTCACTCTGCATCAATGTTAACCAATGTCCGTGTACAATTAACATACACCTTTGCATCAATATTAGCCAATTCCCATGTACAACTGTGGACCCGCTAACAATGACTTATCCTTCCATCAAACTTATCTATGTCACATTTGATAGCACTTGCAAAAAGACATTGCACTAACCAAGGATGATTCTCTAACAACAAGGAAATCCTCTTTTCTAATGTGGAAGATTAGACCAGACTACAACTACAAAGCATACTAAGAATATCCTACCAAACCTGGCTCTAATACCACTATTGGATAAAAGAAGACGTCATTACCCCTTGAGAATTATCCTTTAAACAAATAAGTAAGATAACACAAATAACACAAGAATACAACATGGAAACCCCAAAATCGTAGAAAAAATCACGACCGTTGTCTAAGAACAACAAAAAAATAACACTATGTGAAAATTTTTTTCAACACATAGACTACTCTCCTTGACCCCAGTACATTCCCATTCTCCAAAGTAAATAACTTAACTAAGTACATCCACACTCTCCAGAGAAAATAATTTAACTAAACAAGAGTATAAGAAAAGTTAAATACAAGCTTAAAGTGTCTTTGACAGGTGCAATTTGATACCATGGACTTAAGTCTATTATATAACTTAGTTCACCCATTCCCTTGTTCATCCTAGGTGATGTGGAACTTCCTCCAACATACTTTGAACAATGTGAAACTTTCAAAATATACTATTTTCATCAACTTCAACATTCCAAGCCTTCGACACTATCTCCACCTGAATATCCACCAAATCCTCTTCATGCAAAACCTTTCTCCCTTAACAAGACCACCCTTTGTCGCATCTACCATTCATGCTTGGCCATGAGGACTATTCTAAACCTGCTTTCTAGCTGAACAAAATGTTGCATCCTGCACTTGCAACTCTATGAGCTTGTCATGTGAATTATCATGAGACTCCTTCACTCACGCCGTCTTCCTTCCCAATTTCAACGTGAGATATCAACTCAAACACAATGCCTTTATGCACATTATTTGCTTGTGATACCACATTGAAGTCAAGCTTATTATTTCTTAACGTGGCAATGTGATGCACCACACTTTTCTCATTTAAACCGCCCAACTCTTGAAGATCAAATGGTAAACACGTAACCTCCTTCGAGACTTCGCCTAGGCCATGATTGTCTATCCCAAACTTCCTACAAGTCCAGCCTCTACAAACACTTGATTGTCTTCTTGCACTCCAAGATTATGCATACGGTCCATGCCAACCCAAATCAACATGGCCCAACTTGGCATTTCCATGACAATCCATGGCCCTCCAAAAACTGCCTATTATGCACGCCAAACTGCATGTCACATGTCTGCCCTGTGCCTTTTGCCTCACATGCCAACAAATTACGTGTTGTTTATTCATGCGTTTGATCCTATTTTTTTTAAGTCAAAGAAATTTATTTCAAAAGAAAATGTTAAGCTAAAGCACAAGAAATGTCTATTTAACAGTATACAATGAAATTTATAACAAAATCAAAAGTAGAAAAAAATCTGACACCCATTATGAAACACATAATATTGGATTCATAATTTATTATGCAAACGAATGAGTTGTCAATTTTGTTGCATTTGACCATTCCTATCTTGTTTGTTGCACTTCCTAAATTATGTTATCTACCTCTGTCGCTTGTCAGTGAAAGATCTTTGCCTTTTTAGCCTTCTATATGCGTCAAAAGACCAAATGCGTCTTAGTTCTAGGGAGCCACCGACTAATCCCATACACAATGACCCCTCCTCTGATCCTCATTTTAACCGTGACTCATCACACTAACAGTTTTTAAGTGATCTGAGATATTTACAATCCATTTCTTGGCCGTGAATATCCAAAATAGCCTTTTGGAGAATCATACGTATTGGCAATCCCAAATAATTTATCACAATCACTAGCCACAAAATCTACCCAATAATCAACCACCAACTCCTCCAAATCAAAATTTCAAACTGACATGAGCACTTCATGCTCAACCCACTTCTGTAACGACCAATTTGAATTGTATTCCGATGCCTAGGACTTACTCCCCATAGACAGAATTTGCTCAAAATCACTCACTAAACTGATAGTTTAAACACTTCTTCCACTACACGAACTGAGAAACACAGATCATTAACATGCACCTTCTTTTCTACGTTAATTACTTCCTAATTATTAGTATGTATTAACACCCTTGCAACATCTAACCACTTTTGTTGGACTCTAAACGAATCCAAGGTTATGAAGATGCCGACCATATCAACTATAGTTTTGAAAAAATCACATGCCCAAGCATAAACAGGCACACCCTCACACCATACCCACACAAACCATTCCTTGGCTACCTCAGTTGGAGACCACCTGCCTAAATGATAGAAATTTTGCCCATAATTGCTTCAGTTTCTTGAACTAAATTCCCAACATCTTCTCCTTGAATATGTTTGAGGAGAACATTGTCTTCTCCACAGGTACAACCATGATGGAAGTAATTCCTTCGCCATATAATCTTTCCTAAAGGGCACAAATAATATCCAGGTCAGTAACCCTGCCCACACAACATCCTTCTAACTTCAAAATCTTCTCCTTCGCCACCAAATATGATGACCCTCTTTCCACGGCCTCAACACTATGCTTCTCAACTATTGACTTCAGACGGCACACCTGTCTAGCTTCCAACTGTTGCCCGTCTACCTTTGACTCTATTTCCAATGTACCCCTAACGTGAATCACATCGTTCTCATTCTTCTTGACCCGCACTTCACCCCGCCAAAACCTCTTCACATTTACCCTTAATTTAAATGTGTCAATCCAAATATCATCAAGGGCCTTTTCCAGCCCTATCACATCTCTCACCGACCTAAAAGTGACAAAACCAAAATGATTCTGAATTAATTCCTTTTACCCTAAATGAAGACATCCCTTACACGCTCCCACTCATGAAAACCTTCCACATGGCATAAACCCCAAAATTATCGAGGAAATTGGTAAAAAAGAAAGTTGGTTACTCCTCCTAATTCCTACTAACGCTTCCATTACCAAATTTACGTTCTTTCACACTTCTTGATCTCATTATAGTCCATTCCTCACTCATCCCGTTGTTCTCTCTCATCTCTCCTTAACACACATCTTGAATAGTTATTATATTAGTTTGAGTTCCAATATGTAACACATATCTCTCATCTCATCTCTCCTTAACACATAAGCAACAAATTGTAACATGTACATGCCCAAAATTCTATCCATACCCATTCAAATAATATAGGATTATTTATGTAAAATAAAATTTGGATGTGTGATTTTGGGGGTGCTAGAATCTCGGACCTCCTCTCTCTTCCTTACATGTAGCAATTAATAGAAATCAACTTCAAAGATTTTAAATTGAAATCAACATAGATAATTTGAATGTGGTAGTCAATATATTATTATTTCCAAAACCAATATTTCAAATTGAAATCATATGGGCTACTTGCTCTATTCTAAATAGAGTATATATTATTTGTATTTTTAGTGCTAGCAAAAAATACAATAATATTTTATGTATAAGAAAAATAATTATATACTTAATAAAATTAAATTCTTTGATTTAATTATCAAATAAGATTTTTTTTTTTAGTAAAGATTAGAACACTCATTAGTGTGTAACCCCATAGGTTCAAAACTAAACCAATATTTGAATAGTTTCAAATAATATTTTATATTTCCAAGAACCTTTTAGAAGATCAACACAATATTTTCTTATATCTCTATAGCTCTAAATTAACTTTAGAACATGGTTTAGTGGTTAAATTCTATAAAGTTAATCTACAATAAAAAAATTAAAGAAACTCCTTTCTTTATTCTTTGAACTGCTTTGGACAAGGTCTTTATTTTCATTATAGAGCTCAAACTCATTAACAATAATCGATGAATTCTTTCTTGATTGATCATTTAATTCTACAAAAATTTAAATATACCAAATAATTATTCAACTAATATCTTTAAGATACCAAGTGTCAAAATCAAAGTCTAATAAATATCCTGTTAATTATTATGGTAATCTCAAGTATAAGAAAAACATTGTATTTCTTTACAAGAATTTCCTATGACAATTCTAAATAATATATAACCATTGGGAATTCTCCTTTTGAGTCAATTTAATAAATATGATCTATTAATCTTTATTCAATAATAACCTTCACACATATATTTATATATCTGAATTAACAATATCCTATCATTAATAATTTATAATCAATAACAATTTAGAAATAAAATTATAAAAGACTTATTTTTTATTATTATAATGTCTATTATAAAATATATATTTTTAATTTTAAAGACCTTATCACATTAATTATTTCATAAAAAATAAATATGATAATAAAACAACAAAACATAATTTTATTAATGCAAACCTAAGAAATTGAATCTTGGATATATTTGTATTTCTAACAACTAGTTTGTTATGTAACAAAAGACATGTCCAACAAGAACAAGCTGTACAAGCTTTCTCTATATATCGGATCATTATATCCATAATTAGTTATAAACTGAAAACCCTTTTGATCCATTACTTTATAGATATAATACATGGAATTTTATAAATAACAAATGTGATAATGTCGAGGAGAAAAATTGAAAATTATGTTTTTAGAAGTTCAGGTATAATTGAACGAACACGTTATTGCCAAAAGAATAAGGATTATATAGTTATTAGAGTTGTTGATAAGAGTTATTTTGAGACGCAATAACTTGAAACATGTGCTAATATTCCACATTCACACGAGCGATTTTTATCGGAAAAGACACAAGTTATTATTGTATTACTTTATTATGATTTAAAATTTCTATAAATAGGCTGTAATCACTTTTCAGATTTTGAAAATACTTACTTATACTAAGCCATATTCATGGCTTTAGACTTCAACGAAAAAATGTAGTTCAATTTTTTTTTTTTCAATTTGCTTCTTATTTTATATAATTTTTTCTCTCTAGGACTCAATCTCATTAATTTGATGTTTATGATTTTTATGGATCCACACTCTAGATTATACATATAAAACAATTAAAATCAATTATAAAATGGTGCAAATGCAAGAACAATACTTGTTATATAATCAAAATAAAACAATTATGTTTATTCAAATCAATATGAATAACTTCATTAAATGATTGCCTCTTAAAAAAAAAGAC
Source organism: Psophocarpus tetragonolobus (assembly GCA_037954015.1). Taxonomy (NCBI): domain Eukaryota; kingdom Viridiplantae; phylum Streptophyta; class Magnoliopsida; order Fabales; family Fabaceae; genus Psophocarpus; species Psophocarpus tetragonolobus. The sequence goes on along the minus strand of CM075689.1, from coordinate 17,572,030 downwards.
TTCATTAAATGATTATAATGAAATTAAAATACATTTTAAAAATGAATTTTGAATTATATAATTTCTCTTAAGTTGAAAATGAGCTGATTTCAATTAAAAAAACTAAATTATATCTAAGATTCTAAGTCTCACTATTAAAATTTGTATTTGTTGACTAAAGTTTACAAATCTTACTATCAACTTTAGGAAAGAAAATTTATCCTTATAATTCTCTTATTTCTGTATAGAAATGCAAACGTATGTGGAATTTCCAAAACATAAGAATTGCAAAAACAACTAAATAAAAGCTACAATTTTGATGCTAAAATGAGTGAAGGGAAAATAGTTTTGTTTGCATGATTTTGGATGCACAAAAATATTGATTTTACCACTAGAAAACACTACATTCCCAAGAAATTATGTGAGTTGAAGTCCTCTGACATCTCATACTCTTTTCTTTTGTATGTCTTAATACAAAGAATATTTTTTTTCACGATTTGGACAACAACCAAGACATGAGTTAATAGTTTTAAAATATGTTTTATCTTATCTTAGAATTTGTTTACAAGAGATACAATCTGAAATATTCTTTTTGTAATAGTTTTTTTTTATTATCACGAGTTTAATTAATATGCACTATTAGGGGTAAATAAGTTCTACACTAATATTCAATAAAAGTTAGGATTGAATATTAGTATAAAACTTTTTTATACTGTGATACATACTAAATTACTAATTAAACTCTATTATTATATAAAATCATAAAAGCTAATATGGTAAGAGTGAGTAGGGAGAGAACCTTCACATACATGGAAACCTCAACTTCAACCTCAAACACTAACCCTGATCAATCAGGACCCGTTCTCCTAAATTCTACTCTTTCTCTTCCCAGAAATATTACCAAAACACTTTGTTCCAAAATAGAGAACCTTATTGAGTACTCTTATGTTCCTGAAGATGCTCAAATCTCAGAAGCCACTACACCTCTGCTTAATCCATACAACATCTTCCACCGCCAAAGATCAACTCTTAGGTCTATTACCCAACTTATCACCACCAGAAGACCTGGAGAGAAAAATTATGTCCAAGCTTCTAAACTAGAACAATGCTCTTTGGTAGCCACATCTAAGGAACAATATGTGACTATCGAAATTCCAGATGAGCTCATCAAGTATTGGACATCAGAAGGTTTCACCCATCTTTACTATGGAGCTGTGCGCCTGATTCTCTCTCTTCATGGGAGAAAAGGACTTCCTGTTTCTGGCAGAATTACCTTGCTTGACTCTAGCTATCTTCATTATGAGAATGCTGTAATAGGCACTGTGCTAACTACCTTACATGCTGGAAGTGTAGTACTTACTATATTTCCCAACTACAACATCAGCCTAAGGGATCCTACTCTTCCTCATCGGTTGAAGGTACAAGTACAGATCACTGGAGCAGACCAAGTACCTGAAGCTCTAGTTGCCACCTTGCATCATCAAATCATCTACAGACTGCAAAGCCATGTAGTAAATCTATCGTTACCCTCCAGTAACGATGGGGCATTATTTGTGTTTGCCAACCCTCAAGAAGAAACTCCATCCATCATCCAGGTTCCTAGAAATATTTCTAGGGAACAACTGAAGGAACTCATCCCTTTGCAATGGGTGACTGATTATGAAAAATTGCATGAGACTCAGAAGCCTATTCAGTCTACAGAGCCGTCTTTAGAAGATCTGTTGATGGATCTGTCAAAACCATCTTTAGAAGGTTTGAAGACAACCCCCCAAGTGGGTTAACCTCTATTTTCCATTCCATGATGATGACACCGTTTTACAAGGAAAAGAAGATTCCCATATCTTCCTTGTGTGCAGATGGGACGATCATCTATACCGATAAAATAGATGGTCACTTCATATGGGATGTGGATCCATCCATGTGCGACCCTGGATGTGATTGCTGGGACAGATCGTCAGATCCTAGCAGTGGAGAAGAAAATCCTGGATACTCTTCCAGTGATTCCAGTGATGATGAGGATTATGGTGATGACGGAGGATACTGTAAACTTCCTCCTCCTCCTCAGCCAAGATGCAGACCTCCTCCTTCTGTTCAGAAGAGACCTGGTATTTCTCTTCAAAAAAGAACATTTGACCCTGCCAAAAAGCCATGGGTAGGGTTACATCATCAAGAGAAACCAGATCCTTCTTGGATCTTCAAAAGGATGGAAGAGATACTAAAAGAAGAAGGATTTCCATCTACTCAGGAAAATAGGGGAGTTTGCTCTCTAATCATTCCGCCAACTCCATGCAGTCAACCGATTCCCTGCATGATGTTTACTGAGACACCATATGAGCAAGATTTTCCTCCTTTAGAAAGGAAAATAGATCCTGTCACTAAGGTGACTATAAAGCCTAACATCTCATCTACTGAGGTGGGACCAGACGACAAGTCTAAGCCTCTCACTCAAGCTGAAGAGGTACTGAATTGGAAAACTGAAAACGCCAAAGCTCAGAACACCATTCTCAAAAGACTTGACCAAAAGATGGACAGGATGTCTGCTCATTTAGAAAGCTCTGATGGGAGATTAGATCATCTTTCTACAAGGATGAAGAGGTATTACCAGCAACTAACCACTGAGATCTCTTGACTAGAAGAAGAATGGAAAGAGACAGTTTTTGGACAAGCCTCTCATGCCAAAGAAAAGGAGATAAGGCATTTAAAGGCTCAAATCAAAGAGCTGGATGATCAGATTGAGCAAAAAATAAGAGAAAAGCAGATTCTGCCCTCTGATCCATATGCCTTTATACCAACTACTACTTCAAGGTTTGTGTCTCAGACCACTTCACCATTTCTTAATAGACAGTCTTCTTGGACTTTGCCTACAGCCTCAGCATACCGAACTAGAACCAGACCAGAATCTAGTTCACGATCCACTAAAGTTAAGACTGAAGAAAAAACAGAGAAGAAAATTCAGAATTCTCCACTGTCCTCACCAGACAGACCGTTTTTTCCCAAGACGGATCTATTCCAGGATTCCCAAGATCCTTATTCTCAGTTTACCATAGAAGTGGAAGATTCTCAAAAAGAAGGCTCTCATGATGACTCTGACACTCTAGATTCTTCATCAAGTACCAGCTCAGCTGAAAATGAAGATGTAGAACAGAGTGGTATTGATGAAAGTACAGACAATGAATCAGGCCATGCTGATTTATCCAAAATCTTAATGACTACTCCTGTTGATTCATCCATCAGACAAGAACCTATTTATGAATCTCCTGATGAAGATGCTGATAGACCCCAAAGAAATGGGATAACAAGACCCACCAGTGGACCTTGGTTTGATATAGATGATTATCCTCCAGATCAATGGAGACGAAGGTTCATAGAATTTGGTGCCTGACTAGATACCAAATTAATGAAGGATTCTGATTCTTACAAAGTCATTGAAGAATTTTGCTGTAGAATGACAGGTATTTTAAAAGAATGGTACCATAATCTAGGTGCTGTTCGCCAAGACCAATTCCATAAGTTGGATTCAACAGTTGTAGTCTTAGGAGCCTTACATGAAGAATTTCTTGGGGATGGATCTATTATAGATAGGAAGATACGACAAGAATTCTTTGAAATGAAGTGTTGTTCTTTAAATATGAGAGATTTAGACAGACACTTCCAAAGGATGATGAAAAGATTCTATCTTCTAAATGGTCTCAATGATGTCAGCCTAAAAAATACATATGTTGCCTCTCTTCCTGCAGAGGCTCAGCCAGAACTTAACCGGATGGCTATGGCAGCTCAAAAGGATTTCTCAGCAATGACCATGGGACAGATCCACCAAATGACTAAAGAAGCAGTAGACAAGCTTTGCAGGCAACATCAATTCTTCTCTGATGTTATAAGACAAAAGAACAAATTCAACAAAGCTTGCAAAAAGTCCTATTTGGAGATCAAGTGCAAAGACAAATGTAGCTGCTCAAAGAAGAAGGACAAAAAAGAGTCCTTTAAAGTTCCCAAGAAAAAGAAACAGAAGTCTTTTAGATTCTTCCAGAAAAAGAAAGGAAGATCTCCAGGCTCGAGATGTTTTATCTGTGGAAAAAAAGGGACACTTCTCCAAAACTTGTCCCAACAAGAAAGATAAGGCCATAAGGCTCATCTCATCTCTGGATATCAAAGACAATGAAGTGGAATCTTTGTACTCTGAACAAAGCTCTGCAAATGAAGAAACAATTTTTGCTTTAAAAGAATCCACAGATGAAGAAAGTTCTTCAGAATCCATTCCCATCTATTCTATGCAGGAGATAAACAGCAGCAACCTTGCTCCACCATTACCTAATTTTGAGGTACACATATTGCCTTCCAAGTTTGATAAACCTATAAGAGAAATTGCATTTCTAGACACTGGAGCACAAAAGACCATGGTAAATCCAGATATTCTGCCAAAGAAATATTGGAAGGAAGAAACTTGTCATTTTCTGGCAGCTGATGGAAGGATGTTCAAAACAGACTTGGTTACCAGAACATCCATTGGAATAAAATTCTTTCCAGACTGCATTATCTGGAAGAAGGTAATTGGCAGCAAATTACCTAACAAGGATATCCTCATTGGAATGGATGTCTTTTCTGCTTCACAAAGACTATTCGTTCACCCACATGGGCTGAGATTCAAGAAGGAACATAAGCCTTTTGTCAACATTCAAAGACTGTTCTCAATAACCGAATCTCCAGTAGAACTTGAAGACATCAAAGAAAAAATTCTCTCTCTATGTGCTGACAGTCATGAAAGTTTTCGTCATACCAGTCCTTTATGGAAGAACAAAGAATTTTTCATCCAGTTACCTTTCAGGCTAAATGTGGATGTCAATCCTACTAAAGCCACTCATCCAGGAATGACTCTTTCCGATCTTCTACTGGCAAGACAAGAATGCCAACAATTGCTAAAGCAAGGCCTCATTGAGCCTATTCAATCAAATTGGGCTTGTCAAGCATTTTATGTGGAAAAAAGATCTGAAAAACTTCGAGGGAAAAAGAGACTGGTAATAGATTATAAGCCTCTTAATCATTTCCTCAAGGATGATAAATTTCCCATTCCCTAAGGCTTCTACATTGCCCATCCTGCTGAAGGGATCCAATGTCTTCTCAAAGTTTGACCTTAAATCAGGGTTTTGGCAACTCGGAATTCATCCAGCTGACAGAGAAAAGACAGCTTTCTGCATTACTAATGCCCAATATCAGTGGACAGTTCTCCCATTCGGACTCAAGGTCACCCCATCTCTTTTCCAAAAGGCTATGACCAGAATATTTGAGCCTCTCTTAGAGAATGTGATCATCTACATAGATGATATCTTGCTATTCTCTAAAGACATAGATTCTCACAATAATTTGCTCAACCGATTCTTCAAATTAGCCGATCATTATAGGATAATGCTCTCTGAAAAGAAGATGTAATTGGGTCAAACAAAGATTGATTTCTTGAGGATGCAGTTTTTCCAAGGAGTTTATCAGCCACAGGCTCATATTGCAAAAGAGCTCATAAATTTTCCAGATGAGCTTATGACCATTAAAAAAATTCAACAGTTTCTGGGGATTTTAAATTACATTAGGGATTTCATACCCCATGCAGCCAAGTATACTAGTCCTTTGTCCAAACTGTTGAAAAAAGACCCCCCTCCTTGGGGGCCTGAACAGACCAAAGCAGTCCAAGAAATAAAGAAGATTGCCCAGCATCCTCCAGCACTGAAAATTCCTGGAGATGGGAAAAGAATTATTCAAACTGATGCCATTGATCATTACTGGGGAGCAATATTGATAGAAGAAGTCGATAACAAAAAGTTTTACTGCGGACTTGCCAGCGGACAATTTAAAGAAGCTGAAATCATTATCATACCTCCTTCAAGGAGGCTTTGGCAGTAAAAAATGGAATAAAGAAGTTTGACTTTCATCTAAGAGGATACCAGTTCGAGGTACAGATGGACAACTCATCCTTTCCAAGGATCCTTGAGTTCAAAAATAAAATGCCTCCTGATCCACAGACCCTCCGTTTTAAAGACTGGTTCTCTAGATATGACTTCACTGTAAAGCATATTAAGGGCCAGCAGAATGTGATTCCCGATCTTCTTTCTAGACCAGGAAAGTTGATTCAAATGATCACCACTACTCATAGCTTTCCTTTGATATTCATGGCCAAGCCTCTGCCTAACCAAGCCAAAACTCAAAAACAATACCCTCCAGGATTAAATCCAAGAACGGTCAGTGATATTCTGTACTTTGCACAATCCCATTACTTTTATTTCCTTCATGAAACTTTGAAGTATAAGCATACCGTTCCATCATCCTTTGATCCTCATAATCCTTATGGAAGCATCTTTGAGATATTCTGTGACATAGGATGGGATCTTTGTGAACCTACAATATGGGCTATTTGGTGCAAGACTATTCAAAATGTCATTCCTATTGCAATCAGAACTAAGGAAGCTTACAATATCTTGACTAATCCTGACAAACAAGATTTTTTATTCTGGACATTATTGGAATGGTATTCCCCCTTAACTTGGTGGAGAACAGAGTTATAAAAAATTCTTAAGCTCCAAGACCTTAGGGGAAAGAGTCCTTGCCTAACCTCTGTTATCATTATTTATCGACCTTATTTTCAAACTCAGACAGGACAACTATGGTCAAGAAACACAGCTTACTTCTGGGGAAATTTTGAAGAATACCCATTAAGCCTAAGCTATCAACACCAGCTGTCCCGTCACCTGGAAGAAATTAATTCCACTAATGGTCCTGAGAATGAAGTACCCAATAGGATTATTCCCAGTTCTTCTAGTCATCCTGGAATAAAGTTTTTTAAGCATGTCACTGAGTTCTATATTCCACCAGATCAATTCCAGACGACTAAGGACTTAGTCAGTGATGATAAAGACCAATTGATGGATTCTACAATAATGGACGTAAACTCAGACTCCTGTGATCCTAATCTCCCTCTGAGTCATGAGCTTATCTTCAAAAGATAAAGGAAAATCACTCTACTCAAACAACATTCTGTAAAGAAAGCACTATTAGATAAGTGAGTGTCAGTGTCTTTACTTTTGCCTTTGTCAAGTAATGTAATAATGGGCCGTGTTTTGTGCGCTGACAGGGAATCTTATCCCTAAGCCAGTCTGAGTGTTTTGTCAGGGAATCTTATCCCTTAGACAGTCTGTAAAGTGTGCTATTATTAAGCACGCATCTTTACTTTTCAATAGCTTATCGCATCCAGACACGTGTAAAGGAGATATTAATCTTCTATGTCTCGGATTGCTATAAATAGGGGTTTCTCTGAAGTATGGGATCATCGAAAAATCAATACAAACTTCATTCTCTGATAACATGAGTTTCTAAACCTCTGTCTTCTCCCCCAAAAACTCTAATCTATGTCATTATAACTCCATGTTAAAGGAAATGTGAAGGAATAGGGTAAGGGTATTTTCAGATGTAAGTATGCTTTGTACTCGCCTCCTAGAGAGGATCTTGTACATCAGAAAACTCTGAAGAAGATCCATAGTTGTCGGTCCTTGTTATTAAAATTATTGTTATGGATACACTGCAGGGCTGGAAAAGAAAAGCTATGGGATGCTTAAAAGTACAGTGAGTCAGTGTATCATAGTAATGGTCTGAATATACAAGACTCCCGCTCCAAGTGGTATCAGAGCCTAATATGCACCCACCTTATTCCTTTGCTTTCTCTGAAGCAGGAGCCATATGATGATATGGTAAGAGTGAGTAGGGAGAGAACCTTCACATACATGGAAACCTCAACTATATATAAATAAATAAATAAAGGAGGAAAAAAAATTTTATTGCGAAAATGAAATGATTTAATAAAAGTGATAAGATTAAATTTAATAGTGTTAACTATATTATCTATTAAAAGTAATAAAATGTTTAATCTTAATAAAGGGTTTAGAGTTTTAAAATTTATATTTATTTAATAAAAAATGTACTTAATTATTTTTTACTTAAAATAGTTATATCTGAATTTTATAAAAAAATTAAAAAAATTAAATTATAATTTTAAATATAATAAAAATATATTTTAAAATTTTAAATCTATAAAAATTAAAAATATAAATAAATAAAAAAGGAATATATAAAAATCTGAAAAAATAATAAATTAGAAAATTGAAATTAAAAATTAAAAGCAAAGGAGAAAAGTCTGACATAAAAAAAAACAGAGAAAAATATGAACATTACAAAAAAAGAGAGAAAGAAAGGTAAAAAGAAATGTGAAATAAAACAAAAAAATTGGTTTTCCAATAACCAATTTATTAACTCCCTTTGTTGAAAAGAAATACACAGTAAAATTGGCTTGTCCAAAAAAACAATTTATAACTTCCTTTTGTATATATTTTTAAAAAGTTTAAAAGGACAGTGAAAACAAAAAAAAACTAAAAAGGTTTACCAGAAACAATATTATTTTACAACAGACTCACTTTAAACTCATAAAGTGAATGAATTTTATTAAAGCTCTGTTATAGGTTGGTTTAACTCAAAATCAAGAGATGTAAGTTTACTACTATTGAATTGGTATGCTAATTCCTCAGGTGTTAAGAATATGCTGTGTTTTGAAACTGGACCGGTTATTCAACGAAGAACTGGATTTATATCCGGTTTATTGTTTTAAAAAAATGGAACATGTTAGGAATAAGTCAAGGATAGGTTAAAATTGGCCGGTTGAAGGATTAACCTATTTTGTTTTTTATTTTTTTTTAAAAAAAGAAAAAAATATATAAAAATCATAAAATTTAAAAATTTGTGATTCTTAAAATTTTAGGTACATAAATGAGATATATTCTAATAATTTATTGTAAAATAAAAAATATTTAAATTTTTTTTTTGCAAATTACAAAAGATTGATTACAATTTAGAATATACATATTCTTCAAAAAGTCATTTTACACAATGTAAAATTTTACCTCTATATAATATTATAAAGACCACGATACTTTAAACTTATTAAGATGTATTATATTTGTATATTATAAATTATATATACCTTATTTTTTATTTTAGTATATTATTATATTAATAAAAATAAATATAAAAAATAATATTTTATTAAATCTCGTTCAACTTCAGTTTAACTCTAATTGAATCTTTCAACCTTAAACTCATGTCTTCACTATTTCAATTATCGGTTCAATTTTGAAAACCTTGAGTATATTTCTTGCTAATACAATGTTCATTTTTATTTTGTAGGTACCGGCATGTTTTTTCTTGTTGAGTATATATATCATGTTTGTCGTGTTTTGCATAATAGTTATATATTTATATCACGGGTTCCATACTGTTATAGATTTGCATTGTAAACAACAATGTACAACATATGTATTCATTTTCTTTGGAATGTTTGGATACACCCTCCTTATTAGTCACCTGTTACATATTTGTAAATAAAATTTACTTTCTTATAGATAAAAAAAGTTAAATGTTATATTTTCATTTGTGAATAAAAAATTTAGAGCCAAATTAAATTAAATCAATTACATTTTTTTATCTAAATTCAAACTAAAGGAGACAATGTCATAATTCTTGAATACCCTGATATCTTTTATTTATGGTAATTTTATTTTGTTGATTACATGAGTATGATACGTACAGAAAATCCTTTTGATCATTTGAATCAATATCGGCTTTGGTTATATATATATATACACCCACACCCACACCCACACAATTGATTTCAATTTCTTAATTGAATTAATCATAACTAAATATACTTATTATAATCAACTTACATAAAAAACCATCTTATATATTTTTAGATAAAGAATTATTATTCACAAAAAAAAAGATAAAGAATTATTAATTTAAGAGATAAATAATAACAATTCATAAATAAATTTCAGCATAAATCTTTTAAACTCAATTGTCCCTAATTTGATTAAGAACTAATTTTATTATGTATATTAAAAAATTAAAACATCTACTTCTAAACAATTTTACATCACTATTTTTACCTGATTCAAACGAGTTCAACCCATTCTTGGTGATTGTGAAAATAGACATTTTTTTTTTGTTTTGAATCAAGAGATTGTCATAAGCATATTATAAACGTCATCATGAATATGATCACATAAAAAGCAAGCCAAACTACTATAAGGGCCCCTCAATTCAGGTGGGCCCCTCTACCTATGAAGACGTGATTACTCTTACTTTATACTCCTAGGCTTTCTGAAATCTGACCAAAACAATATACAGATGCAGGGATAAGTATGCTTTAACTAGAACGAAATACTAGACAGAATCACCAACTTTCATGTTTTGCCAAGCAGCCAGCACATGTATACATCTTCACAAGGGGGAGGAAAATCTGCAGATTAGGCTGGGACCCCAAGTTATATGGCCACAAACAGCCTGTCTGTTGATTTACATTGATTGCAGAATCGGTTGACCCATTGCTTAATCATCCCTTTTTACATCTATGTACTGGCAGAATGAGGGAAGCTGATACCAGTCTGCTGCCTAATATGCTCTGGGATGAGCCTATTGATCAGGTCAGGTGATACTCCAGCTAACTGTGGTCAAAGTTGTCATTGCAAAATTATTAAGATATTTTGTGTTAGATATTGTTCACAAATTAGATTTATGAGAAATTGTTAATTGGATTCCCTTGTGTTTGGATCATGCAGTACAGATGATATACTAATTAGTCATAAAGAGACATTATGAACAGTACACAAGGCAACAGCCTTGACATCTCACATTTAACAAAAATATACCTCCTGTTTAAAGTTGAAAAGTGAGGGAAGTGGACGGCCGTTGGGTAGACGAGCATTTGGCTCACGAAGTTCATCAAAGAACGGATGTGCACAAGCTTCCAGCTGAAATAATAAAAGCCATTAATGAAAATTAAGCCAATTTAGTTAACCAAGTCCAAAACATGCCATAAGGAGTATAGATTTAATTTTAATATCAAAGCAACAAGGTTAAAATAAGAAAATTTCTTCTGGTGTATGTTTCCTTCTTTTCAAAGGGGATAAGTGAAGGAAGGTATCATGGTTCATCCTACTCACCGCAGTGCAGCGGAGACTAGGTGAATATTGGAGAAGCCTTGATGCAAGGTCAATTGCTTCAGGAGGCATTCGCTTGTGGAAAACCTGAAAAAAATATAAAGCATAAATAAATGCATCATTCACTAGCCAATGACTAAAAACCAACAACCAAGTTTTATGTCATTAGTTGAGGTAGTAGGTTACATCAATCAATGCTATCAAGCTCATCAATTACAAAAGAAAGATAATGGAAAGAACCCTCAAAAACCTTAGTTATTACTTGTAATCGTAAAGCAAGCTTTGAATGGCTTTCACAACTATTTTTTTTTTTATCTTTTTAATCCTTATTTTAAAGTCCAATAGCAAGTGTTGAATATCAAAAGGAAGATGAATGAGAAATGCCTTTACCTTGTGCCAAGGATGAGCTTTAATCTGAGGGAATCTAAAATCTGTATAATTTGGGTTCATGCAACGGATTTCCTCTCGAGTCGGAGTACCAAGAACCTACAAGAAGACATCTAAATAATGATCTCTGTAGATATATTCTGCAGTCCATGGAGACACTAATATGGAAGAGACATCACCTTAATAATTTCCACAAGTTGGTCCACTTGATTTTCTCCAGGAAATAATGGCTAAAACAAACGTTTAAAACTATGGAAAGTCAATATCAAATATCTCAAAGGGAAAAAAATCTTAAAACTCTGAGCAACATTAATTCATACATAGATTGCCAGAAAGTATAACCTGTCCTAGAAGAAGTTCAGCAAGAACACAACCAGCTGACCAGATATCAATAGAAGCTGTGTATTCTGTTGCACCAAATATTAGTTCTGGAGCTCGATAGTAACGTGAGCATATGTATGAAATGTTTGATTCACCCTTGACCTGATATACATTTTGTGGAAAAATAAAATCATAACTATATCCTAGCAAGTTGTGAACATGAGAAGCTTCATGAAGTTTGAATAAAACATTCACATGTTATGTCAATCAATAACTTCCATTTATTTTTCATATAATAATAGGTAAAAATGGATCAGAATCAAGATTCTTGGAATCATTATCATTTTAATTGCTATTTACTAATAAAAAATCATCACACAGAGAGGTTATATCAGTATTGCATTTATGGAAGCATCTTAAAGAAGATATAGCTATGTCCACTGGGCAGTATATGATTTTAGTAGCCCTCCATTATCATGATGGCATATGTACTTGAAGCAAATATAAGTACAAAAACAATGCAGACCAACATACCAAAACTTTGGCACTCCCAAAATCACAAAGCTTAACTTGGTGAGTAAGAGGATGAACCTGTAGTCATATATGTAAAAACGTTTAGAATAAAAAGTAAATACAAGTCATAGAGGAAAAACATTGAAAGGATAATGTACCAAAAGATTTTGAGGCTTCACATCCCTATGGCAAACTCCAAGAGCGCTATGGATATATGCTAGTCCCCTAAAGATCTAAACATCATATCCAAACTCAATAGTTACAAAGTTTTAAAAGAACAAATGAACTAAATTGCAAACAAAATAGAAGAGTTCGTACTTGATATGTATAAAGTTTCACATAGATGAGAGGCATTCTCTGGTTCATAGTATTGTAGTGCTTTATAACTCGGTACATTGTCTCAGGGACATATTCCATTACCAAGTTCAGAAAAAGTTCATCTCTGCTTGTTGTGGAGAAGAAACAATGCTTCAGGGAAATTACATTTGGGTGATCCATTAAGCGCATTAACTGCAATTCACGATTTTTGTACCGCCTGTCTTGCAAAACCTTTTTAATAGCCACTGCCTCTCCAGTCTCCAAGCACTTGGCCTATTTTTAGGTAAAAGAGGAATGCCATCCAATGGTGGAAAACAATGAGATACTTGATGGCAGAGAAAGCTTAATAGGAATATTTGTCACCTAGACCTAGGTGATTGTTCATCCATACCTGGAAAACAACTCCAAATGATCCAGTTCCAACAACACGCTCTGCCATGTAACTTATGGTCTGCAAGTGGATAAGAGAAGGAATCATAACATATAAGTTGTGAAAAATAAATAAATTATAAAACTCAGGTAATATTACCAATTTTAAGCATTAGACTGAACCCATATTAATTAAATTCTTCAAAATCATACATCTAGTAAGACCTAACATATAGTTGGTGAATAAAAAATTATCAGAGAAGCTCACTGGAGAAATAAGCAAACCTCTGATTGACAACCAGTATTATATTTTTGGAAAGCCACAAATATAATGGGAAATTAATTTTGATTTCTTAACCATAATTATAGTTCCACTTCATCGGTTCATCCCCATAAGGATATGAATCATTATCTAACAATAATCATTATATCTAATAACATATACAAAGAGGGTATGAAATGAAATTTTTACTAAAACTAGAAATTGTGAAGGAAAAGGATTAGATGTTAGAACACGTCTGCACCTGTTTAGGTTCCCCATTTTTCCCTCCAATTGTGGTGGAGATTATGTGGCCAGTGACAGCATCATTCCCCTCAATGACAGTAGTTGACATATCCTGCATAACAAGAAATAGATATTTAACGCAGTAAAGCAAATCTTCTAATAAAGTACTTGAATGTCAGATTTTTATAGATACAACATCAATCATAACTTGTTTATGTAATATTTTAAATTTAGCTTTATAGAAATTATCATCAATAATTTGGTTTAGGAAAATCCACAAAATATGGCAACATCATGTGTCAATCAAGTATCATAAGCATGCCATGGCATAGACACTAATGCATATGGACAGCGAAGTTAATTAGAGAAATGCAAACATAAGAAAGGAAAGGGCAGTCTACTATTAATCTGTTCTTATTAATAATAGTATCTCAACAGAGTCCATCGGTTAAAACAAGTGTTATACCAGAGGAAAGTTGCACAGCAATGAAACATAAGCAACAGAAGGTTACCAGAAGAAATCAGCCAAACATCAGAATGTGAAGTGGAAGAAAGACAAAGTGTAAACATATCAGCTAAAGTTAAATCAGGTTACCACAGTTCACAAGAAAGCATAAAAAAAAAAAAGCTTTAATATAATCTAAGAGACCATACAGAAAGAATCTATGGACAATTCCCTGAAGCAAAGGAAACTGAACTAACCGTTTGAACTTTTGAACAACAACCAACTACAAGGGAACGAAAGGAAATCACGCGTACACAAGATAGATCTAAACAAAAACTCTACCTCAATAATAAACCAGATAATAATACAGAATTAAAATGGTTAAGACAATTAACAGTAGATTAAAGAAAGTAAAAGAAACATAACCTAAAATCAAAATAGTCTAAAAAATAATTGTTCTCAGTGAGAAATTTTAGAATGCCAAATAAGAATGTTTGCTGTGGTCAGTTAAGTCCAGCTAATAAGAATCTCTCTCCTTGCGTTAAAGGAAACAAAAAATGGAAGCACGTGATTCCACATTTTCACTTCTTGGATTCCTTTCCTTTTCTCCAACACCAAAAAGAGAAAATCTTCCTAACTTCAATTTTCTTCAGCAATAAGATCCCTACCATAAAAGCATAAACCAAAACACACTCCAAAAAAGAAAAACCTAATTTCCTTTTCAATTTTTGGAATTCGTCAACGAGAATAAACATCGCTCCTCGAGAAAACAATAAAACCACTCCGATCAGCCGAGTGGCCGGAGATTTTCTCCGGCGAGCACGGAAAACCGTTAGATCGCTAGAAATCCCAGCGATGCCGAAGCTTACAAGGCGAATCGACAGCGATCGAAGCTCCAGCGAGTCAAAAACACACTAAAGTTGAACAGAGCGAAAGAGAAGGGTTCGCTATGAGTGCAATGAGCGGCAGTACCTTATCGGTCTCCATATCAGAGCTCCGACGAGGAACTTCAGGCTGCGGCAGAGACTGCGAGGGTTGTGACGGATGCGTAGGCGCCGGCGCCGGCGGTTGGTGGTGGTGGTGCCCCAAGGGCATGGAGGCCATGTGATGTGAGAAACACTCTTCTTCGTTTCTCTCTCTATTCCTTTTCCTCGTTTTTTCTTCTCTCTCTCATGCTCTGTCTGTCTATTTTGTTCAAGGAGAGAGAAACAGATTACAATCACGCGAACTTTGGGGAGTGGACACACGCACCAATCAGAACCGTTTGATGGAGCTTGCTCTCATCGTGATGACTGGGAGCTGTGATCTCGTACGGAAGGTGCAGAGGAACCTAAGTTCCTCCATTATTCGTATTATGCTACGTACTTGCACTCCATGCAACGGTATGTACACTACTCTATCATGATGATTATACAAAACAAATCCTATTAAAAAAAACGATTATACCAACATAATAACAAAAGGAATACTTCAAAACACATGTCCAGAGTGATGATAAATGTATTGTCATTTTTTTTTTTTATATTTAATCTTCCTTATAAATATTTTTTAATTTTCATCATAAATATATAAAGTGAAAGCTCTAGTTTAATTAGTGAAATAAAATACTCCATATTTAGAAGTCCCAACTTAAATATTGAATTTGGTCATTATATAATATTTAAGTTTTAATTGTAATGGTAATTTTCAAAAAAGTATAAATTTAAGATACATTAATTATTATTAATTACATTAATAACGTTTTTTATAAATCAAATATTAATTATTAATATGCTAGTTTTTTTTAGTGAAAAATTATATATCATATCTTCCTCTTCCATGTTTCCAGAATTACTTGTTAATTACGATGAATTAGTTAATTAAGTTTTAGACATATTTAATGAAAATTAAAATATGGAATATTCTTAAAGATTTTTTTTCCTGTATTACATATTTCTATAAATTTGAATCTTATTGCTAATGGAGATTCATATCAAGATCTATAAATATAGAAAATATTTAAATGAACAAAAAAAGATTTTTTTCATTGATTAAAATTTCGGATCAATTTAGCAATAACAAATGGATTACAAGTAATTTGTATTGATGGCATTAAAGTACATATTATACAAATTTGTTTTTTGCAAGATTCATTATTAAAAAAATGTAGATACAAGATCTTTCAAGATCTATATAACATTTAAAATGTGCATGCACATTTATTAACGCCAAATATACACACATACGCATTTTATTGAATAGTTAATATAAACCCTAGACATGTAAAGCAACTACACATGCACATTTTATTCAATATTTATTATAAAAACCTACACACTAAATTTGCATGTGTATTTTATTAATGTTGCACTTTTTCCAGTGTTCCTTGGGAAGTTTTTTACTGTTTTCAATAAAAAAATGTCAATAATGATTAAATTTAATTTTTTCAAACCAATACAATGTTAGTATATTTTTTTATTTAATGTTAATGTTAAATTCTCTTTATTTTAATTTTTTATTAATAATTAATAGTTACTTTTAAAATAAATTTAATATTTTATTAAAAAATAAATTTTAAATAAAATTTAAATAGTGCAATCTATTGTTAAACTTATACAAAGTATCTTCCAAATATGAGATCTTCTTTTAGAAAAAATAGAAAAGATTTTAAAATATATATGACATTATAGGGTAAAAAAAAATGCTCTAAAATCTCAAATGAGATTTAAGGATAAATATATCTTATAAATAAGATTGGATGAGTACTTTTTGTGAAAAATAGTTAAATAAAATACATACATATGTTATGTTTAGATAAAATTTATCAAAATACTTACACACATAATTTAAATGGTACTTTTTATTCACAAGGATGAATTTAATTTAATTAAAATAATATTTTTATAAAATGAATCAACTGATTTGTCAGATTTTATTAATAATGTTATTTTTTAATGAAAGTGTATAATTAATGTAATTATTTTTATAAAAATATTTAACATAAAGTGAATATTTATATTTCATATTTTGTATATATATTCATCAAAATAATATTTTTTAAAAACAATATTTGTATAAAATATTTACAGATATTCATGGATACTCATATGTATAAAAAAAACTTAGAGGTATTTTTAAAAAGGTACCTGTAGATACTAAGTGTGAATTTTCTTTGATGTATAAGATAATAGGTTATTACTATCTGTATTTGTTTGAACATGTAGTCGTTCTTGCAAAGAGTGATTTAACCCAAATGATTGTAAATCAGTATCTATGTTAAATTTTATAAATAAAAAAATATATGGTAAAAAATTATTTGTAGAAATTACAAATAATATATATATATATATATATATATATATATATATAAAAGTGATAATTTTACTTGGCCTAAATAAAAATGTGTTTAAAACAAATTCTCAGTGATAAAAAAGCATAATCAATGTTTAACTATTTTGCTCAATTATGTTTTTAATCCATCTATTGCTGTATTATATTCACGTTAATTTACTTTAAAATATTCTAAAGCATAAAAAACAAATGTTAAAAAAAACTTTGTCATTTAATTCACAAATTAAAAATTTTGTGTTTAGTAGATATCTTTTGAATTTAATATCATTATATTATTTTTTTATAAAAAATTATTATAATTTTTCTTGTGGATATGAGATGGGTGCGGATCTACCTCGACGAGAATGTGATATAAATCTCATACTCAACAAAAACAGAGATAAAAATAAATTTTAAGAGTAAACATGAAGATGAAAATGTTATATAGTTTCATTGTCATGCCTAATCTTATGAAACATCCTATAGTTCACACAGTTAATTTTCAATAGCTCTTGAAAATAATGTTTTAAATTAGAAAATATAATAATGTTTTTAAAATTTTGAAAACTTAAAAACAAAACTAGTTTTTATTTTGATTTTGTAGATGCATATTTTCTTCATAAATTATAATTTTGGGATGTCAAAAAAAGGTTTGAGACTTAGAGTTTAACATTTGTATTTAAAAAAAAAAGTTTGTTTATTTATTGAGTTGTCCTAGGTATATTTATAACTTTGTTTATCGGGTTGTCAACTTATAAAATAAAAACCCTACTTAAAAAAAATAAATTTGACATTGAATGCAAGATGATACATTAAAAATTTAATGAGTCTTATTAATAAGTGATTATAATAAGATTACCCAAAATATTTAAAATATTTACTGGTAAAAGTTATAACTTATAAACCTGTATATACTTCTTATTTGGATTGCTCACAAAATATTTTGGTTTCATCAACTATGTTAACGATATAAAAATAATATAACCCAAATAATATAAAAATATAATTTATAAGGATATTAAATAAGTATATTCTAATAATTTGCTTAGTCGTTTCATTAAATTTCCATATGTATAAAAATGTTGTTATTAAGTTATGGGAAATCAACAAATTTCAACCCAAACTTTTAGATAAAGACTTCCACCACTACTATTCTTTTAATTAAGTCTTATAAACATGCAATTGTATATATAAAAACTCTTAGATAATGTGATACTTTGTTTTTTAGAATATGAAAATCTTTGAATATAACAACTATTGCACAACTCTCTACTATGACTTGATATGGCTTCATATATTCAAATTATTAAGTAAGTGATGTAGACCTTTATTTCTTATAATAAAATAGATTTATATTTAAAAAATCCACGATATAATATTCTCTTGAACAACTATGATTAGCTAGTCACGTAGGATTGAAATAATATGCACATACTTATATTCGAATTTTGATAACTTCATTAAATTTCAAATGAAAAAAAAAGAATATAATATTCTCTTGTCATATAATATAATAATTTCATGAGATACATGAAAATTTAGGCAGAGTATATGACCGGTGTGTTCATTCGTTAAATATGGACAGAAAAAAAAAATAGTAATTTGCATTTTGTTGAAATAGTTGTTCATCACAATAGCTACCAATTTCCATGACATGCCTGTGGTTTCTGCTGAACAAATAAGCAAACGAATGTAGAAATGGACAAAGAAAATAATCATGGAGAGATTGTGACCCCCCAAGTGAGGCCTAGCTAGGTTGGAGCCTAGCCAATATTAATTGAAACATATAGGGTAGAACACATAATTGATCGCTTCCCCATTTTAGGTTTAATGTACTTCTTTTTTTTTATATAGGCTAGGTTTAATGTATTATTAGCATGACATATAGCATATTTTCCTTTTAGCCTCTTCGATTAAAGTTACTTTCACTTTATAAGTCACAAAATGTAACACTTGGCAATCATATATAGTTTATAGAAGATGGGAGTTCCAGAAACATATATGCATGCAAAACTACTTTAATTTTGCTTGTATTCAATAAAAAGTTATTGCTACTTACTTGCTTTGATACGAGAATCATAATCTAGACTTGTTCATGTGAAAGTAAATGAGCAGTGTAAGCTTTTTCGTATTTTAGTGGCTGCAATCAGAATATCTTTTAAAGGCAACCTAAGTGAAAAGCATTTAAATTGAAATATTAAGTCAACAAAGTACGAATTGAAAGCTATTGTAAAATTTGAGCTGTAGTTCAAAGTATTCAAATTATCAAATACCATAAAGAGTTGAATGTTATATATTATCGTTGCGGAAATTTTTATACAGTATATCAATTGAAGATCACCTTAATTAAATACACATTTTAAAGTGATTAATACAAATTTTAACAATTTTACCGAATTTACACTTAGTACTGTAAAAAAACTTCTCAGAAATTATTAATTAATAAATTCTACTAACAAACTATATATTTGACATTGAGAAAGCTAGATAAGAATCAGAAAAAAGTATAACTTAACAGATCATATATATAATGTAATAAGAAGGGATAAGAAAAATCATTATAAATTACTAAATCATTCGGCATTGACCTGGTTTTTTCTGTATGTATATGGGCTCTGTTTGTAGCTTTTGCGCCTTTTAGTTAATTTGAAATCATTTGTAGACTAGGAAACATATTTCCAAACACTTCTGATGGTGTTTTAGAATTAAGCAGTATTAATCAACTATTACTCAACAAAATTCTTCCATAAATTATTCTTCAAATTAAACAAAATTTTTAATTCCTTCATTAATTTTCACTAAAATAACACATGGACAAGCTAGGAAACTCATGCACTATGCATGTAACTCACATTAAACAGCCACAGAAAAAATTCTAACATTAATATACCCAAAGATCTAGTCAATCTTATGACAATGACCTTATAATTAACTTTATCTTTAACACGTCACTACTAACAATTGCTGATAGGTTCTCATCATCAGCTCAACAAAATGCCAACAGAAACATGAATCAAATGCCATGCATACGGATCATTATTACTACAATCATCACATTCTTTCTAATTACTTAGAGTATGTTTAAAGTGAGTAGTGTTGGTAGCATTTGTCTTGTGACACATCATCATTGATATCATCAATTGACAACCCTGCAATTCCTTCTAATCTCCCCATTGGATCCAGTAAGAGGGCTAATATTTCCCATCTTGACCATGGCAGCAGCAAAGTCCCTAAAAAAGGCAGCACTATTCCCACTATAAGTCCTGACAAGCGCGTCCTGAGAGCCCCCATTGAAGAGGACTTGGTCAGAGTGGAGAAGGCCACGACGGTTGACCAGGTCAACGTAGTAGTTGTTGTCAAAGCGTGTTGGGGTGAGGGTGTCAAGAGGGGCCAGGTTGGTGTTGCCACCAGAGGCAGGGCAATTGGCCCTTCTTGTGGCAGCAAAGTTTGGCTCAATGTTGGTTTCGTTGTATATGCGGTTTCTGAAGAACTGGCACTGGGCTTGGCCTATGGTGTGGCCTCCTGAGAGCACGGTTAGCTCACGTGCGTTTAGTCCTTTTGCTGCAAACATGGATGTGAGGGTTGTGAGGTCAGAGAATGGAGAAGGGATTTGGCTGTTGGCTGCACTCTGGCTTGCTGTTCTTGCATCTCTTCTGCCAAGTGGGACTGTCCATGAGGGTCCTCCTAGCTGCAATCATCATGGGTTAAACATCTTGATTGCTGCAAACAAGACATCATTATTCTACTACTAATCTTTACTTTAATTCTTATGCATTGTTACTATATATAAAAAATGGATTTAAAGGTTATACACATTGTCTATACTATCATTATTAACTATATAGCCCTTTTTTTCCTAAAAAAATAAGTTTGTTAATCAATTAAAGATTTATTTTTTTTCATGAATTTTAAGATTGTTATTACGTAAACCCATGTATACCTCAAATACATCACACAAGAGATTTAACATTTATTGATCCTTGTTGATTACTCGTAATTCTCATATATAATTAAATTTAAAAAATTATTATATATATAAATATTTAGTACATATTTATTTTCAGTTACAATTTCATGCTTTTGAAAACTGTGAAGCCATTGCATCCTTGCTATGCAAACAGGCATCCAAGCAAGGAAGTCTTACTCATATGTATTTTATAAGAGTTGGTATGATACCTAGTTAAAAAACTTGAGAATTTTACTATAATTATATTTTGAGTTAATAATTGATTAGGCTTGAACACGTCAAAGAAGAAAAACGAAATAAAAGTAAAGTTTCTCAATAATAATATGAGAACTGTTAAATTTTTTTTATATCATAGTATTAATTTCTCTTATTTATTTTGTTTTGCTAGAGATGATAACGTGGGATTTTCTTCATGAAGAGATAAGGTGGACATGGTACATGCATGAACCTTGATTGTTTTAATTATTTTGTTTAACGTGTGTATGTTTTGCGTGATATTGGATGCCCCACTACCCTGCATGATGATCGATTATGCTAGAAAAGTGAAACCGAAAGTGGGGGACAAGGTTTGAAAATAGGCTCATGCCAAAGAAAAATGATATACTAAAGAAACCATCATCAAGTTAATTAGCTGCTTGTGAGAATGACTTGACGTTGAAATCTCAGTGAGATCAGCACGTAGTCAAAATAGGAGGAGAATGATAAAACCTGCATCTCCTTATATTTTATTTAATTTTATGTGCTTAGATACAGTGAGGATTCTCTAACTACTGTTAAATAAATAAATTATTCTATTGTCTATTTCCTTACTCAAATGTAGTCACAATTATTTTTAAAAAAAAAATTTATATCCTAAAATGCCCTTCAATTCTTAGACCATCTATACTCTCCATGTATAGACTTTTTGGCTAGCTAGGCAATGGAACATACATTCCCACTAGGGAAAAAATTTAGAGCCATTTCTCTCAAGTTAGATAATTAAGTCGTGGGACACAAAATGCGAGTGTATATGTGATTTCATTCTCCAATAATGCACTTCCTTTTTCACTATCTCTGTTTCGTTTCTTTCTTATTCCTTCTACGATGACGTATTTAACAATAAAAATCTAGAGTCATTTTAAGCCTCTTTAGAGTTTACATCCATACTACTTATTAAATATACATAAATAAGATAATAGTTTTAGCATATGATGAGTTAATTGGGCAAATAATTAAATTATGGATAATTGGCTCACCAGCACAATTCCATCTCTTGTGGCAAGTGCTAGAATATCAGCACAAGAAACAGTGGCATTGCAAGCAGCTTCAACGTTGGTTTTAATGGTATCAATAACTTCGAAGCCCCTTGCTGAATTTCTGTTAGGTGCTGCATTTTTCTCTCCGGTGAAGGTGGCAGTGTCATCCAATAAGATTGATGCATCACAGCCCTGGAAACAGAGAAATAATTAAAACTAAAAAACAGAATATTTTTGGGCCACCTTAAGTTTTTGATAACTTGAACCTAAAACCATTTCTGCAAAAATTGTTAAATTGAGATCCCGTATTACTGGCTAGTTATGAACTGAAAATAAAATACTTCTTACACTAATTAACAAACTTGTATTAATTTTACATGCAATGTCATACATACTAAGTTGTGGTCATATACTAGTTTAAACCAACATTAAAAAATAATCCAAATGAAACCAATATTTTAATAATGTAATAAAAAGGTCTTGAGAAGCAACAAAAAATATTAATAAAGTTAAAGAAAAGATAAAAGTGTAAATTTGGTTACAGTTGATTCTTGCTAGCCTAAATACGAAACAAAATGTGAAGTTAGCATTATTTGTATATATAACAGATTTGTGAGATGCAAAGAGGGGGAAGCTAGAGGCTTTACATTGACAAAGCAATCGTGAAAGAACAAGCGAAGAATAGAGGCACCAAGCCTAGCTTCTCTAGCAATAGCTTGCCTCATTGCACTGCGCACTATGGTTTGAAGGTTGGGGCATGTTCGGGCATAAAAGTTGGGAGACAATTGTGCATTGCTAGAGAAGGCTAAGAGAGAAAGAATAGATACTACGACAAACAAGTTGTGAAGGGAAGCCATATCTATAGCTAGTTTCAATTTGAGGCACAAATAGCTACTAGCTAAGACTTTTGTGTCTTGAGTGGATGTGTGAGTTGTGAAGTTGCTTTTAGAAGAATCGAACATGCATGATATTTATAGAGGATCGCTAAAAGGTGCTTTTTATGTATGCAAAGAGGTTGGATATAAAAACGAATATAGAAAGTAGATAATTATATTTGCTCCAATTTTCAAATTTGTCTGCTCCTACTCACGCGGTTTTGCTTTTCCTTTATAGGGAGGGCAGATGGATGGGAAGAAAATTTGCAAAATGAAGACAAACTTAAGAGCAGTTGACTTGCTCTAATTAACTTAATAAACCATGCAAAACAAAAGAAAAATATATAAGGGAATGAGAGAGCTGTGGGTAAATGCTTCATGGGGGAAAGCATGGTTTTTTCAAGACAATTATTGTATATATATAACATTGAGATGAGATGGCATCTTCCTTCAACATGATCGACATAGAGGTTCAATTCCCATATATATATATATATATATATATTCACATGTATGGAAGAGTTTTTATCAAAAGAAGATAATTCCTTAAATGAATTTTAATAACTAGCCAGAGATAATCTATTAATTCTCGATTAGGATATACATTATTTGATTTGGCTTAAGAGCAGTTAACGTGATTCTAAGTGTTTGATAAAGCTTTTATCTAATAGTAATGATGTACATAAAATATAATATATGAACTTTTTTGTAATTATATATTATATAATTTAATAGTAATTCTTTATTTATATTTTAAATATCATTTATGTATCTTTTTTGTAATTATATATTATATAATTTAATAGTAATTCTTTATTTATATTTTAAATATCATTTATATATTAAAATAATGTTATGCAATACAAAATAATTAATATTATAATTTTAAATATTTATGAAATTTTATAAATATGATCTATTTTATAAATAATTTAAAGTTAAATTTAATGAACTTTATTTATAAATTTATTTTGATAAAATATCATCAAAGTTGTAATTTTATAAAATTGTATACTAATCTTTATATATATATATATATATATATATATATATATATATATATATATATATATATATATATATATATATATATATATATATATATATACACACGTTACTCTACTCTTGATTTAACATACAACCTGTCTCATTAATTGAGGAGGTTAGATGCATGACACGCTTATTCCCAGTGTCTCTAGGAAGAAGTTTCGAGTTCAAATACTATTTAAGCTGTCATTCTTCAACATATAGAAAAAGTAAAGGAAATAATATTGAACACTTCAAAACAAATCATAGTTTTGGGGGAACATTTATTATGACTTCTATTAACTTTATGTTTTTTACATTATTGTATATATATATATATATATATATATATATATATATATATATATATAATTAATACAATAAAAATATATAATAAAAACATTTTAATTGAATGGGAAATGAACGATAAATTACGTATACACATGTCACTGACACTTCCCAATGACAAATTTTTCTAAAGAGATCTGTCACCTATTGCGCACTTTTTAATAGGTTTATTAAGTTATTATTTAGGTTTCTTAAATTATTTTTATATCATAAAAAATATAAAAAATTATATTTTTATACCTATATGTATTCCTGAACGAATAATAAAAATTATACTATTATTCTAAGAAAAATAATAATAAATATCCTTCTATAAATTAAAATTAAAAACTATTATCTATATACTTGCATTGTAATTTTTAGTACTAGCTATCATAATTTTTAGATGCAAAAGTAGACTTCTATCCGATTAACGAAAATGGCTGACTTTTAATCATTACCATGTCGTTTTTTTTTTTGTTTTGCATAGCTAAGGTCATGTGCTGATCAGTTTGACTATCTTTTACTATGTGTATCATGTCAGTCGCATATATTACAGTCGTATATGTTAAGGAATGAAGTTATTATATTTTTACTATGAGTCTCTTAAAAGATAGAGCTCTGATATTTGAATTTTTTAAAGAATTTTACAGGTATATATTTAGGTTAATTGTCAAAGTCGGCTGGTTCGGTTCACATATATCAATCCATCCATCTTAGTCCTTTATAAAAATAGACTAATTCTATAAAACTCTTATTTTTATAATCAGATTATTATATAATTTATTATATTTTAATTTAAGTGTTAAAGTTAGACACTTAATTTTGTTTGAATAAGAATTTTAACCAAAAGAGAAAGAATAAGGAAAGAAAACATTTTGCATAACCTGACTTTATCTTAAAATAGGGTATTGAAATGACACATTTAACATGTCTTTATTGTGTCACTTTTCTCTTTAAACCAATAAGAAACAAGGAACAAAAATAAGTGGCATAATGTAATAGACAAATCCCAATAGGTCCATATAAATTATAGGACAACGACCCAAGCCTCAACCAAATGTGTCTATAAATCAAGAGGGGATGTTGATAAACCAAAAACATTCGTTGGTTCAAGCTTAAATTTCACTAAGCTAAGAGGGAATCACACCCTAGAGATCACTTAGCGAATGAATTTTCGCTAAGCGAAGCCCCAAGAAATAACTAAAAATTCAGAAATTCGCTTAACAAATTTTATTTTCGCTCAGCAGAATTTGGCAATTCGCTTAGTGAATTTAATTTCGCTCAGCGGATTTTCTTGGGCAAAGACTATAATAGGGGCATCATTCTACGAATTGGGGGGAGAAAGAGAGAGTTTTGGAGAGAAAAGAGAGAGAAAGAGCTTCTTTTGAGAGAAGGGGAGAAAGAGCTCCTAGAAGGGAGGAAAGAGAAAGCTCTTGAGAGGAAAGTTAAGGCTTCAAAGGTTTCCTACCTCTCTTCAACAAGCTCTTATTAAGGTAAGGGAGAGAGTGAAATTTATAAACATTTGTGGTATTAATCTTAATAGGCTTATGTGTTTTACTATTCATGTGATTGTTATTACCAAAACTAAGTTTTAATGCTTAGATGATTGTTTAGTAACATCTAAACTATGCTAACTTTTATTTTCTCTAGAGGTTATTCTGGTGTTTTATTTATTTTTTCTAGAAGTTATTTTGGTTCTTATTTCCACATATTATTTTTGAATCTCTTTTTATTATATTCAGTTGATTATTGCTAAGCTGTTTTCTAGATATTATGATATGGTTATTTTTTATTATTTATCAATTGCTCTATCATTTAGAAGTTATATTTTGATCCTGCTTTATAAAATTATTGAATTATTTTACACTTTTTTCATTGATATTATCTATATTTTGTGAAAAGTTTGGTTAAGAAAATTAAATTCAATATTTCTTAAGATTACCATGACAATCTAAGTATGCTATGTGGTTGCAGTTTAACCTAATCTTCCACATTAGAAAGATGTCCTTTAATATCAAAGATGTAGCAGTTTTATAAATGTGATCATGATTGATTATTCATGAACTAGGAGTTGGATATAATTCATGAGGTTTTCTTGAGGATAATTCATGAATGATTTTGTGAATGATGATTGAAATATATGTATTATGTGAATTATGGTTATCATGTTTAGAAATTTTTGGGACTGTGATGAAGTGTGTGAGGTAAACTTAGCAAGGTCTTAGGTTTCCTGGTAAGGATATCATGCTGATGCATGAAGACCATTGATATTGTGGGTTGAAAGATTGTCTGTGAATATGATGTCTGAACTAAAAGATTGCTTGTGGATGTGATGTTTGGATTGAAAGATTGTCCAATGATTTGATATTTTGGACTGAAAGATTGTTCGATGATTTGATATTTTGGACTGAGAAATTGTTTGATGATCTGATATTTTGGACTGAAAGATTGTTCAATGATTTGATATCTTGGACTAAAAGAATGTCTGCTTATATTATGTTTAGACCATTAGGGTTGGTTATGAATCAATACATAGAGTCAAATGGGCTCGAGTTTAGTCCTTGAGATGAGTATGGTTAAATCTATATATTAAGTCAAATGAGACTGAGTCATAAGTCAAATCGTAAGTCTCATTGTTTGTTAAATTTATCAAGATTAACGTTGATGGTTCATAAAAATCTCAGTCATTTTGTGTGTTTTATGTGTTCTTTTCATATATGTTTAGGGTACGATCAAGAGATGGATTTGATAAGCAAGCTAATGCATAGAAGGTTTCAGAAAATTCACTCTGAATATATGCGTTCGGAATGAATTACTTTTTGATGTTGAATAATGTTAGATTCATGAGAAGTCAACTACTCTAACTTAGTACCATTTAAGAAGGGTAGTGGTAATTGTTAATGTACTTTATATTTAAATATGTGACTTGCAATATTTATAAAAAGATTATGGTTTTTTATATAAGAACTAATTTTGAATTCTCGTATTTTTATAAATACTTTTGGTTATGGATAAAAGAATTTTAGAGGTGTTACAAACCCAATTAGCTCGTTTCTCCTTTCCTACTCAATTTGCTGGTCTAGTCCACCACAGGTTGGTAGGTTATATGGACCATCCAACCAAAAAATAAAAAGTTATTTTTTAAAAAGGAGATCTTTCAAAAATTTTAAAATTAACTATTTAATTAACTCTTTATTTAAAATTAAGAAAAATATCTGCTATTTGATTATGTAATATAATAATTTAAAATTCAAAAAATAATTATATACAGTACAAATTTAAAATTGAAATAAAACATAATTAAAAGTGGTTCAATATGGGCTGATCTAACCCAACTGAGTTAAATTATTACAACGCAATGTATTTGTTGAGTCCTAAGTGAGCGGGTCATGTTTTTGCTATTACAATACAATTTTATTATTTTTTAGCCCTACCTGACTTGTATTCATTGTAGATCAGGTTGACTCACAGATTTCAACTCATTTTGACAATTTTATATTTAGGTATCTGACTTTTCTCTAATAGGTGACAATTACACAACACTCACTTATTCTTTTATTTAATTTTTTTAATAAAAAATATTTGCAAGGATTTTTTACCACTAGAAAATCCATCCAAATTTGTTTCTTCAAAATTTCAAGAGCCTTTGTGGCCAATATTTGCCGGTTAACAACCATAGGAGAGACATGATGGAGGGTAATATAGGGATAATAACATTTGCATTAGGACACCAACTTGCACGTGAATCAGTTCTGATGCTTCACTTCAGCTACTGCAAATTGTTGGATGAGGTTAACAAGGATTGTGAGTTGGGACCATTAGGAAGGGTGTCAATTAGAAGATTCTCTTATGATGCCTATTCCAGATGTGTCAATGGGAGCATATTTTATGGGTTGAAAATGGACATTGTCTTTTGCTGTGGATCTCTTGGCCTCAAAATCTCCTTATGAGCAGCTGATTGGAGGAAGAATTCTTCGTCAAGTTGTGCTCAGTGAATGGTTTTCTGATGATACTCTTCAGAAGCTAAGACTTTCCATATCTGTGGTGAGAGGCTAGTTGAGATGCTGAATTGGACAAACCACAAGGAGGAAGAAATTAGACTCCCGGCTGCAGAGATTTTATCAACACTAGCAAGCAAGAAGCACAACTTTTTGCGCATAGCAGAGATACTCCACGTTATAGACTCAACAAAGTTACACAACAATCAGAAAACAAGTATCAGCGCCTCCAAATGTTTTTTAATTTAAAAATGATTAAATAAAAGAATAAATAGGTACAACATAATTATTATCTATGAAAGAAGAGTCATGGAAATTTTGATGTTGCTAGCTTTATATGCAAACTGCAAAAACATTCAAGAATTTAAATATTTTTAAAATTTTTTTTAGAGATCCAAAGATTAACGTCTCAATTTTTTACAAACTTGCTATGCTTTATTTTCTTTTTTAAATTTTATTAAAATTTAAAGGTGTATTGTAGAGAATTTTTCAGTTATTTACAAATTTATCATCACATATTTTTATTCACATCGCAGTTATCAAGTTGAACCAATGCATACAAAGTGATGTTAAATATATTTTTTCTAATAGTGTGTTTTAAGTAGTATAAAAGAATTTTTGCAACAGATTAAAAAAATTAGAAAGAAAATTATTCATTTAACACTTAAGAAAAAAGTCTCTTTAGAGAAACATTGGAGACATTAATTAAAATATATTTATATGCTTTTTATTAATTAATTTTTTATAATTGTAATCCAATTTTTTTTAAAGAAACCTTGGAGTAATTTTTATAATTGCAATCCAATAATTCTTTATTAGTTTTCTTTCATAATATAATTTCTTTAACCATATCTAAAAACACTCGTTTTCATTTAGTCTAAATAGATTGACTAATTAGTATAACTAAACGTGCATGAGTGTATAGTATGAAAAGTTTGTTTCCAGATTTGCGGATCCAACATGATTAGATTGAATTGGTTTGGTCAAACACACAGTAGTCTTAAACAGTTGGCTAAAAAGTAAGCTACGTCCATTTTTCTTCTTTCATCATAAATTTGATGAGAATTTCACTATTCAGGTTCGTTGAATTTAGCTGTGAGCCGACAAAGGAATGGATGAAAATTGAATTATTTGATTCATTATATCTCATATTTTAAGATCATTGTCATTGCTAAATTATACACGAGATATATAAATATATATATAGATAGGATAACTCAAGTAAAAGAAAATTATGATAAGAAATAAAAAAATATAATAATAATAATAAACGTTCATATATATTGAATTATTAATTAAAAAAGTTTATGTGATTTTTTCACACATAAACTTTTTTCACAATATAAACGTTGCTCTTTCTTGTTATCTTGTGGATACCCTGCAAGTTCGTCACAATCACTGTTGATATTAGTGATGAAAATGGTGATTAGGGACAAATCAACATATGGTCTAGGAAAAATTGTCTCACTAATTTTTAATTTTTTTATTGATTAATATGTGTATATATAATTATAAATTGTTTCATAGTATGAAATATAGTATAAAATTAATGTATAATGTAAATATTGCTCAAACTAATTTATATAAACAAGTATTGTCCCAACAATCTAATCTTTCTAGATTCGTCACTGGTGGTGGTGACGATATCGAGTGTGGGATGATGGCACTAATGATGGTGGCGACGATGATGGGAGTAGTGGTAACGATGGTGGTGTCAACAACGATTACATTGTTATCACTATTGTCAATGTCACCACTCATATCGTCGATGCTGCCACTACCAATATCAATATCCTCACCATCATCGATGGCGGTACTGACGACGATAGTGATGACTTTGTAGAGAATCTGCAGGGTGACAAAAGAGAGTGACATGTAGGAGGAGTTTATGTGTAAGAAAATAACACTAGTTTGTTTAATTAATAACTCAATATGAACATCTATTTAAATTTATGATTATTATTATACTTTTTCATTTCTATATCTGACATCTCTTCTTATTTGAATTATCCAATTGAAAGGTATTTAATGATATTCAAGTTAAGACCAATATATTGAAGTAAAAAAAAAAAAGAAACTTCATATATAACTCTTCCTTTACCATATTAGTTAATATGCCAATAAATTAATAACAAATTATGTACAACTTCAAATTAAGAAGATAAGATTTAAAATACAAAGATTACCTATATGATTTAATTTTAATATGAAATACCTCAAATCTCACATGCAAAAAAACTAGCAATTGCTTAAAAAATCATGACCAAATTATAGTTTTATCTCGCTGATCGTAATGAAGTCTTTGTTTATATTGGGTAACTCAATATTTATCTATCAAATGTCTAACTATTTATTGATAAAGGTTTATATAGGTGTGTTTGTTTAAGCTAAATAATAAACAACTTAAAATATGTAATTTATTTTCAGATTTTAATAAAAACAAAGACTTTTCTATGTTATATATAATTATAAAAATATTTTTTATTAAAAACATCTCATGTTTTTTAAATGTCAACTTTTGTAAAATTTTATTTTAAGAAGTTACTCAAAATAGTTTCTTAAAATAAGTTGTTTTTAATTTTTATTTTTTTAAAAATTTAGTTAAATATCTAAAAATTAAAATAAATATTATCTTTAAATATTTTTTTTTCATAAAAAAATTTAAGCAACCTCACTATGATTTGACGACAAAAAACTTGCAACTCACATTTGTAGTGGTTGCTCATAAAGCAAACTTGGATAAGGATATGTCACGGTCGTGGCTCCCATGCATGCCTGGGATCACTTTAGCAAGGGATTGTATTCAAATGGCAAATTAATGCCTTTGAAAACTTGGTGTGATGACAAAAAAAAAAAAAGAAGAGTATATACTAGTATACTACACACATAAAAAAATAAAGCATCTTCGCTTTCTTAGATATTTTTAATTAATAAGAACTAAACTATTAATATAAACTTTATGAGTTTATCCTAATAATAAGATGCAAATTAAAGTTTTTTTCATAGACGAAATTAACGGTATTATACGAAAAAACAATCTTAATCGAATTAAACAAAATTAATATGAGAGACAATTATTTTGTTCTGTTTGAATATTTTATAAATAATATAAATTTAAAATTGTTCATGGTAAAATGTACTTAATTACTATTCACGGTAAACTTATTGAGAATGTTCTATGTTCACAATGGGAAAAAAACTTATAAAATAGGACTCCAACGCTCAAGTCGTAGAGTCTGAAAAGTAAAGAATAATAACTACTCCAAGAATGAATTATTAACACGTACCTCATAAACTGGGCATGACGTTAATCAATGATTTTGCTAATTAATTTAGTTAATTATTTTATTGTGAGTGTAAAGTTTTCAGCGAGGTCAAAATTCTTTTATTATTGATATTACTTTCTCCTTTTAAATGATATATTCCGATATTTTCAGTTTTTGATTATGTCGAAATCCGAAATCTCAATATCTTCTATTGGATGCTTTTATGTTGAAAATTGGAAATCCCTTTGCTTCCGATGTCCTAAAGGTGTTTTGGTGTCTATCTTAGATTTCAGCTATGCTGAATTTCAAAGTCTCATTTTACTCCTATTCTAAGGGTATTTAGGTTATTTCATTATCCTTCTTTTCTTATGACTATACAAAAATTATTAATAAAGCTAAAACCATTTCACATTAATTTATTTACACTTTGACAATAGTATAATACAAATATATAATAAAAGTTTAATAGTAATATACTTTTTTTTATCAGCTAAGTAATATATATATATATATATATATATATATATATATATATATATATTTAATAATAATAGAATAAAAATAAGTATAAGATGTATTATACCTAAGAATATAAATTCTAAGGTTAACTCTTAATTACACTCGATTTCATGTAAATGAAAACTAACGATAATATAAACTCTCATTGAACATTTACTTATTATAAACCACCATGACTTTAAATAATATCCTATGGTACCCCTTTCAGTATGTGTCAGATACTAGTGTGGATTTCCCCACAATTTTGTGAGCTACGCGATAGATCTGGATGCACCCTGAACTTTTGTGGATTTTTCCAAAGAATCGTGAGCTTCTCGTTAAAGGTAGAGACAACTTTAGGATGCACCGCAAACCTCTATGCATATTCCCACATAGGTGTGGCATTTGCAACCAAACTAGACAAGTCTAGGTCGCCTTCCACTCATCTGTGTATATTTCCTCATAGTTGTAGCCTTCATGGCAAAATTAACCTTTCCCAAGACGTACCCCAGGTTGATGTGGATTTTCCCACATGACTATGATCTTTGCAGGAGAAGTTGACACCTCCATTATGCTCCCCATACCATTGTATATGTTTTCACATAGTTATGGCCTTCACAAAAAAATTAGACACACACGATGTGCCTTATCACTATAAGGACTATGTGGTATGCAACAAAATTAGGTACATTTAGGACTAGAGTTGTCAAAGTGAGCCAGATTGGATTGTTGGACTTGACCCACCTTAATCCATTACCTAAACAATTAGCCTGACCCAATCCACCTAGCATTTTTCCTGATTTTTTGGACCTAAATCGGTCCTCTATGAGTTGGTGAATTAGGTGGCTTGACTCACCAACCCACCTAACATTAAAAAAAAATAAAAAATAACATAGAAACTAAAATTACTTATTTAGCAACCAAAAACTATGTGGTACACAACATAAGTACATCTAAAACTAAAGTTTTCAAAGTGGGTCAGATTGGCTCATTGGACTCGACCCACCTTATTCCACTACTTAAATGATTAGCTTAACTTGATCTACCTAACTTTTTTTCTAAATTTTTGGACCCAAACCGACCCAATATGAGTTGGTGGGTTAGGTGGCTTGGCCAAGAACACACCTAACATGAAAAATATTTTTTATAAAAAAAAACATATAAAAACTAAAATTATTTATTTAGCAAGCAACAACACTAAAATAATCTAAAATAATATAATAACAATTTTATGTTTACAAATACTAAATTTTTAATAACAGTGAGGTCAAAATTTCAACATTCCAACTAAAAATATACGAAAAAGAAATTTAGATATTTTTAACGATATCTTTTTTTAAAAAGAAAAATTTATTCAACATTTACAAATCAAATCAAACACAAAACATTATGTAAAGTGAGTACAAAGTCTAATAATTTAGTTTTAGGTGGTTATTACTCGGTGGACTTAGTTCCAAATGGATGGCCTATGATGGAAGAGGTGACCTGTAGATTATAACTCACTTTGCTCTATCTAGGATACACTCATACCATTATGTATATTTTGACAAAACTGTGAGATAATTCATAGCAAAAATGTGAGTGACAATTTTTTGGTTGAATACTTCTCATGATATAAATTTAAAATTACAAATTAATTAGCTCAAACAAGTTTATATTAATTTATGGTGATACTTTGACTATCATCAAATCATAAATTATCATTTATATAACTTTGAAAACAATTATGATAAGAGTTAATAAATTTATTATAAATGATAAGTTGTGATTAACTATAAGTATATCACACATATTATGATCAAAGTTAATAAATTTATTATAAAGAATAAGTTGTGATTAACTAAGTGTAAAATATTTATAAGTATATCACACCTATTTTCTCTTTCTCACAAATTTCATTAAGTAATCTTTATCCTATTAAATTATTTCTTATTTGTTTTGTGGATTAGCATTAAATTATTTAGAATTATATTTATTTGAATTATTAATATCAATTATAAATTATTATTTAATAATATCAATTATAAATTAATTATTTAATTATAACATATAATATAAAGATGGATGATATATTGGTCTTTTATTAAGAATAGCTTGTGATTTATTAAGTTGTTCAGTTTAGTAGCCTTTTGAGAGGTTTCTAGTCTCTATTGATAAGGATAAAACCTAGGAATGACAAATAAACTCGTATCTGTGAATAATTTCCAAACCCTCCTCGAAGTTGACGGGGAATCCCCGGTTTGACCAGGAAGGAGTATGGGTATAGAAAATACCCGATTTGTTATTTGTTAAGTCAGGGATGAGGACGGAGATATGCATACTCACTCCGTACTTGTACCCGCTTCATCTCACTCTCATTTTAATGACTAAATTCTTCATTTATCGAACAAAAAATGTTTGACATTTAATTAATAAATTGCAAACTTTGAATTTATTAGATAACTTTTAAATTAATATATTATATTCAAATAAATTATTTTTTAACAAAATATTATTATAATTTTTTTTTTTGCAAGTATAGGACTGGTATTAGTATACCCGATACCCGACGAAGATAGGGATATGGACATAAATCTCATATCCATCAATATGACGATGAGGATGAATATGAATTTCAGAAACGGGAATAGAGATGAGAATGTAATATCCATCTCCGCTTCACCCCTTTGTCATGCCTAATAGAAGTTATCATCCAATCAGGCAACCTGTTGAGAGGTCATTGCTCTCTACTTATAAGGATAGTAATGCTATCCCATTAGGAAGTTCAATAGATGTATTATGCTATAAAATTTTCTTTTAATTTTGTTCATTTTTAGATGTAGAATTATCGAGAGATTCATCTTATTTGGTAATTAGAGCTTTTGTTCGGCATCTAATTGTGTTTGAAGTGCTTCTGATGTGAATTTTTGTTGTAATAATTGAATAATCCAATTCACTGACTTCCTTTGCTGATATAATTCGTCATATGACATTCGCTGATTAGTTGAATCTCTGAATTCATACTTGCATATATTTGAGTTGTATCAAAGTAATTGCTTAATGATTACGTACCTATTGAAGATCTTTGTACTTGGAACAATTTGATTGGACTTAAATTTTGGAACAATTCTACTCAATGCTTCAAATTAATTCTTGAGGAAGAGAATTAAGCTACTTGTTGCTTTATATTTGGAATTCAATGACATTCAATGGCATGAAGCAATTTTTTGGGTGGCATTCTTGTAACACACTACATCGAGACTGTATTGTAGGAAAAGTAAGAGGAGACAGTCAAATAATGAAACTGTAGGGAGTGAATAAAATGAGAGTTAGAGAGAGAGGGTCAGGGAGAGAGAGAGCGAGAGAGAGGGTGAGCGTAGGAGGATGGAAAATGACATTGGATGCTCGAAGGGGATCGTCAAAGACCTAATATTGTTTTACTTCTCTCATTTTCTTGAGAGGTTCGACGATAAGGCTTTGTACAAGGTCTTTCGAAGGTGGAGAGAGGTTGCAAAAAATTTTATGGAAAGACATAAGAAGAAAGACGGGGCTCGGTTCGACATAGTACGATTCTTTGATGTTAAGAATCTGAAGAGACTGGAGAAGGAGCTCGATCAAATATATATCGAGGATATCAAGTTGTGAGTTAATATGTCGAGGTTACAATGTAGGGTTATTCGGAAGTCAATGGGTCATTCGTCTGCCAGAGTATAGGACTCTCAACACTGGAAGAAAGTGAAGCATGGGCAACCAATTTTTGTCAAAACTCTGGCAAAAGAGTTGGTTAGTGAAGCTGGTAAGAAGTCAATTGGACACAGGAACGAAACTCTCATCCGGGCCATCCAAGAATCTCATTTAGAGTGGTTGAGCAGGTGCACGATAGTAAAACTCATAAACCTGAAGCAGTTACCATACGTAGATAAGGGGTTCTACATGCAGGGGCTGGGCACTATCAGAGTAAAGTCTCTTGGATTGGAAAATGTCAACCCTGATGACCTTTAAGACTCTGATGATGATTGGTGGGAGAAACTCTTCATTTCAATCTAGAAATGGTCTTTGTACGTTAAATATTGGAACTCAGATGACTTCTCAAAGGCTGTCTGGGAAGTGGGTTCATCTGTCAAAATATCGGAGGATTCGTTGTTGATGGAAAACGTGGAATTCTCAAGGGTCTTAGTCAATATGAATATGATGTCTCCGATTAGTAGGGATGCCAAAGTCATCATTAATGGGAAGTCAGTGCTTATTTCTTTGGTTAAGGTTCCTGGTTATGTTCATAAGCCTGCATTCCACAACTATAATTTCTGTAGATCACAAATAAGGGAAAGTTTTTGAAGTCAGATTATGAATATTCAGAGAGCTCGATAATGTTTAAATGGGAAGGTAGGAGTGATGAATGGTCTGAGTTGGAGGTGGGAGAGACCATGGCTTCAGGTGATGGCACCGACTGGTCAATGAAGGATAATTGTGAACTAGAAAAGTCTCATGAGGTGCAGATGGAGGAGCGGTTAGAGAAGGTCACACCTGCAAAAATGAAAATAGAGAAAGTGCTATGGACAATTAGCCCAATAACTCATTGCATGTTGTGCATGATGGGCTTGTGAAGTATGTTGGTCTTAATGACCAATCTCTTACTCTCAACAATGAAAGGAATTTATTGTAGGATGGGCACGATAATTCATTTCCTGTTGCACTTGATGGGCTCATGAAGGGTGCTGATCTTAATGAACACTTTCTTAATACTGAAGCTCTGAATAATGAAAGGAGTTTATTGCATGATGAGCACGAGAATGTAGTGCACAATTATTGGGAAGGACAATGTGAAGGCTATTCAATTCATATTACATTCTGGGAATGATGGGCACGTGAATAAGGGTGAATATGACACTCACATTTTTAATACTGGAATTCATCATATCATGGACGAAAATCGAGCTATTTGTGCATCTAAAGAGTTGGTTCAAATTGGGAGTTTACAATTCCAATGTGAGAAAAACTTAGATGGAGTGTATGTTGTAGGAGTTGGGTATGTTGGGTCCATGATGATTCAATTAAATAGGCCTTTGTGTCACGCTTTAGGTGCAGTAGTGCAGAAAGAGAAAAACAAGCCCATTATGTGTCCAAGAGTGGATGAAAGTTTGACAGAAGCTATGGTGGGTGCTGCTGTTAATTCTTCGCACATCATGGCCCACGCAAATTATAAAGAGGCTATGGAGATGACTTGTTCCAATGGGGCCCTGATGTGTAAGGGAGAAATGCTTAGGGTTGGAATCGGTGATCCGTTAGTCGAGTACTTGGAGGATATTGCTCCAGATCCTGTAGTAGGAATTAAGAATGTTGTTGGGTCTAGTGCTTCGCTTGGAACGTCCCAGAGTCCAATTTTATCACAACACTGCCAATCAACACAGCCTTTGCAGGGAATGGATTTTAGCTTTGAACCGTTGGATGACATTCAAGTTGAATGGGGTCATTTTACTTCTTGTTGCAAAAGGAAATCTAAGAAGTGCATTGGCCTACGGGGTATTCGGTCAAAGGTGCATCTTCACTCTAAAGCTTATGATGCATGACATGATATCCCAATTGGAGCAAGGGAAGTGACGAGGGTACGGAAGAAGATGAGATCTAGAGTACATATGGCTAAAAGTAACGAGGGAAATATTGGGAATATTACAATTTCAAAAGAAAAATGTAATGAAGCTTATTTTCAGTGGGTTGTGGGGAAGAGTATAAGTGCTTCTAATATTATATTTGAAGAAGTAATTATATAAAAATGGGTGGATATGGAGGCAAGGGATAGAAGGAGGGCATTGCCTAATCATCCGAATTTTGGGTGTGGTAAATTGTGTTAAGATGTTAAACATGTTGTCTTACAACATAAGGAGTATTAGGGGGAGGGAGAATTAGAGGCCAATGAGACAGATAGTCTCTAAACATGATGTAAATCTTATTTGTGTACAAGAAACAAAGGTAGCCAAGATAGATAGAAACATTTGTCGTGCAACCTGGGGGGATGATGATGTGGGATGGTGCAAAGTGCCTACAACCAATATGTTAGGAGAGCTTTTATGTGTATGGAACGTTTAGGATTTCACTGCTTCTGAAACTTTTCAAGGTTTGGGATTTTTAAGGGTGAAAGGTAGGTATAAGGCAAAGGTGAGTGAAAGGTTATTTATTAATGTTTACGTTCCATATTCGATGTCAGGGAAAAAGGAGATGCAGAAAGCTATATTAGAATATAGGCAATGGTTCCAAGGGTGTATTTGGTGTGTAGCGGGTGATTTCAATGCAGTTAGAACTCCAGATGAAAGGATTGGAGAAAATGGTGTTGCAGGAACATCAATTACAGGTACTATGGAATTTTTAGAATTTATTGGAAATATGGAATTGATGGAGGTCTCAGTTGTCAGGTATTGATTTTCATGGTTCAGTGCAAGGGGTAAGTGTTGCAGTGTCTTGGACCAATTCTTAGTATCTCAAGAGTGGGTGGACTTAGCGCCTAATTGATTTCAGCTAAATTTGTCTCGTGACTTTTCCAATCATTGTCCTATATTAAACAAAAGTACACTAGTATTGAGGTTCAAGAGTGGAATGCCTTCGTATTCAAAGGAAAACTAAAAGCATTGAAGGGCGATATCAAGAGCTAGAGTAAAAGGAATATTGGCAAGGTGGAAGAGTCAACTGGTGAGCTAAAAAATAAAATTGCTTTCTTTGATAAAATTGCTAAGGTAGGAGACAGATTAAGAATGGAGGCTATATGGGAATTGAAAAAATGGAGTTCATTTCAAGAAACATTGTTGGCTCAAAAAGCTAAGGTTAAGTGGCTTCGAGAAGGTGATGCAAATTCCTTTTTTTCATGCTTTAATTAATTGGAGGCAGAAAACTAATGATATTTTCAGTTTGATGGCTAATAGGGAATGAATTGAAGAACCTTTGAAACTTAAGCAGGAGGTTAAAAAGAATGATGTTGGTGTGAGACTTGATGGAGTGAATTTCAGTAGACTTTCTGAGGTCCAAAAGAATGATCTAGTTTCAGAGGAAGATATTAAAGATATTCTGTGGGAGTGTGATAGCTCAAAGGCTTCAGGGCCAAATAGCTACAATATGAAGTTTGTGAAAAACTTTTGAGATTTGCTGAAGGGGGACATAATGAAGGCCTTGTTTGAGTTTCATCATAATGGGAAACTTCCTAAGGGGACCCATGCTTCTTTCATTTCTCTTATCCCCAAGAAAGAGTGTCCTGGTGGGCTCAAAGACTACAAACCGATTTCTCTAATTGGAGTAATTTATAAAAATCATTTCCAATTTCTCTCTCGTAGGATGCAACAAGTATGCCTAGTATCATTGAGGAAACTCAAACGGTATTCCTGAAAGGTACGCAACTACTAGAAAGTGTAGTTATTGTAAATGAAATTATTCATGAGGCAAAGTAGTATGAGAAACCCTTACTGGTCTTTAAAGCAAACTTTGAAAAGGTGTAGGATGCAGTTAGCTGGTCATTCCTTTTCTATATGCTTAAACCCTTTAGATTTTGTGATAAGTGGATTAACTGATTCAATGATGCCTCCAATTGTCATCAGTGTCAGTTCTGGTAAATGGAAGTGTCAGTTCTGGTATGGAAGTGTCACTCTAGTGTTCAGAATGCAAAGAGGCTTCAGAAAGGGTGATCCAATGACCTCTTTTCTATTCTTTATTATGGCTGAAAGACTTAGAGGATTAGTTAAGAAGGCATTTCCTATAAATATAATATTTGGTATCAAGGTGGATAAGGATGATCCTCAGGTGGTGATACAAAAATATGCAGATGATACAATTCTTATGGTCTCTCTAGAGCTTCAAAATGTCTATACTCTAGAGAGTTCTTTGAGGTGTTATGAATTAGCTTCTGAGCTAAAAATTAATTTCTACAAGAGTAGTTTGGGGGGAAATTAGAGTGAAGTTGTCAGAACTTATGTCCATTGCGAACATCCTAAATTGTGGGGTATTGTAGATGTCATTTTCCTATTTAGGGGTTTCATTTGGGGAAAATATGAAGTGTGAGTGTGTCTAGAAGCCAGTCTTAGATAAAATGAGAGCTAAACTAATACCATGGAAAAGGAAAAATATGTCTCTGGAAGGGTAGATTTGTCTGGTCAAATCCATTTTCTCTTCTATTCCAATTTATTTTTTGTCTTTTTACAGGGTCCCAAGGAAGGTGACTCATTCTATACAGGCAATGCAACGAAAATTTTTGTGGGGGGAGCGAGTCATAGGAGTGTAGCAAAGTAACTTGGATCATATGGAAGTAGATGTACAAAGATAAATCCTACGGAGGTCTAAGAATTAAAGATGTGGAGGCATTCAACAAAGCACTTCTTAGCAAGTGGCGTTGGCAGATTCTTCATGGGAGCAACTCCCTTTGGATTAAAACTCTCGAGGCAAAGTATGGAAAAGACATTAGTCGGGACCTGGTAGTATAGCAGAGGAAAGGGGGGTCTCAGTGGTGGAATGATGCCCTAAAGGTAACATCAAATGAGGTGGTGGGGAGTGGTTCTTGAGAAAGGTTAAACCTTTGGTAGGGGATGAGTCTTTATTTAAATTTTGGGGTGGGGGTGGTTGGAGTGGGGAGGAATTAAGTCTTTATTTCCTAGATTATTACAACTTTCAATTCAAAGAGAAACGTTTATCTGTGAGGTTGGGGGTTGGGGTGATCATGGTTAGGAATGGAGGCTTAGTTGGAGAAAAGGCTTACTTAGTTGGGAGGTAGATTGTGTGAGGGAATTGGAGAGGGTTCTTGATAGAGTTCATATGAGGAGAGATGTGAAGGATGGATGGAGGTGGAAAGGGTGTGATGGTAAAATTACTCAGTACTCAATGAAGGAAGCTTATCTTTCAGCTTTTGGGGTCTCTCAGGATAATAGTTCTTCATTTTTCAAAAAGTTATGGAAATCCAAGGCCTCGTCTAAGGTGGTAATATCTTCTTGGAAGGTAGCGCGTAATAGGATTCCTTTAAAGTTGGAATAGGCTAAGTGTAATATTCTTCTTTCTTCTGAAGTTGGTTGTCTTGTTTGTTGCATATATCCTGAATCAATAAGTCATTTGTTATTTAATTGTAAATCTAGCTACCAAGGATGGATGAGTTGTTATAGATGGCTAGGTTATAAGTTTGTCCTACTTCAGATTGTCAAGCTGGTTTCTGGAATTTTTGGGTCTGACAAGCTTTAAAGGAAAATCATCCTGTGATATTCTAAGTATAATTTGGCTAGCAATGTTGTAGGGAATCTACCTTGCTAGGAATGCAATAATGTTCAAGGGAGAACCCTTTAATATAAAAGAAATTTGACAATTATTTTTGCAACGGTCTTGGTTTAGATTAAAGGTTTCTGCAAAGCTTCTTCAATTACCTTTTTTGGATGGTCTTCTCAACCAATATTATATCTTGATAGAATTAAAAGGAGAAGGGCATAGTATGCCTTTATTGAGACTCTGCACATGTCTCGGGGATTTTCTTTCTACATCTTTTTACCATAAGTGATGTATGCATTTAATTGATGAACTTATGGATGGTGATGCCTGGGGGGAGGAGTTATGTAACAGGTCATTAACTCTGATGTGTACTGTTCTTTATTTTTTGAGCCTCCAATCATATCCTGTGACTTGAATGTGTATTCTAATATGAATTTGATATTTAATATTAAATATTTAATTATTAATTATTAATAATTATGAATTATTAATTATGAATTTGATATCCATTATTAAATATTTAATTATTAATTTAATATTTAATTTGATTAAAAGAAATTTCAAAAATTAAAAATATTAAATTCAATAATTATTATGAATTTAAAATTATTAAATTAAATAATTATTATTCATTATAAAATATTTAATTATTAATAATTATTTAAAATTTAATTATTAATTTAATATTAAATAATTATTTTTAATTTAATCTTAATTTAAGGGTTGATTCATGATTTGAGGTATTTGGAATTCAAAATTCTGAATTCAATCATATGCATCTGATCTGGTAGACTCTAGTATGAATTTGATATTTAATTATTAAAATTTAATTATTAATAATTATTATGAATTAATAATTATTAATTATGATTTTTTATTTGATATTTAATTTCTTTTCCTTATTTTCCTTTATCACAGGGAGATGGATGATATTTAATTTTTATGAATTTGATATTTAATTAATAATTATTAATTATGAATTTTTTTAGGATTCAATTTTCCTTATTTGATATTTATTTTTTTCCACCAAAAAAATTATTAATTATGAATGTCATATTCCATTATTAAATATTTAATTATTAATTTGATATTTAATTTGATTCAATCATATTTCGTAATTCAATATTTAATTCATATTAATTTTTATTTTCTTAGACTCTATTCTATTTTGACATCCAAATTGTGTATTTGCCCTGTCCAAATTTGGTTTTGTGTCAATTTTCCTTGTTTATCCCGATTTGTGCATTGTGCTTTTATTCCAATTTAATTTTGTGCATGCCTTTACTTGAGTTTGTCAGGGATTAAATTTACTATGTGTTTTTTTATCCGAATTGAGTCAAATTTTACACTTAAATTTATAGATGCTCGTCTTTGTTCTCGATGAGATCTTGAGCTTTTTTGAAGTGGAATATCAGTTTCATGCATAAGAAAATTGTTTATTAGTGATTTGGCCGTTTTGAAAGCAAAAGGTCGAAGAAGAAAAAAATATACTTTGTTTTTTAATTTTAGTACATTAAATTTTTAAAATTTTTATGTTTTTTAAAATTTTATTTGGTCATTTAAAAGAGATACATGAAAGTTTTTTTTTTTTAATTTCTTATAGAGGCAAATGTATTATTATTTTTTAGTAGAGAAATTCAAATATCAAACTTTTTCTTTTCTTCTATTTTATCATTTGACGTATCTTATTATTCTAAATACGGGTAATTTATCCTCTCCCACCTTAGATGAGCATTTACTTTTATAAACACATTGTTATTGAGTATTATTTTAGTACATTAATTTAATTATTTTAAAATTTTAAAATATAAAAAAATTAACAAATTTCAAAGAATTGACTAAGGAGGCCGAGTAGTTTTTCACCAGCAATAAAATTTAACTGGCCAAAATTTTAGAAGCCATAAAATATTCTGCATATTTGTATTTGATAATGTCTACCATGAACATAAATATGAGATGAGGAAAATTTCTTCTCATATACAAGACTTTAACCTAAACTATTATGTTAAAAATATTCACTTGCTGGTGGACAATAACTTTTACAAGCATACTAAACAACAATAAAAGAACAGAGAAGGAATAAACAACAAATTTTTATTATCGAAGAAATTGTTAAGATCATTTAATTTTATTAAATTGAATAAAAATAAGTATATTTACTTATATTTGGGAGTATTTTTTTATTTTACTTATATTTAATTAAAAAAAATACATAAGATGAAAAGCAAAGTATCTTATTAAGTATACATAATATCTAGAAACTAAAATGATTATTACAAATATTACGTACATATATATACATATACACTAAATTACGTTATTTCAAGTATAAAAGATGTATTTTTTTTATTATCACTATTTATTTTACAAAAATATAATAGTTAAAATTAATTACTTATTACACACACCATTAGATTAGATTTTAAAAAATAAATAATAAATATCAACAAAAAGTATCTTATACTTATTTTAAATGAATTTCTTTTATTACATTAATGATATATGTATTACAGACAAATTCATGCAATTGGATAAAAAGGCCTTGTAGCAATTCCACATAAACCTTCAGGGGCACTTATATCTCTTCTCATCCTTATGTATCCATTCTCACCCCATTCAGTGCCCCATGAATTCTTCATTAGCCAATACTTGGTACCATCAGGAGCGGTCCCATAACCAACTACAGTAATAACATGTGTATCAGTTCCACAAAATGTTGCATCAAAGATCCCACCTCGGTAAAATTGCATAGCTTGTGATCCAGATGAAATATAAACTGACACTGGTTGATGTGCCACTGCTTTGAGGAGAGCCTCTTCACTGTTAGGAGGAACTTTCTCATACCCTTTAATCTTCACTGCACTAGAACCAATATCACTTTGAACCTTACAAGTACTCTCGACTCCTTGGTAGGGGTAGCTTGCTTCTTGTATTCCTCCTTGCTGTGCGATAAATTCAAAGGCTTCCTCCACATAACCACCACTGCATCCTTGGCTTTGACCATTAACACAATCTAGCAGCTCTTGTTCAGAGAGAGACACCAAATTTCCTGTAGTAATTTGGTGGATAGCCTCTGTTGCAGCCACTGCTGAAAATATCCAACAACAACCTGTTTTCACAAAACAAAATTAACCAAGTTCATATTACATACATAAGCCCTTTTAATGGAATTCATGAACTTAG
This sequence comes from Psophocarpus tetragonolobus, assembly GCA_037954015.1. Classification (NCBI taxonomy): domain Eukaryota; kingdom Viridiplantae; phylum Streptophyta; class Magnoliopsida; order Fabales; family Fabaceae; genus Psophocarpus; species Psophocarpus tetragonolobus. The sequence goes on along the minus strand of CM075689.1, from coordinate 17,527,278 downwards.
AAAAGAGAATCATCTTACGGCATCTTCCTTGGTCCTTCACTGGAGTAAGAGCACCTTTTGTCCTCCAATCTATGGTAGAAGGAATGTCAGTCACGTTGACATTGTCATACCTAAAGGATGTTTCTGATGTTGACGTTGGCCACACCCTTTGTTCTTCCTTCCTCTCACCATTAATTAGTAAAGCCTTAAATTCTTCATGATGAAGGTCTGCAAATTTGTTAATGCTAAGGTTGAAAGGTTTGTCCCCAGCAGCATTGAATGACTCAATGAACTGTACATTGTTGTTGAATATTTGGAAACGTTTTTTCTTCTCCACATCATCTTTGTAAACCTTATCATACTGCGCCATCCACTTTTCATGTGTCTCAAATGTGGAGGCCTCAGACAACCTGCGAGACATTACGTGGCATGTGAACACAGTTAGAACAAGAAACCAAAATAAAACACAGTGGCTTTTGCTAAGTGAACTCATTGTGATCAGAGCTTTGTTCAAGTGTTTGTTTTGCACAGCAAAGGGTGTGGCAACTACTAATTTATATTGGTGAGATTCATCATAAGAAAAATTATTAGGTGATTTTTAATCCATATAATTCAAAATTAATTTTTATATAATATATAGTTGACTGTAACTTTTACTTTTTTTTTTAATTAAAAAACTTAATGTCATGTAGAACTTAAAGCAAGGCTTTAGACAAATAATGGTAATTAACCTAATGAAATTTCATATTGTATGGTAGTGGAACACTTGGAGGATGTGCCCTATTATAGTCAACATTTTTTCTTTTCCAATCAACTTGCAGGGTGATCACAACTTACAATGACCCAAGCTGGAATGTAATCCAACAAAAAAAAAACTATCATCATTATTCTACTTTAAAAAATATGCTTATTAATACTAACACGCATGTAGTAGTTATTTAGGTGAATAGTATAATATTGTCTAAATATACGAATTAGAATATAGCTTAATTTCTAAATAAGAATGAAAATGGATTGTAAATTTATGCAGATTTAAGTTTTATGTCATGCTTAATTGAGGAGAGTTTATAAAATAAATAAAAAATTAAAATATTTTGTTTACAATATTGAAATAAATTAAAATATTTTGTTTACAATATTGAAATAAATTAAAATATTTAACTTAAATTTATTTTAATATTTATTATGTATTTATCTAAAAAGATTCAACACTATTATATAAATATAATATTAACCAATATAATTATCTTATAGTAAATAATTAAAGATAAACTAAAAAATTTAATAATAAATATATTTCAATAAAATATTATATAATAGATATAGTAAAAACACTTAGATATGCATATGTTCATGTCTCTATTTTAAAAATAATGTAATACCCCATATCAATAGTCAAAGCATGTAATTTTTTGTAAAATGTAGATCCATTTACAATTATTTATCTTGATAGTTGAATTATTTATCCAATAAATAAAAATTCTAAAATATTATATTTAAAATGATATTGTAAATTATTTTATTGTATTCTCAAATTGATTACAATTATTGATTATTTATATGACATATAATTAGATACTTATTTATGTCCAATTTTAAGAATTACCTAATACTTCTAATATGTATCTAAACTCCGTTTGAAATTTTTATATAAAAACTTACATTATAATCTCTTAAATCCAATAAGTTATTTGTATTTGGATATACAAATTTAAAAAATTTTATATAAAAGTAAAGTATTTGAATATATATAGAGAGAGAGAGTGAGTCAGAGAGAGGGAGAGAGAGAGTGAGAAAGAGAAAGATAGGGAGAGGAAGGAAGAGAGATGGAAAGAGATAGAGAGAGACTCAGTAACATGTTTTAATCATGGGAGAGATAAAGAAATGAGGTGGAAGTCAAAGGAAGTGCAAATTTTTAATAAGCTTAAACCAATTTTTTTTTTTCAAAAACTTATTCTAAATAGTTTATTTAAATAAGCTTAAAACAGTTTGTGGAAGTTTTTTTATAAATTTACCCAAAACTTATATAAGTACTTATATGGTATGATAAGTTGTAAATAAGCTATTCCAAACGAAGCTTAGTCAAATTAAGTAATTTTTTTTTAAAAGTCAATAAGCATTAAAAATTATTATTTTTTAATTAAATTATTTAAGCAATAAATAAAAAATAATATTTACTATAATATTATAAACAATTTAATTTTAAAAATCAATATGTATTTAATATTTGTATTTTAATATAGTTATTATATAGTTATATTAAAATAAAAATCATTATATAAATATGTTGACCAATGAAATTAATTTTGATAAATTATTAAAGATTTTGTCATATAGAGTTATTTATATATAAAATTATTTTCTTTCTTTATTTATTTTTGTTTTTCTATTTTTTATTTATTTGTCATATATTGAGTTATTTATGGATAAAATGATTTTATAGGATTTAAAAGTATAAATAAATGTCATTAAATCTTTAATACTCAATTATAATAAATATTGAGAAAAAAATTTTAACACTTATAGTGATTCTATCTATAATTATGTTAAATAAGATTGTCAAAAATAAAACTAATTTAATTTATAATGTCATTTAGCACTTAATTTAAAATATTTTGTCTGTCAGTCCTGGACATTGTTAGGGTCACCTGTATGAGGTATTGTCTGCTTTGAAGGTTGGGGTTTCGTCTATGGATGGCAAAAAAATTCGCACTCATAGATACCCGTGAATAAAACCCGCGAAGATATCCGCACATATAGTATAAATGGGTACTCATTACCTGCGGTAAGGGTTTTTTTTAACCGTTCTTAACGGGCGCGGAAACGGGTATCATAGTACCTGCACCCGCGGATAAACTAAAATAATATATATATATATATATATATATATATATATATATATATATATATATATATATATATAAGTTAAAAAAGATAACATTTTTGGAAAATAAATAATTTAAAATATTAATTATTAAAATTCATTGATATCAATTTTATTTTTTTATGAAACTTCATATGTAATAAAATTATTTATTATAAAAATATCGATAATATAAAATAAAGATTTTATTTGTATTAAATATTTTCTTATAATATACTATATTAATCTACTTTTAGATCTAATTAATCTTGTAGAAACTAGTATAATTTTATTTCTAGATTTTCCAAAAAATAAATGATCTATTTGATAAAACTTCTTATAAAAAATATTTAGTTTTAAAAAAAATATTTTTTTAAAAATATTCATGGTACCCATGGATATTAAAAAAAGTTACAGGTATTTCTATAGAGTGGTAAGTAACAGCTACTCATGTCTGCCCTAATCCATTCTCTTCCTAGTTTATAATAAAATTATTTATTATAAAAATATTGATAATATAAAATAAAGATTTTATTAAAAATATTCATGGTACCCGTGGATTAAAGGTATTTCTATAGAGTGGCAAGTAACCGCTATTCATGCCTGCCCTAATCCATTCTCTTCCTAGTTTAGTCACAGTTTTGCTTTGAAAAGAGACATCAAAAGAGTAGGAAGAAGAAAGTTTATAAACGACTCTTAATCTCGATGTCTAATCGATGTGGGACTTTGTATCAATTAAAAGGAGATTGTTCTAGCTTACATAGAGGTTTGTTGTTCAAGTCTTATGTAAACAACTACATTAAACACTTGAAGGGGTTAAAGAATACTTGTAAATAATTCAAACAGATATTAATTGAACATGAGAAACCTTTGTCTATGTATAGTTTACACTACCAAACATATAAAGGTGGTTATTACACAAAGATTTTATTAAAAAGAAAAAGTTTTACATACCAATGACTATTGTTAAATAAACATTAAGGGAGGAGGGTGTTTATCACGACTATTGACCTCGCTTCCTAACTATGGGGATGTATTGTAACAAGCCCCCTAGTCGAGGCTAAAGGACGTAAGAGCGTGACACGCTCCCCACAGACAGAACCAATGTTTCTTCCCTCAATCTCAAACATCATTGGGGTCACTAGTCTAAGGTATTGTCAACTATTAAAAAGACAGATGTCAACTATTAAAAAAAGAAAAATAATTATTCTATGAGTGTACAAATTTCCTTTATAAATTACTAAAGACAAATGAGGACACTAACAAAACAATTAATTTTTTTAATAGTGACACATTTATGTAGGAACGTTGGTTATATATATATATATATATATATATATATATATATATATATATATATATATATATATATTAATAGTAATTTTTTATTTTTTTTACTTTTAAATATAAAAATATAACTGAGGATAAAATTGAAAACCAAATATAAATACTAAAATGGGTAAATTATTTTCATATATGTTATGGGTTTCTTAATTTTTATTTAAGTAGTTATTAAAAAACAATGAAGAATAAAATTAGAAGCCAAATATAGACATTAAAAGTGAATTTCTTTTATATGTTATAGATTTCATATTATCGTATTCAATTTTTATTTTATTTTATTTCTACATTGTTTCTTTTCCTATTTATAACTTCATATTTTATCACACTCTTATGTGTCATATTTATCAATTTTCTTTTATTTTCTTTATTTATATTAGAGAGGATTTAATTAGTATGCACCAATAGTGTAAAAAAAATATTATACTAACATTTGATCACATATTTTTATTTATATGACTTTTAAAATATTAATTAATAAAGTCAACAAACTTACTATAAATTAAGAGTTGTCATTAAATCTCAGTGTAAAAAGTTATATATATATATATATATATATATATATATATATATATATATATATATTAATTGATAAAGTTTTATACTGATATTGTATACCAATTAAACTCATATATATATATATATATATATATATATATATATATATAATATGAGAATAAAGTATCTTATATGAGAATGAGAGAGCAAATTTCAATCATTGAAATAAAAATTAATTGTTGAAATCAAATTGTACACACTTAGTGCTTGTTTGACAACAATTTTCTAAAACTGTTTTCTGAAAACAATTTTTGAAAACAGTTTTGATTTTTTAATTTTTAAAAACTAAAAAACAGGAACAACTGAAAGTAGTTTCGCTTTTTAGTTTTCTATTTTTGTTTTAAAAATTCTAAATACAATCAAAATATGTGTTGTCTTTTGCTTTTCATTAATGAAATTTTAATAAATATAAACAAGTTTTCTCATTTTTATATCTTAAAACAGTTTTTAAATAACACTTACAAAACAAGTTGTTTTTTTTGTTTTCTTTCCGAAAACAGTTTTTGAAAACTATTCTTGAAAATTCTTTTCAAAAACTAAAAAATAAAATTAAAATCAATCAAGCCCTTATTCTTCTTCTCTTCTAGCATTTATTATTCGTCACTCCTTTTCTCTCTCATCTCTCAATGGTTAAGATATTTTTCTCTTTTCTTTCTCAATAACTAAGATTTGCTCATATAAATTTGGTTATACACATGAGAATCTCATAAAAGCAAACATTAACCATAAATGATTGGTACCTGGTATATTTGCAACCTCCCATATAAAAACAAGTTACCAATCATACATACATATATATACTAAACTGACATGTGATCACATATTTTTATTTATATGGTTTTTAAAATATTAATTAATAAAGTTAATAAATTTACCATAAACTAAAGTAGAAGTTCAAATTTGAAACATTGGACTTGAAATAGAATGGGTTTCAATATTTAACATTTTCGTACAATTTTAGGAAGAGTTTAATTATTATATACTGGTATAAAAAAGTTTTACAATAAAATTCAATTACAAGGTTTACGTATAATTTAAGGATGTTTGCAGTGCGGTTTGATGCACTTTTGAGTCTAAAATTAGTCTGAACCAAACTAAAAAAATAAGTGCAGTGTGATTTGGTTCAGTTTAGATAAATTATAAAATCCGAACAAAATCAAACCAATGTTTCGAATAAAATATTAAACATTACATTTAAAATTTATTATTAAATATTAAATAATAAAAAATTAAATATTAAAATTTGGTTTGGTTTAGTTTTGCAATTTAAAATTTCTACTATTAAATATTAAAAAGTTATTGAAAAAAGTTATTTTCAAAATTGTATAAAATTTTACTCGTTTCTAATAAAATTATATAAAAATAGTAATCATTAAAGTTAAAATATAAATAATTAATTCATTTAAATATTACATTTTATTAGTTGTTGTCAAATTGTATCAATAAAATATTACATCAAATAGTATTAAAATATTTATTCATCAACTAATACATATAATTACAAATCTTAATTAAAAATTAATTCAAAATTATAAAAATTTAAAAAATAATAAAAATTTGTATGACTTCTCATAAGACTGCTAAAATTACTAAAAATAAGTGATTTAGTTTAGTTTATTGGAGTTTGAACGTTTCAAATCATAAATCAAACTAATTCATGCGAATTAAAAATTACTTAAAGCAAATCATTTCAAATTAAAATAATATTCTACGATTTTAATTTTTAACGATTGAATTTTCGATTTTCAATTCAGTAAACTCCAAACTAAATATGGTATGCTATGTAAGAAGACAGTATAGGCTTCTTGTGCTTTTTATTGTGTCGCTAACATGTGATGTAATAGTCGCGCTGACAAAAAATGGAGGCTTTAACGAATTTACTCCTTTTTGCTTTCTTTTTCATACACCACCACTTCTTTAAAGTTTATGTAATTATATAAGTATTATTATTTTTTTAAAACCATTTTTTCCGTCTTTTATGAATAGGTTTTAGTGTAAAGTTAACAAACAAATGTTTGTGCTTTTTTTAAATATATAAAAAAATAAAAAGAAATTAATATAATAAAATAAAAAAATATGAAATTATATGCTATTTGACAAAATTTAAAGATGTATAATTTGCTCATTACGTTCCTATTTTTGAGAAATACAATAATTAAATTTTAGGAACCATAAAAAGAAAAATTTGATGAATTAGAATCATTGTTGAATGTAGTGAGGCTTTGGCTTGTTAATTGCTATTATGTATGTTTTTTTTTTTTATCGAAAGTGTTTTTGAAAATAGAAATCAATAACATTCTCCTTTTTATTTTTTTAAGAAATCAATAACATTCTTCAAAATTTTATTTGAGTAGTTGGTTTTGTAGACTGAAGCTAGCGTGCAACAGCAGTCAAACTCTCATACGCACGATGCTAGCAAGCTATTGTTTTATAACCTTATAATTATATCTTACAATCATCAACGTTCAACAACAGTTTTAACTCATCTTCCGTTTTGCTTGTTTTGACATACATTGAAAAGAGAGAAAATAAAAAAGAAAAAGTAATTTTGAATTGTTTAGATAGGCAGAAAAAATAGAATAAAAAGAAAACTTAGTGCTTGATAATAATTTATAAAACTATTTTCAGTATTTTAATATTTAAAAATTAAAAAAATTATTTGTTTGTGTTTTTTAAAACAATTTTTGAAAATAGTTATAATTTTTTACTTTTCATTAAAGATATTTTTATAAATATAAATAATTTTTTTTTTATATCTTTAAAATAATTTTCAAATAACACTTGTCAAACAAATTTTTTTAACAAGTTTTTGATCATCTAAAATAAAATCTCTTGTACAATGAGAGGAAAATTAATAAAATAAGTATTATGAAAATTTATAAAAGTAGTTTCACTAATTTTTATTATTTCACGGATCTTCACAAAACTTGTATCTTTTTTCCCTCTTTTTTAATGGATTTTTATACATGCCTTTTAATAGAGAATTATTTTATTTCCAAATTTAAGCTAAATCAAACATAGAATAAGTTAATTCAACAAGAAAAATACCCAAAATATAAATTTGGAGTTTAGGGATTATATTATTATATTATATTCTCTATCCTACTTTCAGTCTGAACATTTTACAAATTTATTTTGTACTTATTTTCTCTTCAACTTCTTCCTTTCCTACTATCTTTATCCAAACAAAGGTTTAAGCCGTTATTTAATTTGGGGGAAAAAAATTTAAAAGTGGCAAAACTCACTTTTACTATTCCTAAATTTATCAAGTGTCCAAATTTAATTCTTACATTATTTTCACTCATCCTTTTTATTTTTTATCTATTCCATTTCTTTCTACCACGCCCTAAACACGTCTTAAAAAATTGTTTAGAACAAATCTAAAAACGCTAACCTAGTCAAATGTGTCACGTCAACTCTTATTAGATAGTTTCAACTCATAAGCAACCCCAAAAAAGAATTGGCATACATTTTAACACATTCCCAAAAGGTCATTGTCATATGAAATCAGTTTGCAGATGACATGTAAAACATAATTTAGAGAGAAACAAAACCATTAAACCCAGATATCAAAGGGTTAGTTGGTAATGTATTGCTTTGAAAGAATAAATTTAGCAAGAGATACTTTATGTTGCAATGAAAACATGATACACCGTTGGGAGACCAGAAAATCAACAAGCTCACAAAAATGTCAAAACTTTCACTTATTGCCACGTATATCACTAAACAAAGCTGACATAATCAATGGTAATGAACCAAAAACCTACGACAACATATGTTCATCTACACTTGATTCATGTTAAAGACCCACATTTGCCATATCCACATGATTCATACCACATGCGTTTTCTTGTAGTTATCTGCTGCTTTGGATATTGATTGTATTGATACAGGTAATCCTGGGCCCATCTGCATCAATAGTTGTAGTAATAAATAAATTAAAACTAAGACTAAAAGAATGAGACGAAATGCACCATCATTGCAATTAATGACACTAGCGATTAAGTCTTCTCTTTTCTCATTTATGACTCCCCCTCTCCCCTCTCATTGCTCACTCCCCACTGCTCAATTTGATTCTACTATCTGAATCACTGCTGGTCACTTTTACCTCCCAACAGCTAAAGCCATTAAATTTTAAAAACCTGTATGCTAGGGAAATATAATTTTCCATAAAAAAAAAGTAAGATCTAATTGAGCACAAGTCTGATATCACAAAAAAAGATAAGGAACTACCTCGCTATCGTTCACCAGCCTTGTGTTGTTCCACTACACAAATTTGTTTACAGTTTATATTCTTATAATCTCAAACAAGGTTTTCCTCTTTAAGTTATTGGTTACCCCCATCATAAATTCATCAAACTCAATATCTGTGCCACGAATGAGCTCCAATCATCATGATCCCCATAGTTAATTTTTCACCCAATTTTTTTTTACTTGAAAGGCAAATCTGATTGCATCACTTCTCTAAATTGATCTGCTTCCGAGCTACCATACCACAAAAACGTCGTAAATTTCACTATATTATATATCTTTTCATCCTATATACCATGTGTTACTGATTTAGTCTAACATTAAAAATCAGAGCAACTAAATGCATCATGAATGAGTTAACAAAGAGAGTCTCATAAATGGCATGGAAGAAACCAAGGACAGATCCAGAAAAGTCTTCAAGGGGGCTGGAAATTGTTTTTATAAAATTATTTGAATACCTAATTTTCAATAAATAACGAGTTTCAAAAAAATATTTACTATAATGTGTAACATACTAACAACCAAGTCTTTTCCCACCATGTGCAGATGATGTAATACGTGCATACGGAACAGGCATTTGTATTTTGTAAAACACTAACAATATTGCCAATAGCCTCAATGACCATCATTAACATACCGATTACATTAAATAAAAAGAATTATGCTAGCATCATTTCAAATAATTTCCTCCTTTTTAGTTGTCATACTAGAGAATTTTGATAGTTAAAACTTGTTCCTCAAACTAATTATCACCAGCAAACTATTTACAGATGTTCCATCATTTCAAAATTCAAGGTCCATTAACATCTTTCTGTTTTCTGAAGAGAATAGGGATGGGGAGGAGAAATTATATGCACACCAAAAGTTTATTTCAGTATCTGTAATGTGAAATGCTAGAATGAAAAGACAAAATGGTAACTTTCAATCTGAAAAACATAAAAGAATGAAACAAGAACGAGATGTAAGAGCTTACCGTGCTGCTTATATGGACAGACAGAACATATCCAGCATATTTGGAAGCTGAAGAACAAGGAAGAGAATTGTAATGTAATAGAAGTAATCTTAGTACAAAAACATCTTGATTGTGTTACACCAAGTTAATGGAGAAATTGATCCCCCCAAATACCACCATTTGAGGGGAGGTATCAGTTGTTTATCTGACATTTCATCTATTTTTTCTCCTCAAAACAGAGAGAATAAAGCATAAACACATCTATGCTACTTACTCTTCTTTAAGCCAGCAGGCTTTGCAAGCAATACAGCATTCATGAAAGCACCAATATTCTCCCGTAAAGCCTCATCTTTGTAGCTTACCTGTGGTTATCATTGAAAGCATAGAACATTTCATGCAACACATCAATTACTTTTGTAATGAAGTCTATAAAAAGAGTTTGGAAGAAAATACCACGGTACCTTTCCAAGTCCCACATGCAAAATTGATTTACTTTCCATTTTAAACTCAACACGGCCTTGCCTTAGCTCTTTCAACTGCCCAGCAATATCACTAGTAAGAGTACCTAGCTGTAAAAACAAGAATTACATACAATCCACTCATGTCAGACTTCAGACTTTAAAAAGGAATGCCAACAGATTTTGAGAAACTAACTTTCTTATCTGGCATCAGTCTGCGCTTTCTAAGATATTGTGCTATCTGCATAATAGTTCATATAAGCTTTAGAAGAAGAAACTATTGATTCAGATGATTTTACAAATATATGACCATTTAAATTAAGGGGAAAAAAATACCTTTCCAAGTTGAGGTGCCATTCCAGGAGTCGAGAAGCATTTGTCAACTTTGAGCTTATATTTTCCACCTATAAGTGTATATAAGCTCTATCAGATGAGGATAGCATAGTTAGGAAATTTTATATTCTTGTTCTTGGCATGAAAAGGAATTATCATAGTTTCTAATGAACCAAAGGCATGTTTAGAATATCTCCTGCACAGTTGTGTGACATTCAAAGCATTTATGTTTAGCACATGACAAATATAATTAATGTCACATGTTTGCTTAAATGAAAACATTAGTTTAAATGTGTGCACTAGCAGAGCAAGGGAGAAAAAACAGATGAGCAAGCATATACTGTGAACTATGAAGTGAGTACGCACAAACACCGGGAGATGAATATGTGGCTAATAAATAACAAAAGCTAGAATAAAACCAACAAGACCACAGACAACATGCATCTGCACATTTTCTTCTCACAAATTTAGTATGGAAAAAAGTAATCCAGATGATGTACAAAATAACTTGGAGAAATAGATTAGTTCATTACTAGCAATCTCCTCAATAAGCTCTTTACCACCAACTATATCAGCTCCTGCAGCTTTGGCTTCCTCAGCCTCAGCCCCTTCTGCAAAAACAGCAACACTGACGGCCTGGAAGGTAGAACAATTAGAAGACAAACCTACCATTATATCAATTGCTTAACATGTAAGTTACCTTGGGAGCACCATGTGGCAGAATCACAGTACCACGAACTGCCTGCCAGAGTTGAAATTATTATCTTCTAAAGCAGAGTATTAATGACACCGTATATAATGTTCTTTATCCAGAAAGAGGACATATAACAATATATGGGATGTATAAGCATAAAATATTTATAGAAACAAAAATTATAAAATTTGTGTAAATTCTGTTTGATAAGAAATTTTCCAAGACAGTTTATTAAACAAAATTCGTGCTTTATTTAAGATATTATTAAATTATCACATTTATTAGATAAAAGTCCTCAGTAAAGTTAATACTATTCAACATGTTTCAAGAAAGAACATAGAAATGTCCAAATAAGCTGAATATATCAAACAACAGGATCCCTTTCATTAACAATCAACTCAAAGCATATACAATAATATAAATATATAGTCATTGTTATCAAACTTTCTAACTTAACCCCTGCGAGTTAACTTGTGAGCAAATTCTCTTTTTAGTAAACTCTAGGTAAACTTGATAGACTATATGCAAACTCTGTAAACTTTCACATTTACTACTAAGTCATCAAGTCAACAAATTGGGTTGTTTTATATACATTTAGAGTTCAACGTACTTTCATTTAGTGTGTCATTCTTAAATAAAAAAACAATCGTCTCTAAAAATATCAAACCTTCATCTTTCAACAATACCAAATATCGATGAGAATTCTCTACCATTATTATCATCTTTACAATTTATTATCTGATAGTGATGCATTGTTAGACTTAGTTATTTAAGTATTATGAAATTTATGATTTACTAATTTTTTTTATTTATTATGTTGTTGAAATATTTAATTGTATGTTATTATAGATATTTTTTATTATTTTTATGTAAAGTAAGTTCTTACGAGTTAAGTTTATCGAACTCTCATGAGTCTACGTAGACTCTCGAATTTGATAACCTTGTATATAGTATAGGTAATATATAATTTGAAGTCCTTGTAGACCGGGCAAGTCTTCTAGAACATTGCAGCTATATAGATCCAAGAGAATCAATTTGTTTAATCAACAAAAGCAACCCGACAATAATATTTGAAAAGTATATGCCTCCCAATCCAAGTATTAAGACTAAAGTATCAAAAGTGCAACTTGTTCAAAAACATGACAAACCTACAGAGCCTCAAGACACCAAATTAAAAATTTATATTAAGTTTAAAGAATCACAAAACACATAGAAAAAAGCAAATTGAGGGATGGGGATTTGATATATACCATTTCAGTTCGCTTTGAATCAACACCCAATCTTACATGTGCTTCAACAGTTTCGTCAAACTTTGCATTGGCATTGGCCTGAAGAAAAAAGTAATTATTCTAAATGACAGCAATAAATAAATCGTTACTGAGGATGTGCTAATCCAATAAACGGCCAAAAAGTCAGATATAAGGGAATATATATAGCAATTTAGCTATCCTAACAACAATTTATTAATTTAGTACTATCTATTATTTAGAAAATGGTATGGTTTTGTGAGAGTATATGTGCTTCAACAGTTCCATCAAACTTTGCCCTGGCATTGGCCTGAAGAAAAAAGTAATTATATTAAATGACAGCAAGAAATAAATCATTACTGAGGATTTGCTAATCCAATCAACAGCCCAAAAAGTAAGATATAAGGGAATATAAATAGCAATTTAGCTATCCTAACAATTTATTAATTTAGTACTATCTATTATTAGAAAATGATATGGTTTGGTGGGAGTATATGTACCAATAGAATTGTCACAAATAAGAATTATGTAAAAATTAAAAACCAACAAGGGGATGATGCTACAGAATATTTTTAGTTATAGAACACATATACCTGCATTCTGCATGTAAAACTGCAAACACTTTTACAGGTATAGCACACAGATAAAATAAACATTGTTATTATTAAAAGACTTAAATATGTTTTGGGTCTCTAATATATTAGCAAATTTTGTATTGAATCTTTATAAAATTTATGCTTTGTAAGTCCATAATAAAAAAATTATATTCTTTAGGATCCTTAAAGCACTATCTAAACCACTTTTTAAAGCATTTTAAAGAAATTTTAAGCATTATCGAAAGTGCTTTAGGGACCCAAAACATAATAAAAAATTATTAGATATCCAATATAAAAAGATTTATGCTCTGTAACTCATAAAAGGCATATTTTATAGAAAATTTTAAACAACACCATTGTTATCAAAACACTGCCATAACGCCGTGGCACTGGCCACTGCCATCCTTTATGGCCATTTTGGTGTTTTGTGGCGGGGTTCCGCCATTCAGGTTATGGCAGTCACCATGGCCAGTTACGGCAGTCATGGTGCCATTTGGGCCTTTTCTTTTTTGAAATAAAAAATTGGGCTCAGTTGAATTCAACCCACTTGCATCCAAACGTTTTGTAAAAATAGCCATGCAGACACAACTAGGTTGGATCAATTTTTTGAACTTTTGACACCTACATGACACACCCAGCGATGTCGGTGTTTACTGTTTTCTAAATCCAGCTACAACCTTTTTTGACCTTCTGTCAGTGACGAAACCTCCAATGATCAGCTTCACCAGCGATGTCGCCTCTGATGACAACCTCTGCAAGCGTCACCACCTCTGACAACGACCTTTGCCAGCAACTTCACCTTCGATGACAAACCCCACCAGCAACGGCTTGTTCTTCTTTGTCTCTTTTGCGAGTGCAACCTCTCTCTCTCTCTCTCTTCATGTGACCACTGAATAGGTTTTTTTTTTTTCTTAATCCTTCTATTTTTTAAAGCCATGTCTCAGTTTTTTTTTAATTCTTCTGTATTTTAAATCCAGCTAGAACCTTTTTTATTAAATTTTCAGTGGATTGTGTTTTCTGTTCTGTTATGAATTCTTTTAGAGTCTTGTTTCTATTTTATCAGTTGAGGATAATATCTGAGACATATACAAACACCCAACATGAGGAGATTAATTATGCAGACATAAATGAGGATGAGGAGGATTAAACGAAATAGTTTTAGGACTTGTCATTGCGTTTTACTATTTTTTAACACTGTTTCTTTGTTTTGGTTGCTATTTAATCCTTTTGTTGGTTAGAATGTTAGATATTTATGACTTTTTATGATGATTGATGACAATCATTAAATTACGAATGCTATAAATTTTAGATTGTTATACTATTGGCTTTATATATATTTTTGTTATTTTGCTATTTTTGCATCACACACACACATATATATTATTGGTCCACCATGATGCTCATCATGGCAATATGACGCATAAAGGTCCTTGTCACCAACCGTGGTATAACCCCATTGACAACTTTGAACAAGACACAACTTACATGTCTTCCAATATAAATAAAAAAAAAAAAAAAAGCAACATCTTAGACATTCAAGTTACTAAGCCAGCCAACCACAAATATCCCAGTAACTTTTACATAAATTTTTCACATTGGTTTCTCATAGGAGGATCCAATACTCCCTGTTCCACTTATAATTTCTCATAAGTAACTTCTTCCTCATAACCAATAATCCAACTACAACATTACCAGTAGCTCTGACATAACTCTTACATAACAGACACATGTGGTCTGCCAATTAAGCTAGTAAAAATTATCAGCAATAAATAGTCAAGTACTTAACATACACAATAACATAAGCAGCAAAGTCTTGTTCCACTAGGTTATATCAGCAGCTATGCATATCATACAACGTCATTCATCCCAATTCAAGACAAAAGCTTCAGCAATATTATTTATCATGAGCCCTCATTAACTGTAAGTTTTAGACGACAGATAACTAAAAAAACAAAATAATTCCATCATTTTACACCCATAACTCTTGAACCATTAAACCAACAACCTAATCCTTAATCCAGCCCTGAACAACACTTCATTCCAATTCTAGTGAACAAAACGACCAACACAAGGCAACAACCACCACTGAATTCGTTGAAACCAAACAGAATAAACTATCAATTTCATCCTTAATTTACTATTCTCTCTCCTAAGAAGGCTGGAAAGTTAAAAAACTGTATAAGTAATATCCCAAGTATTATAAATCATGCTAAGTGAGTATTGAAAAATCTTTCAAAATGGTCCTTCAATGTTAGTATAATATATCAACTTAGGAATTAAATTGATGGATCTTCAATACTTCAGATAGATACTAGTACTACTTATATAATTGAGCAGATTACAGCAACAATCTCTAAACTTTTATCAAATTACACACAATCTCATTCTTTTTATTTTCATAACTTAATCCTCTTTATGTTTAAAAACACTACATCCCTTAATATGTTTGAAAACAATATACTAGCACTCCCCTCAAATTTACACTGGCCCTCCCTTGTGAGAGATGAAAATAATAGTTAAAAAACAAGGATGCATGTGTAATTACACAAAACTTTAGAGGTGTTGCTATATTTGTTTTGCAATATATAATAATTATAATTTCATTAATTTAATGACTACTTAGGAGAGATGAGAGAAATTAATACTTGAAGGACCAAGGTGACAATTTATTCAGCTCCAAAAAATCCATAATGTGAAAAAAAAAAAATCACCTTAATTTTCTCATAACCAATAATCCAACTATGGCAGCATTACCCAAATCCTAACAAAACTATTGTCAGTACTGTACACACATGTATTCAGCATTTGCAAATTAAGCTAGCTAGAATTATCAGAAAAAAAATAGTCAACATATATCTAAAATAATATAAATTCCAACATTATATACCCACCACTTTTGCATCACTAATCTGATACTAAATTTGGACCCTGTACTAACTAGTCACTACATTCCACTGGATGATGCAAGCCAACCACTACTGAATTCATAAGAAACCAAAAAATAAGAGGAAAAATTACACTGACGCTCGTGAGATTTCATGAGTTGTACAAACTCTAGCTTTTCTTCTTTACGTGTGAAGCAACCTCACTTATGGAGGCACATATTTTCAAACAAATAAAACGGATTAGTGTAATGTTTATTGAGGAGTGTCAATGTAATATTTTGAATTAAGGTGATCAGTTCAGGGATTGAAAGAATAGTGTGCAAGAGAAATGGTATCAATAGACAATCTACCTAACACAACTTATAGAAAATCACAAATTTGTATGGACTACTTGTCATTAAATAACTCTCTTCTAAGTACCTAATTTTCAACAAATCTTAAAAAGTCATAAAGTGTGTGAGAGAGTGTGTTACTTACATAGTGTGCAATGTAGCAAAATCTCATGGGTCGCAAGTGTAATTTACTAAAAAAGCATAAAATCGAAACTATCTGTAATCTGAATTGATTATTTGTTTCACCTTAACTTGGCGAATGGCTTCGGCCAATTCAAACGGAGGCGGCTTCTCGTTCTTTTTGGGCTTAATCAGCAACGGAAACGGAACCTTCATGCGCTCCTCTTCGACGGCCTTCACCATTCGCATCTTGAGCTCATTCTGCGCCTCGATTTTCCTTCTCTCGCTCTCCACGTCGTCGTCCACCGCCGCCTGGGCCCTGTCGTCGGGGAGCGGCGCCACGCGCGAGGGGTACGACATAGGCGCGATCGACGGCGAGTCTTTTACATAGCGAATGTCCTCGCGCGTCCATGTGCGGGGCGAGTCCGACGGAGGGGGGGGAGGGCGGAGGGATTGAGATTGAGGTTCGGGTTCGGGTTCGGGTTGGGGTTTGGGTTTGACGGGGTAGGAGACGGGTTGGATGGGAATGGGTTGGGAGGGTCTTCGCGGAGGGTTTGAGGAGTTGGATTCCGAGGAGCAGAGGGATCGATGAGAGGTGAGAGAGAGAGGAGAGTGGAAGTGTTGGTGGAGGGAATGGCGGCGAGCTTGGGAGAGGAGAAGCTTCATTGCCGCCATGGTAGAGTCTGAATCTCTCTGACAGAGGGGTTTTGGGAAATGGGGTTTTAGGAGCTACATTGGTTCGGGTTTTGAAAACCCGAATTTCTAATACGGGTTCCGTTCCGTCTGCTAATTTAAAAAATAATTAAAATAAGAAAAAAATTTCATCAAGATAGAGAACATTACTTATTTTATTAATAAATATATTCAAAAAAATATATTTGAACGGAATGAATACAATAGAATGGGATGTATTTGAATCGAATAAAAATATTATTTTATTTTTGGATATGTTATAATAAAACTGAATAAAAAGTTAAACTTTATTTCATTGTTTGAAAAAAGAATAGAACAAAATTAGTTATAATTTTTTTTAATTCACGTATTATCTTTATTTTAACATTATTACTAAAAAGTTAAGGTTTAGTATAAAATTTATAAAAATAAAGTAGCTATTTTATAATTTAAAAAAATTTGTTCCACCGAGTACGCTCTAAATTTGAGGAGGAAAGATATTTTATTTTATAAACAAAATAAAAGAAACAACTTTTCCTCTCACTTCATTCCTTCCCATTCCATTATCAACTAGTTCATCCCTTCCACTTTCACAAAGTTCTCACAGCCAAAAATTAATTTCGTATCATTACGTCTATAAATTTTAGATGAAGAGTTAAGATATTTTTTCTTTTAATTTTAATTTTTTTATTTTTCTTTTTAAAATATCTATTAATAATAATTATTATTATTATTAAGTAGGTTTGATTCTTTTTAAAATAAGTCATTCATTTTATAAAAATTTAAAATATGCTTTCAGTCTCCTAAATTTAAGACACGTTGAGTTTAGATCCTATTAAAAATATATTCTCTAGCCTTTCTCAAATTCATGAATTATTATTATTTTTAGTTTTCTAAAATAAACTTGAGAGACTAAAATGAACAAATTTTCAATTGAGGAACCAAAACATATTAGGTTCTGTTCTTGGATGGTTTTTCGTTTCTAGTTTTGAAATTTATAAAAATAAAAATTAGTTTTGGTTTTAAGTTTTCAAAATTTTCATTAAAGGTGGCAGTCGGTCATTGACGATCGAAGGTGGTGGTTGGTAACTAGCAATCGGAGTTGGCGGTTGGTGACTAGTGGTCGGAGGTAACAGTTGATGAGTGACCGGTAATCGGGGGTGACAGTCAGTGATCATTGGTCAAAGGTGACGGTCAGTGATCATTGGTAGAAGGTGATGGTTAGTGACCGTTAGTCGGAAGTAGCAGTCGAAGGTTGGCAGTCAATGAACGTCGATCGAAAGTGGCGGCTGATGACCGTTGGTCAAAGATGACGGCCAGTGATTGCCGGTCAGAGGTGGAGGCCGATGATTGTCGATCGGAGGTAATGGCTAGTGACCGCCGGTGGAAGGTGGTGATCGTTGACCACTGGTCGGAGGTAGCGACCGGTGACCTCAAGGTGACGATCGGTGATCGTCCGGAGGTGACGACTGGTGACCGTCAATCTAAGGTAACGATCGATGACCGCCAGCCGAAGGTGGGGGCTAGTGACCACCGATTGAAAGTGGCAACCTATGACTGTCAGACGGAGGAGGCGGTCAGTGACTACCTATCAGAGGTGGAGGCCGAGGACCGCCTATCAAAAGTGATGGTTAATGGTAACAAGTGACGTCAAGTGATGAACTTAAATAAAAACAGAAACAAAAATATGAAAACCAAATTTTATTGTTTTTAAAATTGAGTGAAAACTATTTCAAAAATGAGTAAAAAACCAAAATAGAACCATTTTTGTAGAACACATTTCTATTTTCAAAATACATTTCAAAAACTAGAAACTCAAAATCATCTCAAGCGGAGCCTTATCAACTCAACAAATTTTCAACTCAACAAATTTTCAAATCTAGGGTAAAAGTATATTTAAACCTTTTAAAAAAGAAGTAATCTTATGTGTGTTTGAGTTTGGTACATTGCATATGAAACTTGTGTATTTGACATGAGTGGCTGATCTGAAGCTAAGAGCATTAGATGTGAGTTTAATATAATTCAAATGTATCATAATAAATGCAAAACTAAAAGCATTTCATTTTTTTTCTTTCTTAATTGATGTTTTGGGATATATGAACGTCTATTTGCAACATGTCAAACAGATTCCCATATCTGCCCTTAATCATTGAATTACATTCCAAGATTAATTATCAATTTTCTCATCAACTAAATCTATGAGAAGCTAAGTCCTCGATGCGAAGCCAGTCCACATCATGTCTTATGCTGTAACTGAGATCGAAATGTAAGTTATTTTGGTTTTGTTTTCTAGTTTTAAAAAAAAAATTTAAATACAATTTTTAAAAACTATTTTTGAAAAAAAAAATAAAAAAATTTGTTTGAAAAATATTATTTAAAAACTGTTTTGAATATGTAAAAATAAAAAAAAAATATTTATTAAAATTTTATTAATGAAAAACAAAAAACAAGATTATATTTTAAATTTTCAAAACAAAAATAGAAAAAATAAAAAACAAAATTTCCTGCTTTTAGTTTTTAAAAACTAAAAAAATAAAACTGTTTAAAAAAAATACTACCAAAACAAATATTTTAGTTTTTAAATACTAAAACATTGAAAATAATTTTATAACCAACCAAGTGATCGACATGTAGACACATTCAATTTTGTCCAAGATATACTGGTCCGGAAATTCTGAAAGTGTATTTATTGGACAAAAACAAAATGCTTGCGCTTCTGCAATATCCATTCATGGCATTTCATGCTTCCTCGATTGGCAACCCATCCAAATTCTTGAACTATGATTTTATATTTGAAAACCAACCTTGGCTGTAAAAGAAAATTATTGTTTTGTCTCTATTTGAACTGCCTATACAAAAGCTAAGTTACAACGTACAGGATTTAGGAAAACCAAATTCAATTTAACTTCTATCTCCTACTTTTTTTAATTGATGCACGAATTAAATGTAACTTGAGTTCCCTAGCAGTAAATCAAGCATATCATTGGAAGTAAGAAGAGTTGTTCCACCAACAAGCAACTCAATATCAGGTCTTCCACTTTCCGACAATGCCTCATGAGCTTCAAGCACCTATGTGACAGACAGAAGTAAAAACTTGTGTCAGGTTACAGCTCGATACCAATCAAGGAGGAGAAGCTTTTAAATTAAACTCAAAAAGGATTATATATAAAAAACAACAACAACAACCAATGTCGCATTCATCATTTTAAAAATATTTATCATGTTCATAAAACTTTCATGGCAATATCATGTCCATATTGTTATTCACAGACAAAAGGGAATAATAAGAGGTATAGAGGAGATAAAGGCATTTAAGAATTTCACCTCGAGTCCATTGATGCCCCCAATAACAAACACCAAAACGACATTTTGATCGGCAAGACTTGGTTTAGCCTGCAGCATTTGTATTGAGAGGAAGAATAGAGAAAAGAGTTAAATTAAAAGAATGATTAGCATATTTGAACTGGACTACTAAAGCAACGTCCTGCATAGTATAGCCATATGATAAGAAACCATAATTACCTGACCAAGGCCAAATCTTCCAAACCCACTCTTGAAAAGGCGCCCCACAGTGGAAGAATGATATTCTAAACCAGGCACATCGTACTTGCTCAATACCCTTGTTAGTAGCTTATAAAGTAATCCTTTTCTATCCTCATCAAAATTAGCTTCCGTGGTCAATGATCCATCCCTCCAAGGTATATTCTTTCTTTTCAGATCAGATAACTTGTGAAGAAATTTGAAAAAGTTATCCACCCTATCCCGCAACTCCAACTTCAGTTGCACGTCATCATAAACTTGTTCATTTTTATTGTCATCATCTTCGTCTTCATCACCCCATTTTCCCCATTGATCATCAAAATCTTCAATATCTAGTTCTGAAGGTTCTTCAGCAGTTTTCTCTGATTTTAACCTGCTTACGTTAGTTTCAAGCTCTTCCCTTAATCCATCTAGAAACTTGAGATTCGCTACCGATGGATTTTCAAAAAGAGCATCAACAACAGCTTCTTTTAATAAATGTTCCTCTTGCCAAGAAAAAGGTCCATCAGAACCAGATGTTGGAAAATTCTCACCAGCCAATATATATCCAATGATCATCAACAGCAAAGCATCTTGCAAAGATAGTAACCCCGTTGAGATCTCCCTTTTCCCTCCATTCACGTGTGATCCCAACAGAGCACTCTTGTTGATGAGATCACCGATTTGAATGGCAAGACTTTGACTTGTTTCTCCAGAACTCATACTCAGAATTTTCTCTGCACTGCTAAATGCATTCCATTTGGCATAATTTGATTCCTCAAGGGCAACTAACGTGGCTGAAGCTAATTGGATAATTCCTTTGTTCCTTAGCAAAGATGATTGGCTCCTGGACAAAGCTTTGATCATAACTTGCAACTCTGTTTTAGTAACAACACCAGGACGAGACTTCATATTCACAGTAACATTTTCCCTGCGCAGGGTTTCTTGTAGCCATTTCTTTACCAGTAAGGCCCCATCTTTTGTTCTTCTATCTAGTATAGCCTCCAAGAATGGCATTCCACGGAAGTTTTCAGACGAGACAAAGGACCCAGTAAGTATCTCTATATCAGAGTGATTAAGCTTGTCATGAATTTTCTGGCTAAGATTAATTAATTCTTCAATCTGAGAATCAGAATTACCAGAATTCCACCCACACAAAAAAGCCTCAACACTTTCTAAAAGATGAAAATTGTCTATTTTCCAATCTTCTTCATTAAGGATCTTCGCAAGTGGTATCTGAACATCTAAAGGAGCACGTTGCAGGTTGGAAGAACCAAGTTTGAGTTGGCTTTCTGAACCTTTACCTTGTACATGGGAAAATGTTCTACTTCTACGGGGCAAAGAAAAAAACATGCGGTCAACAAGTGAGTCCCCATGACAACAAGGAGTCAGAAGATCAAGTGTCCGATCAATGAGTAACAGCCCTGCTGATTGTTTACGACGGCCTACGTCATAAAGACTTGACATGTCTGTCAAAATTTTTCCTACAGTTTTTGATATATCACCGAGGGAGAAAATTTCCATTTTCAAGTCCATCTATATCATAACAAAAGAATTTATGGTCAAGGAAACAAATTAAAGGAGAAAAACCAAATAAAACAAATGGTATTATCAGTACTGGAAAATCAGATATATTCTCAACAAAGCCACTTCCCCCTTAAGTGAGAATGTGGGATTGGCTACATGAATCAAACAACACTATTGTATTCTATTAAATACCAAGTTTTTCAAAAGGACATGCACAATAAGATCTATTTTAACGGGTATAACTCTCACTAGCAAAGTTTTAACGAGTAAAACAGTATGATGTTGCATGCAGCAGTTCTATCCATTGTAGTTAGAATCACATGTATCTCGATACGATACATGCGATTCGATATGAGTCAAAAGCCTGGCAATGGGAATCTATGGTCGTATCGTTTCTGGGTAAGAATCGGTGCCGAATTGCACAAATTGGAGGAGAATCGCTTGTATCGTGATCTCTAGTTGAATCTTGCAATTCAAATCCAGCGCTTATTGTGGTCCAAACTGGGTCAGGTTGCACGACCTTCAAGATTGGAAAAACCTTAATTTTGCCCCTTTTTTAGACGAAAATGAGTCTAGAAAGGGAGGGAAACTGCCGGAAAATCTCCCTCCGTAATACCCAATGTGTTCCCTTGAGAGAAACACTTTTTATTTTCTCTCTCCTTTGAACTCTCTTTCTCTCTGCAATGCAACTCTCTTTCTCAGTGTCTCTTTCTCTCTAGCCTCCGCAACTCATCTCTTTGTCTCTGCAACTCGTCTCTCTCCAATGTCTATTCTTTGTGGTGTTGGGTTGCTGGCTAATGCAGGTTGGTGTTGGTGGTATAGTTGTATGTCTGTTATTTGCAACATCTGTCTCTTGTTTGTATAGTTGTTTTGTCTTGAATTGAAATTTATATATCACTATATTAGTTGCTTGAATTCAAAGTGTTATTAGATATATGTATGTTTTCATTTTAAATATGTTTTTTATGATAAAATACTCCTAGAGTACTTTAGTATTATGATTCACGACACGATTAAATTCACAATTCGGAAATTTGACTTTCCGATACATCATATGTATCCCAATTCAACAATCATGGTTCTATCACAGATCTATTATGATGTTCAAGATTGAACCCTGACATTTATGTAGATGATGTACACAATACAAGAATCCTAAAAAGTGAAAAAAAATCCTGAAATAAAATCTGCAAAAGTATGCAAACATTTCAGCTATTGAATGCAAGTCACTTGTTACCTTGGCAGCCAAGTGGTAGAGAAAGTGTGCCGTAAGAGTAGCTCCCGGAGGCACATCATCAGCATCAGAGAGCATGCCCGTACTTAAGGGAGGCAAACCAGGACTAATGGAATCTTCATGCTCAGCTGATAAATATGCTTCAGCCACCAACCCTTTTGAAGGTAGAACAAATACTCGTGGCGAAATGGGACATAAAATCAAGGGGAAATGACGAACAGAAACAACCAATTTCAGCACTTTATCTTCAATGTAGTCTAACGGATTGTGCTCATAAAAATCTCTTCCACTTGAACTAGCTTCAAGATTAAAAACATCCTCTCTGCTGGAAGGAAACTCTGAATGTCCTCCATTTTCAAAGTTAAGTTTTGCCTGTCCAGGTTTTGTCCCTGATTTCTTAACTAGTTCTTCATAATCTTGAACCAGTAAAGATTCATATTCATGATATGCATCTGGTCCGAGAGGTGAATCAGGAAATGCTGAGTGTGCTGTCTGCATTTTAATCAGTATTAGAAACAAGAAAATCCAAAACAAAAGGATAAAAAGAAAGGAAATCATGCAGGAAATAGGTATTTGAATGAAATAACAGTAAACTTGCTACCACAATTAATATTTATAGATAAAATAAATTCATCTTATGCAGATCATTGGTGATAAATAATGAATTCATCCCTTACTCTAGCAAAAATAACTCTACTATCCAGAATGACATGATTTTAGGAGGACTGAAGAAATTGTTTCTAATTGAATACAGCTTTTGACTAATTGATTGATTTATTCCTACGACATTTTATATGTCTAAATGAACTAGAAACAGCCCAAACTATTTTGCAATAGCTGATAATTTCTATTTCTATTTCTACTATGACAATATTTCTGTTTTTTTACAGCTTGGAAACTGACATTACTCTGGACCACCATCTATTATTGGGATTGCAACTTGCCAACTACACATGTAATACTAAGATATGCATGCTCATTAACAAAAGATGGATTACAGCCACGGGAAACCATGCGTCTTTAAAAGTAACTTCCAATATTTCCACAGGAATATGACTTTTCCAGCCTCTCACCATGGAAATGAAATTGTAGTAAAATGGGAAGTTATATCATTCCCAAAAATAAATATAACTAGGCATAAGTTCCAAAATCTGTAACAAACATGGGAATATTACATTTCCATATCTACATTCCTGGGAATGAAAATTCAATTCGTGAAACAAACACACTCTAGTAGCTTATTTTACGATTGTAAAAGACAGAAAGGAAATGAATAACACAGTAAAGACCAAGTTAACAATGTTATAGTTTAAAAGTGTCACCAATGTAACATCAACAATAATAATAAAGATGATCAAGCTACTTTCCTAATTTTCATATAAATTAAAAATAATCTCTTTCTTAGAAAACACTGCTTTCATCCAGGTCAAACTATTGTCCAAAAATGTGTAGCAAGTCTTGTAAGTAGATAGCAGCTAAACTATTATTTCAGGCATCTATAAGAATAAACATTGACCAATTCAAAACCATAGATAAAACCACATTTTCTTCGATAGACAGGTAATCCAACATTAAATTTATGAAGCATGGAACAATAATACACACACACATAAAGAGAGCTAAACAGAGAAAAAAAAAAAGAGAAAACAAATGTAATTACAAATAAGCACCTCTGAGATAGATGTAAATATAATGCAATGATGAACAGCTTGATGTGTGCTCAGGCAACGTAAAATATACCGGTGTGCATCACTCAGTAGACTTGATGTGATAAACACAAATTTTCTTGCAGGATCAGCTTTTGAGTTCCAATCAACCACCTAGACAAGGAACCATCAATAAAAGCAGATCATGACATGTGTTTTACCAAAAAGCTTGGACAATTAAAGTGCAAAACATATATAGAACATGCAGAAATCTGAGCCAGCAGATGAAAAGTATATTGACAACTGGTTACATACAGCATTAGCAACAAACTTAATTTGTTGGATGATTAAACTACAGGGTTAAGAAGTTTACATTTATTCCATGTTAGATGTAAAGGTGACCTAACCAAGGATGATGTATCGAGTATTAATACATCTTGACTCTTGTATTAATCTCATCTTTATATTTATAAATATATATATACTTCTTTGCCGATAAAAAAAAAATTAGCTATAAATTTACTAAATAAAAGGATGGAATCATGGAAAGGATAGAGAACAAATTCTATAGAGTAATGCTGTATCCTACTACTTCTGGTAGTAGGAGGATTCGTAGGAGAATGGAATAGGAAGATTCAGAATTATTCAATTCTATAAAATCATTATCTGCAAACATTAATTTACAACTTTTGCATGCTCAAACAAGATGTATGTAAATTTCAAGTGAACAATATAATCAGAGGTGGAGCTAGAACTTTGCCTCAAGGGAACCAGAGGCACAAATGATGTTAAAATTCAAGTTGAGAAAGATCAGAATTTTTTAATGCCAAATTCGTGAGTAACAGTTATCTTATGATTAAATAAAAGGAATTCAGAATTATTAATTTAAGAGCTAGAACTTTGCCTCAAGGGGAGCAGATGCATAAATGATGTTTAAATTCAAGTTGAGAAAGATCAGAAGTTTTTAATGCCAATGCAGTGAGTAACAGTTATCATATGATTGTATAAAGGAATTCAGAATCATTAATTTAAGAATATTTTCAGTTCTTCTGTATGTATGAAACTCAAATCAAAATTCTAAAAATCAAATATATTGATAACTATTACTAGGACAATTATATATCCATCATCAGATTACACTCAAACTTGACTGAAGCTGATATATGCCCTCCATCTATTCTCTAAATAAAATATTTAGCAATTAATGGTCTACAAATTTTGGCTAGAGGAAAGCATCCGTCAAGTGAAAATCCAAACTCAGATCACCTCATCACCAACAAATATTTGTTCCGAGTCACACCAAGTGATATAATCTTTTCTAAAAACAAGAAAATAGAATATCCTCATTTTTTTCAATAAGCAAATCAGTCACTGAAAGAAAGACAACTTGGGCAACAATCTAATATGAAACCAGCACTTACCGTATCAAATGCACTCATGTTTTCCAAACTGCAAACAGCTCGTGCTCCTATTTCAAGAAGTACAGGATATGCTCCACTAAATTGAAAACTCTCTGTAGATCCAGCATCTAAATAAACAATAGCATCTTCAATATGCTCTGATATCTGGAAGAAAGAAAGAAAAGGCTACTATTCACAAAAAATTAAATGAAAAGGATCACATAATAACAGTTGTAACAGGTATAGTATAACTAGGTAATATTTTCAGAAGAAAACTAAACTTCATAGGTGCATCATAGGATGCCTAACTGCGACTATATTGGCCACAAACCTACAAATGAATAACTTTCTTAATGTTAAAGAGAAGAAAAACAAAGAGCTAAAATTAAGGGTTTGTTTGGGCAAGCTTCTCTAGAAGCACTTATAGATGAAAAAAATACAAAGAAAAAAATAAAAAAAACTTCTCCATAAGTTTTTTAAAAGATGTGAAAAATTTTCAAACTAATTTTAGGTAAGATGTAAAAGCTATCTCACATAGCTTTTTAATAAAATGTAAGACTTTTTAAAAATTAGCTTGCAAAAAATCTAACATCATTTAAAAAAAATTATGAAAAAACTGTTTTTGACTTTTGTCTTTGTATTTTTTTCTCCTAGAAGTGCTTATGGAGAATATTACTCAAACAGATCCTTAAGGATTGTAGAAGCATTCTTGCCTTTTTTTAACACAAACTTTCACAAATAGAGGGTACACTGACACAGCTCCCCAATAAGGTTTAAAAAACAGTTTGCAACCATGATTTCAGCATCAGCAGCAGCAGCATCAAGATTTTTGGGGTCACTGTGACAACATCAGCCCCATTTCTCTGTAATTTTCCACAATACTGAGGATGGCGACAAAACTACAATAGTACAATTGCAACTGTAATCTAAAAATTTGTTCCCAAATTCATACCAGAACTCTTAAGGCCCAAATAACTACTTAATCACATAAAAATGAAAGTGATCCATAGCTCTTTATCTAAAAATGGTTACTCAAGTTTTAATTAGGAATCTAGGGACACTAATATAGACCGAAATTATATCCAATTTCTCCCATCGTTGATTTAGTCTAGTGAAACATTTCCAGTAAGAACGATACAGACATCAAAGCCCGCATTTCAATATTCCTTTATTATACCCGTATCCGATTGATTCCTAACTTTTCGGAATTAAGAAAATTGAACTATAATCATTGCAGAACCCTACAGAATCAATTCGAATAGACATAAAACTGAACTTAATTTAACATAGTACTTCAGAAGGCTTGTGCTACCTGTCTAATGGAATCGATGCAAGATTTGATAACATCAACCGTGGCCATTTCCTGTTCTCTTCGGCGCGAAGATAACAAACTACGTCAATTTCTTCGAATGCAAATCAAGAATCTCAAGCGAGCTAGCAAACGAATGTTGAATTGGACAATGACTTCCTTTGTGTCGAACAAATCACGCACATTTGGAGATTTTGAGGAAACGTGATTTGCAATCAGAAATTGCTATTAGAGATCGATCTCACAGCTTGAGCTCCCTCACTCTTCGACTTCATCCATTCTGGGTTTGTTTTTTTTTTTCTATTGTAATAAAGTATTTAAATTTTAAAGATTATAAGATATTTTGTGTAATTTGAAAATATATTTAATTTAAAATATTATATGATATTTTTTGTATTTTAAATTTATTATTATTATTGTAATATTTTTTCAATGAAAGATTATGATTATCCTAAAAATATATAGTGCCATAATTATGTTATAAACAAAACACTTATATATCATTAATGATTTTTTTACACATACATATTATCACAACACTTTATATATAATAAGTTGTTGATTTTGTTAATTAATATTTAAAAAAAAATTCATACAAGGCAGTTCATCACACTATAACACTTTTTCACACAGTCATGTAAACAAAGAGTTGTGATTAACAACAAAGTAATTTTTTTAAATTCATAGTTTATAGATGTTAAACTCTAAATAAGATTGTGAAAACCAAACCAGCCCTTTCAACTAGTTGTACCGAAAATTTGACTAATATCTGTTCATTATTTTTAAAAAATTGGACACACTAGAACCGGTCAAACTAGTAAAAAACTGGATGAACCGATTAATTCAAAAAACAGTCCATTTTTTTTAAATAAAAAAATATATAAAAATTCATAAAATAAACAAAAACAATTTTAAAATTTTAGACACATAAATTAAAAAGTTATTCTAATAATATTATATTTATGTATTATTAATCATACCTTTCTATGTGTAAAATATTCGATTACGGTCATGTATTAAGTCCGGCCAATATTCTATAAATTAGTCTAATTTTATTCATCTTTCTTTCCAAATCATGTAGTGTGCAAGATCACCTAGTAATATTTTGTACTATTTTATACTATTAATCTATAAAAATAAGAAATTTTAAAAGAAAACAGCAGAAAGTACAATAAAAGAATTCTAAATAGGACACTCATTTTTAATCTAATACTAATAATAATTATCAATAATTAATATATAAAATAAACAATTGTTTTCATACTCCAAAGTCCAAACTATAAAAATACTAGGTGACACAAAAAATTATTTGGATTGGAAAATCCACATGCAAATTCTATTATTTTGTATTGGCTGTTCTAGAACATATAAATAAAATTTAAAACTATCTTGATTGGCTTATATGGATATGAAATTAAAATAAAAGTCTTTCCTGATAGCTGATTGGCATGCAATTTCTATCAATCCAAGGATTGGTTAATTGAAACATGTAAATAAAAATTTTAAAATTATTTAAATTGGATTATCCAGATTATAATTTAAAATGCTCTTCTTCTTTTTTACAACTGCACTCATTCCAAAAATGTATCTGTTTATTGATTTAAAATATAATAAACCATGTGTCCCTTTGTGCAAAAAACACACTAGGGTAACTTAAGAATTTAAAAAAAAAAAAAAGAAAAAGAAAGAAAGAAAGACGAGTCTGAATTCTAAACAGATGATGGGTTTAGGATCCAATAGTCTAAATTGCCAAAGTACCTTGTCGCATTGGTATCAGAAATGTTGTTAGGAATAGAAATAATCTTTATATAGTATTTTTATGAAAACCCCAAACTGCCTGTGATTTGATGAGCATAGTTTATTTAATTGGGTTTGGAAACAAATATGAAGATTATTTGTTTCTTTAAAATAAGGAGATACATGTATCAACCTACTTGTCATATTTTAAATCCATATTTTTCACATTTATATTGATTATAATTATATTATATCATACAACTAACTTAAATTTATAATTATTTTGCTGAATTAAAAATAATTACTATCTTTTTTCATTAAATATATTAAATTAACCAAATTTAGCATAATGTTATTACTTATCCCTATTGCAATTTTTAAAGAATCATATTTTAGAAAAAATAAAAAGAATAATTACCATCCAATACATTTATACCATCCAGCATGGAAATCAACTATTACAAGTTTCAGCTTGGTATCCAGTTGAGTCATGAATATATAGTTCGGTTAAATACTCCAGAGAGATTGTCACCCATAATAGTCTGATCCCATAAGGCTTGAACAATATTTTTTCTAATGAAAGACACTTCTTTATATATATATAAATTCATATTTTAAGATATTTTAATTTAATTTATTTATTTTGATTTATACAAATTATTAAGTTTTATCAACTAACTTTTTAAATTAGATTTTTTATTACAAATGGTGGTACCAAAAGAAATGGTCCCAAATGAGTGTAGCTCTGAAGCCCAAATTGATTTTAGGAGCCCAACCCATCACTCTGGAGACCCAGACAGCAGATGGAGCCTCTCATAGTCAAGTCTCACCGCAGCCCATCTCTCTCACACTGGAAACCCTAGCACAGCACCTCGTCGTCGTCTTCAACCCGTGTGACCTCACATACACCACCCAACACCGCGTGCTCTTCTGCAGTACGTTGCGTTAACAGTAAGTGCTTTTCTATTGCCTTCAAATTACCTAATCATAACTCCTTTTACTTTGTTAAATGTTAGAAACTTAGAATTAGAATATAACTGCCATTTTCGAAGGAAATCCTCTTATTCCAAAGGCATAAGACTAAGGACGAAAAATGATACAGTTTTTTCTCGGTTTTGTATTAATAATTTTCGGTTTTCTCTGTTATGAATAATAAACTGATCCGTAAACGTTTGTTGCTATTCTATACATATGATAAAATACTCTGCAAATTACATATACATATGTAGATGTGGTTTTGATCCTAAGCTAGAAGATGATGAATAATCTTGATTTGCAACTCGCTCGTCATACCCCCTACAAACGAAAATTGGTCTCATGTTATTTAGATTTTTCTAAGAATTAAAGTGACTTCTTCACTAAAACAAGTTTCGATGAAGTTGAATTGTCCAGTCAGAAATGGGCTTACAAGGTTTATTACCTATCTTGCTCACTAGCAACTTTGAAAGGTTTTATAATAATGCCTTGCTGGGTGTTATTATCTATAAATAAAAAGATCAACAAATTAATAAATACTGAGGTGAATATTAAACAGTAAGCTATTATCTAATTGTTAATATATGTTGAAACTCGATCCCCAATGAAGGAAACAATAATGGAAAAATTAACATTTATAGGACAGACAAGAATGAATTTTATCATTAAATTATGACATAATTTAAATAAGTCATTCTTTTTTTCCCTTTGAGACCTTCATCCTCTAGTCTCAATTCTATATATTCTAAAAGAATTTCTGCTACAAAGTGAGATTGAGAATATTGTTTAATATGACTACGACTTACTTATGGCTAGAATTGAGAGATATGGGTTTCAATTCCTCACAATGGAATTCACTTGTTTATATTTGTATATTCTGATTTCAGAAGTGAGTCCTCTGAAGTGACTCAGAAGGTGTCTCTTTGTGCCCTGTGCCAACTCAAGCCTACTACTCCAGAAGGGAAGTTCATTCTGTATTTTTAAATTAGGTTACCAAACCATCAAAGGAAATAAGCCCCAAAGTCATTGGTCCCAGATTACCTGGAATCCCAGTTATTGAGGTAACAATTCTTATACAAATACTATATTCACCACAAATATTTAACTGGAAGTGTTGAGACCATAGTATCCGTCGGATAACCTTCACAATGAGAACCATAATCTCTATCCAGATGCTTTTACCCTTTCATATTTTCAGGTTAGACTTTCCCATTTAATAAACTGCTCAACAGGGCAACCTGCAGTTCCAAACCAACCTACAAGAATTAGGGTGCACGAAAAATCGCTTAAAAAAGCTTTGATTTGTGTCGTCCAAGGACCAGATGAACCATAAATCCCCAGCCTGAAGCAAGTGAATAAAATAATAAATTGGTTTTCATTTAGTTTGAAGGACCTGAACAGAAACCATCAGTGATAGAGCGATAGAAATCACTCACTCTGATTTTCAAATTTGCAAGCATTTGTGTGTTTGTTTTCCTTGGCTGACCAAATTTTTGTGTGATTAGAATATTGTAGTTATGGCAACAGCAACATACCCTCCACCGCCACCTTTTTACAGGCTTTACAAAGATTACTTGCAAGACCCTAATTCTGCTCCTCAACCTCCACCGCCAATCGAAGGCACTTATGTTTGTTTGGGAGGCAATTACACGGTAAGCCTTTTTGCCCTATGTGTTCCTTCTAATGATAACCACTTCGCTAATTAAATAACCATCACGGCGGCACAATGGCGCGCGCCATGGCATGGCGTTTTCTTGTTATACACAATTTGTGAAGGAATGTCTATCATAGCAATGCCATAAGGCGCAATGACGTGATTTTATAGCAGAATTTTGGCCTTCCATTATGATCCGCCATTGATAACAATTGTTTCGTGATAAAGTTTTTGTTTGTTTTTTTTTTTTCTTTGCCTTTAGTCATTTTTAATGATTTAAGGTCATCTTTTTAAGTGGGCACTTTAATGTTTAAACTAGGAATTAATGAATGGTTGAATTTACGCTTGTAAAATGGGGTTTCTTCTTGTAGGTGTGATATGCAATTTTCAGTCTTTACTTTTAATTTATCTGTTTGTATTTTTATTTTGGTATCTCTTTGGCATGATGACTTCTTATTGGCTTTTCTGTTCTTTGATTATTTTTCTACATAGACCAGTGATATTCTACCAAGCTTGGAAGAACAAGGGGTGCGCCAGCTCTATTCCAAGGGGCCTAATGTTGGTACGCTAGCTTTTGCCCTATTTATGTGTAATTTGATTTGATAATGTTATGAAATGACCATATAAGTTGCCACTGTAGTTTTGATTTCCTATTTGAATATTACTCATACTTTGTTATCTTTCCAGAAAGAATAGTAAATGACAAGATTTTTGTTTCTTGCTCCATGAGAGCTGGTAGTATCATTAGGAACTCTACTTGTAACCTTTGAATGTTTCTGCTGTTCCTTGCTTTGTAAATGACAAGA
The DNA here is from genome assembly GCA_037954015.1 of Psophocarpus tetragonolobus. Classification (NCBI taxonomy): domain Eukaryota; kingdom Viridiplantae; phylum Streptophyta; class Magnoliopsida; order Fabales; family Fabaceae; genus Psophocarpus; species Psophocarpus tetragonolobus. The sequence goes on along the minus strand of CM075689.1, from coordinate 17,494,190 downwards.
TTTTTGTTTCTTGCTCTCCATGAGACCTGGTAGTATCATTATGAACTCTACTTGTAACCTTTGAATGTTTCTGCTGTTCCTTGCTTTGTAATCTAATGTATATTACTCACTTTTTCTTTAGTCATGTACTCCTTGTTTCCATATTTTATATTATTATCATTAGTTGCAAAATATTCTATCATTTTTTGTTTGGAAATTTCAATATACCCAAGAGGAACCACTAAGGCACAAACCTAGAAAGATGACTTTGCATCACTGGCTTTCCTAACTGGGTATTGATTCTGATCTTTTAAAGATTTCAAGAAGGAACTCAGGTCACTTAATGGAGAGTTGCAACTACACGTCTTGGAGCTTGCTGATATTCTTATTGAGAGACCTTCACAGTATGCAAGGAGGGTTGAAGAAATTTCAACTATATTCAAAAACTTACATCACCTTTTAAATTCATTGCGTCCTCATCAGGTATACATTTTCTATACAACTAACTGCAAAACAAATGTGTGCCTTTGACTGGGTGGCTGCTGTTCTCTTTCCTTTGTCTGGGATTTTAAGTTTAATTTTAATCTTGTATTTACTCTGTAGGCAAGAGCAACATTGATTCACATTTTGGAACTTCAGATACAACGTCGTAAACAAGCAGTGGAAGACATAAAGAGGTGTATATTATATTTTCATTTCCATATTTATTTTTTTCTCAACTGCACGTGAACCCTAAGGTATCTCACTATCTCTTGCTCTGGTACCAGTACAGTGGATTGTCCTTGTTCTGTTATCAATTTGAGAGCCTTCAACAATTTAGTTAGTTTCTACGGGTGGTAATTGCATCCATTTATCCGCGTAATAAATCATCAGCTAATTTGCCAGTATTCAACCCATCTGTCCAATCATTAGAATAAAACTTAGTGGATTGGATCAACAATTACTATTGGATTGTTAATTGATCATCAGCCATATTTTTAGACCAATGGATTAAGATATTGGATCAATGATGGTAATAAAGATCCATTACAGTTGGTGAAAAAACGGCTGTAATTCTTTTGAAACTTGATTATTCTGAATTGAAAGATTTTTCAGTTGGTGCACCAAAAGTTGCTATGAGGCAAAAGATTAAATTGGGAATCAACCATAATTTCTGAACATTTATTATGCAGTGCAAGTGTTTATTGCTTTCGGTGTTATTTTTTAGCAGATCTTATGATCTTCGTTTCCCTTGTTTATCTAATTTTCCCTTGGTAAAAATTGAACTGTTATTTTTTCTTTGATGTAAAATAATTCTAATGCGTGATTAAGAGGAAATTTTATTATGTTCTTGTCAGAGTAAAACACTATTTTGATAGCTAAAATGTTTGTTATCTGTCGTGTTAGTCTCTAAAAAAGGAAGATCACCCTCTGTGCTGAAAGATTAAAGGGACAATCTAGTCCTTTTCTTACATCAATTTAGTCACTTTTAGGGACTAAATTATTGTCATTTTTCAGGAATGAAAATTGTGATTTCTATTTTATTGCGACTAATGTGATCGATTCCAAATCTTCTAGGACCAAAAAGATGTCGGAGTTGTTCTTGTCATTAGTCTTTTCTGACACTATCTATTATTCTATTTGCAGGAGGAGAGAAGAAACACGAAGGCTCCTTAACGAGTCCTTGGCAACACTTGACAGCCATTAGAACATTCTTTGTCTTGTTTACTAAGCAAGAATCTACATAGAAAATTAATTTTATTTGAAAATGAATCTTAACCTCTAGATTTTAACAGATGATGAAAAGCTTAAAACAAGAAGTTGTGCGGCTTCCTTAAAAATGGTCACTTGACATAACTGTCCCACATTATGAAGGCTGTTTTTGGGCCTGTGCAGAGATATAAGATATAGAAGAATTGTGTTAGTGTTGCTATGGCGGGTAGAAATATTGAGTATTGTATTGCATGAAGTCTCAACTATCAATAGATGGACCTGTCAGATTGTTGTCTGCATTATTATATCAATGTTGAATAGTGTTAATTGACGAAGTTGCTTCTATTGAATATTATTTAAATACTACTACAGTACCCTTTCAAAAACATGTTAATGCTATGGTTCCCTTATCCGTTTTATGCCTTTTGGCTGCATGTTGGGATAGAAATTGGAAGAAAGCGAGATTCATATGAACTACTATTTGGTTGACAGTAATATGGTCCATATGATCAGCCAGAAATAAAGTGACAAGTTTGTGTATGGGTGAGTAAATGGATCTCGCCGACACATTTAGGTATGACACATGAAATCTGTATTTTAAGTAGGTTAAATAAGTATGATAAATCAAAATAAATACTTTTTTTACTTCCTTAGTCCCCCCAAAATATATATATATATATATATATATATATATATATATATATATATATATATTTAGGCTTATTCATCAGAATTGGACTAAAGCCTTAGGAAAATCCAATCCAGATAACTCTGTAGTTATTCCTGATACCCCTAGTTCTTCACAGGTAAGATTTGTTAAGCTAGGACCAATCACTAGGAGTGTCTCCCAAAAAATCTCTTAGGATTAACAAATTAGGAACTTCTTCCATAGGTTCCGAGTCTGAGGATGCTGCATCTAGCAGTAAGTCTATTCCTCAAATTAATCCTGTTATTAGTAAGGCTCTCAACTCGAAGCAGCCTTTTAAACTCTACTACAATCGAGCCACTGCTCCTGATCTTCTCCTTAAGGAAAAAAATGATCAAAGTCTTCGATCATTCAACGCCAATCAAATCTATGAATGGAACATAGATGGTCAAACTGAGTATAACATCCTTAATACTCTTCAACATATGACTATGGTCTTCACTGCATATCAGACTGCTTTAGATAGCACTGATGAGACTATAGTAGAAATCTTGACCGCTGGCTTTTCTGGTCAACTCAAAGGCTGGTGGGATAATTATGTTTCCGATACTGAGAAACATGAAAAGCTTTACGGCAGTCAAAACGGACGCTGAAGGAAACGTCCTTATTGACAAAGGGAAGCCTACTCCTCCGCCTTCGTTTGAGGAAGCAGCTATTCGCCTACGAGGTCTTCACATAACATAATAGGTTGCAAAAATCCTTATTAGGAAGAAGACTTGGACAAATCCCCAGTAGAATTTGCTAGCTAGGCACCTAATGCATGTGAGGGTAAAGGAAGTCTCTTTGGCACGTATGAGTAGCAGAGCGGAGTAACGGGGCAAAACGATTCGACAGTGGATGCCGCTTGAACTAAAGGACTGAGCAATGAAAAAGGCATTTAGGCCATACCGAGGTCAAATCTCATCTTAGTCAGATCATAAGATATCCCACGAGAAGATGTTCTCGAATAGGCAGGCTGTGAGGCAACTATGGAATCCGCCTTCCCTGATTCCGATGCTGTTGAGCGGCGGCTGGTAGTGAAAGGAACTGACGATCTTGGCTTAGATGGCTTTGCTCCAGGGGAACATCATTTATCGATAGTCAAGGTACCCAAAGTTTCATGAGCAAACCATTATAAACATTCGCCGGAAAGATCCGAGTATAAGGAAAAAATTCCCAGAATAAATATATGAGTCAGAGTATAATGCCTAATATTTTATACTACTTCTCTTTTTACTGCCTGTGATACCGGAGCCTCAACATCCCTTGGCCTAAGAGGATTGCAGACCATAGGTTGTTTCAGGCAAATCTCAGCCACATCAATTTCAAACTTTGGGTCACGGTACTCAGTGTCTTGGGAAGAAAGAAGCCTTCCTTTGCTTTGGGCCTATATATATATAAATAATTAAAAAATTATAATATCTTTTAAACTAACATTATATTAAAAATTATATTATTATTTATAATAATTTTAAATACTAAATATTTTTAATATTAAAAATATAAAATATCACAAAAATAATATAAATTAATAGTTCAAATCACAAATGTTTTGGACAAGTTTCAAGGGGATTTCATACATCAAACTCATTTTTCTCTAACAATTATTTTTTAAAAAGAATTGTCAAAAACTAACACGGACACACGAGTCCATACACCCACTCCTACAACTTGTGTTTATAAAATATAGTTTGATGTTTTATGTTATTGTTGAAATTGAGTTAGGGCTTACTACAAAGAGAACTTTGTTCCTTCTTTAAATAGCAAACACAACTAGTATTATGAATTAAAGGAAATTTGATAATTAAGGGTGGTTCTGTATAGTGTTAGGAGATCCCTTTTTATTTCTATGATATTTTTATGTTGATCTGTGTTGTATATCTTTACAACATATAATGTCTTATTATTTGGTTGGTCTTTATTATTTGCTAAATAAATTTTGTTTTTTTAAAAAAAAAATACTTTCATTTAAATCAATTAACTTATAATTTTTTAACTTTTTAATTAGTTTATAAACTTCTGTAGCTCATAAACAAGTTTTACCAAACATAACTTTAGTAAAAAATTTTTAATAGTATTTTTTATCTATAAAACTCAAAACTTATTCAAAAGAAGAAAAGTCACAAAAGAAAAATATTTCAAGTAGAAGCAAAGTTGAGAAGGAACCATTTCTTAGTTAAATATGTTGGTGAAAATAATTAACAAATAAATTTAATTAATCTTTGATAAAGTCTTTTAAAGCATCTCTTTAATCACTTTTAATAAAGTTTCTTTTTTTCATTATACTTTTAAATTTATAAAACCTATTTTACCCTTTAAAAAGATCAAATTTATAAATAATAAGTTTAAATCCTCTTCCAACATCTTTCTAATTCTGTTAAATTATATAAGAAATATTGAATTTTTTTATGTTAGATTATATATATATATATATATATATATTTATTGCTTAATATATTTTTTAATTAATATTAAAATATTTATGAAAGGATATAACATTTCTATAAAATAATGCCTTGAAATAAATAAAAATTACGAAAAAATATTTTTTTCTGTAAAATAAAGGAAATTTTTTAACGTGTTTAAGTTAAAACATCATGTGGCTTTCCTTCGCATTCATGATTTTCATTTATTTTTTTTTTTTGTTTAATTTCGTTAGCTTCAAGAAGATTGCTCTTTAAAAAAAAATTATTGATTAATTACTCGTTTTGAGGAAAAAAGGTTCCGCAGCAAATAAATTTTATATTCTTTCACATAGATACTTTCTTTTTCGGAAAATGTTTTTATTGGAAAATAAATCCAACTTTCACTGAAGCACTTGAATCCACAATGCAGTCTCCCCATATAAGATTTCATTTCTATTTCCTTGCTTTGTTGAAATTATCTAATTCTTTAATGTGTAGTCCTCAATACTTCTTAATCTACATATTGTTTCTTGTTTAACCCAAGTCAACTTGTATCTCTATCATATTATCCTGACTTCCTTAGTTAAAAATGTTTAATAAAATTAATGACAAGTTAATAAATAAATATAAAATGAGATAAAAGAATATGATTAATTATTTATTTTATAAAATACTATTTGATTAAAAATATAAAAATAATTCAACTACATAATTAGGATAAAAGTGAAAAAAAAAACTTATAAACTAGTTGAAATAATTTATAAAAATGAGATATAAACTACTAAAATAAGTTGGTGGGTAAAGCTTATTTTGATCAAATTAAATTATATAGTAGTTTAAAAGAACTTAGAATATTAGCTTAATAAAAAAAGACAATCTAAAACTAACTAAGTAACTAATTATTAAAACAAATTAATTACCATCCTATTAATATAAAATAGTGTTTTTTTTCTATCAGACTTCATTTCTTTAGTCTTTCGAATATATTTAAAGGAGAGAAAAATGTTTTTGTTTTTACCAAATGAGTGAAGCCGGTCCTTGTGTTGTTTTGAAGCATGTAACCCAGCTTGAAACTTGAAAGAATAAGTATGGTTAACATGAAGAAGGTGTGTTATGTTATAAAGAGTGATTTACAGTAGAAGGGGTTGAAGTAGAATCTAAGGAGTGATGAGGAATACATCTTGATGAATGGTGGGTCAACCACATCCACATCCTCGACAAGACAACCCTTTCATAAAACAGCCAATACCCATTTCGAGCAAAGACATACAGTGTGCTGCGGCGTGGTGTTCGGACACTAAAAAGGTTAGAGAACCTGCACGTGTTCATTTTCAACTCTAGTAACATTGACTCCTAAAGAATACTCTACTCTTTTTTACTGAATTAATGTACCATGTATTCTACATCATGTTAATGTTATCCTATTTTATGTTCGTTTCTTACTTTTTAGTTTTTAGTTAGTGTACAATCTTACTTATCCTTTTCTGCCTTGTTTTATTATTTTAACAGTTTTGGGGCTGTTTTTGTATTCTATTACTCTTGGATACATTTTCATGATAATAATGGATATTTCATTGCCGGGACCATATTTTTGTGTTATTTCTCAACTTCGGACACTTATTCCCTTGGACAAGAACAGCTCAACTCAACAGCATGCACGTCAGAAACGTTAAGTTATATAAATAAAAATAAGAGTTTAATCCGCATACACTCACAATGTAAAAGATTTTTTCACTGACATTCAATCATATCTTTTTAGTTTTAGTTAGTAAAATTAACAAACTTATCATAAATAAATATTGTAATTGAATGTTAGTATAAATTTTTTTACACTGTCGTTGCATACCAATTCAATTATATATATATAATTCTTTTACATCACTTATCACATTTCAAATTTCTTTCTCTCTCTTTTTATTTTGTAATTTTTTTTCTCTCCTTCTGTCATTTTCTTCTACACATATGCCTTAACATTAGGATATACATTTTTTTAACAGCAAAAATATATTCTATTATAGAAAATCATAATTGATTGAAACACAACGTTTCAGCCTGATATACAGTAGTATAGTAGTACACTGACTATGCTCCACCTAACCTATGACTCTATCTCATATTCAGCATACACAATTTAGGGTGGAAGCACCCGTCAGAGAATACACACTCTGCCTTAAAACCAAAAGAATACAACAATCATTGTCACGACAACACTTTTATCGACATTAACATATCAAGGGATTCCACCTCGGCCCTTTGAAAAATAACAGCATTTCTTGACAACCAAATGCACCAACATACAGTAATCCAAAACACATGCTTGCACTTTTTCTTCCGCGTTCCCACCACCCAGGCAGAGGATAATAGGAACAGTTGGTTCAGATCTCCCGGGAGTGGTGTCTCTACCCCTACCCAGCTGATAACTTTATACCACAGTGTTTGTATGGTGGGGCATTGTAAAAATAGGTGGTCCTTGGTCTCTATCCCATTATTACAAAACACACAAAGGATTGAGCACAGGGTCCTGAATCCCTCTCCTTAGCAGATTTTCAACAGTGGGTAATTTGTCCCTTAGCAGTCTCCAAGAGAACACCAGTACCTTAGATGGCAGCTTTTCCTTCCACAACCTACGGAGATCCTGGGATTCCACAAAGTTCATTCCTAAGTCAGATACTTCTTCATTCAACACCTTATACCCTTCCGCCACCAAATATCCCCCCAACACCTGAATTCCATCTTCACTCATCTAAATCCCGCTCTACCAATACCACTTCACTTACCGCCTCCTGTAAAGCAAGAAGCAACTGCTCCTCCCATACGAACAAATCCCTCCGCCAGGCCCATTTCCATGATGATAAGTGGTCTCTTGTGTCACAGTTGTCCTTAATAGTGATAAACTTATCCTCTGTCAAAGCATACAATCTAGGGAAAAGTACACTAAAAGCTGTATCTCTCATCCACCTCTGCTCCCAAAATAAAGTCCCCACTCCAGACCTTACTATCCTATTAATTCTAATTTTGAACCACCCAGGCAAGGTCGCATTAGGTCCATCAATGGCCCATATGTCTTTCCACCACTGTGAGGCATGGACAAAAGACGTGGGTCTCTCCACATATCCATCTACCTTCCTGTACCTATTCCTCAGCAACGGTCCCCAGATAGCCGTCTCATCTGATAATATTCTCCACCTCCACTTTGCCAGCAAGCTCAAATTAAATTTCTCCAAACATTTCATACCTAGACCTCCCTCATCTTTTGGCCTACATACTTTTTCCCATCTCACCCATGTAATTTTTGACTGATTGTCATTACCTCCCCATAAGAAAGTACGTTGCAACCTCTTGAGAGACTTCAACACTGACTTAGGAGCCTTATAAAAAGAGAAAAAGTACAATGGAAGAGAAGCTAACACAGAGTTCAGTAATACCAACCTCCCAGCAAAAGTCATATTCCTTGCCTTCCAACCTAACAACAGCCTTTTGAACTGATCAATAACTGGCTTCCAAACTTGTTCCCTCTTAGGATTTACTCCCACTGGTACCCCCAAGAATTTGAATGGTAGTGTATCAACATTACAGATTAGCATGCCGGTAGCCGCAAGTATGAATGATTCTGACACATTTAGACCATAGAAACTGCTCTTGCTGAAATTAACCTTTAACCCTGACACCATTTCAAACCCACGCAGAATTACCTTCAGATACCACACCGATTGCAAATCCGCTTCACCCATCATAATGACATCATCTCATACTGTAGCACTGAATACTTCACATCCTCTTGTACCTTTAGTTCTTTGTACAAGCCTTTTTGAATGGTTGTTCTATACAATGCTGGTAGTGATTCCGCCACTATCAAAAACAGAAAAGGCGACAGCGGATCTCCCTGCTTCAACCCTCTCGCTGGTTTAAACTCTGGAGTTGGACATTCATTTACTAGAATTGAGACATAGCTATTCCGGACTATAGCACTCATCCACAATCTCCATCCAAACCCCATCCTACCCAGCATATAATCCAGAAAATTCCAGCTGACTGAGTCATAAGCCTTCTCAAAATCCACCTTGAACAAGAAGCACGGGTTTCGCCTTCTTTTTGCCCAGTCCATAAGCTCATTTGCCACCACTACTTCATCCATAATTGATCTGCCATACAAGAAAGCCATCTGAGAGGGCGATATTAGCCCAGTCAACACTTTTTTCAGCCTCACAGACAATATCTTCGAAATAATCTTATGCACGCTTGATATTAGGGAGATAGGCCTGTACTGACTTAACTCTGAAGGTCTAGCCACCTTTGGAATGAGAGTAATGAAAGAAGAACTTACCCCTCTCGGTAATATCCCTGACCCATGAAACAACTCCTGTACAGCCTTGACCATATCTGCCCCAATTACTTCCCAACATGATTTGTAAAAATTCATTCCAAAACTGTCGAGCCCTAGGCTTTTCCCGCCTTCACATGCCCACACTGCCGCCTTAATCTCCTCCTCTAAAAAAGGCTCCTCCAGCCCCTGCTTTTGCTGTTCTGATATTTGAGCAATAGACACTCCATCCATGGTCGGTCGATCCAACCATCTTTCCTGGAAATTTCTCGAAAAGTGTTCTAATATTTTGGCTCTAATATCAGACACACTCTCCAGCCACCCAGAATCCGACTGGATTGCCAAAATGGAGTTTGCATGACATCTCGACTTAAAACAATTATGAAAGTACTTGGAATTATTGTCTCTATTGAGAGCCCATCGTACCCTTGATTTCTGTGCCAATGCATGTTCCATCACCCTTGCTTTGGCCCAGTATTCTGTCATGAGATCATGTCTGCATCTATTATCCACCTGGACGCCTGCCACTAACTGTTGGTCAACCACTTCCATCTCCTGAACCCTTTCGGCCAGAAAATTATCATCTTTTTTCCACACGTCTTCAGACCACTTTTTTATCTCTCCTTTAATAGCCTTTAGCTTCCTTGCTAGCTGGTACATCTTCCACCCTGAATCCTGAATTAAGTTCCACCTTGCTGTTATCAACTCTCCAAAGGAGGCCTCTTCCAGCCAATAATCAAAAAACTTAAATGGCTTAGGTCCTCAATTCTGCTTATTATCTTTGGTGCTTATCCAGCAATGATCAGAGAACTCCCTCGTACCTACCCTCTGTGCAGTAATTCCCCACTCCTCCATCAGCGCCGGTGAGAAGAGGAATCTGTCTAATCTACTAGCTGACTATCCATCTGGTGAAATCCATGTCACTCATTTTCCAATTACTGGGATGTCTACCAGTCCCATCTGTTGGATAAAAAATTCAAATTCATCCATCTCCCTCCTCGAATGAAACGTAGATCTTCCTATAACTTCACTCCTTCCTCTAACTGCATTAAAATCTCCACCAACTACCCATCTTACATTTGGGACCCCTTTTCTAGTCATCATTAAGTCATTCCAAATCTTTCTCTTTCCTTCCAATGTGCATGGGGCATAAACGTTGACAACACAGTTGACCTCATCTGAATTCGTCCCTTTAAAAGCTACTCCTAGAAAACTCTGCCCTTGAATTTGCCACACCACCTCCAGCAACTTTTTCCTCCAAATTATAACGCAACCCCCACTCAACCCCGTTGATGGGAGTATTCTCCAATCACATTCGTCACTCCCCCAAACCTCCTTTATCTCCCACTCCTTCAGATTGGAGCATTTTGTTTCCTGAAACAAACATATATCGATGTTGTTCCCCACTACCATCCTCTTAATGCGCCTCCTTTTCACCCTCTCCCTAAACCCCCTCACATTCAGTGATAGAAGCTTCATTTCCTCCTCCCCCTGTTTTCCTTTTCTGCCTTAACTCTTTCTTCCATTTTTTGTAGTTCTGCTATATACACCTCGTCAGGTTGCTCCCCAGTTATTCCTATCACCTTTATTGTTGACCACATTTGTCGCATGTCATTACCTCCTTCTTCTTTCTTTTGGCTTGTTTGCTCCGCTTCTCCCTCCTGATTAAACCTTTGCAAGTCGCTTCCATCAACACTATGCCTTCGAACCTGCCTCCAGGTATTAACCATCTTCCTCTTCCCCTTCCCTCCCCAAGACATTTCTTCCGCACCCACACACTCCCATTGCTTGCAATTATAAATCTTTGTAGAACTTGACTCCGTCTTTTTACTATCGACTTCAAAGTTATTGAATTGTGATTCGACTTTGGCATTCTTGTCTTTTCCGATACTTACCTCGTCTCTTTCCAACCTCCTTTCTCCACCAAATTTTGCCCCTTTCCGCCGCACATGTGTTAGCTCCGCTTCAGCTTGTGTTTGTTGAAGATTGGAACTTCTACTATGACTGTCATGCCCGGCCATTCCGTTGCCCAAATATATATTCATTCCATTGATCTGGGTCATATTTCCATCAGTTTCCAGTTTCAAAAAATTTTTACTATCGTTTTGTTGTTTGCACCTCACACCCGCCAGTATGGGCTGTTGAGAAGTATACGTGTCGGCCCAGGATTCCCGCCCGAAACGTCCCATTTTGGAACCGCACTTCGCCGTTGACCGAGTTGACATGGGCCCACGACGTCAGTGTTATCATCTCGGTCTGCGTGCCTGATCTGTTCGCAGCGATTTCCGGGGCCCACGGCGTTAGTCTTATCGCCTCGGTTTTCGCGCTGATGTAGTCGTTGGAGTGGGCCACCTTCACCGTGTCCACGTGGAGCGGTCTGATTGGAAGGGTTGTCTGAGCGCAGAGGGGACAAACAGACTGGCCACCCGTCAAGTCGCATGTCACGATTCCCGAGGTCTGCTTCACGTTCTTCGAGGTCTGCTTCACTTCCCCTTTTCTCGCCCGCTTCGCCATTTCCACGCCATTTTTTCGTTTTTGGTGCGTCTCTCCACTGACCTCCACCTTCCTGCCTATCCCAGCTTTCCTTTTCCGGCCTGGCGACACAGTCGGTGTCGCCTTTCTCCTCCCTTACTTTGTCGCCAGCTGGCGACTACCGGCACCGAAGCTGACATTTGTTGATTGTTCATCAAAGATTTCCCCGTTTTGCCCTCCGAGTCCCTCCTCTGGAGCCACCTCCCACCGCCGACCAAACAGTTCCTCCTTCAACACCGCCAGTCACTGCTCCGCTACAAAGGACTCGTCGAACTACCCTTCTTCCTGACACGAGCTCATATCGGAGCCGGACTCTGGGTACCGCTCGTTACTCAGCACCTTGTGCTATTCATTACCTTCCTCCTCCACCTTTATATGAAAAAGACGATCATCTACCGCAACTTTCACCACCTCCTGTATGGGCTCAAAAGCCTTCCGGGAGATAAGTAGTCGCGCCACATCAAACCTCTCCTTTCTGGCTGTCCTGGCGCCTATTCGCACCAACTCACTGTAGGGTGTCATCAGGGTCCAGAAAAATTTTTCCCCTCACACATGAACCAGGACCCCATAACAGCCCATCCATACCTTTCTCTCTGTTTCTACACTCCCCGGTTCCCACCTATTTATCAGATGAAACTATGCTTTGATCCATTCCTGGCTACTTTCCACCGCCTGTTTCAACGTTCGCGTATCGCCTTCTTCCAGCAGCACCTTACTCCCTCCCATCGGAGTTGCTTTCACATCATATATTCCCTGCTCAGCCAGAAATTGTTGCGTCCTAAAAGCTGTTCCTTGGCATATCACCTCACCCACATATGCTGTCTCCAGCCTCCTCAAATCCTCTGCCTCAGCTTTAAAAACCAAAAGCCTACTTGTTTTTTCCCCTAATCGTCCCCCTTTGTTCTGTAGGCTACCCTGATTCATCCCCTCATTTCCCGTATTCTGCCTCTCCACAAATGAGCCTACCGCCTTTGCGTAGGACATTCTATTGCTTCCATTCTGGATTCCTATCATTGTTTCCTTAGGCTTTGATTTCATTTGGTTTAACTTCAGACACCCCATCCGCTCCATCTTTGCCCCAGTCGTGGTTTGAGTCATTCTTTTGTCAAATCTGGGCCGATTGACCCATATCTTCTCATTTCCAATGAAGATATTATCCAATTTAATCCCTAACAGGTACGCATCCTCTACCCCTTTAAACCGCACAAAATCAAACCTCCTTCCATTTCTATCCATTTTTGTTGGAATGTAGACCTCCTTAACATCCCCATATCTCCTAAAAATCTTCCACATCTCTCCCGCCTTGTATTCATCAGGAAAATGTGTGAAGAAAAACAAAATTAGTCATCCGTTGCCTTTCCATTTCGTCTCATTTACACTTAACCTCCTTGTCTGTCTGATTCCATCACCCCCACTATACCTTCTCCTCCCCCTAACCTCTCTCCACCCTCCTTCACTCTCCATTGGTCTATGTATCCATATGCTCAGACAAACAGTAGGCTTATCTAACAATAGCTAGGATATACATTTAACATTTTTCTAAGAATAAAACTATTAAAACTCTCATTTATACATATAAAAATTCTTTGAAAACAATTTTGTTTGCCATTGGTATATATGAAGAAGAAGACCATATGCTGAGAAAAAAAAAAATCAACGTCTAATTTTTTCTTTTGCAAATTAAAATTTATTTCACGCTTCTGACGTGCATGCTGTTTAGCTGTTCTTGTCCAAGGGAATAAGTGTCCGAAGTTGCGAAATATTATGTATCACACAAAAATATGGTCTCCCGGGAAAAGTCTTTAGGACTTTATTAATTTTAGGTTATTGATATTATAGTTTTTTTTCTAATAAAATTTTAAATTTTGTATATGTTATTAATTTTATAAATTTAAATAAAATCCTAAACTATTAAAATATTATGGTATTTCCAACCACAAATGCAGCGTAGGCAGTTTTATATTTGATTGTTCTGCCGTGTTTCTTACAACTCTATTACAGAATGTGTCACAAATAAGCTTTCCAAAGTGAGGTAACATTTAGGTTCATAGATTTGAGCAAAGGATTGGGGAGTGCAATGAGTGAGAGTGCTAATTGGTGCAGATTTCCTATTATTGAAATTGAAAGCTTTCGGAGAGATGGCAGAGAGTTTCTTTTGGCCATAGTAAAATTGGAGTTATTCTTCTATTTAGATAAAGATGGGAGACAATACTTAAAATAAAGATAATTAAGCTAACAGTTGAAAGGAAACATCACCTGTAAAGAATTTTCAAATATTGTATTATAAATTACAATAACAAGATTATAACTTTATATAATATGTTTTTTTTTTAATTTGCTACTTAATTAATTATCAATGCAGAACGGTAGTTTTGATATATCTTATTTCGTTTTCAGCACGTGCCTTCTTTTTCATAATTTTATACAAGTACTTATTATAAGTTAAGAGTTTTATATACAATTTCTATGACTTTAGATAATGTAAAAGTAAATAAATTTATTGTATATAAAAATTATAATTAAACGATGTGTAAAATATTTTATATTTACAATGAATTATTTTTCTTATAAGTTAATTAATAATATAAATATTTTTATATTATACTTTTATACATGTATACAGAGAGAGGATAACTCATGTGAGAAAAAAGATTATGGTGAGAAATAAGAAAAACATAATAATAACTATAAAATTTCAATAAACGGTTCAGATTAAATTGTTAATTAAACAGTTTATGTGGTTCTCTCACACAGAAACCTTTCCACAAACTCTTAACAGGTTGTTCTCTTCATTCTGCAAAATCCTCTATAAAGTTGTCACCACCTGCTGCCACTGCCACCGTGGTGATGAAGTGAAACATAAATAACCTGCTACCATTTAAACCCTAATCAAATTGAAAAAAAAAACATGAAATTGAGAAGAGAAAGAATTCAACAAATACAAAGCATTGTAATTAAAAAAGAGACAAAAATACAACGATGCAAAAGTCAATGTTGTTTTAAATTTGAAAGAGGACAAAACAAATTGTATTTTTAAGCACTTATTCTTTCACTATATAAAGTTTCAATTTGAGTTCACATCACACGCTCGCACTTTTATCTCTTGTTTCTTGTTTGTTATTGGGAATAGAATAATGATGGTGGTGGGGTAAAGGTGGTGGCGACCTTATAAAGCATTTTTCAGGGGTGACGTGAGCGGTCCGTACATAGAGTTTGTGGGCAAGTTTCTTTGTGAGAGCGGTCCATACATAGAGTTTGTGGGCAAGTTCCTTTGTGAGAGAATCACGTGAGATTGTTTAATTAACAACTCAATCTGAATCATTTATTGAAATCTTATGGTTATTATTATATTTTCTCATTTCTCACCGTAACTTTTTTTCTCACATGAGTTGTCCTATATATGTACATGGAGAGAGAGAGGAGACAACTCAAGTCAGAAAAAGGGTTACGGTGATAAATGAGAAAATATAATAATATTCATGAGAACATATATATATTACATATTTTTAAAATGTTCTTATAATTATTTTATACTATAAATTTGTTTTTTTCTTTAGATCTCTCAAAACTTAACCACTTATCTCCTCATGACCTATCTCCTTCCTCCACCATAATACCTGTTGTCACACATGCCCTTCTCCAATTATTAGGCACACTTCCACAACAAGAATTTACAACTGCCACTTGCAAAAATTGATTATTATTACTATTTTACAGATTCAAACGTATATCCAATTTTTTAATTATATAATGTAAGTCCTGATAAATAATTTTTGGAATGTGTATTTATATTTGTAGAAAGATATAAAGTACTTTTTGAACTAGTCATTTACATTTTATAAAGTACTTTATGAAATTGTAACTAAAGCATCAAATCAACAACGTTTACAATATTTGATATTTTGTTCTTAAAAGAAAAAAAAAAGAAAAAAAAATTATATCTTTGATTCTTCTTAACATAATAGAAAAGGATAAAACACATTATTGTAATATGGAACACATAGTTTCTCTTATTTATTATGAATTTGTTTGAGAAAAAACTAAAAAATAACAAAAAATATCAAGGTAGAGGTAAATGTGGGTTTAGCTTGATACGTAAATTGTAGTAAACCCTTTGTACACTCTTGCATATGCAACCTCGGTCCTTGCTGCAAACCAGACCATCATCTCGTCATCGACACGCCCAGACCAACATCTTGATACTCGGCACAATTTGAGTCCTCGTCGCAGGCCCAATATGACAAGGCCCAACACTCTAGAAAAGGTAACCAAGAACAAATATATGGGGAAACTTCTATAAAGGAGAGACTGATCTCACCCCATGTACGATATTCTTCATACATAGGGAAACTTCCATAAAAGAAGAGACTTATCTCATTCCAAGTACAATATTCTTCATACATTGATTCTCTCACTCGATCTCAATACTAACTTGGGTGTCAGAGTCTCTTTTATAGATATTCACCTATTGCTCTAGACCCCAGATGTCCAAGAACTAAGAAACCACAAGCTCACCAAATTCTGGTAAGAACACTCTTTATCACTATCTTTAATTTCTATCAGAACAAAAAAGCAGAAGTAAATGATTGATAAAAGAAAAAATATGATTTATAAAAAAATAATAATAAATAGTTACAAAAATAGAGCATAAAAACATCAAATAAAGATATAAAATTATGGTTTATAAACAAAGATAAAATAGAATTAGAGATTAAATTAGTTTTATAAATAACAGTATTTTAGTCTAAAAAAATATATTGAAAAATAATTATAAAAATATTTTATTAAATATTTACAATAAATATGAAATAAGAGATATAAATGTTAAAAAACTAATAATTATAAATATATTTTTAAAAATAACGCGTGGGCGTATTATTTATAAGATATAAAATTCTGTGCTCCAAAAACCAAATATATCAGCCTCCGTTCGTTAAAGGTAGGGATAAAGGTTGAAAAAAAAATTAAATGAGTTGAAATTTGAAATGTGATGGTGAGTGTGAGTGGGGGTGTAGGTGTGCGACAAATGAAAAAACTTCAGGAATGAAAATTATTTGAGTGATAAATAGATTAACAAAACGTATATGATGTTTCAGTCATTTGACTACTATATAACTTCTAATTCTGATAATTCATGTAAAATTGTATGATATAGATTTAAAACCAGTGTATGTATGAAGAAATTGCGTTTACCTAGAGCAGGGTATCATTGGGTCTGCCTCCAATCCTAATCATCCTCACTGTCACTGGCCTTTTATCTCTTATATCAGAGGTGGTGATTGAATAAATTCTGACTACATACCAACAAAAGGTTTAAAACTTTTTTTTGTTCGTTTCAGAAAACAAAATTCGGTCACAAAAAGTAGTAGTAAAACATTCCTCAATTATATTGTTCTCAAACTTCTCCTGAGAAAACATTTAAACAAAAAAAGAACTCCAATGAAGCCAATACACACATACCCTTCGTCTCAAAACCAATGACACCCCCACAAAAAAAAAAGTCAAAAAACAACTTTCTTTATTCAAACATGTGAAAGTTACATGATTTTGAATTCACATCTACGACTATAGAAAAAGACATTTTTATATAAAATTTAAAATAATTTTTTTTCAAAGTTTAAGTCTCTGATAAAATCGTTAGAGATTAAACAAAAGAGAAGCTTGAAAAAAATAATAGAGGAAAAGAGAGACGAAGTCCTTTCAATAAAAAAAAAGGAGAGAAAGGAAGTGAAAGTAAAGAGGAAAATAATTAGTTAAAAAAGAAGATGAAACAAAGAAAAAGAAGAAAAAAAAAAAGAAACTAGCGACCGAGAAAACTAGAAAAAAAAGAAAGAAAAAGAAAAAATTAAGATTGAGAGTAAAATGGGATAACGAAATTCTTTTTGACAGGATAGATATGTTCTTGAAAAAGAAATAGGTGAGATTTTAATTTTGCTGATGCTGCTACTCGTGAATGAAAACCCAACCTCACTTATCTCAATTGAACCTTCTTCCGACGAATGCCCAAACCCCTTGACTTTTCATTCAACATATGAAGAGCACATATAGCAGTTCGCCTATGCATTGCTCATTTGGATATTTAAAAGTTATTTCAATTGGCCAAAGAAATATGGTATCAAAACACCGGTTGCAAAATTGTAATCCCAACATCCTCAGATCCTGCAATGGTTTCCAATCGTAGAGACAGATTGAGGTTTTGATTATACTATTTTTTATAACAATGAAATTGAAAAGTCATTGTGAAGGCTTCAATTAGTTTTTGTACGAAGGTTCATCCTTTTGCTATGCCTTTTTTTTATTCCGTTTTGCAATGCTAGTTTAGGATAAGAGAAAATGAAACTAAAATAAGTTTATGAGACACACGTCAAAATTTAGCACAAAATATTAATCAAACGACCCAAATGACTGGAAAGTCACTAACTTTCCTGCCATTAAGTTAGAGAATCCGAATCCGTCTTACATATATGCACATATAGCGGGCAACCAGAAAACACTCCCATAGTATGCATGCAAACCATACTACATGCACATAACCATAACATTATTAGGTTCCTTATTTTTTTCCACGCAGTTTAGCTCCAAGGGCTCTTTCCAACTTGCCAATTATCTGCTGGTTTGGAATGGCCTTCCCAGACTCATACTCCTGGATCACTTGAGGCTTCTCATTGATTAGCTGCAAGCAACAATGCAATTGCACATCATTGATAATGCCTAACTAGTAATAAGGAAAATCAAGAGACTGGTAATATATTCAATTGTTTTTCTGCTGAGGGCAGAGCAATACTTGAGCAAGCTGAGCCTGAGTAAGTTTCTTGTCCATCCTGGCTTGCATTATAGCCTTCTTAAGTTCAGTTGGTACCTTTTCATCTGCACACAAGAGTCCAATCACATAATATTCGCACCAAGGTAGGAAGAGAAGCCATTGAGGAATATTTGATATCACAGGATGAAAACAAGATCCTCATGGTGAGATAGAGAAAATGTATCAGATGCTTTAATTTTGGTTTAAGATATCTAAAACTAGAATAACAACAGCACCACTGCTCGCATAACTCTCCCATCCATTAAGCAGAGCTTGATATTACATGAATCAAAAATATCTACAATCAATAAACAAATAAAATCAAGAGAGCAACAGGTTCAACTATATTTTATGCTTATGAAGCCCAGGAACTTTTTTATCAAAACCTAGAATTAACGATCCAGTGGCCCAAGAGCAGCTCCACATCTCATCCAGCAGAAGTGAAAGATAAGAAACCCATTAATATTGCCAAAATACAGAGCTAATTTTTAACCATTCAATTTTACATTAAACACTCTATAACGGCATGTGAAACAGATTGTATGCAGGACTCAAATATATTAATGGCAAAATTTGAAAAAATAGTATCATTCAACTTGCAAACTGCATATAGAGCAAAAAAGCAGTAAATAACCTTGCATAAAAATCTTTGTTTTGATTGGGGAATCTGGTTACTATCATGAAACTTTACCTAGTGTCTGAATCTAGGTCATCATTTCGACCATGTTACTCATACATTTACTTGTTTGTGCTTAGGATAAATAATTAACATTGATTACTATAACTTGAATTTGAGTAAAAAAATCAAACACAAAAATAAAACTAAAAACCTTCCAAAAGGTTAATCAATTTCCTTCTCGCAGTTATGTCAAAACTCAATATTTAATAGTCATGAGCTATCTCAAAAGCTTCATTAAGCAGAGACCCAACTTTTTATCAGACGAATGGGGAGAGCAAGAATCAAACTCTAGATCACTTGGTCACAACCCTCTGACACTATGTCATGGATCAATTACACCAAAATCATGATTTGTTTGGTGAAGATGCATGAATGATTCTATAACATTCTAACAGTTACACCAGCAAACACTTTAGCGGTTTATCATGACACTCCAACAGTTAGCAATAATAAACACATTTTTAGCTAATTGTGGTGGTGAGACTGTGTACCTCCAACTAAAATCATATGATTCAATCTACGTACCACATAACTACTATTCACAAAAAAGAGATCCTGCAAAACCTAGTAAGAGTCAAAAGACAAAACAGCAAAACTACCAAACAGAACATGCTCCAAGTCCAACCAAATTTTTGTAGTTGAAAAATACTAAGGGCAGATGAAGTCATTGGGAATACCCCTTCACTGCAAAGGCCCCTTGTGGGCAACAACATTGTTTAGATAATTCAACCTTTGATTCATCCCATATAATTGTATATTGAAAAGTAGATGCACCGTGGTTCTTTTAATGGTAGAAAACATCATATATATATATATAGTAATACTCACGAGATAGACTCTCTGTATCGTCATCCAGCCTCTTAGTGTTCAACGAAGTGCTGCTAGAGGCTGCTTTGTTTGTTCCAGCATTATCTGTAAAAACAACAATTGAAGAATCACTATTCAAACTATCTAAATAAGAAAAAGAAGAATAAAAATGATAAAAACAAGCACACAAACAGAAAAGACACAATAACAACCATTCTATAAGAAATTAATTAATTAGTTTATTCCTAACCCCTTTTCTAAACTAAATAATCATAAAATTCGATTCTTTTCTAACCCTTTAAAAGATTTAATTTGCAAATTAAATATTCTGCCTCAACACCAAATGATCGAAGGCAGTTGCAACAATTACAAGAGAACACGTTCAGATCCGATATTTAAAAAAAAAAAAAAGGCAATAAACTAATCAATTCGTTAAAACAATTTTAGATTTGCAAGATAATTATGACGCGACGAACAATTTATCAAAGATTTGTGAATTTGATCGTTTGAGGGTTTGGGGGCGAACATTTTTTTAGGGTTTCGATTTCGGCGCCGGAGCGACGAGCGGCGTTGACGGCTTTCTCGTCCTTTTTGGCGGCGGCGGTTGGAGCTTTCTTGCGCAGGACGACGGGTTCCCAATCCTGAGAAAGAGGGCCCACACCAGACATGCTTGTCTAATGGTTCTGCGCGTAGGATTTTTTGTGTTTTCGTTAGCGAAGGTCTCAATAGTTGGAGATGGAAATGGAAGCTGAGAGATTGTGTTTCTTTCGCACGTCGATTGATATTTTTCTTGAGAAAAGGGAAAAAAGTTTTCTAATTTTTTCTCTTTTATATTAAAAAATTAAAATTATAATTATTAGTTATTTTAATTTCTAAAGTTAGATATAGAAATATCTTCACACAAAAAAAAAATCATTAGAATAATTTTATAATCTTAAAAAATAATTTCTTTAAAATATTTATATTTAATATGTTGTCCTGCGATAATGTTATATCATTGTCCTATTATAATATTATATATATATATATATATAAAAAAAGAGGTAATGCTCTTTTATATGTTTATTTTTAAAATATTTATTTTACCTTTATACTTATTTTAAAATTTAAAAAATAAATAATTTATTATAAAAGGTATTTGAACCCATAATCTTTTATTTTTCAAACATATATTTTACCACTAAATTAACTTTATATCTATAAGCAAAAAATTATTTTAAAATATTGATATTCACATACATAATTGTCAAATTATTCTATAATGTATAATATATAATATTATATTATATATTATATAATGAGAATATGGCTTTTTGGTATCATATTTTATGACTATTTTATTTTTTAAGCATACATTTTATTATTGTTCTTACTTTAACAAATATAATTTCTCCCTATTAATATTTGCATACATTTCATGATAAATATTTTTAATAAACATAAAAATACACATGTGCGACAATATTTTGAGTTCTGTTCAAACTCTCCTCTTTTCATTTTTTCATATTCATTTCATATATTTGACGATCTGACATGTTTTTATCAAGCTATCATAAACAAAAAATATAAAATTAACAAAATATATTTCAAAATATGTAACATAACAATTTATATTTCAAAATATAAAAATTTACAAAAGATATTAAATTAAAATTATACAATTGTTATAACATATTAAAATAGAAATGTAAATGCACCGGTACGATAGCACGTGAGTTTTTGCTAGTATATTGATAAATGGAAGTAGGGAATTACCCCTTTTTGTGGTGTCTATATTTTGGAGACAATTATGTCCCCTTAACTATAATACTCCATTTGAACTCA
Source organism: Psophocarpus tetragonolobus (assembly GCA_037954015.1). Taxonomy (NCBI): domain Eukaryota; kingdom Viridiplantae; phylum Streptophyta; class Magnoliopsida; order Fabales; family Fabaceae; genus Psophocarpus; species Psophocarpus tetragonolobus. Next base: position 17,472,464 of record CM075689.1, on the reverse strand, counting down.
TATATATAAGAAAAAAATAAAATTTTTTAACTTAAATATAAGCAAATTCTAACTAATTAAACCCTATTTAATACAAATTTTCAAAAAATACCCTTAATTTAAGTTTTAATAATCCTAACTTTTTCATACTCTTAAGAAATGAGTTCATAAAGAAAAGCTAACTCTCGAACAAGTAATCTTCCAAACAATCTATTTTATCTTTTCACATTCTACTTTGTAATGAGGTAAAAATATTATGAATTTTGGATCTGATTCCTATATCAACTTCTTATGGAGAGATTCAAACCCTTCTATCTCTTACATATTTTTACATGTGAACTTTACTACTATAATCATCTTAGAATTTCTTTAAAACATTTATATCAAATAGTCATTGACCGACACATTTGCCCCACACTTTAATTAGTATTATATATGTATAAGATGTGAGGGGATAAGTTATAGCTGTAACATTTTTTTTTATATCCCAATTTTATGATAATTTTTTTTATTTAAACCTGTTATTAGTTACAAGGAAATAATTTATTTTTCTAATTAATTTTTTTTACAAATAATTTTTTTCTTCAATTATTTATTTAACAAAGTAAAATAAAATCATAAACAAAACCATATTTATATATATTCACAAAACATATTTACAATATTATATATATTTCTATTATATACATATTTATATATATATATAGGGAAAATTTATTTATGTACGGTTCTCCTCTTTACTTGTAATTTTTTTTTCTACAATATTTACATGGCCGGTGAAAAAATATTCAATAAGGGATTTGTATAGTTAGTCAGTGGGAGATAAAACGTAACAACGACTTATCTCTCAATCACTATAGGTCCATCTAGCTCGGAGTAAAACATCAAAGTTGATACACCAGTTCCTCTAAATGTAACTGAATTCTCAATTACATCAGTGACCCAATTATTGCTTGAAAAGGTAGTCGAAATAACTACAGTAAAAGGGGTTGGGGCACTTGGTGCATTCATCCTCTAAGTTTGCAAATTCCATTATTTATAAGAGATAAAAAAATAAAGGAGTCGGGACAATTATCATATAAATATTTTACATAATGATAATTTAAATAACAATAATTTAAATAAAAAATATAAATATATATATAAACTTGTTTATAATAATTACATAATTACACATATATATAATTCTATTTTTAATAATTATATATATATACATATTTTTTCTTCTTTTTCTAGAAATTTGAATTGTTTTTTTAGTAACTAGTCAGGATAAATGAGTTTCTTTATCATGGTTTTTAAAGAATACAAGGATATTTCACCTTAAATATTTACCCATTTAAATCGTCAAGATCAAACCTTCAACTACAACTTAATTCAAATCTTTATTTAAATATTAAAAATTTTATTAATTTTTTTATATACAAAATAATAAAAAAATAACCATTATATTTAAAATTAAATATTTAGAAAAAAAACTAATTTAATAAATCAATAAGATTATAAACAACAATTTAAATAATTATAACTAAAAGTAGCATAAAATAACAAATAAAATGAGGTTAGAGACACATCAATGAATATTTATAGTTAAAAGTAACATAAAATAATAAATAGAACAAAGTTATGAATACCTCACTAAATAATTATAGTTAAAAGTAATATAAAATAATAAATAAAATACTATTAGGGACACCTCACTAAATAATTATAATTATTAGTATCATAAACAAATAAATAGAACGAGTTTAGAGACAACTCCCTAAGTAATTATATTTAAAAGTAATATAAAATAAACAAGTAAGTAAGCATAATAATTAAAATCAATAAATGTTTCATCCCCTTTACCTTAGAATAATACAAGATGTAGAATGTTTTTTTTTTCTTTAAAGAGTAACGTGCTCAATTCTACTCACCATCAGCTTCTTTTCAGTCTTTGTAATGTTTTTAACCTTACTTTCCAATTTTTTACAATTCCAGTCTATTTATAGGCTCAGTTGTCATAATTCTTCTATTCCAATTTACACTTATAGTTACATGATCTAGTTTCTTTTCCTTAAATATAGATAAGTATAGTTGGTAAAAGATGAGACTTATCATTTGAATTTATTTTTTCTCTAATTTTAAGAACGTAACTCACGTTTACATTATTTTACATAATAAACTCTTTTTTTTTGTTAACGTTGCTGTAATTATTAAATTTTAACATTAATATATTTAAAATAAGGTAGTGTAACATAAAAATTATAATTTATATATATATATATATATATATATATATATTAAGAGTTTAATAATATATATATATGTATATATTTCAAAATAAATTATAAATTTATTTCTATTATTTTACTTATACCATATATTTTAAAACTATTATAAATTAAATATTTATATTTAATAATATAATATTGTACTAAGAGTTAGAATTATTATTTTTTAAATATTATAGCTGATATTTATCATAATTATTTTATAATTAAATATTTATTTAGATGTTTTTTTAAATATAATTAAATATTTTATTAAAAATTTAGACTATTACAATATCACTTGTACTTGCTACTGTACCTGCTTTGTATCTAAACTCAATTTATAAATAATTATGCATCTCACATTAATGTATTTTTACAAATATAGTATAATTTATATCCATTTTATTGTCCCTACCTGGTACCCAATACTGAGTTTACTTTATCATAGGAAGTTCCGCACGTTTATTTAGAAAATCATTTTTCTATATTCTAGAGAGTTTAACATGATTCTCATCCAAAGTGAGTTCGATTTGCTCCATATTAATTGTTGATTTAACAATGATAGAAAATTCATAGACAGATGTTTTCAATTTTGTAATAAAATATTAATACATCTATTCTAAATTTGTTATTTAATACATATTGTTAGTTGAAATGCTTAATAATATTTATTGAAACTAATAAAGATAACAATGATATTTTAATAAAATTATTCTTAATAAATATTATTTGTTATTTTGCTTAAAATATTTTTAGTATATGTAAAATTCTGTGATTTTATTTTAGTATTTAAATTTAAAAAAAAATATTTTAGTACCTATAATTTTTTTAAAATTTTAAATTAGAGATCCAATGTAAAACAAAAAAATTATAAGAATTTGATGTGAAATTCTTCACAAAAATATATTTAATTTTTTTTTAATTTATATTCAATTTAGTTCATTCAAAAAGTAAAGAAAATATCATTTAATTCATTAGTTATTTAAAAATTAATTACTTAAATAGAGTCATTTTACTTACCTATACAACTTCTATATTAATTTTATTATCAACTCTCTAATCACGTTTTCAAAATAAAATAATCAATTAAGATAATATTATATAAGAAAGAATGTAGTTGAAATACATATCATATAATAAAAAAATGCGTGATACGATGATTAATATTTGTAGATTTAAATAATTTTTTTATCTATAAAATAAAACTATTAGAGTTTTAATACTTAACTTATACTTATATTTTGATTTAGTTCATGAAAAAATTATTTTTGAAAAAAGTAGTTGTACATACTAATTTAACAATTTTAAATAATGTAAACTTGATAATGGAATATTTTCTTTTAGTAATCTTTAACAAATACCAATTTAAAAACATTAAAAGAATTAAGTACTAAAATAAAAAAATTACAAGTTTAATTAAATACTAAGATCAAAATATTCAACTGATTTTAGGAAGATATTTAAGCCCAAACCTTAAATATCCGTCATTTTAAAATAAATAATAAATAAATAAAATACATTAAACCTTATAAATTTATGCCTACAAAATTAAATTCAATCAGACCGCATTCTTTAAACATCAAGTTAAACATGTGGTTAATTATTCGAGTTAGATTTTCTTTAATTTATCTTTGAAACCTTAATTCTAATAGTTAAAATTTAAATAGACAAAATATAACATAAACCTTTATCATTAATTATATAATAAGAGAATTAAAAACTACAACTGAACATAAATTTTATGAATATAAAGTAGAAGAAAGAAAATATCTCTGTATTCCTTAAAAAAAAACCATAATGTCATATTCCTCCATTTCTTTGTCTGGTAGGCAACGACATAATTATTTATGTCTTTGAATGCTGCTTTATTTTCTTTTGTTTGTTTCACTGAAAATGGTATGGTTTGAGTGACAAAAAATACATTTATCTAGAGTGGCAAGATGGTCCAGCAAGCAATCCTCGTTATTGGTTACAGATGTCACATGATATTTTTTAATGTTCACATGACAAGTTTATCAACTTGTTTTGTGTATTCTTGGAAGTATGATCAGAAACCATGTTTTCCCATTTGGACTAGAATGTAGAAGAATGCATGATTATTGAAGATTAAAGTGATAATTTTATTTTAGTTGTCACTATTGATATATTTTATACCTTTTTCTCTGGTCTTAATGTCTAGCAAACAAAGTCTTAAGCAAATGCTAACCAAACCATTTCTTAAGAATTTAAAAATAAAAATACACAAAAAATGTGTTTTTTAAAATCTTAATATATTAAAATAATATATTTTTTGAGTATCTGCAAAAATATTCACATAACTAAGAATGACAAAATTATTCATAATTGTAGATACTTGTGAATAAAATTGTCAAAATACTAGCATGAATAATATAAATAAGTACCCTCTCATGTATAAGTATATGTTTTTTTCTACTCACTTCTTAACGGACATGAGTATCATAATATCCGTACCCGCTAGCCACTGTAAAATACTATATATATTTAAGTTGAAGAAGATAATAATTTTATGAAATAAATCAAAATAAAATATTAATTATAAAAATTTCTCTGATACCAATCTTATTTTTTTATGAAAACTTCATAATTAATAGAATTATTTGTTATAAAAATGTCAATAATATAAAACAAATATTCTATTTTGTATTACATATTTTGTGTATATATTATATTAATCTATTTTAAATCTAATTAATCTTATAGAAAATAGTATAATTTTTTTTTGTATATTTTATTAATAAATAAATAATTTAATTGATAAAACTTCTTATAAAATAATAATTTTTTTAAAAAAAATATTTTTTTAAAATATTTGCAAGTATCCATCAATATTCACAGATATTTAAAAATCATAAATATTTTCATAATATTAAACAAAGTCTTACCTTGAGATGTGTTTAGTCTCCAGAAAGTATCGATTAGTTATTAAACACTTATCAACACCCTGTTCCCTCCTTAAAAGGGGAAAAAAAGCTATGAACACATGATTAAGGACTATAAAATATAAAAAAATAACAAAATTATAAAAAAAATAAGGAGGTCATGGACCTAGGCCCATTAATTGTTTTCTTTTTATTAATTATTTAGTTTTAGAGTCACATTTAAAATTGTTTATCTCATCCAAAATATATATTATCTGAGATTCGAATTCAAATTTTCACTCACAAACTCGGTTCCGTCACTAATAATATATAAAGTGATAAGACTCTAAGGTGAATCAACTCTTCAGTCTAGCATTTATATATTTATAAAAGATAATATTAACTTGATCATTTGCATATATTTATCATACTCATGGTACAACAAAGTGGAGTTGAACGAAGATTGTTCAGAGATTTGGAAAAATTACAAAAGTACCTCATTACAGATAAAATTCATTTTATATAGACTTGAGATTTTAAATTTGATCTAATTTTTATAAAATAAAATCGTTAGAAAAAATATATTCCAAAGTTGATTCAGAACTTCTAAAAAGTAAAGCATGTCTCTTGGCTTACGGTTTGGAATAGCAAGATGAAAGAGCCAACGCTTACTATAATAATACGATTATAAATTTATAATTAAATATTTTCAATGATTAAAACATTATAAGTTAACGATAACGACATTTTAGGCTCTTTTTTGTTCTTCATAATAATAATAATAATAATAATAATAATAATAATAATAATAATAATATTAATATTAACATTAACAAGAGATAATTATTTTAACATTCAATCACAATCTTAATATATGTAGTATTAATTAGTAAAGTGAATCAACTTTCCATATATAAATAAATGGTTGGGGTTAAACATTAGTATAAAAATTTTTTCACTATCATAAATGTTAAACTCTACAGCTAATAATAATAAAGTTTGATTAGTATATATTAACAGTATAAAAGAGTTTTACCTTCAAAACTTTTAATTTATACAAGTTTGAAGTATTAATTGATAAAGTAGAAGGGTTGTTATTGAATGCCACAATAAAAACATTTACAATCCATATTAATTAAATTCATAATAATATACACAATATAATCAAGAGTATTATAAAAATTGCACATATAATAATAGAGTTTAATTAGTATGTATTTAATCCCACAAAATTGAGGGATAATATGATGGATGACCCCTTTTTAGTGAATCTAAGGTAGGTTTTGATATCATATTAGAATTTTTGAAATTAAGTCTAACTCAATTTTATAAAATAGTAGCTTATAAAGTGAAGTTTGTATCTCATTTATATACTATTTTTTGTGATATCTCTTGCCATGTGGAACTTCAATTTTTTTTTCCCAATATTGTGAGAGGAGATTTAAGTAAAATTGACAAATTAGATATTTTATTATGAGTAATTATCTTTTGCTAAAAAATTAGAGATTAATTATAGAAAATTTTGATAAATACTCTGTATTTATAATATAACTATAAAAATATCATTATTTAAAAGAGAGAAAAATTAAAATGCATTAATATGTAATATAATTTTAAATTTCAATCATCACAAATTATTATACATAATAAGATAATAAGTTTGTTGATTTTTATTATAATAATCTTAAAAGAATATAACTTATCAAACAAATATATAAAAAATAATACAAAGGTAATTTGTGATTGATGGAAAGATAGTATAAAATCATTTTAAACATAAATGCATCAGTATTATATTCTTTTAAAAAATGGATTTTTTTATGAATAGTGTTATATATATATATATATATATATATATATATATATATATATATACACTAACACTCTCCGTGTTAGTGTTAAAAAGATCAAATACTATTTTCAAGACCATTATTTTTTATTTTTTTATAGGTATTATTTTTCATTTTTTTGTTTTATTATTTACTATGATTATTTGTATCGCTATAACGATTTGTAGAGTAATCAAAAGTTCTTTGTCAAAAGTTGTTTTCTTTTATCTAACTTATTTTTAATTTAAAAAGTTTTTTTTTTACAGATTAAGATTTTTTTTGGTCAAAATTATTTTAATATAAAAAATTATTTTAAATTAAAAAATTTTAGAGTTTAAAAAATAAGTTCAACTTATTTGTCAAAAAATATTTTTATTTAACTTAAAAGTATTTTTAAGTTAAAAATTATTGATAATTATTATTTTATTGTGTAATGAAAAATATATTTTAAAATAAAAATTTACATTGTAAAATATACTTGTTAAAAATTTAAGTATAAATATTATTTAATATATTTGCTATATAAGTAACTTAATAAGCTGAACCAAATAAAACTTTATATATTAAAAATGATTAAATAGTGTATTTTAAGATTCTCTTTATAACACCGCGATTGATTAAAAGTTATTAAAATTTATAAGGTCTTATTAGTAAAAGCTGTAAAAATACTGGTTAAAAAAAAGAAAATTTTATTAAATTTAATGTGAAAATTAATTTAAAAATTACAAAAAAGTATATGGATAGATATCTTAATCGAAAACTTTCAAAATTTATTTTTTGCTCATTCATTTTAAGGAAGAGTTTAATTAGTATTTAATGATAGTGTAAAAAAAATTATACTGTTTAATTATAATTTTTTTAATTTTTTATTTATATAAATTTTAAATAATAAAAAATTATGATTTAATATTGGTATAAAATTTTTTATACTAGCATCACATATTCATTAATCTCTTTAATAAAGAAGACAACACCTAACATTTGCGTAAACTACAAAACCAAGATAAAAACTCATTAAATAAGAAGTAAAATTTATCAAAATTTGTATTTTTAACAAATTTCAATTCATAAGAAAATATGTTTTCAAAAAGGTGATAGAGAACGTTTTCCGTTTTTTTTTTTTGAAAAAATTAATTACTTATTAATTTCTTAAAAACATTGTACACCAATTAAATGACAAAAACATCCTATCGGTTTTATCCAAACTAATTCAACTGAAAAACATAATTATACGTATTATACCTAATTCATTTTAATGTAAACAAAACTTATTGATAATTACCACCATTGATTTATTTTTTTGCCAGTTACCACCATTCCTAAAAAGAGAAAAAAAAGTTGTTATAATATAATACTAGTGAAAATATAGAAATTTATGTGTTCGTATTTTTATTTTGATATTATAACAATTTTAGAGTTTTAATTTAATATATTTTTTAATGACATGATAGGATATATAAATAATTTACCGTATCATTTTATGTACAATAATTTTAGTTTAGTTTCTTTTTTTATATTAAGATTATATAAATATGTCAAAACATTAACGAATATGGAAAATTTGCAATTAATTTGAAAAAATGTAGAGAGAAGAAAGTTTGAATAAAATTAAACATCTTGTGGGATATGTGTATTTGTATTTTTGTTAAAAATATTTATGATTGAAAGTATGCATACATAAAATATGGATAACAACACGTCTTATTCCCATTATATATTATTATTATTATATATATATATTAGTAGAACAATTTTCTATGTTGGATATAAACGTTTTAAAGTAATTTTTTTCTTAAGGTTGTAAAATTGATTTAGTAGCAAAGTTTACATTTAAGAAATGAGAGATTGCAGGTTTTAGTTTCTCCTATAACAAAGTAGTTTATTTTTTAATTTTCAAATAGGTATAAGGGTAAAATAGGTATTTTAAAAAATGGACATCAAAAAGGGTATTCCCATTAATAATAACTAGCGAAAACACAGGCGCGACAATGCTTGTGTATTCGCATTTCTATTTTAATATGTTATAACAATTTTAGGATTTTAATTTAATATATTTTGTTAATTTTATATTTTTTGTTTACGATAACATGATAAAAATATGTCAGATCATCAATGGATATGTCAAATATGCAATAAATATGAAAAATGGAAAGATGAGAGCGTTTGAATAGAACTCAAAATATTGACGCATTTGTGTATTTGCATGTTTATTAAGAATATTTATCATGAAATGTATACATATAGTAATCATGTTTAAATAATATTGATTTGTGATAAGGTAGAAATTGTGAAAATATTCATATATTAATAGGAAAAAGTTATATTTGCAAATAAAATGTTTAGAAGGCAAAATACTCATAAAATGTGGACACGAAAATGTCATATTCCCATTATACATTATATAGTATATAATATAATATATTATAAATATAGTTGGATAATTATGTATGTTGGATAGCAACATTTTCAAGTAATTTTTTGCTTAAAGATATAGGGTTAGTTTAGTGGTAAAATCTACGTTTGGGGAGTGAGAGATTGTCATTTTGAGTATCTCTTATGACAAAATAATTTATTTTTTAATTTTAAAATAGGTATAAGGGTAGAACATGTATTTTGAAAAGTAAACGTCAAAAGGGGTATTCTTTTATTAATAGTATAGAAATATAGATCATAGTATATAATATAGTATCATATATTATAAATGATAAATATAGTTGAAAAATTATATATGATGGATATCAATATTTTAAAGTAATTTTTTGCTTAAAGTTATAAGGTTTCTCTAATGGTAAAATTTACATTTGGGGATTGAAAAGTTGTGAGTTTGAGTCTTTGTTATGGTAAAGTGATTTTTTTAATTTTAAAATAGTTGTAAGGATATAATATGTATTTTGAAAAGTGGACGTCAAAACGGAGTATTCCCTTTATTAATAATATAAATTGAAAAGTGAACATCAAAAGGATATAATATAAATTGAAAAGTGAACATCAAAAGGATATTCTTTTTATTAATAGTATAAATATATAGTATATAATATCATATATTATAAATTATAGATATTAATATTTTAAAGTAATTTTTTGTTTTAAGTTATAAAATTTGTTTAGTGGTAAAATTTACGTTTGAGCAATGAGAAGTTGTGGGTTCTAATTCTTCTTATGACAAAGTAATTTTTTATTTAATTTTAAAATATGTGTAAGGGTAGAATAAATATTCTGAAAAGTAAACGTCAAGAGGGGGTATTCCTTTTATTAATAGTATAGATTGAAAAGTGAAGTCAAAATGAGGTATTTTCTTTATTAACAGGATAGATATATAGTATATAATATAATATTATATATTATAAACTATAGATATAGTTGGTCAATTATGTATGTTGGATATCAATATTTTCAAGTAATTTTTTGCTTAAAATTATAAGGTTTGTTTAGTGGTAAATGTTATGTTTGGATAGTGAGAGGTTGTAGATTTGAGTCTTCTCATGACAAAGTATTTTATTTTTTAATTTTAAAATAAGTGTAAGGGCAGAATATGTATTTTGAAAAGTGGACGTCAAAATGGAATATTTTCTTTATTAATTAGATATATATAAATTTTTTAATTTTGAAATAAGTATGAGAGTAGAATAAATATTTTGAAAAGTAGACATTAAAATAAAGTATTCCCTTTATTAAGGGTATAAATTAAGATTTTTAATTTAATTAACATACACTTATAGTTAACAAAAATTTTACAATAATATATAATATAATATTAACGTTTCCCACCAAACTTGTGACATGATTTTTTAACTTTCATATTTTAAAAACTCTTTCAAATGTTGCTCATCAAAATTATAAATAGCAACGTAAATTTTAAAACGCCAGAAAAATACTTCAATGTTTATTAAAATTAAATAAAAAATGTTTGTTCATCTCACATTTAGTTTTTATTTTGAGTTCAATTGGTATACATCACCAAGGTAAAGTACTAATTAGACAAATTTACCATGAATAAAGAGTTACGATTAAACGTTAGTATAAAAATTTATAAACTTACAATGTATACCAATTAAATTCTTTTATTTTTCACCTATATACAGGTAAATCCTAATATCTTTTAAATTTTTGTCTTTCATGGTAGGTAAAAAAATTGGTTTTCGTGAAATTTACATTTTAAATAGGTTAGATAAGTTAAAATATCATTTTTTCAAGAGTATATATCTAGTCGTAGACTGGTTTCTCTCTCTATATATATATATATATATTTAAAATTTAAATATTTTTTAAACTAACTAGATTATATTATATTAAAAAGTAAAAATTTTATATTTATTTATAATAATCTAAAATACTATAAATAATCTAAAATACTAAAAGTCTAAAATATTACAATTCATAAAAAAAATAAAATAATATTAATAAAAACTAATATTTCAAATAACAAAATTTTCTTTTTAACAAAGATTAAACTCATGATCCAACAAAATTAGCGTGTGCATTTTGCAAAACAAACTCAATTTTTCCTTATAATATAATTATAATTATGTTTATCTAACAAAAAAACTCGCATGAATTTCGGATGTCCGCAAATCTGAGCTCATGTACCCTTTAATCTTTTAGATACAATATTCAGTATCTCTCGAAGTTCGTAAATTATAAATTAAAATTTAAGAAGTTGAAAAATATAAGAACACAATACACATATATATTAAATAAATAAAAAGTTGACTTGAAAATAACTTTAAAAACTAAAAATTTAGAAAAAAAAATCTTATAACTTCAGTAAGATTTTTTTATATTTAATTAAAAATTACAATTTACACCATAAATGATAAAAAACACAACATAAACACTAATTAGTTTTAAAAAAATTAACTCAAAACTATATGTATAAAAAAATTCTTTGGTTAAAAAGCATAAAAAAAATCAATTTTTCTTTCTAACGAGTGGTTCACTTCACAACAATAATGTAATGCTTATCATTTCTTTAATGTCACGAGTCATGACAGTACACAGATTTTTCTCATATTTTTATATAATTTTTAAAATATTAATCTAATAAATATACTATACATCAGGTACATGAACTTTTTTTCTTCTTAAAAAAAAGTGTAATTTAGAAAAGAGTTTAATATCCACACACACCGTAAAAGAATTTTTTTCATTTATATAAGTTTTCAGATGAATAAAATCAATAAAGTCATAATTAAATATTAGTATAAAGTTTTTAAAATAAATATATATAAATATTTTTCATTTTAAAAAAACAATAACTTTTATATGAGAATACAAAGATTGACCGGGAATAAAATATACTTATTAATGAGAATACAAGGAGTGACCGGGAATAAAAATTAAAAAAAAAGCCACAATAATTAAAGTGTCCACAGAAGTCAAGAGTGCATTTACTTCGTTACTTAGCATTGACTCAAAATCAACGTATGGTCAAGCATAAAAATTATAGGTATTAGGCACGAATTTAAAGAAAAAAAAACAAATTATTTGAGAATAATATGTGATTCAGTGAGCACAATGCACTGAGCGCGCGGGTTAAATTTCTCCTAAGATGCATAAAAATACATTCTATTATATAATTTCCATAACTTTTTTTAATTAGTGTTCTTAAAAAAGAAATGTTAACTTAGGGTATTTTTTCTTCTTATATTTTCACTTGTTAAAAAATAGTGAAACATAATAACTAAGGAAAATAATTAAGATTGATGTTTAACGTGGTTTTAAAAAAAAAATTCAAGCACAGCTTAAATATTTTATTTTATTTCACTCATTATATTGACTATTATATTATTAATTTTTCTACTTCTTATTTATTTCTTTCATCATCAAATATGTGGATGGATCAAAACAAAATTATTTTTAAGGGTCTTGTAAAAAGTAAATGTTTTTATTCAAATTTATATTGGGAGTATAAGTATTGGTTTGTACTGTATATTAGGAGTGTGTTTAAAATCACAATTTATGTATATTAATGACAATTTTTAATGAATAAAATTTCATTTTGAACTTCTTCAGATCCTAACAGATAACAAAATTGGGTACTTATTTTAATTTATTTAATAATCTAAAATTTGAATCCTAAATACAGTATGCAATTATGTTAATAGAAATATTATTTGTATAACAATTCATACAATAAACATATTATTATGTGTATTTTTTATATATCATAATGGTGAGAAAAAAAAAATAGACACAAGAGAGACTGTACAAAACTATTATATAAATGATGGGACATATGTTAAATCTCTTGATAGTAATAAATTATTGCTCGTAATAAAATTCTATTAAGTGATTCATTAGATTTTCTCCAAAAAAAATAATATCTCTCACTTTAAACATTCTTATATTTTTTCACCACCTATAATATTTCTATTAATTCAGATAATCTTTTTCATAAAAAAAATAGGCAACAAAAGCCTCTTCCTTCGTTGCACCTTATAGACAAGAAATGAGACACAGGTTTGTCATCTTCCTTTTACCAGCTGTGAAAAAAATACGAAACAAAAAAGGTGGTCGGGCACAGCTGGAGTTCAAAAACGGCTCAAAAAATCCAAGAAAAGGCAAGGAACCAACAATTTTTTTTTTTTTTAATTCCCATGAAAAAAAAAAAACACGGTGATGACGTGTCCGAGATCTTCGTTGGGCCTTTTTCTTTTCACCTCCTACCCTTTCTGTTCCTCAGCGATCCCTGGCTTCTTCCTTCTCTATGCACGCTCATTCTTCTTCCTTCACCAAAGCCTTCATCTTCATCTCTCTCTTCTCTCAATCCACCATGTTCCACAACCTTCTCTTCTCTCAATGATGGGTCTGTCAGGTACCGTCTTCTGCATCTTCCACTCTTTCCTTCTGTTGGAATCTCACTTGCCCCATTTCAGATTTTGATCCAAAATCTCTTTTTTATGTGTTTGATCACCTTTTCAGCTGGCCCCTTCTATTTGGTCACTTTCTATTTTTTGTTCTAGCAACTCTTCCTTCACTTCTCTGGATTACTTAATTAACAGTGTTTTTGTTGTTTATGAGATAAATAAATAAAATGTGTGTTTTGTTCTTGGAATGTCACATTAGATTTTGCGAGGTTTGCTTTATTAAGTGGAAATGATGAGAGGTGGAGAGACTCACTTAGGTTTTATCTGTGGTGGGGTTTGCTTAATTTTGATCTAGAAGGGAATTATTTTTTTGTGAATGCATATAATGGAAGAGTAAATAGCGAATGTGCTGACTGATCCCATCGCAAACCACCATTTACAATCAATTTGTTAACTTTTACCATAACTATTTTAAAAGTCATACTAATGATGATGTCTAATGAGCGTGTTGTACCAACTGTTGTTTCACTTTCAGATGAGTTTAAGGTTTTTATTTTTCACACTCAATGCATAGAGCTAAATACCATTGAATGTTAATGCTTTTGAATGAATTGATGGCTATTCTAATGGTTTTGTCGGTTTTATGTAGTGATTCCGTTGCACTTGCTGTGATATGTCTAAATTTGAAGTAGAGGTCATTGATTGTTTGCTATGCTATTGCTCTTTCCTTGTTCAATAGATCCATTAATTTGAATAGTTTTGAAGGAAACCATTATGACCATGAAGATTCAATATCGTTGGTTTCATTCTGAGGCTAAAATACAGTTGCTATCTAATTGTATATCCAGTCTCTATTGCAATCAATAAGCCACTTACAAGGCGTTACCAGCTTGTTGACCCAGGGGATTTTGATCTGAGTAAATAGATAAGTTGGTCATAAGTTTGCAAGATGCCATATTATATACAGAGACTTTATAGGCTATGCAAAACATCCTTTTCACCTGATGGACCTGTGTCAGAAGAGGTCATTGACAAAGTTCGTGAGAAGTTAGGTATATTTCCTTTTCGACTTATTTATCTTGCTTATATATTCATTATTATTGTCAACTTCATGAAAATTTTTAGGCAGACGAGAATAAGTACTTAAGTATTGCTGGATCATTGATTGTTCTACACTCTGTCAAGACTCAAAATAACTTCAAACTTCCAACATTTTTATCTTTTCTCTCCCTTTTCTTCCGGATCACTTATCTCCATGCTTTTGTCGAAACCGGTTTAGGGTATTTGTCTTTTTGAAGGAGTCACAGGCTCAAGGTTGAATTTTGTGGGACAGTACAATAAGCCTGCTTCTAATCTTTTTTATTCTCTTTAAGTTTTAGGATGAATTAAGATTTTGAGGCTCTTGTCATTAACCTCATTTTTATCTGTCATTTATAAATTTACTTGCTGATTTATCTGTTAATTGTTCATGGAACGAATCATCCTTTTGAAGTATATTCTTATGCTGGTCAACTTTTTACCCATCATTTTGTTTGCGTAAAATTTGTATTACTTGTCAATTTAAATAATAGATTTTTCAGATGTGGACATTTGATTTTGACTTTTGAGGTGAAGGAAAGAAAAGATGGATTTATCATAAGTTATATTCTCAAATTGTGTATTGTAATTTGTAAAGCCTGTTCTATTTTCCTTCATCTTGAGATATGGCTGTTTTCTTTATAGTGAATGATAAGTGAATTGCCACTTCATATTTTTACTACCTTTATGTTTTCTACCTCAATTGACTTTTTTATTTTTTCTGTTCAATAGTTTTTATATCAAAGTGATATTTTCTTAATAACCTTACATAATGTTTCTACAGAAAGAATCAAGCCATCGGATGTAGGTCTTGAACAAGAGGCACAGGTGGTTCGGAATTGGTCTGGTCCAATGCTTGAACGTAACGGGAGTCGTCAATCTTTGCCACCTATCAAATATTTGCATTTGCATGAATGTGACTCCTTCTCTGTAAGTAAAGTCTCAAAACTCCAGATCATGTTTATTCAGTCTGAATTTTTTATACATTTTTTGGCCTTAAATTGGCTATACCAACTAAAGTTTGTTTGCTTTATCTTTTGCAGATAGGAATATTTTGCATGCCCCCTTCTTCTATCATTCCTCTCCATAATCATCCTGGAATGACAGTGTTGAGCAAGCTGCTATATGGTTCAATGTATGTTAAATCGTATGATTGGATTGATGCACATGCCTCTACTGATCCATCTGAAGGTCTGTTTTCTATAACTTCATATATTTTAATGTTGCTGAATCCATTTCTTAATTCTCTGCATTTACATGGGAATGTGACCTGTCCTTCCTTACCTTTACCTTTTCAAAGAACAGTAACATCATCCTCATTGAGGTTGAGGAGATGGTTGCACTACTAGGCATCACAAAAAATAGCCCGTTCTTATTCCTATATTGGACAAAACAGACCTTCAAATAGCCCATACAAACATGTTGCGAGAATGCTAACATTGTCATGACAATGTAAATGAAAGGTGAAATTAGAGATAAAGAGTTGTTCTTAGTTATTCACCATATCACCTGCTTCCTGATCTATTGCTTTCTAGTAAGAGTACTTGCATTTGTATGGGATTTTGGAATTGCTTGATAGAATGTTCTCAGCCATTTTGGATTTATATAATAGGGTTACAATACTCAAATCCATAAAGTATAGTTATTTTCAATCCATTCTTCTTGTCCTAGTGTATGCAACACCACTAACACAAATCACAAAATGAAATGGACAAAATGTTACACTGGGAACATAAGCTCTTAATTTTTAATCTTTAATAAATCACAAAACTTGCAATGTATGTGATAGTATCAAAGTGACAGAAAGCAGATATCAGGAACACAAGTAGTACAGAACTCTCTCCCTTACCCAGTGATATCTTCTATAGCTAATAATCTGAGTGTGATTCACTCTTGATTGTGAGGGCTACTAACAGTTATTGCATGAAGATTAATAACCTAAATGGTGAATCTGTGATGAACAGCTAGAGCTGCAAAGCTAGTGAAAGATAGGGAGATGACGGGGCCGAGTCCTACAACAGTTCTTTATCCAACAAGCGGAGGAAACATACATTGTTTTAGAGCTATAACACCTTGTGCAATATTTGACATATTGTCTCCTCCATATTCGTCAGAGCATGGACGGCACTGCAGCTACTTTAGGAGATCCCAACGGAAAGATCTTCCAGGTAATCTGATTTAATAATTGTTGAGGAATCATAGTCAACTAGTGGAGGGAGTGCTGTTCTTATAACCATTGGTATCCACTGCAGTTAATATTCAGTTGAACGGAGTCACGGATTGTGAAGTGACTTGGTTGGAGGAGTTTCAGCCTCCTGATGACTTTGTGATCCGGAGAGGGCTGTACAGGGGTCCTGTTATTAGAACTTGATCATTTTCTGTCTCTTACACCAAAAGTAAATTGCCTTATCTTTAGGTTACAACAAAGGTAACTCTCGAATATGCAATAATTATATTCTTTGTCTATCTCCTTTAGCCATTGGAGTATGTACATAATAATCTAATGTACTAGTGTAATCTATTCACATACCTCAGCTTAATCCACTAGAATAGTTACATAATGTTTGCATAGCACTTGTCCTTCGCCATATCATGGAGAATAAGTGGCTAATGTGGAGTGGCACCAGTTCTTGTTACATTTGAGAAAATCTTTTTTATTTTTATTTTTTAAAAATTGTTTTTATTTTCAAATTTTTAATCTTCACAGAATATGTTTGTTTATACTTCATATTTTTTATTTTCAAAAAATAATATTGTTAAATTTAATCAATTTTAGTAAAAATATTATAAATTATTTATATATTTTTTAAAATATATTTATATATTTTTCTATATAATTACAATATTTTTATTATTTTTTCACATAGTTTAACTTTAGAAAACAACTTTTTCTTGTTTTTGTTTTTAAAAATATTTTTCTAAATTATAACTAAATATATTTTTAGTATTGTTTTCTTTAAAAATAAAAATTGAAAATGTAAAAAACAAACGTCACCAAACTTTTACAGGACGCTAGTGTGGAATAAGTTTCCACTTTCTATGCATTAACTTGGGCATAAACTAATTGCAGTTTGTAAGAAAAATTTGTTTCTTTTTCTTATCTTGTCTTGTTTGCAAAAATATTTATCTAAATAAGAGCTAAATTCTAGAGGGTACAATCCTTTTGAATTTTTATAAATATAAGTACTCGTATAGGTGTTTGAAAAAAATTATAAAAATAGTTTATAATATAGTTATAAGTTGTTTTCAATTTATTTTATTGATTTTTTAAAGGCGGTTTGTGAAAATAGTTTATGATTTGTTTGAAAATGCTTCAATCAAATTTTTGCTTTGATTTATAAAATTGATTTCTAAACACAAAATGCGGAATTAGTATAAGTGCCTAATTAATCTATATATTCAAATAAATTTTAAATACAAAGTTAGTAGGGATCAAGGTTATAAAAATAATAAAAAATAATATTTATAATAAACTCGACTCGAGAGTTTATGAAGACTCTTAAAAAATTCAATAAAACTGGACTCGTGAATTCAACCTGTAAACTAAACTTGTAAGAATTTATTTTATATAAAAATAATAAAAATATTTATAATAACATACAATTAAACATTTAAAAAACATAATAAACAAAAAGTAGAAAATCATAAATTTCATAATACTTAAATAACTAACTCAATGTATCACATTTCAAAGGTGATAATAAATTAAACATTTGATATTATTGAAAAATAAAGATATGATATTTTTAGAAGTGATTGTTCTTTAATGTTTAAGAATAATACACTAGATGAAAGTAAATTGAACTTTAAATTGTATAATAAAACAATCTTCATTGCTCACGAATGAATTCGTAAATTAGAGAGTTAACGCAAGAGTATAATAATCATAATAGAAATGTCTAAATAGATTAAATTTGCCAGATAAATAATTTAACTTATCAAGGCATTTTGTCTTTTCATCTCCATTTTTTTTTCTTACATCATTCATGTTTTTTAAAAAAATATATTTAACTTGAAAATTACCTTCCATTGATGTCGGGTAATCTGGAATGTATATCTTTCACATTTTGGATTACGTGATCCATAATGTGTTACACTTGTTATGGTGTAATGGTTCTGCTGTAATGTTTATTTCTAATCTGCAGAGCATATTTGATATGTAATGTTTATGCCTGATTTGTAAAATTTATACTTGATCGTGTACGTACTACATAGGGCACTGGTTGTGGTTCTAGTCTTGGTATGTTGTTATATGTTTTTCAATGCATGATCACCATTTGTTTACAAATAACACAAGTGATAGTAAGTTTAGTCAATACTAACTAAAGAATTACTTTTTTTTCCTAGAATGTAGGACAACTATAGGAATTAAAGTTCTTCCTCATAATATTTAACACTGTAGTTACATATCTAGAATTTAAACTCAAAAGTACTTCTAAAATTAAAAGAATCCAGTCGAATAAGCTATATCAAGGTGAAATATTGTCAACTATGTTATTATCCATGTAAATGTGATAGAAAAGGAAATATAATATAAGTGAATACGTGCTTTTTCAAGGAATGGAGGATGGGTGGACGGAGGTAAGGAGAAGAAAGGATGCCAACGGGGGAAGGAAATCAGTAACTGAAGGAGGGAAAGGAAACGGGTGTATAACCTCTGTCTTCTTTACCCATTTTCCGGACGAATATAGGGCAAAAGATATGTGGGAGATCGGAATAATTAAATGAAGATTCTTTCTTTAAATGTGAGGGAATTCTTGGATCGGGTCAAGCGAAGAAGGATAAGGAGAATGTTAAATAATAATGACATTGATATCTGCTTATTACAGGAGACAAAATGCAGGACGGTAAAGGATTGGGAAGTTAAGGAGATTTGGGGGTCGACAGGGTGCGATTGGAGAATACTACCGTCAACAAGGCTTAGTGGAGGTTGTCTGACAATTTGGAAGAAACAGATGTTGGAAGTTTTTTGGGTTATACAAGGGCAGGGATTCCTTGGAATTGGCTTCAGAGGAAAGATTTCAACTAAAGTTAATTGTGTGGTTAATGTATATGCTCCATGTTCGTTACAAGGAAAAAGGAAGGTATGGGATGATCTGATGATGACAAAACGAGGATTTTCGGAGGTTAAGTGGGTACTGGGAGGAGATTTTAATGCTGTGTTGGATAGGAGTGAGTTTAAAGGGAGGTCAAATTATCATTCTACTATCGAGATGTCTGATTTCAAATTCTTTATCCAATCAATAGGTCTGTTGGATATTCCAGTCAAGAGAAAAGGACCAATGTAGATAAGCGCGAATGGAGCGTCATCTAGTAGGTTGGATCGATTTTTATTTTCCCCAAATCTGATGGAGGAGTAGGGAGTTATAGCGCAAAGAGTGGGCACTAGAGAGTTCTCCGATCATAGCTGGATACTAACAGAAGTAAATACTCGGAATTGGGGCCCTAAACCTTTCAAGTTTTTTGATCATTGGTTGCAGGATCCAGGTTTTATAGACCTAGTGAAAGAGTTCTGGATATCAGATCACGAGCAAGGATGGATGATGTATCAGCTGGTAAGTTAAAAGGTTTGAAGAAGAAGATTAAAAAGTGGAAAGAAGAAAATTGGAATAAAGATGAGAATTTCCTGGCAGAGAAGGTATTAGATTTGGAGAGGGTGGATCATCAGCTAGGCCAAGGGGTCAATGGGAGTGGTCAGCAGAGACAAGATATCTTATCAGAGTATTGGGGGAAGGCAAGGAGAATGGAACAATCCATGCTACAGAAATCTCGGGTGAAATGGGCTCTAAATGGTGATAGGAATACAAATTATTTCCATAAATGTTTTAAGGAGAGATGTTATGCAAATTCCTTACTGGCAGTTAAATCAGATGTTGGTTGGCTGAAGGGAGTTCAGAATATTCGGGAGCATGTGTTAAATCATTTCACAAGGTTCTTTAACGAGGAACAAGAGACGAGAACAAAGATGGATAAGGTGTCTTTCAATCAGTTGAATGATCAGCAGAGACAAAGCCTAGAAGAGCCTTTCTCAGCGGAGGAAATAAAGGAGGCGGTTTGGGCTTGTGAGGGAGGGAAAAGCGAGGGCCCCGATGGTTTTGGCTTTCATTTCTATAAAGCATGTTGGGAGATAATAGGGGAAGATGTCGTAAAGGCAGTTCAAGAATTCCATCAGTCAGGCGTCCTACCAAGAGCAGTGACATCATCTTTTCTGACACTCATTCCCAAGGTGGCAAGGCCGAACAGGTTAGCGCAATATAGACCAATCTCTTTAATTTCCAGCATTCAAAAGATTGTCTCCAAACTGCTGTCATTGAGAATGAAGAAAGTTATGGGGAAGTTAATCTCTAAGTGCCAGTCAGCATTTTTGCCAGGTAGATCGATAGGGTATTGGTAGCGAATGAAATAGTTGATTGGGCTAAGAGGAAAAAGAAACCATGTTTTTTGTTTAAGGTGGATTTCCAGAAGGCGTACGATTCAGTAAATTGGGATTTTCTGGATTATATGTTGTCTAGGCTGGGGTTTGGGAGCACATGGAGAAAGTGGATGCATAGTATTATCAGAAATAGCCATGTCTCAATTCTAGTCAATGGGAGTCCGACGGATGAGTTTAGGCCGGGGAGAGGTTTGAAGCAGGGGGACCCACTCTCTCCTTTTTTGTTTCTAGTGGTAGATGAAGTCTTAACTAGATTGTTCAGGACAGCTGTAGGGAAAGAGGTGTTTAAAGAGCTCAATTTTGGTGCTGAGGCAAAGTTCTCAATTCTGCAATACGCAGATGATGTTATTATGATGGGGGAAGTTGATCTGCAATCAGTATGGTATTTAAAGGTTATTCTACGTGAATTTGAGCTGACATCGGGGCTAAAGGTGAATTACAGCAAAAGCCAATTTTTTGGTTTAAATGTAGATGATTCATTTACACGAGCTGTAAAAAATCTCTTGAATTGTGTTGTTTCATCATCGCCATTTAAATTTTTGGGGATTCCGGTGGGAGCGAATCCAAGGAAGGTAGAAATGTGGGCACCAATCATCAAACAATTTCAGAGAAAACTAGCAGCGTGGAGGGCAAAACACATGTCATTCGCAGGAAGGTTAGTTATGATAAATTCAGTATTGTCTAGCCTCCCACTATACCTCTTCTCATTTTACAAAGTGCCTAAGAAAGTCCTAAAAGCCATTACCGGTCTACAACGGTCCTTTTTGTGGGGAGGGAATGACCAGGAGAATAAAATTGCATGGGTCAGTTGGGAAAATGTGTGTCGGCCCAAGGAAAAAGGGGGCCTGGGGGTAAAGTGTCTATGAAACTTTAATTTGAGTTTGCTTGCAAAGTGGAGGTGGAGGATATTAACAGAGCAAAATGCAATATGGGCGAGTTTGCTGGAGAGTAGATATGGCCAGACATACAAATTCAATCAAAGACAGCAGAATCTATCTACAGCTTCGCAGTGGTGGAGGGATCTATGGGATATTGATGGGCCGAAAGCGGTGATACCAGACTGGTTTGGGAATAATGTCATTAAAAAAGTAGGGAACGGAAATGATACCTTTTTTTGGAACAGAATTGGATAGGAGATGAACCTCTTAGCTTAAGGTTTCCCGGGTTATACGGGATAGCGGCAGATAAGGGCACCACTATTAACCAGAAAAATGAAGTATCAGAGGGGTGGAGATGGGTATGGCGGAGGGAACTATTTGTATGGGAAGAAGATTAGCTCCGTCTTTTACAAAGCGCGCTACAGCCAGTGGTAATTGTGGATTACAGGTTGGATAGATGGAGTTGGAGGTCTAGTAGGGATGGAGGTTTCTCAGTTGCTGAGGCTTATGTGGCACTGCGCACGCAACAGACCTCAACGAGACTAACTGAGGTGGAACCCAAGGATTTGAGACGAATGTGGAAAGATAGATTACCTTCCATGGTAATTGCTTTCTCATGGAGATTATTGTTAGATAGATTACCAACCACTGATAATCTATTGAAAAGAGGTGTTGAGATTCCAGGAGAGGATGCTATATGTGTCTTTTGTAAAAGTGCTATGGAAGGTAGGAACCATTTGTTCTTAACGTGTGCCAAGGCCCAATCTGTGTGGAACAACATCATCAGCTGGCTGAGAATCCAAGGACCTATTCCGGGGGATTTGTATCAACTTTTTCTTTCATCGTCAGCATGGGTGGTTGGAAAGAGAAAGAAGAAGTGCAAGTATGTTTTCTGGCTGGCTGGTTGTTGGGGTATTTGGATTACTAGAAATCAGATTGTTTTTTATAACATACCGGCGGATTCAGTAGACATTTTGATGGCTATAAAGGTAATCTCGTGGAAATGGCTATCATATTCCTTTGGGTTATATCCCCATCAACTTGCAACTGTTTTGCCAGTAGGTTATACTCGATGGAGAGTGAAGGAGGTTGGAGAGAGGTTAGGGGGAGGAGAAGGTATAGTGGCGGTGATGGAATAAGGCAAAGAAGGAGGTTACATGTAAATGATACGAAAGGGAAAGGCAAAGGTGGATTAACTTCGTTTTTCTTCACACGTTTTTCGGATGAATACAAGGCGGGAAAGATGTGGAAGATTTTTACGAGATATGAGGATGTTCAGGAGGTCTACATTCCAAAAAAAATGGATAGAAATGGGAGGAGGTTTGATTTTGTGCGGTTTATAGGGGTGGAGAATGCGCACTTGTTAGGGATTAAACTGGACAACATCTTCATTGGTAATGAGAAAATATGGGTTAATTGGCCCAGATTTGACAAAAGAATGATTCAAACCACGATTGGGGCAAAGATGGAGCGGATGGGGTATCTGAGTTTAAACCAAACGAAACCAAAGCCTAAGGAAACAATGATAGGAATTCAGAATGGAAGCAATAGACTGTCTTACGCAAAGGCAGTAGGCTCATTTGTGGAGAGGCAAAATCAGGGAAATGAGGGGATGAACCAGGGTAGCCTACAGAACAAAGGGGGAAGATTAAAGGAAAAAATAAGTAGGCTTTTGGTTTTTACAGCTGAGGCAGAGGAGTTGAGGAGGCTGGAGAAAGCCTATGTTGGTGAAGTGATATGCCAAGGAACAGCTTTTAGGACGCAGCAATTTCTGGCGGAGTAGGGAATATATGATGTTAAAGCAACTCCGATGGGAGGGAATAAGGTGCTGCTGGAATAAGGCGTTACGCGAACTTTGAAACAGGCGATAGAAAGTAGCCAGGAATGGATTAAAGCATGGTTTCACTTGATAAATACGTGGGAACCTGAGAATGTAGAAACAGAGAGAAGGGTATGGGTGGGTTGTTATGGGGTCCCACTTCATGAGTGGGGGGAAAAATTCTTCCGGACTCTGATGGCACCCTATGGTGAGTTGGTGCGAATAGGCGTCAGGACAGCCAGAAAGGAGAGGTTTGATGTGGCGCGACTGCTCATCTCTCGGAAGGCTTTCGAGCCCATACAGGAGGTGGTGAGAGTTGCGATAGACGATAGATTCTTCCATATAAAGGTGGCGGAGGAAGGTGATGAATGGCACAAGGTGCTCAGTAACGAGCGATACCCAGGGTCCGGCTCCGAGATGAGCTTGTGTCAGGGAGAAGGGGAGTTCGATGAGTCTTTTGTAGCGGAGCAGCGACTGGCAGTGTTGAAGGAGAAACTGTTTGGTCGGCAGTGGGAGGTGGCTCCGATGGAGGAACTCAGAGGGAAAAATGGGGAAATCTATGATGAAGAGTCAGCCAATGTCAGCTTAGGTGCCGGTAGTGGTCACGTCGGCGACAAAGCAGGGAAGGAGAAAGGCGACACCAACTGGGCCACCAAGCCGGAAGAGGAAAGTTGGGAAAGGGAGGAATGCGGCGGTCAGAGGAGAGGCGCACCGAAAATGGAAAAATGGTGTAGAAATGGCGAAGCGGGTGGGGAAAAGGGCAGTGAATCAGACCTCGGGGAACGTGATATGCGACGTGACGGGTGGATAGCTTTTTTGACCCCTCTGACACCGTGGGCCCACACCAGCTAGATCAACTAAGAGACGCGATTCACAGGTGCGGTCCCGAATTGGGCCAGTTCGGAGCGCTTTCCTGGGCCGACGCGCATGCAGTTGAAGGGCCCATATTGGTGGGGGTGTGGTGCAAACAGCAATTTGGCTGTGAAAATTTTACGGAACCAGAAATTGATGGAAATATGACCCAGATCAATGGAATGAATATATATTTGGGCAACGGAATGGCTGGGCATGACAGCTATAGTAGAAGTTCCGATTTTCAACAAACACAAGCTGAAGCGGATCTAACACAAATGTGGCGGAATGGGGCAAAATTGGGTGGAGAAAGGAGGATGGAAAGAGACGAGGCAAGTATCGAAAAAGACGGAAATGCCAAAGTAGAATCACAATTCAATAGCTTTGAAGTCGATAGTAAAAAGACGGAGTCAAGTTCTACAAAGATTTATAATTGCAAGCAATGGGAGTGTGTGGGTGCGGAAGAAATGTCTTGGGGAGGGAAGGGGGAGAGGAAGATGGTTACTACCTGGAGGCAGGTTCGAAGGCATAGTGTTGATGGAAGCGACTTGCAAAGGTTTAATCAGGAGGGACAATCGGAGCAAGCAAGCCAAAAGAAAGAAGGAGAAGGTAATGACATACGACAAATGTGGTAAGCAATGAAGGTGATAGGAGTAACTGGGGAGCAACCTGACGAGGTATATATAGCAGAACTACAAAAAATGGAAGAGAAAGATAAGGCAGAAAAGGAAAACAGGGGGAGGAGGGATCAAGGGGTAGTTTAAATGAAGCTTCTATCATTAAATGTGAGGGGGTTTAGGGAGAGGGTGAAAAGGAGGCGCATTAAGAGGATGGTAGTGGGGAACAAGATTGATATATGTTTGTTTCAGGAAACAAAGTGCTCGAATTTGAAGGAGTGGGAGATAAAGGAGGTTTGGGGGAGTGACGAATGTGATTGGAGAATACTCTCATCAACGGGTTTGAGTGGGGGTTGCGTTACAATCTGGAGGAAAGAGTTGCTGGAGGTGGTGTGGCAAATTCAAGGGCAGGGTTTTCTAGGAGTTTCTTTTAAAGGAACGAATTCAGATGAGGTCAACTGTGTTGTCAACGTCTATGCCCCATGTACATTGGAAGGAAAGAGAAAGATCTGGAATGACTTAATGATGACTAAAAGAGGGGTCCCACATGTAAGATGGGTAGTTGGTGGAGATTTAATGCGGTTAGAGGAAGGAGTGAAGTTATAGGAAGATCGACGTTTCATTTGAGGAGGGAGATGGATGAATTTGAATTTTTTATCCAAGAGATGGGCTTGGTGGACATCCCAGTCATTAGAAAATGAGTGACATGGATTTCACCAGATGGACAGTCAGCTAGTAGATTAGACAAGTTCCTATTCTCACCGGCGCTGATGGAGGAATGGGGAATTACTGCACAGAAGGTTGGTACCAGGGAGTTCTCTGATCACTGCTGGATAAGCACCAAAGATAATAAGCAGAATTGGGGACCTAAGCCTTTCAAATTTTTTTATTATTGGTTGGAAGAGGCTTCCTTTGGAGAGTTGATAAAAGCAAGGTGTAACTCAATTCAGGGTTCAGGGTGGAAGATGTACCAGCTGGCAAAGAAGCTAAAGGTTATTAAAGGAGAGATAAAAAAGTGGTCTGAAGACGTGTGGAAAAAAGATGATCATTTTCTAGCCGAAAGGGTTCAGGAAATGGAAGTGGTTGACCAATAGTTAGTGGCAGGCGTCCAGGTGATTAATAGATCCAGGCATGACCTCATGACAGAATATTGGGTCAAAGCAAGGGTGATGGAACATGCACTGTTACAGAAATCAAGGGTACGATGGGCTCTCAATAGAGACAATAATTCCAGGTACTTTCATAATTATTTTAAGTCGATATGTCATGCAAATTCCATTTTGGCAGTCCAGTAGGATTCGGGGTGGTTGGAGAGTGTGTCTGATATTAGAGTCAAAATATTAGAACACTTTTCGGGCAATTTCCAGGAAAGATGGTTGGATCGACCGACCATGGATGGAGGTCCTATTCCTCAAATATCAGAACAGCAAAAGCAGGGGCTGGAGGCGCCTTTTTTAGAGGAGGAGATTAAGGCGGCAGTGTGGGCATGTGAAGGCCGTAAAAGCCCAGGACCCGACGGTTTTGGAATGAATTTTTACAAATCATGTTGGGAAGTAATTGGGCAAGATGTGGTAAAGGTTGTACAGGAGTTTCATGGGTCGGGCATATTACCGAGAGGGGTAAGTTCTTCTTTCATTACGCTCATCCCAAAGGTGGCCATACCTTCAGGGTTAAGCCAGTACAAACCCATCTCCCTAATATCAAGCGTGCATAAGATTACCTCGAAGATATTATCTGTGAGGCTGAAAAAAGTGTTGACTGGGCTAATATCGCCCTCTCAGAAGACTTTCTTGTCTGGCAGATCAATTATGGATGGAGTAGTTGTGGCAAATGAGCTTATGGACTGGGCAAAAAGAAGGCGAAATCCGTGCTTCTTGTTCAAGGTGGATTTTGAGAAGGCTTATGACCCGGTCAGTTGGAATTTTCTGGATTATATGCTGGGTAAGATGGGGTTTGGATGGAGATGGAGACTGTGGATGGGTGCTATAGTCCGGAATAACTATGTCTCGATTCTAGTAAATGGATGTCCGACTCCAGAGTTTAAACCAGCGAGAGGGTTGAAGCAGGGAGATCCGCTGTCGCCTTTTCTGTTTTTGATAGGGGCGGAAGCATTACCAGTATTGTATAGATCAACCATCCAAAAAGGCTTGTACAAAGAAATAAAGGTACAAGAGGAGGTGAAGTATTCAATGCTACAGTATGCAGATGATGTCATTATGATGGGTGAAGCGGATTTGCAATCTGTGTGGTATCTGAAGGTAATTCTGCGGGGGTTTGAAATGGTGTCAGGGTTAAAGGTAAATTTCAGCAAAAGCAGTTTCTATGGTTTAAATGTGTCAGAATCATTCACACTTGCGGCTACCGGAATGCTAAACTGTAATGTTGGTACACTACCTTTCAAATTCTTGGGGGTACCAGTGGGAGTAAATCCTAAGAGGGAACAAGTTTGGAAGTCAGTTATTGATAAATTCAAAAGGCGATTGTCAGGTTGGAAGGCAAGGAATATGACTTTTGCTGGGAGGTTGGTATTACTGGACTCTGTGTTAGCTTCTCTTCCATTGTATTTTTTCTCCTTTTATAAGGCTCTCAAGTCAGTGTTGAAGTCTCTCAAGAGGTTGAAACGAACTTTCTTATGGGGAGGTAATGAGAGCAGTCAAAAATTGCATGGGTGAGATGGGAAAAAGTCTGTAGGCCAAAAGACGAGGGAGGTCTATGTGTGAAGTGTTTGGAGAAATTTAATTTGAGCTTGCTGGCAAAGTGGAGGTGGAGAATATTATCAGATGATACGGCTATATGGGGACCGCTGCTGAGGAGTAGGTACAGGGAGACAGATGGATATATGGATAGGCCCACGTCTTTTGTCCACACCTCTCAATGGTGGAAAGACATATGGGCCATTGATGGACCAAATGCGGCCTTGCCTGAGTGGTTCAAACTTAGAGTTAATAGGATCGTAAGGTCTGGAGTGGGGACTTTATTTTGGGAACAGAGGTGGATGGGAGATTTAGCTTTTAGTGTATTGTTCCCCAGATTGTATGCTTTGACAGAGGATAAGTTTATCACTATTAAGGATAAATGTGATACAGGAGGCCACTTATCATCATGGAAATGGGCCTGGCGGAGGGAGTTGTTCGTCTGGGAGGAGCAGCTGCTTCTTGCTTTACAGGAGACGTTAAGTGAAGTGGTATTGGTAGAGCGAGATTCAAATGAGTATGGATGGAATTCAGGTGTTGGGGGGGATATTCGGTGGCGGAAGGGTATAAGGTGTTGAATGAAGGAGTATCTGAATTAGGAATGAACTTTG
Organism: Psophocarpus tetragonolobus; assembly: GCA_037954015.1. NCBI lineage: Eukaryota > Viridiplantae > Streptophyta > Magnoliopsida > Fabales > Fabaceae > Psophocarpus > Psophocarpus tetragonolobus. Next base: position 17,443,739 of record CM075689.1, on the reverse strand, counting down.
TGGAATCCCAGGATTTACGTAGGTTGTGGAAGGAAACGCTGTCATCTAAGGTACTGGTGTTCTCTTGGAGATTGCTAAGGGACAAATTACCCACTGTTGAAAATCTGCTAAGGAGAGGGATTCAGGATCCTGTGCTCAATCCTGTTTGTGTGTTTTGTAATAATAGGATAGAGACTAAGAATCACTTATTTTTACAATGCCCAACCATACAAACGTTGTGGTATAAAGTTATTAGCTGGGCAGGGGTAGAGACACCACTCCCGGGAGATCTGAACCAACTGTTCCTGTTATCCTCTGGTTGGGTGGTGGGAAAAAGGAAGAAACGGTGCAGGTATGTGTTTTGGATTGCTGTATGTTGGTGCATTTGGTTCTCAAGGAATGTTGTTATTTTTCAAAAGGCCGAGGTGGAATCCCTTGATATGTTAATGTCCATAAAATTGTTATCGTGGCAATGGTTGTTGTACTCTTTTGGTTTTAAGGCAGGGTGTGTATTCTCTAATTGGTGCTCCCACCCTAGATTGTGTCTGATGAATATGAGATAGATCTATAGGTTAGGTGGAACATAGTCAGCGTGTTACTATACTATTGTGTATCAGTTTGAAACGTTGTGTTTCAACTGCTTCTTATTTCCTATAATAGAATATATTTTTGTTGTTAAAAAAAAATACTCCTTTGGGTTTAATAGGGGGTGTGTTCTCAGATTGGTCCGCTAATTCTAGATTGTGTTATTAAATATGACATAGATTGATAAGATTTAACATGCTCAAATAAGATATAGAGGAATATATAATCCGTATGTATTCTAAGAAACTTTTTATTTGTTTTATTGAATATATTCTTAACCTTTAAAAAAAAAAAAGAAAATATAACTTCATCTTCGTCGTTTTACCCGATGCAAACCTAATGGTGGATGAGCGTCAACTTATGCAAAAGACAAGATTGAAAAGAAAGCAAAAAGAATATTGTACATGCACATGAAGGCACAGGAAAAAAGAAAACCACTTTTTTTAAAAAATGTGTATCTTTTCCTACATTGGTTGGCGAAGGAATTTCTAAGTTTGAGATGGTGATAATTATCACCCGCACTTGTACTTTGCAATATTTTGTACAATTATTTTATACTGAGAATGGAACATGATAACATTGATGTCAACAGTAATAGCGGTGGTACTCGTGGTACTGTTGTCAATGAAATTTGAAGGACAGTTATTTTCAAATATAGTAATATTATAGAAAAAGAAAAGAAGACAAATTGTAACGATATCTTAAAGTTTTGGATGAGATTGTTTGATTGAAACTTTAACTAAAACATCACATGAACTCTATCTTAAAAAAAGTTTATTGAAGTTTGTATAATTTTGAATTGAAACTTTTAACTAAAACATCACATGAAATCTATCTTAAAAAAAGTTTATTGAAGTTTGTATAATTTTGAATAGAATAATTTTTTTTTATTAAATTTGTAAAAAAATCTTAATTGAATACTATCAAATTTCAACGTCTTTCTTAAAATAGTGTTAATTGAATACCACAACGCTCCTTTATATCATTTACAAATTTTGATTAAATACCACAAGATTTTTATTAAAAAATTAAAATCCTATTCACCTTTCTCTCTCTATATAAAATTTCATATTATATCTATTTCATAAATTTCGTAGGGTGAAATTTTTACATTAGTCGCAAATTACAATTATCATATTCTAGCAAAAAGTTAATTAATTGAAAGAGTTTAATTAATATTCGTTAATATTTAATTATAATTTTTTATTTATGATTATTTGGTTGACTTTATTAATTAATACTTTAAAGATCATATAAATAAATAATTATAATTAATGTAACTCTTTTATACTATTAATACATACTAATTAAATTCTATTTGAAATAGAAAATCTTAATAAAAAATAATAATTAATTTAAAATATATGATTGATCTCAAACTTTTTTGTTACAACATACTAATATTAAAGGGAATTATTATAAGATTGGTATGATGAAACACATAAGTAGAGAGATAAAAGAGAGAACTAGTGAGTTTGAATCTCTTTATTAACAAAACTAATATACTGATAACTAACACTTATTTATATTAAATAATTATTAATTTTCCCATATAAGTATCTCAATATGATTTTTTTATAGATGCATAAAAATACAGCTTTGATCAGTAATAAGGAAAAGTAGGGGAAATATTATTATAGAAACCCAAAGGTGAGAAATTAAGGGAAGCTCCAAGCCACAGTGCAGGTATGGTATGTCTCTTATATTCGATATATATGCATTTAGTATATGGTTCCTAAGTCCTGACGCTGGTCGCCGCCGCCGCTGTCGCCCTTGCCCTCGCCCTCGGTACTTTTGTTGCTATCACCAAATGAAAATATGATTTATTGAAGTAATAGAAAGGGATGCAACAATGACCAGAAACAAAAATTATAGGTCCAATGGAGACATTGAATAAAAATCATTATTGCATATAGCAACACATCATATTCGTTGAGTTTCGTATAGTTAACTTCTGTACTAATAATCAATTCCCTTTTATTTTTTCTATAATTAAGCTAAATAATTGCATTATAAAATTGCAGCACACACATACATATTATATATATATGTTTGTAACAAGTTGTGTCCAAAAGTTTGTAACAAATAGGTAATGATATAGATCTATTTTTTCAACTTGACATTTTGGACAATACGTTGTTTTCTAATTGGATTAACTTCTTATTGGTTTTGATTCCTTTTAAATTGTGATATTATTGGAAAATATTTCTATATTTTGAGTTTGTTTGTTTGTTTAAATTTATTTTTAGAAAATATTTTCAATAAAATGTTCAGCTTTTTTATTTTATAAAAATATTTATCTAAATTTCTTATTTAAAATAAATAATTTTTTGTGGTGAAAAAAATAATTTTATATTTTTAATAAGAAAAATCTGGACCAATTTATTTGAACTTCAGAAAAAATATTTATTGATAGTGTGAAAAAGTATCTATACAAAATTGTACTTTTTCTAAAAAAATGGATAATATTTGTTATAAGTGTCAATTTTACCGATTATAGAAACAATGTTCTTGACATTTATCACCTAAGTTTTAAAATTCCAATTATACGTTAAAAACCAAGAGAAAAATCAGGAGATTTATAACAACTTAAGCATGACATGCTCAATCAATTAAGATAAACTCCCTTGATAACCTTCTTTAGTATGGATATTCTTATTTTATTGAATGAATAAATATAAAAAGGAAAATTAAGAGAGAAATAAAGAATGGAAGTGAGAGAATCAAGAACCAAAAGAAGGAAAATTTAAGGAATTACCTTGTTAGGACCAAAAATAATATTGCAATTCTACTTTCTTTTCTGTGTTTTATGTATAATGAAAATTACTTTCATTACTGCAAGTAATTAATCTTTTTTTTAATTGAAATTGAATGTATTTATTAAAATATTTTAATTTGTAATATATATATATATATATATATATATATAATTTCAATATAATTTGAGTCAAGTAACTAAAGTTTTGTGAACGTTAGGAAATAAATTTAGAATTATTAGTTGTTGAAATTCATGATCTAAATTAATGCAAGATTTTTAATTTGATAATCAAGAATTAATTATTAAGTCAGGATTCTTAAAATTTCTAATATTAATGGATTCTGTTGAATTAATGACTCAATGATAAATGAAATTTGATTTCAACAATCCTTCTTTTACTTTATTACAAGTTTTAACTAGTTACTTAAAATTATCAAATATGTCACAAGTTCATGTAGATGCACAACTCTACTTTCATTTTATTACAAGTTACTTCGTACTCTTTTCAATTAACAATTTGATTTTTACAAAAAGAAATTTTTTTATAATATACTTACAATATAGACACATATATAAAAAATAAAATAAAAATTCATTCTATTATTTTTTTTAAAAAATTAAACAAACATTTAAAAAAACACACTTGTTTTTACCAATTTACTATGTGATTATTAATCTCTACCCAAAATCTTAGTTAACCACCTTTGATAAAAAAAATTCCTTTTAACTGTTTTCTTTTTCACAAAACTTAAACATGAAAATTTGTGTATTCAATATAGCTCCCCTTGGATTAAGGACGTGTTTGGTTTATTCGCTTTTATTATGTACAATTCAGAATGGACTGAATAAAAATATTATCTAATCTATTTCATATACACATATATATATATATATATATATATATATATATATATTTATTGTGTGGGTGGTGACTAATTTATCTTAAAAGTTATTTTCAAGAAAAAAGTTGTATCAAACTATATTTATACTTAAAATTTTAAAAAACTTACTTTATAATGTAAATTTTTATTTTATAAATGTTTTTTTTATTAGATATAAGTTATACTAACCTATGTTAATATTTCACTTTTACTCATTTTCATGTGCTTCAGAACGTGTAAATATTAAGTGTATGTTTAAATAAACGTTGGATAATTAATTATGATTAAATTAATTTTGAAATAATATAATTTATGTTTAGATATTTTCATTATAAAAGTCAATTTAAAATAAGATCTAACTTAAAATCTTTTATTTAACGTAAAAATTACTTTAAATTCTTCTACTCCAAAATTAAGTTTAAATTCAGAGTTAATTCTAATTTTTTTTAATACGGCATATTAAAATTATATTTATCTTAAATGAATTTTAAATTCATAATCAAGCCGAAACCAAACACACTCTCATTTTACAGTTACTTTGAAGCAAAAATAAAATGAGTATCATAATCAAAGAAAAAAGTTAAATAGGAAGAGTAGGTGTTTTCTTTCGAACCATAAGAGAGATATGTAAAAACGATACATCTGGCATCTGCATATATCTTGAAACATAATCTCAACAAGTTAATTACTAATCACCAAACCCTCTTCACTTCCGTCAACACCAACAAACTCTCTTCGTATAGGCTAAGCTATTTCTAGATAGGTTTAAATATTCGCCGGGCAATTTCTTCCATATCATAATATGGACCTACACAAAGGATTTTCATTGAGTGGTGGTAAGTCTACCAATACCTTAAAAAACAATTCAACTTATTTAATATAAAATAATAAGAAATTAAATCAATTGTTAAATTATTTTTATTACGTCAAATTAATAAAAATAAAAATAAATTTCAAAACGATTTGTTATGATTTTTATTACCTTCAAATTAATAAACATAATAAGAATAATATTCATTGAGCGGTGATCTACCCATATTCCTTTTATACATGTATAAAAGCTAAAACACAAGCGTGTGTTTGTATTTTTATTTCAATTTAGCAATATTCAATTATGTAGCTGAAATTAAAACTTTTTATATAACAAAGAATAAAACATTGGTAAATAAATAAAAACAAAACAATTATATTATATTATATTATATTTTATATTATAATATAAAGACAATAAAGAATAAAAAGAAACAATTGTAAATAAATCAAAATAGGCAAAGAAGTAATTTTCTGAACCTATTACTCTCTTATAGAAAATAAATTAGAAAATAATATAAAACTTAATAATGTAAAAATAAATAATTGACAAATATTTAATATAAAAATTAAAAAGAAACTTATTTTTATTTTATATTATTTATTTTATATGTTATATTATGTTAATAATATAAAAAAAATATCTTACATTAAAAAACAATTTAGTTGACAAATATCTCATATTATAATATCTCACAAACTATGGCGATGTTTATATAAGTATAGTTGAAAGATCCTCATCAAATATAGTTGATAAGTATTTCTTTGAGGCATAAAGACATAACGTTTACAACCGAATTGCTTGAAACATATAGCTAAAAAATATGTTGATTTATGTTTTTATTTTTCTATAGATACATGAATAAAATAAGAATAAACATATTTGTCATCAGTTTGATGTGAGTTGAGGCTAGAACTAACTATATCTAAAAATTAAAACTAAAATTTAATTGTTTCAAGTCTGGTTAAATCATAAAGGGTAGGTGCACAAATCAAAATATAAATAAGATAAATTAAATACAAATCCAATTATAAATATAAAGTAACTAATTAGCGATGAGGATGAAAGAATTGAAGATATAGTCCTGATGTTCTTGTTTTGGCTAATCAATGAAACTATGAAAGTGGGATGTTACCATACTCTTCGAATGAAATGTCATATAATGGCGCCATAACTTCTATCTGTTTGACAAAGTGGAGATGAACAACACACTTGACAACTGTTGGTGAAGATTAATTGAAATCACCAGTGTCCTTAAAAGGTTATAAGGGAACAAAGTAAAATGAAAATAGTATGCTTTGAGGACCTTGGTATACATAGAAGAAGGGTAATCATTATTTCATTGATGAAAATGAGATCTTAGTCCTATATACATAATAACAATGTAAAATAATAAAAGAGTAGATTTTTAATGTGCATATAAAATAGATGTAAAATAATAACAATGTAGTAGCAAATCAAATCAAATGATACACATGTACCTATTCTTGTTGCCTTGCAGAAGAAACAAAGAAATCTAAATTTCTTCTACATAAAAGAAGGGTAATAATTATTTTGTTGCCTAAAATAATATGTTAGTCCTATAGATATTGACCTTAGTAGGATGGTCACTATAACACCTTTTCAAAAGGGAAAGAATTCAAAACTGTTAGCACAACCTAACTTTAGAATAAGAAAAAAGAAGACTGAACCACAACATTTTAGCCCATAAGGACTATAAGAAAGAATTCAAAGATGAAACAATATTTAAAACAAACAAAAGCGAAAATGTAATGGCATACTGTAAAGTACCACAACTAAAAAGTTGAAAGACTACATAACAATTTACCAATATGAAGAACAAAAGGAATATAATAATAATAATAATAATGATAATAATAATAAAAAAAGAAGCAAAGTAAATGGTCAATGAGGTAAATTTCTTCTCCCTTCTAGGTTTGGTGATTTCGGAATTCGTTTCTAGTGTTAAACAAATTATAAGGTTAAATTATGACAAAAAAATAAAAATCTTAATGAAAGAGGAAACACCATGAAACTAAATATTGGGAAAAAGAAAATAATTGAAACAAAGAGACAGAAGCAAAAAAGTTAGGATTTGGTGTTTTGAACTAAAAAACTAGCATTTTGAAGCGACCGAAAAAGAGATTGAGAGTTTTGTTAATTTAGCTGTCACACAGAACAGTTAACAATTGAAACATGACCGTATCATCAACCTACAAGATGCAGAACTAGGAAAGAAATTGAAATGGCAACGACACCATGGCCCAAGGCGACCATGAAGATATTGTGAAAGAGAGTAAAAAAAAATCATCCATAAGTTAAAAAAAACAATGACAATGATAGAAAAATTAACCACTTCAAGTGTCCTTTTGCTCTTCAACTCCACTTGAAAACCTAAAGTGAAAAACCCAAGTTAAAGGAAGAAGAATGAGAAATTCAACTAAGAAGAAGACTATCAATACTGCTATCAAAAGTAACCATATTTTTCTTCCATTGTTTTGTCCACGTTTATTAAAACAAAAACTATGAAATTAAATATGCACACAGAGGTTTATATATAAGTATTTATTATAACAATTTTTTAATAATAAAAAAATATAATAAATGAATGAATTTGATAAAGATAATCTATATATATGTGCGGTTTTTAAAAATAGATAACAACTTTTTAAAACAAATAGGCAATTTTGTATAATTTAAAATAGATAACAAAAACTTCCAAAATTGCAAAATCTTAGGGGAATATATAAAATTATCACAGTTTTTATAAAGTTTAAAATTATTATGAAAATTTTTAAAATTAAAACAGTTTTTATATCTGTTTAAAATAATGATGAAAACTGCTTATTTTTTTTTAAAAAAAAAACTGTTAGGAGAATATAAAGTTATAACAGTTTTTATAATTATATATTTTATAACTGTTTAAGATAATTATAAAAACTACTTATTAAAAAAATTACTTTTTTATTATTAACGTGCCACAGGAATGAACAGTTTTTTTTAAAAATAATAAACTGTTTTTGCTTTTATAATTATATATTTTATTTTTAGGAAAATTTTTAAAAATTATATGCTGAGAACTTGGCTTGTAATAGGACAACATAATCATATGTATATATATTTTATAACTATTTAAAATAACGATGAAAACCTACTATTTAAAAATAAATAAATTGTCAGCGGAATATAAAATTATAAGTTTTTATAATTATATATTTTATAATAGTTTAAGTTAATTATGAAAACCACTTATTTGAAAAAAACTGTTAGTGGAAGAGAATTAAAAAAAAAAAAAACTGTTTATTCTGACCACTTTTATCGCTTTCTAGTTTGTATGTAATTTTTTAAAAAGTTAAATTAGCGTGTCACAATGAGTAGGTTTTTTTCAAATAATAAACTATTTTTATAAAGTTTTGAATAATTATTATGAAAATAGTTATTCCCTGTAGAATATGTATAGAATATATATATATATATATATATATATATATATATATAGTTTTTTTCCCCTGAAATATGACCATATTTTGTTTTTAGTCCTGAATATTTTTTAAAAAAATTTAAATTACAATTTTAAAAGCCACCAATATTAGTTATAATTTTAAATTACAATTTCTCGCAACATAAAACTGTTAAAAATTGCTTACTTGCATAAAAAAAAAATTATCATCCTATAACTTTAAACTAATAAAAACAAGTACTATTCAACATATATTCAAGGTTTAAAGTCTAATAAAAAAATAAAAAGAAACTAATAGGCATACACATTTATAATAAACATAAATACATATATCATCATTTAATTAAAATAAATAACAGTACGTAAGGACAAAATAAAATAAAAAAATTTATAGAGAAACCAGAAAGTTAATTTTTTATTAAAGGCAAAACTAAATTTTATCTTGAGGACAATAACATATTTAAGTATTCATTTTTTAAAATATATTAACTTAATTTGATTAAAATTAATTGCAATCTTGAGTATTCAAAATTAAAGTTCTTTTTCTATTTTTCTATTAATATAAAAATAAAAAGGGTTAGATATTAAGGATTTTCAAACATTTTTAAAAATAAAATATTATCATTTCTAATTATTATAAAAATAAGGCTTAAGTAACTTGTTGGTATACTATATTATCAGTCCAATATGATAAGAGGAAATCAAATATTATATTTAAAGTAAAATGTTAATTATGTTAATAAACAGTAAAATAATGTTATTTACTAGAAAAAAGAATATTAAAATAATGTTATTTACTAGAAAAAAGAATATTAAAATAATGTTATTTACTAGAAAAAAGAATATTAAAATGAATATATATATATATATATATATATATATATATATATATATATATATATATTCTCCGTATGTATGCGCGTGAATGTGTGTTTTTGTGTGTTTGTGTTTTTTAATTTTTATAATTTATTTTCTTAAAATCTAATATTCTAATAAGTAATTAATTTCAATATTTATATTTTAAAAAAATAGATAGTAAAGGATAAATACTTTTATACTTATTTTTAAGGTAAGCGGATCTCTTAATATTAATTAATATTTGTTGAAACATAAGCTGGAAATGCAATACAAAAATTTTAAAATTAATTACAACAAAAATAGTATTTAATTTCTATTTGTTGCCAATCTTTAATAAAAATAATTAACTGCTAAATTTAATGGTAACATAAATTTGTAGTAAATGTTGACTAGTTTCATATCCAGTCTTGGCCGCTTTGTTAATGCTTAGAAGTTTCAAGCATTTGAAGATTCAACAAACCTTATATATTATCTCGGGAAAAGAGAAACTTATCTATATGTTGAAGTTGACATTTCGGGTTTGCTATTAAAAGGAAAATATATGCTTTAATTTCTAATTATTAAAAGGTAACAATAAAAAGATATTTTTACATCTAATTTGATTTTGTAATGATCTAATTTTAGCACGTATGTTAAATAGAATTGTCAAAACAGATTGTTTAAGCTATATGGGTCATTATAGTTGTTAAAACATATTAGTCTAACTCATTAAGTCAGATCCACATTGACCCACTTAATAAACGGGCTGATCCAATCTGACTTACCATTCTTTCATGTTTAAAATAGTGAGTTCTAACTAGCCCATCACAGGTTGGTGCGTTAAATGGATCGACTCAGCGACAATTAAAAAAATATTTTTAAAAAAAAATTGTCTATTTTAAAATTTAAATAACTTATGGTAACATTATTTTTAAATTTCATGAGTTTAAAATAAAAGAAAAATATTTAAATGATATTTCCCACTAAAAATCTAAATTTAAAATGTGTTCAATATTATTTTAAAATATAAAATATTAATTAAAATGATACTAATAAACTAAAAAATATATTTTAATGAAAGATAGATAAAATAAGTAATATAATAATTTAAAATTTAAAAATAAAATAAAAAATATTCATATAATAATGAAAACAAGATTTAGGTGGTTTGGTGGGTCAACCTGGCTCTCCATGAGTTCAATCTGGGTGGGTCGAATTGTAAGTGAGTCAACCAGTTTATTCAGCATAATAAGTTTACTTTTAAATTTTGAGTTCGATGTGACCTGAACCCGTGGTTGGCCAGGCCAACCTATGGGTCTAAACCCATTTTTATGGCTTTATGAGTCATTCCACCTTCGCCACCAGAAAAATAGGTCAGCCCAACCGACTCGTATAAAATTTCTTGTTCAATTTAATGACCTGGTTTGACCCACCGCTAGTGGGTGAGTTACATAGATCACCCCACCAAAAAGTTTACTTTTTAGAAGTTTTAAAATTGACTATTTAATTAATTATTTATTTAAAATTAAGAAAAAATATTTTTTGTTTGATTATGTGTGTTTGTGTAGGTGAAGGTTAGAGTCGAGTGAGAGTGACAGAGAGTGTTCAAACTTCAGTGTTGAGTGTTGTTGACAATGTGAGAAGAGTGAGGGTGTGTTGTAAAAAGAGTGAGACACATGTCACATGTGTGTGGTTTGAGTGAGTGAGGTAAGGTGTGAGAGTGATTGAAGTGAGTCATTTAGACTAGGTGTGGTGTGGTGTCAAATGATAAAAATAGTAAATGGTGAGTGAGCTGAATACGGGTTGGTCCAACCCACTCGGTTGAATTCGTATTGGTGAAATCTTAAGTGGGTTAGGTTTTATTTTTGCCATTACAACTTATTTTTCTTTTCTTTTTTTTTTTGCTTGACCAAACTTGTATTCACAGTTCTAACTAGTCGATATATAAGTTGTTTTTACTTGGCTTCCAATTAATATATATATATATATATATATATATATATATATATATATATATATATATTAATAGAGTACATGAGCTAGAAGGCTTACTCATAGATTCGATTATTTCTCTAAGGTGATCAAGCTCATCTTTGTAGGCTTTCACATTTGGGGCAGGTATAGGTGGAACATTTGATGGATCTATCTTTTCTTATTCTAAGGTAGTATGGTGTGCCCATCTCTTTGCCATTTCTTTGTTGCTACTTTTGGCGTTTAAGGACCTTGTCTCTCCTATGGAGTTTGAAGCATATATCTTTAGTATACCTTAACCTTCTGTAATATGTATAATAGTCTCTATGATTACCCTTTGCATGGAAATTACCTCCTATGGATGATCTTCCTCTAGTGTTTGATTCCTTGTAGGGTCCTTTTCCTATTGGCATGACAGAGTCTGAGTTGGAGATTGCTCCATCAAGTATGACAACTTTCATAGTTTCTTCTCATGTTACAATAAAAAAATACTTGTGATAATAAGGGCATATTTTATTTTCCTAAGATTTGACCCTAATTGAATCATACTTATGATTCAGTCCATGTAGGAATTTAAAGATTCTCCTTCTTTCTATAGCTTCAACATGTGTAGCAACATCTACTTTGTAATCGACAAATGTTGATACTAATCATCAAACTCTGCTCATAATCTATTTAGAATCTCGTGATATCCTAATACCAAAAGATGACTCTGTTTTGTATTAAATATCATGTTCTCAATATCATAGCAGACAACAAAAAAACTTTTTCCAATGAAAATGTCGTATTTAAGTCATCCCATATCTCTTTGGCATGGGGATAAAATATACAAACTTACTTCAAGAACCATGGAATGCTGCCACATCCAGGTCATAATTAGAAAATCTTCGTTAGTCCAAATTTCAAAGGTAGGGTCACTTGATTGTGATCCTTCCCCCTCTATGTGGTCTAAGCGCAATGTCCCTTGAGAACCCTCTGAATATATCAGATCCATTGTTAGTAAGTTTGACCATCAAACAAGTAAGGACACACTGCATTTGGAACGTCATTAGGGCCTAAAAGTACAAGTTTCACATTAGCCATTGTAGGGTATTACAAATCTACCGAAGCTAAGAAGGCTTTTTTTTAGATCTATGTGAAATAGTACTATTAGGATCACACTGCCACTTGGAACGAACTCAGCAGGCTCCGACAACCTTATCTATGGTGGCGGCGATGGTGGTCTCACTAGAATGATGTGCATGGACTATATGTGCTAGTGAGTGTGGCAACAATTTTGACAACGCGACTTCAAGCATCTTAGTCACCGGAGTGAGGCGACCTTCTAGCCCACCAATGACCTTAAAGGTCATGATGGAGCGACCAATATTGGTGCATCCTTGTTTCACTATTTGTTTGGTAGTGAAACAAAACTCCCAAGATCTAAAACTCTGATACCAACTTAAATTACATTAGGAAACAAAAGTAATTATATTTATTTCATACAATTATATTCTCAAGTCATGTATTTATAAAGAATATATATTGTACCGCCACCTAAGAACAATCTTAGAGGTTTAACCTCCTCACCAATTAAGTTCAAACTTCTAGTTATTTGCATATATAGCTAAAAATATTCTATACCCGTTGAAATATATATTGTGGTTCACATATATATAGTTTGATAGTTATATATATTAAGGCATGGTGTATCGTAAAAATATAAAATGTGGCATACTGCATTTTAATAAATATACACTTATTGTGCTAATTATAGTAAAAAACAAAAACAAATATATATGCATAAAAAATTAAGGTAATTAAAAGAAACCTCTTATCGTCCGATTTTAATATTTACAAATCATTTTCGTTTAATTTGTCAACCCGTCATCTTCAAGAAACAAAAGGTTTGATATTGATGAAACTTCTCGGTATTTTCGCGTCGCTCAAAATATCCCGTCCCGTGGAAACTAGTATATGGTAGTTTCACATTTATAAAGTTTGATCCAACTTAACCAACACGCATAAAATGTCTTAATTATATATGTAAATGGATCAATTGCATGTCTATTTATATGGATAGCGAACAGTATTAATTGCAGGTAGCAATAGTTAGAAGATGGCAAGACAGTTTATTGGTGTTGACGGAAGTGAAGAGGGTTTGGTGATTCACTCTGGACCTATATTTTTGTTTCTCATGATTATTGCCTCACTTTCTATTATTTCAATCATCATATTTGCATGTGGTGCTGGCAACAAGAGTAAAGGACGCGGCGGCGGAGGCGGCGGCGGAGGCGGCGGGGGTGGCAGCGGGGGTGGTGGTTGTTAAGTGTTTAGGAACCAAGCATAATTAAGTGCATGAAAATTGTGTAGCTTCAAGTTTCTCTAACTCAAGATAGAGTTTAAGATGTAAAAAAAATTATCATACTTTGAAATTTGGGTTTTCATAATACTAGTAATTAATGTGACTTTTTAGTTTGTTTTTAATGTTTTATGGTTGAGATAGTGGAATCCGTGATGGTTAATTAATTCTGTGTACTTTAAGTATTATCTAATCATTACTATGCATTTCTTTATAAATATTTAGGTATCTTATACCTTTAATAAAATTCTTTTGCGTACTAAAACGTACACTCCATGTATGTGTGAACAAAAAGTAACACAGGATATCAACGGTAATTAATGAAAAATAATTATTTAATATTAGTACGTTAAATATAAGAAATTGTCTGCGACCATATACTACTTTAGAAGAATAACTAAGACATGTTCATATGAGGGGGTTTATGAGAAGCTTAAAAATGTTGAAGAAATCGTTTTTCTTTAAAGGGGTTATAATCAACACCAAAGGCACAGGAGGGATCATATACATATACTATTAGTACTAAAATAAAAAATAAAAAATTTAGAAACTATAATCAAAACATAAAATTTAACAAGTACTAAAAAATATTTAAGCGTATGAAGTTTCAATCAAGTCTGATCTATCGTGATAATATATATATGTATGTGTGTAAAAAGGAGGCATAAGATCTTCCTAACCGTTAGATGAATTTAAAAAATTAACTTGAGCCTTTTTAGTTTTAAGCCATTAGGTTAATTTTGAAAATTAATAACTATCATTAAATAATTAATAATTGTCAAAGGGTTCTCGATATTAATTGATTATATAATTTATGTTTTTAATTATATATTAAAAATTTATATTTTATTAATTTGTTAAATATTAAAATGTATAAAAAATTATTATTAAATATTTCTAACTTTAATTAAAATTATTAATTTAAATAAAATTACATTATAAATAAAATATTTTTTCTTTTAAAATTAAAATTAATAAAGTTAATATTTATTTTAGTATTGAATATTTTTAATTTTAAATTTTAAATAATAAATTATTAATTTTTTAAAATATTAAATTAATAATATAGGTCAAACTGTTTCTCCTAACAAAATCAGTTTTTATTAATTGTTCAAATATTAATTGGTAAAAATATTGAAAAAGAAAAATATTAATTTTTAGATATATTTTTTAGATAGTGAAATATAAATTAATATTGAAGTGGAGGACGGCAATGGTTGAGATTGATGGATAAAAGTTGAAATAGTATGTGGTAGAGAAGGGTTGCGGAGATGTGGAAGAAAATTAGCATTGTGAGAGGAGACAGGATAACACCATAGAATTTAGATATATCTTTGTTAAAATGTTTCCACGGAAGAAGGTAGAAGTAGTTTGACATCTCTTAATGCCTCACGTTGACCTTTTGGATTGATAAATAAAGAGAAATTACAATATAAGTTGTAACTTCCTATCTCCATTGTTGCAAGGAAATAATTTATTTTTTAATTTTTTTTACAAATAATTTTTTTCTTCAATTATTTATTTAACAAAGTAAAATAAAATCATAAACAAAACCATATTTATATATATTCACAAGTCATATTTACAGTATTATATATATTTCTACTATATACATATTTATATATAGGGAATATTTTATTTATGTACAATTCTCCTCTTTAATTATAATTTTTTTTCCTACAATATTTACATGGCCGGTGAAAAAATATTCAATAATAGATTTATATAGTTAGTTGGTAGAAGATAAAATATAATAACTACTGGTCCCTCAATCACTACGGGTCCATCTAGCTCGTATTAAATCATCAAAGTTGATACATCAGTTTCTCTAAATGTAACTCAATTCTCAATTACATTGGTGACCCAAATTGGTATCTGAAAAGGTAGCCGAAATAAGTGCAATAAAAGCGGTTGGGGCATTGGGGGCATTCATCCTTTAAGTTTGCAAATTACATTTTTTATAAGAAACAAGAAAATATAGGAGTGAAAACAATTATCATATAAATACTTTACATAATGACAATTTAAATAAAAAATATAAATATCTATATATAGATACTTGATTATAATAATTACACATATATATAATTCTGTTTTTAATAATCATATATATATATATATTATTTTATTTTTCTTCTTCTAGAAATTTAAATTATTTTTGTAGTGACTAGTCAAGACAAACGAGTTTATTTACTATGGTTTTTAAAGAATATAAGGATATGTCACCTTGAATATTTACTCATTTAAATCTCCAAAGTCAAACCTCCATCTACAACTTAATTCAAATATTTATTTAAAGATTAAAACTTTTATTAACTTTTTATATACACAATAATAAAAAAATAAACATTATGTTTAAAATAAAATAGTTAGTAAAAAAAACTAATTTAATAAATCAAATAAGATTATAAACAAAAAATTAAATAATTATAACTAAAAGTAGTATAAAATAACAAATAAAACTAGGTTAGAGACACCTCCATGAATATTTATAGTTAAAAGTAACATAAAATAATAAATAGAACGAGATTAGGAACACTTCACTAAATAATTATAGTTAAAAGTAACATAAAATAATAAATAAAGTAAGATTAGGACAACTTACTAAATGATTATAACTAATAGTATCACAAAATAATAAATATAATGAGGTTAGAGACACCTTACTAAGTAATTATATTTAAAAGTAATATCAAACAAACAGTAAGTAAGCATAATAATTAAAATCGATAAATGTCTCCTCCCCCTTACCTTAATAATTGGAATAATACAAGAGTTTGAATTTTCTTCTCCGATTAAATACTTTATCACTATCATTTCTAATTTTCTTCTCAAGATCTCCTTCTGCTATTTCATCTTATGTTACTCGCTATTTATAGTTCGTGCTGTAATACTCCACTATTTTTTTTTTCCTTGCCATCATTACATAGTTTAGTTTTAATGTTTTAGTTACTTAGAGATATCCTTAGTTACATAAGGATAATTTCATCCAATCTTATCCTCACACACATACACATACATATATATATATATATATATATATATATATATATATATATATATATATGTGAGTGTGTGTTGACGTAACACGTTTTAAGTTTGATATACCTTTGTTTTTTTTTTAGCGTAAAATTTCTTTTTACTTACATATGTTTAAGTATAATATATATATATATATATATATATATATAATAACCATATTATATATATATTTTGAAGAGTTTGATAATATATATATATATATGTTAAAATAAATTGTAAATTTATTTCTATTATTTTACTTATATCATGTATTTTAAAAATATTTTAAATTAAATATTTATATTTAATATTATACTGTTATTCTAAGAGTTTAAAAATAAGATATTTATTTGTTTTAACATATTTTAGCTTATATTTAAAATAGCATAATTATTTTATAATTATATATTTATTTAGAAAAAATATAATTAAAAATTTAGAATATTACAATTATGTAAATTCGTGACTCTAATAATACTCTTTTACATATATAAAATGAATAATTTATTTATACAGTGTGGATA
This sequence comes from Psophocarpus tetragonolobus, assembly GCA_037954015.1. Classification (NCBI taxonomy): domain Eukaryota; kingdom Viridiplantae; phylum Streptophyta; class Magnoliopsida; order Fabales; family Fabaceae; genus Psophocarpus; species Psophocarpus tetragonolobus. Next base: position 17,426,571 of record CM075689.1, on the reverse strand, counting down.
GTTGTTTTTACGTGGATAGTTTATATTCATGTCATAATTCTTTTCATATTATAAAAAAATTGTTTTCTATCTTACTCTTTAAGTTGTTTGGAGTTTTAAGTTCTGGTGTACACATTTTTATTTTTATTTGGATACATCACAAGCAATGTCTCTTTTTCTGTTTAAAAACTTATCATTGACACTTTAGTTATTGTCATAGTTTGGCAGACTTTTCAAGTTTTTAATTTCATATCTCACCAACACTTTCTTCTTTTTCAAATTTCAACCATATTACTATTATTTTCTTCATTTTACTTTCAATTGGAAGCTGATTGCACGGCAACTCGTTCAAGTAAATACTTGCTTACTACACTACGCATCATTCTTTCTCCTCTTTTTTTCCTTTTTGTTTTTTTTTTTTTAATTTTCAATTGTACTCTTGTGTTTTATCTTTCTTCTAATTCAATTTCTTTTTATAGTTATTTTATTTTGTTTATATAGATTTTCAAATGATGAAATTTGCTTTAACTTTACAAAGAGATATGAGTATCTCACATCAATTGTTGAGAAAGGTATGCCATGAATTGTACTCATGTTTTTTAGGAAAATTTTTTTTTTTATTTTTTGGATTTATAATAATGAATTTTTTGTTAATATTTAAATTATTGTATTGATCTCTTTAATTTTATTTATTTATTTATTATTTTACTTTTTCATTTATTTATTTGGTTCACCTCTCTTAATTTATTTTTTTTATTTTGTTTCTTTCTTAATAAATAGCAATTTTTATTTTAATTGACAGTTTTTAATTTAAATGACAGTAGATTACATTTAACAAATTATTAGTTTTTTAAATTTAAAAACAATCAGTTATCATTTTTAAAATATATTATAAAACTGTAAAAATAATGAGTAAAGTCAACAAATCTACTACAAATTCGGGGTTGTAATTGAATGTCAGTATATTTTGTAGTATAACAATTAAACTTTTATACAATTGTATTTAAAACAAGTTAATTTTGTAGTATAACTCATAACTAGTCGTTCTGTCTATAATCATCCCAAAACTACCTCCTTTAGTTTTAAAATTAAATAAAAAACAGCAGTGTTGCAGCATGAAAATTTCCTCTTATATCTACATTTATTAAGTTAACCGCATATTGTGATTGCATTTGATGCGGTTGTGACTTTATGATGTCTGTGTGATGGAAAGTTGTTTTTTTAATGGAGTATTTTTATATGTATAATTTTTCTCTCTTACGTGCATTATTTAGATTTTTTATTTTAAAATTTCTATACAGCACCCTCTTTAATATTTTATTTTTCCATTTCGATATTGGTCATAACTGTCACACAAAATCTATTAAACATGTGATTTATGCTCTCTTATTTTCTTTATGCTCATTTCGAACCGATAAGTGAGAATCCTTATTTTTCCTTATCTAAAAAAATTGAGCATTTTAGGTAATAATAAATTTTTTCTACGCAAAAAACATGTTTACAGTTTTAAAGAACAAGTCACTAGGGAAAGAAATCACATCATAAATTTAGATATGTATTGTATTTTTTACTTTTAACGGTGATTTCTTTTAATGTTAGGATAACTTCACACTCTGTTTGATGGACAATTATTTTGTCTTTTATTAATTAATCTTGGACTACTTTTTTATAAGTACAATTTTCACCTCTCCAACTTGGTGATCCACATTTGTTTCTTTTGTTTACAAGATCTCATTCTGCATTCTCATCCTCTCTAATTGATTAGCTTGTTGCATTCATTGAAATAAGAAGAGTTAGGAACTATGAAATTAATCTCAATTATAGTTGTCTTAGTTTCTTACTATTCTAGAGTTACACATAATTCTTTTTCTTTTTTTTACTAATTAATCAATTCTTGATAAAACAAAATGAAACTTTTATATATATATATATATATAATTCTATTATACTGTGGAATTTTTAGACCACTATAATGAGTGAGTAAAATAGGTATTTTACATTTTAGTTTTCTTGTATATTTTTTTTACCTTTTATTTATGTTTAAAACTCCTAGATATATTTAAGGTCTTTTAAACTAGAGGGAACAACACTGTCCTTCAAATCTTTTAATTAGGTCTTGTAATTTAATACTTCACATGTAATTACATATTTCTATGTGCGACTTCAAATTTTTTTTATTTTAACTTGTTCACACCTTAAATACAATCATACCATATTAAAGTGTTGTGTTATAAATATTATATATATATATATATATATATATATGTTATTAGAAAGTAAAAAAATAATTATATTTTTTATGATATTCAACATTCATTCTATTTATCAACAAATCACAAATCTTAGAAAAAATGTGTATTAAAAATCACAAACACCCTTATTGTGTTATCTTTTTAATGTTATAATTTTTAATAAATTTCAATTATAAATATATATCGGAAGAAATACTGAAAAAATATTATAATATATTAAATTTATCATCTTATGCAAATAATATAAAGTAAATAAAATTATATATATTTATATATATATTAAAAAATTTAATACACGAATACACATATTACTTGGAAACTCGTATTTTTTCTCACCAAAGTTAATACAATAAAAATGTGAATACATAAGTATTGTATCTATATTTTTGCTAGTTTAATGTAAAGGAAAATTATTTGAAAATACTAAAATGTATGTAAAGAAAAGTAAATTATACTTATACTTCTGGGAATTTCTTAAAATTACATCCACTTATCTTTGTCTTTTTTTAATGTTTACAACATCTCTTATAGGGATTTTCGGTAGAATATTTTTTTAAGAAATTAATTAGTATTTTTTAAGCCAAATTAAAATAATATTAAATAGGTATATAAAAAATATATACCTCAAGCCATTTAAACAGTGTAAATATATCCACATCATAATACAATTAATTAGGCACATTCATAACTTTCGTATTCTTGCGTGCATCCATTTCAAATATTCTAATGAATTCAATATTCATTCATATAAAAAGAATCTTTCATCCTATATACAATATAAATATATATATAGAGAGTTTAATTAGTATACATTGTCGGTCCGTGTAAAAATTTTTACACTAACATTCAATCACAATTCTTCATTCATGTTAAGTTTATTGATTTTACTAATTAGTATTTTAAAAGTCACATAAACAAAAAGTTATGATTGAACATTAGTATAAAAATCTTTTACCGTGACGGTGTATACCAATTAAACTTATATATATTTATAATATGGTGACAAAAAAACTTATTATGAAAAACAAGAAAATTTAATAATAATAGTAGGATTAAATCTAATGGTGCTTATTATATTATATTATAAGTTTAATTGATATACACTGTGAATGTAAATATTTTTACACTGATATTCAATCACTAAATTTGTTAACTTTACTTACTACTACTTTAAAACTCACATAAACTCATGATTGAACGCCAGTGTAAAAATCTTTTACACTGACACTGACAGTATATATCAAATTAAACTCTTATATTATTTATGAAAGTAGTAATAAGAAAATCTCTTACTAAAAGTAATAAGGTCAGACTTAATAATAAATGAACATTAAAAATTTAACAAACTGTATTCTTTATTAAAAATAATAAGGATTCAAGATTTATACATTCAATAAACAATATAATTAGAATATTCAATTTTTTTTTTACAATAACCATTTTTTCACTTAATATATCCTTTATATTATATATATATATATATATATATATATATATATATATATATAACTAAAGAGCATATATAGTGAGAATGTCAAATTTATATGAAACTGAAAAAAGTAAATCTCAACAATTGAAATAAAAATTAATAGTTGAGATCAATCACTCATTCTTTCTCTTACAGCATTTACTATATATCATTTTTTTTCTCTCTCCTCTCTCAATAGTTGAAATTTTCTATTTCCACTCTCATATAAACTTGGCTTTTTCATTAAATATATAGAGAGAGAAATAAAGTTTAATTGATATACATTGCACTGACAATGTAAGACTTTTACACTGACGTTCAATCATATCCCTTAATTTATATGACTTTTAAAGTATTAATGGGTAAAGTCAACAACTTACCATAAATTAAATATTGTTATTAAATCCTAGTGTAAAATTTTGACACTGTCAGTGCATACATGGAAGGGATCCACGTACTCCAAGAGTAAGTTTTAGGGACTTACTAAGATTTAATGGTTGTAATGAGTAATTAATTTTAACCATTAAATTTTTAATTATTATGCTGAAGAGTAAGTCTTACTCTTGGAGTATATAATCCCTTTTATATATATATATATATATTATGGTTTTAATTGACTTTAACAATTAATAAACTCATATAAATGAAAAATTGTGATTGAACGTCAGTCTCAAATTCTTTTACATTGTCAGTGTATACTGATTAAACTCTCTCTTTATATGTGTCTGTGTGAGAAAAGTAATAATGTTGATTGCATTAATTATTAAAAAATAATAAGGTAACCTCGTTAGATTTAATAATAATTGTATGATTAAATTTAATGACAGTGATTGTATTGTAAGCATCTCCAATAGGAGCAACTTCCTTGAATTGTTTATTACATTAAAAAAAGTGTTTTGTGGTCCTACAATGTTATGTAATTGCTAAACAATTCATACTCAAAATTTTTAAGCAACTCATTAATTTTTTAAGCAACTTTATAAGAATCTTCGATTTGATATACTCTAAGGATTAAAAATTTTATTAATTTTAATGAATAATGTCATTGACACACACAAATAATATTATTCTTCAACAAAAAAAAAATATGAGAGTAAGAAAGCAAATTTCAATCATTAATATAGGAGAAAGAAAAATATAAAAAAATCTCATTCATTAAGAAAGGAAAGAGGAAAAAGAGAAATACATAATAAATGTTAGAAGAGAGATAATAAGTAAATGTGTACAATTTGATATTACCCATTAAATTTTATTTTAATAGTTAAGATTCACTCTTCTCACTCTCATATAAGATACATTACTCTATCTTATATTTATAATTTAAAGAGTAAAATTAATGGTGTAAATAACAGTCTTAATTATATGGCCTACTGTGTATCACAAGACCCATTTTGAACAAAAATAGTTCCAGAACAAATTGTTTTTACTTTTATGCAAATTTATAGTCGATTATTAAGAAATAATCCTTCAACGTACAAAAATTTATTTAAGGAACTGAATTACTTTTATAAATGGTTAAATTCTTTTTAAAGATGTTTTTCAATATATACAAATCCAAGATCAAATTCTTGGATTTTTTTTATGACAAGAAAGCATATTTCCCTCTCATCAAATGGGCAAATTATTGAGATAAAGTTAGTATCTTCAATTAAGAATCTATGTCTAAGCAGGAGATTGAACTTCGGGGTAAATTGGACTTTTACATAAAAGAAAATTTATTCAACGATGAATTGATGGTTAACTTATGTTTTTTTTTAAGAGACACTTATAGTATAAAAAAGTTTTAAACTAGCTTTTAATAGTAACTTTTACATAATTGAGTTTTTTATTCTACAGTCTAGTTTATTGAATTCTCACTAATATATGTAAATTCTTAATTTTGATAATCTTAACCATTCATATATGTGTATAACCATTAAACTCTTTTTTATCCCTTTTTAGTATTTACTCTTTTTCCTTTATAATTAATATTTTTAAATATAATTAAGTCAATTAAATACTATTTTTTTTTTCTATTTAAGTCAATATGTAACTTTGATCCTACATTTTAAAATAGAGACTTTTGATCTTTATTCTAAAAGTCTCCAATTTTGATAAACTTATCAATTTATTTATATTTTATTTCATTTATGTTAGTATATATAATAAAGATACTATCAAAATATAATTTGATTATTTTTTATAAGTTAATAAATTATTTGATTAATTAAAATATATAAAATTAAAAAATAAGTGTAAGCATAATTTGATGATTTGGCCAAAATTGTTGATTATTTAAAATATGCATTGAATATTTAAAATTGTTTATATACTTGCCATAATTTGATAATGAGTTCATGATTATGTCCGCAAAGTGTTAACAAGATTTCCTACAATTGCATCTATTTCTTCCAAACCAATCCAACCACTTGTTCTAGGAATCGACAATCATGTCATCAATCTAACGTGGTCCAATTAATTTAACATGACTCAACTTGATCAATCTAATGTGATCCAATTAATTTAACATGATTCAACTTGATCAATCTAATGTGATCCAATTAATTTAACATGACTCAACTTGAATCAGTTATCTAGTATATTTAAATTGGTAACCTAATTTGGTTTAGTTAATGATCCAATTTGAGTCATTCAATTTTTTTTTTCAAATTAATCAAAATATTTTATTTTTTATTAATTATAATATTCTTAATAAATATATTTTCAATATGTGTTTGTGGATTTGCTTATGATATTATATATTTAATTTGTTACATAATAAATTTATATACTTAATTATTATAAATGCTTAAAACCTTGTTTATAACTTATAAGTATTGATTTTTTTTTTATTTCAATATAAGTATAAATTTTATATATTTCTTAATATAGATTATTAGATCATTTAGTGATTTAGTAATTTAATATCAGGTTAATTTTTAAACCTACACATATAGAAAGAGTATTTTCTTTCATGGACAAGTGAGACATAATACCATAAAAAGGATGCATAGCCAATATCAGCATGGATACATCATAGATGTACATCTATAAAACGCGTAGTAAGAGGTTTAATCATGGATCCTAAAAAAAATCAGGTTATATAGTTAAGTAGTTAATAATTTACATATCTTAATTATTACATCTATCTTGGCAGGTTTATATATATATATATATATATATATATATATATATATATATATATATATATATATATATATATATATGTGGAATGTTTTTTGCCATCCTACACCATCAGTTCATCACTACTCCAACTACCCACCTCAACCACCGTCACAGCCATCTTCGCACACCATCACAGTCACCTCCACTGCTATTTATTGTACTGTCAACAAATGTAAAATTATTTTGTATTTATGTTTTCATTTAAATTTTTTTTTCGTTCTTTTATTTTTCACTTTGTTTAGCATGTCCTCCTTTTTTGCTATGATCTTAACTCGTTCAGTTACTATGTATAATATTATTTGAATTGAAATTGTCAATATATATAATTAATTATAACAATTCAGGCAATTAATTGTTTTTACCTCATAAGAATTGAAGACATGCCTATTCTTGTTGACTGTTATATTTTATTTTGTTTTTCTTTAAATGCAGTGTATAGTTATATTTACATGTATATGTTCATTATTTTATTTTATATATATACTAGGGAGAGTTCATGTCTCTCTTTATATTTTAAAATAAAAATAAACTGAAAAAAAGTCAAATAAAACATATAGTAGTGGTTAGTTTTTAATTAGTTATTTAAAGATAAAAGAATTCAATTAAATGTGTAATAGAGTATTTCTATTATAATATAAATTTGGTTGAAATTTACTCATCTTACTCTCGTATAAATCTGATTTTCTTACTATATATATATATATATATATATATATGTATATGTGTATGTAAAAGTATATATAAATTTGGTTTTTACCACTAACTCTTTTAGTAGACAATTTCTTTTAGCATCCCCTCATTTGCTATTCACACCCCCTTTGTGTTTACAATATTTTGGAAAACCTAAAGATACTATCACCATTATTTAATTTTTAAACTCTTAAACTTATCTTTTTTTTACTGTCTTGTTATGTGTTTGTGCATGATCTTACTTAGTTGTTCCTCTTGTATATCAAACATCAACTATCACATTGTGTTCTATTATATATCCTTAATCTTAGATGTTCTTACTAGTCTTTAGGGTATTGTTCGTTAATTTAAGCATTATTTAGAAAGGAAAAACGTAATTTTGTTCAAGTACAATTTTCTTGGCGTTTCTTGTTTATTAGAATTGGCTTTGAGTGTTCCATTTGCATCGTTCTTGGTATTCAACATTGATTTGCATTGTTCCAGATCAACCAATCCAGAACACAAAAACTTATAGTTCTGGATGAATCGGTCCAAAATACAATTTTTTTAAAATTATGGATCACGTGATCTGCAGCATACATAATGTATTTCAGATTAATTGATATGAAATACAATTGCTTAATTTATATTTACATTCCAGGTCAGGTGATCTGAAATACAATTGTCAAGTTCACATTTGTATTCCATATCACTTATCCAAAATCTATATAATGTATTACAGATCAGTTGATTTAGAATACATTATGTATATTCATGTTATTTGGAACGTTTTTTCTAAATTAAAAAAAAAAAATTGTCTTTAAATTGAAGAGACATAACAAAGAAAATTTGATACAAACAAATGAAGAAGTCAACCAGTACACTTTGAAAGAATTACCAAATTCACACGTAAAAATATCTTAAAATTTTACAACATATTATAAATAGTAAGGCGTGTAATAGTAGTTAACATTATCATCATAAGTTTATGAAGATGATTTTGAAGCCGTTGTAGATGTAGGAGGATCGTGATCATGAAAATTGACTAATAGGGATTTATTTCATGAAAGTAGCTCATGTTTAATGTTTGACTTTGGAATTTCATATTGAGTTATATATAAACTGCCTTTCATCAATCACTAGGTGAGATTTCACTTTTGTAAAATCAAACAAATCCATTCAAATGCTATATATGTTTGCTTCATCCTTCCATTTTGTATATGATAATCAATACTCCCTTAAATCATACTGGATATATTAATATTAGCTATTTAAAATTCCTATCATCAGGAGAAAGTGAAGGAAAAGACACTGTCCAAATAGAATTTGATTGCACGAGTTGGGATTGGAGGTAAATAATTCAAATAAGTCTCGAATTGAATGGGCTAGAATTTTTCCTAATCTATAGTTTTCATCTTGTTTTAATTTGAGTCAGGTTCTGTTGAGTCTCAAATTACTCGATAAAAAACGAGGGGAAAGTTAAAATAATTGAAAAAAATTGGATCAATTTCTACTAATTAAGAAAATATATTTAATGAAAATTATTTAAGTCGGGTTATTAAATTTGCCAGAAATATATGTAACTAACAGGATTTTAATAACTTTTGATAAGATTCAAAGATTTATTTTAAAAAATAAAAGTAGTTAATTTAATTTATAACAACAAATCTATCTTATTTTTTAAAACTACCCTTATACTACTATGTCGTAATTAATATTTTTCTCTCTTAATTTCTGCAACCTTTCACCATCCTAATTAATACTTTGTTGAGTATTTTAATCTAAAAATAATTAATACCTGAGAGAACATAGATTGAGTTTTAAGTAAAGTAATAATTATTATTATAAGTATAAATATAAGTGAATATAAAATTAAAAATAAAGATAAATAATATAAATATTAATACTATAAACATAAATTAAATATTTGTCTGTGTTTTGAAAACCGAACTAGTCGGTTTCATCAGAAAATCAATAAACCAATCTGGTAATCGGTTTGATTAATGCAAAAAACTGATCAAACAAAGAACTGTTTAAAAACTGAAACACTAGTCAAGAACTAGTAAAACTAGTGATTAACCAGTTCAACTGGTTCTTTTTTTTTTTTTCTATATACACCTTTTGTTTTCCTAAGTCAACTCCTTTCTAATTTAAAAATAAATGAAAATAAAGGATAACTTAGCAATGTAGACATGTATTTAGTATTATTACATCTGAATATATTTTTTATAATATTAATTATTTTGGTATATTAATAATAAAAAATATTATTTTACTAAGACCAGTTCATCCATCTGTTCAAGGTTGAACCAATAAATCATACATCAATACTTCTACTAATCTAATTTCAAAAACATAGATATTTGTCTAACAACAATTCCAATTAGTTGTTTAAAAAACTCATTAAATCCTTAACTCACCTTAAATGAGTCATAACAGTCGCATTACTCATGAACAATCAACATAATTTTTCTACAAATTTTATGATTTTTATAAAGAATTCAAGTTTTTATAATTAATATTTAATGACTTATTTTGTAGGAAACTATTTTTTAGTGACAATTTTAATAATGGCTACTTTCCTAATGGTACAAATATTTTAAATTGATTTATTTAATTTATATTTTTAATGTATGCCATTTATAATAAATTATTTAAGTTTTAACATCATAAATAATATATATCAATTAAAATAAAAATATAATAAATCAATTTTAAATTTTTGTTTTTAATCACGACTATCTTTAAGTTTATTTAAAGTCCAAATGTTTATTTTTAAACAACTCATTTTTTCATGTTATCAAATTTCAAAAGGATTTATCAATAGTGAATTAGTAATTATGTCTCTTTAACAAGATACAACTTAAGAATTTGTATTAAAATTACTTTAAAAGATGAAAAAATATCTTTCTCTACAATTAAAATTATAAAATTGATATAGAACATATTATTATAAAAGGGTAAATAACAATTATTATTTTTACATTTATGCTATGTCATTACTTAGTATTTATAGTAGTGATTGAATCACGTGAATTTGCATAATATAATTAAAAAATTACTTATGTATGTGTAAAAATTTTTAATTATATATTAGGTATTTATAGTATGCTTTAGGATTATTGGTAACAAAATAATATATTATATATTAAATTAAATTATTATGTATTAGTTGTTAATTATATATTAAGTGTTAATTCCATTCCTAGGAGTGGCGAATAAAGTGTAAGTGGCGTGAAACTTTAGGTTTACAATTACCTAGTGGATTTTTTATTTGTAAACCCAAATCATTTCAATTTCGTTTAGATAGAAAAATATCAAGATTTTAGCTACCAGTTAATTTTTTCTTTTCTTATAATGTTACTGTTTATTAATTAATCTAATACATTTATTAATTTTCTCTTTTCATATAATATAAACTCTCTCTTATTTTTTTTCTTTCTGCTTTGTTAGTATAATTATAATAATTTATAATTTAAATATAGTTACAATAATTTATAATTTAAATAAGTAATCAATTTATATTATTAAAATATATTATAATTTTTTTCAATTATAATTTTTTTTAATATCTCATTATTGATGTAATAATTAATTATATTTTTATTTATTATTTTATAATTTTTAGCTAATTTTTTTTATAACATAAATATTAACTTATTAATGTGTTAATGAATCAATTTTACAATTTAGTTTCACTAAATACTAACAATTAACTTTTCATCTTTTAATTAGTTTTAACTTTCGGTTAGTTTTTAATTAATTTTTTAACTAATTTTGTGAAATACACACCTAATCCTATTCACCGTGAAAATCTGAAAAAATTGCCACGAAAAGTTAAACAATTGCAGGGACTAATTTCGTGTTTAATAGAGCGCAAACGTTGTCTTGTTGCTTTAGTTGTGAATAACCATAGGTTTGAGTTACAGTTCATACTGTGTGACATTGGTGAGGTAGCCATTGTTGTTTTTTTGGTGGAATACAGAACTTTGACATTGGAAATCTTTCTCGGAGTGTTGGAAGAAAGAGAGCAAGGGGAAAAGTCCAGCGTGAACAACATTGCGGTTAAACGAGAACCATGCACATTTTTTTATTTTAGATAATAATATTTTTAAAAAACAACAACAACCCATCGAATCGGTCTGAATAAATTAATATGTTGGCACATTTTTGTAGTGAACTAGTATATTGCAAAATTTCTTAAAGATATAGTATGATTTTTTTAATAATTGTTTAAGGCAAGAAATTTGTAGGTTATTATTACATTTTCTATACTTAGATTACTAGTCAAACTATAGTAAATTATTAGTTATTATTTTACACGATTTAAATAGTTTGACTATATTGATTAATCATTCAATAATGCCTTATCGAGTCTAGTATGAGAATGGCAATTTTTTAAAGATAAAACATAAGCCTGATTCGAGTACATAACCCTACGAATCTATTCGTAATGGTTAATCATCAAAGCATCCGATAAGTATTATATGTCTTTATTAAAATTTCTCTCGTTTTTTTTCTTTAATACAAAATCTCATTTTTTAATCTTCAAACATTTTATATGGTTCCACAATAAATTTATTATTTTAAATTTTATTTATAGTTTCTTTTTTATAAAATATAAAAAGTTGATTAATTAAATTAAATTATTAAAAATAAAATAAAACATAATAATTACATTCTTTTTCATTGTCATAATATTGATTATTGTTTTTGCAATTATTTTATTTCTATCAATATTTTTTTTCATTTTCATGTATGATATATGATATACATGCCTTCCCTATTATTCCAATATTCCCAGTGAATATTTAAAAATTTTATTAGTTTAAAATTATTTTAAATCAATAAATGTTACTTTTTCTACATGACATTTTTTCAACAAATAAAGTAATCACATGGATTTTCATTGCGGTGTATTGGCAATGTGAGCGAACCAAATTAGGTAAAAATTAAATAAGGAGGCGAAGGCAGGGGCATTGCATGAATGGAAAAAATAAAGTGGGGCCCATATGTTAGCTAAGCTGATAAGTTCAATAATTGAAAGTGAAACACGTAAAATAAAGTTGGGGGATTTTTCTTTGTCTTCTCTTTGAAGCCTCTTTTCTCATTCATAAAGTTTTTCATTCTTTTTTTTTGTTTTTGATAACTTTGATGGTCATAGCAACATGGCTTAGCTTTCTCTAATCTCTACCTTCCCCTTCACATGGTCCCACACTAAGTGGCCCCTTAAATAAATGTTCAAAACCATGCAGCAATATGGAACATTAAAATAGTCACAACTAACGAACCATCTTTTCTTTATTTGTTTCCCGAACAAAACGCGGCAATAATAATAAATAAGTTCATTATTATCCATTTTTAATGATCTTCAATCACATCTGTTAATGTATATCATGTCTTTATCATAAGATTAAATTTTTTATCTTAATTCATTATCATTCTAAAGCTCTATTTCTTTTTTTTTTATCACGCAATGTTTTGTTTTTTATATTAAAACTGAGGAGAGATATTATTGTTTTAATATTAAATTAATCTTGTTTATTCTTATAAAAAAATTAAATCTTCATTTAGAGTTTAACTTTCTTTTTTTTTAATGATTGATTTTTCTAATTTTAGATATTGACTTCAATATCAATCTTAAAGAAATATCCACAAAATATTTTGTAATTGTATAAGTTTTCTTCTCTTTTTTTTCTAATCATCTAATAACAACATATTAATAGTAAAAAATTAATTAATCCTGCGGAAAATCATGATATTGTAACGGTCTCATTGATTTGTAAAATGTGGTACTAGGATAATTTTTTATTAAATGTTGACTACATAATTTATTTGGTCTCTTTTTTTATTCAATTAGTTCATCTTATTCTCTTTATTATTAAAAACTTTAATCTATTCTTTTAATTTTAAGTTGATGTAATAGTGTTATTTTTTCACTTAAATTTCTATCAAACAAGATATCTTTTATGGCCACCTTTCATGATGCATAAAAAAAAAAAAAATATTGTTCATAAAATGAACAGAAAACGTAACATTTATTTATATATTTTAAATATATCATTTTAATTATTTCAAATTACTTTCTTCTTATTTTTATTATATATTTAAATTTTAACTATTTGTTCATTTCAATTTAAAAGTAACTTTATATCATACAGATTATAAATATAGAATATAATTTATAAAATTAAATTTATTTATTATAAATTATAATTATAATTATATTATATATAAACACAAAATAAAATACGAGTCTTCAATGTACAATTTTTAAATAGTCAAGAAAAAAAAATCGTTACTTATAATAATTGTAATTTATTCGTCTTTTTTTCTTTCTAAAAAGTACTTAACGTCTTAAGTAAAATAAGAAACCACCGATTTGCATATTTGCACTTTGCAAATTGCAGCGTCAGCTGGTAAGTTCAGTTTTGCTCTGCAGCCAACCAAGTAACAATAAACACAAACAAACTTACAAACTCTGTTTATTCTCAAATCTTAAACACTTAACTTTTTCTTTCTCTCTCTTCCTCTGCTTATATCTTCTTACCTTCTCTAATGCTACCTTTGATTCATTGAAGGTCTCATTCACCAAATTTCCGGAGAAAGAAAGCGACTTGATTTCCTGGTCTGCTCCTTTTACCGAGGTTCTTTTCTTTTTCACAATCTCTCTTTCTGTGTCGGTGTTTATTGTGTTTGGTAGGTGAGGATGAATGGTACAGTGGGGTTTGTTTGTTTGGTCGGAAAACGTGTAAAAATATCTTTTACGTTGTTGAGAGTGTCTTCGTCAAATTCAAAACTTCATTGACCCTTTTAAACTGGCTTTGCGAAAAAGATAAAAAGTTTAAAAATTCGAGCGACGATATTTGCTCAAACCTATCAAAATCTCGCTTTCTCTTGTGAGTGTGTTCTTCAAAGTTTTAAGGTTTGGTTTTATTGTGATTTAAGAGTTGAGTAGGATGCTGTACTTTCAAATCCAAGACTTTTTAATTCTTCCATGTTGAAGACTTTTTTTAGTAGCGAATTTTCAAGTGTTATGAACATTTTTTTTTTTTAATTGCATAATGGTAAAATTTTGTCGTATTTGCCAATTTTGAATGCTTTCTATTGAGCCAAATGGTTTGTTTGACCTCTGTTGAATTGGCTTTTCTCATTTTTCAGCTCCTTGTAATGCAATTTGCTTGATATTGTTCCTTCCCTCCTTCCCGATGGATAGGTTGGAGGAATCTTGTTCATGCCATAATTTAATGGAAACTTGATTGGAATGATTATGCTTTGAGAAAAAGCTTATAGCTAAAGTTTTTTCCATCTTGTGGGAAGCTAGTGGGGTAGTGTCCAATGCTATCATATGTAATTATGATTTACTGGGCAGTATATTGAACCTGAAGATATGAAAAATCTTGAAAGCTATATGTTCCTTTCGACGTTTGCTCAAATTTCTTGTTGAATCAACTTTCAGTCAATGTTCAATCACTGTTGCTGTGTCTTCCATAATCAAATCAAAATTGTGAATCATGCAGAGTTGATTTCAGGTTCTGCTGGTCTGATGGTGTATTTCCTATACAAAATGCTTTGAGATAATCTTCTTTTGCTAAGTCAACTTCATGCCTCACTTGTAAATTGTAATTAGTAAAGAATTGACAAATGCAAAAGCCTGAGTTTGTTTTCTTGGTATAATGTCAAGTTTGAGTTTCAATTTGATTTGACTTTGGGGTTTTGCAGAAACCACTTACATGATACTAAAGAATCTGATGGAAGAAAAGCAGTTAGATTTTAATCAGCCCCTTTTATCGGTAAGGCGAATCTCATCAACTGTGGCCTCTGAAACTGAGAATAGAAGTAAACCTGATAAGTCAGTACGCAAACGACCTCCTCTTCCTTTTTACAAATCAGAGTTAAAATCAGGTCCAGTGACTAACCCTGGAACTGTTCCTTTTGTATGGGAGAAGACTCCTGGTAGACCTAAGAATGAAAGCAAATTACAAACACAGGTTGTTGAACGACCCTCCATTGCTCCAAAGCTTCCACCTGGAAGGGTTTTGAAAGTTGAACAGCAAGATTCTGACAAAGTTCCTAAAAGTGCATCAGTTACTCAGTCCAGATCAGGAAGCAGTATTTCAGATTCTAAGAGTGCTGTATCTTTGGATGATAAAGTGACAAAACATGAGAGCCCCAAAAAAGTAATTGAGGATGAGGCTGGTTCTGGTTCAGATGATGAGGATGAGACCTATCTAGATGCTCTTGATACACTTTCTAGAACTGAATCATTCTTCATGAGCTGTAGTGTGAGTGGTTTAAGTGAATGGGATGATCAAGAGGTCCTACCATCTGGAAGTTTTTCAACAGATCAACAGGCACGTGATTTCATGATTGGCAGGTTCTTGCCTGCAGCAAAGGCAATGGCATCTGAAACGCCTCAAATTCAACACAATTCTAGGAAGCCATTTATCACACAAGAACAACCGAAACAGGTAAGGAAAGTAGTAAGTGGAACAAAGTTCCACCCCCTTAATCAGAAATGGCAAAAGGTTATGCCACGATATGCTCAAGATATTGGTAAGGAAGAAAGTGAAGATGAAAGTGATGATAATGATCAATATGAAAACTATGCACCCAAAGTTTGTGGGCTATTTCCTCGGTTCTGCCTTTTAAATCCAGTTCCAGGATTAAAAATGGATACAGTTCACGGACTGCAGGGTAAATCAATTGCTTCTCACAGAAGAACTGCAAAAGATGTATGTATTAATTTGATCCTACCTTAATACCTACCTTTATTTTGTTTTTGTTATTATTTCACTTTAGGCTTATTCTCATTTTTTTCACCTTTTTGTTCTTCTGCAGCATGTTAGAACTGCTAATTATGGGAAAAAGTCCATAAACTCCCAACCTGCCTTTACAGAAGACAAAGATTTTGTAGGTACTGCAGAAAATTCTAAGCAAGGTATTGATCCACACCGCAGAGCTTGCAGCAAACCATTATCCTCTGCTTGCCCTAAATTTGAATCAAGCTGTGAAAGCCCTGTTGTTGAGAAAACACTATATGTAGATTCTGTACGTAAGGTCAAATCTTCAAGTTCATGTTCTTCAGACACCTATCTCAGAGGGGATGATTTAGATACTTCAAGGAAAGACACTGACCTTGATAAAAACCTTTCTATAGATTCTTTAGTTGAGGACAACAAGCACTTGACTATTGTGGATGAGAAGGCAGTGTCACAACCTAAAAGTTCAGCATCTCTTGATTCATCTCTTCTGATCTGTTCTTATAATTCAAATGATGATAAACAAATGGAAATGAATAATCATTCCAACGAAAAGTGCCCTGAAAAGCAAGAGTTGACGAAGCCCGATTACCAAGGAAGCAACTCAGATCGTGTTTTGATTGCAATTTCAAGTCCGGACATGCTTGAATGCAGGAAAATAGATTCAGAAAGCAAAGTTTTTAGCAGTAGGGAAGGTTCTAATGGCCTAATTCAGAATCCTGTTTCGTGGAAAAACATGACATTTGCTAGTGATTTGAAGTTTGATTCAAAGTGTCAACAAGCAACCACCAAAGTGATTGATAAAGAATGCACTCTTAGATCTAGTGAGGATCCTAGTACTTTGGCCAGCTTAAAGCTGGTAAGTGACACAAAGATTGACTTAGAAAGTCAATCACGCATGAAGTCGGGCCATGGAGAGCGATTAAATGGTGACTCTTTGAAGCTTCCTCTTGCCCTTCCTTCACCAAAAGCACCTTCAGAATCTTGGCTTAAACGAACTTTACCTGCAGTTTCATCGAGGAATATACTTTTACGGTCTAATCTTGCTGCCAGCTTACATGCACCAACACAAACTCCCAAGACAGCTTTACCGGATCCTAAGTGGGAAAGAATTGTTAAATCTTCTAAAGTTAATCACGGGCATCTTCAGTTTGCTGAGGTAGTGTAGTAAATTGTTCAATCATTTTGTGCAACTATAATGACATAATGTGATATCTTCATGCGTATATTCCTTTAATTTTTTTCAGGACCTACTTCCACCAATACCAGAAGCATGAATTTTCTGCAGATCAGGACTTTGATAATTTAATTTGCTTGCTGAAATGTGCAGCGTTTTCTAAGTGTAATTATTTTACAGCTTGGTCCCTTTTATTTTGCTTTATATACATGAGATGGTATACTACTCAAAAGTGTAAATCACATATACCCTTTTTGTCTTGTAAATGTGATAAGTTGTTTCAACTAAAATTAATCATTGTAAATCATATCTTTAAGTTGATCTGTTCCTGTAATAATATCAGGGCAAAAGACCTTTTACCTATAAAATTGCTGTTTATGCAGAATAAAATGCGAAGAATAAATTTGTAATGATGATTATTGTGGTTCTGCTCTTCAATTTTCTTCAACTGTGGAGTAAACTATTCACTATTGATTCGTCTCGAAAATCGAATATTATTACATGCTTTTTGCTATAAAAGCCATTATTGTACCCATGATTCTGAAAACTGAATTTGCTTCAACAATGTCTAATCTAACTTAATCCTTGGGCACATTTTTTTTCTGGACCTTGGGATTAGTTATTCCGAAGTTTCTGCAGAAAGAAATTGTACGTTATGCAAAGCTTAAAATTGCTACAGGAGGCGAAGAGGGCCTGCTCCATGAAATTTATAGGGCTTCATAAATTTCTTCGACAATAGGCCCAATTAACTTAGGAAAAAAAAAATAAAAAGGACAATAAGATTTGAAAATATGATCAAATCCATGTCTACAATTAGGATAGCATTTGAATGTCAACAATTAGAATGGCATTGCTTTTGATGATCAGCAACAACGACTACTTTACTTTGTATAATTAAAATTGCATTTTGTGACATACGAAAGGAATAAATGAATAACTAGTTGACTACTATGACATAGGACTTTTTTCCTTTTAATTAAATATCTAGGGAAGGTAGTTAAAGATATTTTTGGGTTGTATATATGCATCTCTGGTGTCAGGCTAGCAAGGAAATCATATGATGCTTATATGTATCATACTATGTTTGCACTATGGAAATTTTTATATTTATGTGATTTAATTAATTTTTCTGTCGTAAATTGTATAAAAACAATTCAGTTTCTTTTTAAAAAAAGAAAAAGTTATATCTTCTCATTATAAAGAATAAGAAAAATACAAGTGGGTAGGTATACTCTGAAAGATATGTGGGCAAGCATAAGATGAGATGCTCTAGTTAACACATGAGCAATTTGACTGGTTTGCCTACTAACTGTCAGGCATTTACAAACAACTGTCCCGTGAGTTCCTAATGCAACAAGCAAGCCCATAAAATTAGTGTCTTGGAAAAGTGAAGCATCCACATTGATCTTAATAAAATTTAGGGGGGGCATGACCATTTTATGTTGGAGGAGACCCTTACAGGAAAAACCAAATATTTTTTACGTTTAAGGCTTTTCAATTCATAAAGAGATTGTGATGAATTTCTGTCGGCTATGGATACTGGAGTCAACTGCTCCTCCCAAATAAATTTATTCCTTCAGTGCCATGTAGTTCAGAATGCAACAATAACACTCTCCAACTGTTTTGTGTCGGCATTAGCCAAGATATAAAAAATAATGCACTGGCTAACAAGATAGAAATGTAAGCATAAAACCAAACTTTTGGCGCTTCGGGGCAGTCAACAAATGTATGCCAATCAATTTCAATGGAATTATGGCAAAATGGGGAAGTGATAGGACACTGGACCCCATGAGCAAACAATTTTATTCTTGCTGGGATACAACCTGCGGTTAATTTCCTTAGAAAAATTTTCATCTTTTGGGGAGCAACAAGGCTCCAAATATTGTTCATTCCCCATTCTCATAAAGGTCTGAATTATCAAGCAAATGCTCCATAACACGAAAGTAACAAGATCTAGCAAAGAACATGTCACCTGCACTATGCTTCCACAAAATTTTACCTGGTTCGTTTGTCAAACTAATTGGCATTGACAAAAATCTATCCACATCATTATCTAAAGATTGGAATTCCAACTGTTGTTTGTGCCAGATACCAAAGAGCTTACTGTCATGTGTTCTTTATGTAAGCAAATCTTTGATTTTCAATTAAATGAAAACAACACACAGATCTTGAATTTTCATGATACTCACAATTCCCACATACACAGTAAAGGAGAACTTACCTGGATCCATTGTATAATTCTTCTTGTTTGTTCCTGTCAATTGTTCTCTCTCCTCTTACTGCTCTTTAATGCTTTCTTGATGATATAGAAATTTCAAAAATGATTTTGCTCTTGCCAAAGTTACTGTTTCTCTTTTGCCTTTCCAGAGAATGATACTTTTCTCTTTTTTTCGTTTCAGAAAACGTAACTCTGCCTCCGTAATCAAAACCTTTTCTTTTTATGATATTTTAATTAACCTTAATAAAATACCAAAATACCCTTTTGAAGTGAGAAGAGAGGGATTAATTTTAATAACTCTAAAATAATCTCAATAACTTTAACACCTTATATTCTAATAATCATCACATTAGAATCTTTACATCAAAGTTATACTTTAAATTACATGAACCAATATTAATCATTAATATAATTTAACATTCTCCCACTTGGTTCATGTGATGACTTGAAGATCTAACAATAAACTTTAAGTGCGCACCATTCATTAGAATTATCAAGTCATCATCCTTATATGAATTGAAATGATCGGATCATGGCAGGCAAGAGTCATGATCGACAAGATTCCTTCCATGTACCACATAATCAAAACAATTCAACATAACTTTTAATCAATCTTACAACTTTCATGTCTCTTAAGGAGACTTATCATGTTACCACAATCAATAATACATGTATATAACTTAATGTGGATAACAATATAATAAAGAGAAACATAACTTCAATTGAATTCACAAGTGTCATGACAGTACAAGCATATAACTATACATATCCATATAGATAGATAACATCATCATGTTAATATTGACTTATCCATAATGCCCATACTTTCAACATGGCCAATAAAAGTTTTGGGCGGTAGTCCTTTAGTTAACGGATCTGCTATCATCAAATTCGTACCAATATGCTCAATCAACACTCTATGTTTCTGCACTTCTTCTTTGACCGACAAGTATTTTAAATCCATGTGTTTAGCACCCTTTGAGTACTTGTCATTTTTAGAGAAGAAGACGGCTGCGGAATTATCACAATAAATCTTTATCAGCCTAGCAATACTGTCAATAATACCAAGCCTCGATACAAAGTTCCGCAACCACAGCATGAACCGTGGCCTCAAAGCATGCCACGAATTCAGCCTCCATGGTGGAAGTAGCAATGACTGATTGTTTTGCACTTTTCCAAGAAATTGCTCCTCCAGCCAAAAGATAGACATACCCAAATGTGGATTTTCTTGAATCCACACATCCAGCATAGTCTGAATCCGAGTAGCCAATCACTTCAAGATGATCTGACTTTCTGTAAGTGAGCATGTATTCTTTGGTACCTTGTAAGTACCTAAGAACTTTCTTCGCAGCTTTCCAGTGATCCATTCCAGGATTACTTTGATATCGGCCTAACATTCCAACAGCAAAACTGATATCTGGCCGAGTACAAGTTTGAGCATACATCAAACTCCCAACCACTGACGCATAAGGAATTGACTCCATGGCCTTTCGTTCCAAATCATTCTTGGGACATTGCATTGACTAAATTTGTCCCCTTTTTGAATTGGAACTATTCCAGGAGAACATTTTTCCATTCTGAATCTCTCTAACACTTTGTTAATATAACCTTTTTGAGACAAACTTAACAATTCTTGTGATATATCACGAAATATTTCTATTCCTATCACATAAGATGCCTCATTCATATCTTTCATTTCAAAGTTGTTAGAAAGAAACTTCTTTACATCATGTAACATACCAATATCATTAGCAGCAAGAAGAATATCATCAACATATAGAACCAAAATAACAAACTTACTCCCACTGACCTTTATGTATATACACGATCAACAGTGTTCTCCACAAAACCATACGAAGTTATGGTATCATTAAATTTTAGATACCATTGTCGGGAAGCTTGTTTTAGTCCATATATTGATTTCTTTAATTTACACACCAAATTTTCTTTTCCTGATATTGTGAAACCTTCTGGTTGGTCCATATAAACTTCCTCTTCTAAGTCACCATTCAGAAAAGCGGTCTTTACATCCATTTGGTGAAGCTCTAAATCATAATGAGCCACCAAAGCCAAAACAATTCTCAAAGAGTCCTTCTTAGAAACAGGAGAGAAGGTCTCTTTGTAGTCAATGCCATCCTTTTGAGTGAAACCTTTGGCGACTAATCTAGCTTTATACCTTTCAATATTGCCTTTTGAGTCATGTTTAGTCTTAAAGACCCATTTACAACCGACTCTTTTTGAACCGTTAGGCAATTCAACTAGATCCCATACTTTATTGTCGTGCATTGATTTCAATTCTTCTTTCATAGCATTCAACCAATTCACTAAATTGTTACTTTCCATGGCTTGTCTGAAAGAGACTGGATCCTCATCAATGCTCAAGTCACATTCATGTTCAACAGAGTAAACCACATAATCATTCGAAATAGCAGGTCTTTTCTGCCTTACAGACCTTCTTAATGCTGCTTCTTGTGGTTCCTCTATCAATTGCTCATTTATGAGTTGCTCATTTGTGACTTGCTCATTGTCAATTGACTCAACATTTATATGTTCATTTTGTGGGATTGGAACATTAACTTGTTGTCTCTGCTTGTTGTGTGACTGTGATACAACAATAGGGATAACAACTTCAGAAGAGACATTAGATGTAGAGACACTATCAGTATGCTCTTGAATGTCCACTATTCGTGATTCCTTACTCCCACTAAATTGACCATTTTCAATGAACCGAGCATTTCCAGACTCAATTATTCTTGTACTATGGTTAGGGCAATAAAATCTATATCCCTTTGACTTTTCAGGATAACCGATGAAGTAACCACTAATGGTTCTTGCATCAAGTTTCTTTTCATGTGGATTATATAACCTTACCTCTGCCGGACATCCCCAAACATGAAGATGTCTTAAACCGGGCTTCCTTCCAGTCCATAGTTCATAAGGAGTTTTAGAAACTACTTTGCTAGGAACCCTGTTAACCAGATATACAGCAGTCTTTAATGAATACATCCACAAAGATAAAGAAATATTACTATGACTTAACATACTCCTAACCATATCCATAAGAGTACGATTCCGCCTTTCTGCTACACCATTTTGTTGTGGTGTACCGGGCATTGTATATTGTGCACATATACCCCGACTTTCAAGATACTTTGCAAATGGACCTGGACATTGTCCACTCTCATCAGTTTTACCATAATATTCACCACCTCTATCAGATCTCACCACTTTTACTTTTCTATCTAATTGTCTTTCCACCTCATTTATGAACACCTCAAGGGCGTTCACTGATTGAGATTTTTCATGCAATAGATATATATAACAATAACGTGAGAAATCATCAATAAAGGAGATAAAATATTTTTCACCACTCCAAGATTTAATGTCAAAAGGACCACAAATATCAGTGTGTATTAACTCAAGAAGTTGACTACTTCTTGTGGCGGGATATTTTGATATGTGTTTTGTTTGTTTACCCTTAATACAATCAATACATACATCCCAGTCATCAAAATCCAATTGAGGTAAAATTTCATTTTTTACTAACCTCAACATCCTTTCTTTGGATATGTGACCCAATCTTTTATGCCATAAGAAAGCAGAACATTCCTTTCCTGCACTACAATTTCTATCAACAACATGTTCAACATTAAACAAGGATTCAGAAAAATTAACATCAAGATTTAAACGATATAAACCATCCAATAATGTACCAGAACCATAATAGTACGAAAGTTTATACAAATGGAAAATACCATTTTCAATCCTAAAGTTAAAACCTAAATAATCCAACTTTGCAACAAAAATTAAATTTCTAGCACAACCAGGAACATAGAGACACTTTTCAAGATTCAGACAATAACCAGTGTCTAGAATCAATTTGTAAGTCTCAATTCCTTCTATTCGTGCCTTCATTTTGTTCCCCATATATAAATACTTTTCAGTTCCTTTTATGGGCTGGATTGAAAGGAATCCCTTTCTTTTCGAACCAAGATTTTCTTTTCGGACAATCTTTCTTGAAGTGACCTACTTTCTTGCAAAAGAAACATTTCTGGTCCTTCTGGATACCACCCTTATTCACTTTCATTGGGGCTTTGTCCTTCTTGTTCTTCTTTCCTGATTTAACTTTACTGAAGCTAGCACCTTCATGAGTTGTGAGATGGATAAAATGATCTCTCATTTTCTTTAATCTCCCTTCCTCTTGTACCAACATGGCTTTGATTTCTTGAAAGTTCCACTTATCTTTAATAGTGTTATAGTTCACTTGGAACTGGCCAAATTCAGGAGGAAGAGAGTTCATGATGAACTGTACTAGAAAAGACTCATTCACCTCCATTCCCATTGACTTCAATCTTGCTGCTATATTAGCCATTCCTGTTACATGTTCATGTATGGGTTGTGACCAGTCAAACTTTTTGGTAGTCAGCTCACTCATAAGAGTTCCCACAATAGACTTGTCAGTTATGTCTGATTGTGAATACTCCTTGATCATTTTCATGAATTCCTTTGCGTTTTCTGTTTTGGGCATGGAAGGCTTTACGTTTTCTGCCATAGACATGCGCATCAAGTTTAATGACAACCTGTTAGACCTATGCCAAGCCTCATAAAGAGACTTTTCATCACTTGTACTGGTCTCTGTAATGGCTGCGGGCATTTCATCCATCATAATAGCCATATCCAAGTCTAGAACACCCAGTTGGAACTGGATTTGTTCTGACCAATCGGCATAATTTAGCCCATTAAACTTGATGACATTGTTGCTCAAACCTGCTAAATTCATGTAAGCTGGAAATAATACACAAAGTCATACATTAATGCTTTGATTAAAATTCATGGATTCAAACAAAATTACTACACTAGTCATACATTTAAGTTTACCTTTGGGCGACACTTAAACTGATAGGTAGTCAATTAAGTCATTCATTTAAGTTCACCTTTGGGTGATCCTTAAACTGACAAATTTCATATATACTTTAATAACAATCAATCATACTTAAGTCTATATGTATGCTATCTTTGGATATACAAACATATACTAAGTACATGAAATGTATCACTTTAATGCCATCAATTATAAACAATGGTTCACCTTTGGGTAATCCATAATATCCTTATATCAATGATTAATCACTCTCCGAAATTCAACTTAATTGAATTTCCTTCTTTCAAATGCATATAATATCCATTTAATGCACAACAATGTTAAAAATTAATACAGAACAGTAAAATTGCTTTACTGTGACAACAATACTGCAACAATAAAAATAAAAGGTTTGTGGCTTCCGAGATTCACATTACAGTGAATCGAATTTTCTTTCATCAATAAACCAATTGAAATCATGAAACCCTACGGCCTTTAATTTTCTTTCATGCCAATAAAATTAATTAAACATCTGAAAAATTAAAATCCCTAAATTTTATAATTCAAAAATTAGGGTTTTAAAAATTGGGGAAATTACCATTCATGGAGAATCATAAAATTCAGAACCTGGCTCTGATACCACTTGTAAGCAAATATTTGATTTTTCAATTAAATGAAAACAACACACAGGATCTTGAATTTTCATGATACTCACAATTCCCACATACACAGTAAAGGAGAACTTACCTGGATCCCATTGTATAATTCTTCTTGTTTGTTCCTGTCAATTGTTCTCTCTCCTCTTACTCCTCTTTAATGCTTTCTTGATGATATAGAAATTTCAAAGATGGTTTTGCTCTTGCCAAACTTACTGTTTCTCTTTTGCCTTTCCAGAGAATGATACTTTTCTCTTTTTTTCGTTTCAGAAAATGTAACTCTGCCTCCGTAATCAAAACCTTTTCTTTTTATGATATTTTAATTAACTTTAATAAAATACCAAAATACCTTTTTGAAGTGAGAAGAGAGGGATTAATTTTAATAACTCTAAAATAATCCCAATAACTTTAATACCTTATATTCTAATAATCATCACATTAGAATCTTTACATCAAAGTTATACTTTAAATTACATGAACCAATATTAATCATTAATATAATTTAACATTTTACTGTCCACTAGAGCGGTATTAACATAAGAATTAAGGGAGCGAAGACATATATCCCTCCCAACATTAATTGATTTTGCTTCACTAATTCGCTGCCTAATGTCATTCTTAACCGTTGTCTTTCAAGTGTTGATGCATTCTCCTAACTTTCTAATTATTCAATCTAGCTTATGTATAATTAACTAACAAAGTAATGAATAAACCAGCAATATAATATTAGTAGAATTGGTTAAATTTTGTTAGGCTTTTTTTTATCGAGTTTATCTGTGTCAGTGTAAAGATTTTTAGACTGATTGTAAATTTATTGACTTTACTCGTTACTAACAGTGTATATCAATTAAACTTATTTTTATAATATACCTAATAAAAAAAAGAAAAGTCTTCGTTCTTATTAAACTGACCCATAATTGATTGTATGACTATCAAATTTTTTAATAAAAATTTTAACTGTTCGTTTTCACATCTTGCTATTCTAATGTTCTGAATTCTGAAATATGAATGAAATAGACAAGGGATAGACCGACCAACCACATTTTTTAGCAAGACTACAAAACATTCCCGCTTTCTGATAGTGATATTAAAATTTTCAAATACACGTGTTAATAAGAATTGACTCAACTCTTCAGGAAAAAAAAAAAAACAATTGACTGAACTTATAAATTGAATTGCATTGACTTAAAAAGTTTTAGATTTGAAGACACAAAACAGCGGATGCAAAAAGAAAAGTGTTAGATCCCGTTATGGTATGTTTTTATATTGGTAGACTGTACACAAAGTAATAATTTTTAGAGACTTAATTTTTCAAATACTTAAAGCTTAAATACGTTTTTTCTCAAAATATGATAAAATTTTGTTTTTATTATTTATAAAAAAAGAAGATTTTGTTCTTCCATAAAAAAATTATTTTATTTTCAATCCTACGTTACTTGTTTCCGTTAATCGGTTATATATATATATTAAATTTTTTAAAAAATGATTTGTTACACCTTTAAAAGTCAACCCTGGTTAATACATACTCCAATTTTAAAACTTAATTAATAAAAAAATTATACCAAATCAATTTTTTTACTGCATTATACCAAATCAATTAAATATATGCGGTCATAATAAACAATTAACCATAGGTTATGCAATTATTACTAAACGAAAATAAATACCCAAGACTAAAAACAAAATAAAAATTTTATTAAGAACTGAAAAATTAAATTTTATTGGGAATCAAAAGCAAAAGTGAATTATATTTTGGAGATTAAACATATTTAAGTAAAATAAAAAAAATTGAATTACACTTAGGTTTTTTATCTTTTACATTTACATTGACCTTTATTGTTTTTAAAACAAAGTTAATAGTGAACACAAAGACTGGTTTCATATCAACTAAATATGTGTAAAGATAAGATGTTGACAATTAATAACTTTTTTGCGAGTTTAGTGTATATAAACAAGTCAATCTAGTTGTTCATTCCTTAGTTAAAGTGTCTATGTTTCATGCTACTTCACATGATTTCAGTAGTATTTATTAATAAAATAAATTTATATCTTTTCTAAAAAACAAAATAATGTTTGTATAAGATTTTAAAAAAAAGTTGAAGTGTAAATATAATGTGAGTAAACCTCCAGTGATCTTTAGTTCGATGTAAAAACAAAGATTTAAGAGGACAAAATACGATATAATTAAGAATAAATTAAGGTTAAATAATAATTATGCAACTTTGGTTGGTCTTTATAATGGAGTTGCTCAATCCATGTAGTCAACATCACTTAGTCTCACTAAGTCGTTAACATTTTGTTGTCAAGAAAATGCATAATTTTAAGAAGAAGAAAAAATTAGAAAGAAATAAAAGAAAATGGAAAGATAAATGAAAATTAATTAGATTTTCAAGTTCGCGAAAAAAAGAAAAGAAACAAAGATTAAAAAAAGAGTTTTAAGTTGTATGTGTAAAAAAAATCTATGCTATGAGTTCATCACATTCACTATTCCATATGTTTTAAATATTTATTGTAAAAATAAATAAACTTATCATAAATATTTTGCACCATCTATACATCACTTATTTTCTATAAAAAAATATATACATTGTAAAAATATATTTATTTATAAATATCATATTTACGTAATTGAAAATAAATTAATATTAATACTATTTCAATTTTTAGAAATTTTATGATTGATTTAATAATAAAAGTTCATGGGAAAATAGAAAAGAGTGATGTAGATTGAAATTGCATTAACATTTATCTAACTAATAAAAAATTATTATTTCAACTTTAATGCATCCACAATAAGAAAAGAATTTTTAAATAAAACCAAATATTTTTCTCTTTTTTAGTTTCTCTCATTTTTTAAACAATTAAAAATTTCAGAATAAAAATTTGTATTATTTTCGTCTTGTTTCTTTTTTACACCCATTTAACTTTTTTCCCAAAAATCACTCTAAACAAACAAACGTAACTATCAAATAACATGTTAGATGTCAAAAAAATATTTTTAATGATATATATTTACTTCTTTTCTAGATTGAAAATTGAGATAAATCTTTACTTTGTAAGGTCACTTGTTAAAATTCTAATAGTATTACGTAAAATTAAAAAAGTTGTTAAAATAAAAATATACAATGAGTTACATCATTAAAAAAGGTTTTGATTTAAATCAATTGTATATCATCTTAAAACATGTAAAGTAAAAAAAGAAGAACTTAACTTCAACTGCAACCTGCCACTAGACCTAAAGTTTTCAGAAAACAACATGATCCTAATGGTGACCTGCCGAAATAACTAACATTATAAAGTTCCTATCAAAGAACAAATGCAAAGTTTCTCGTAAGAGAAAATCTTCTAAGTTAATATTCTGAATTCTATTGTTAGAAAAGCTTACGAGAAAGTCTTATTTATAGATAAAGATAGGAAACCTTGAGAAAAGAAACATTAAAACTTCAAACAAGAGCTCCATCGCATTGATTTCCAATTGGCATTTGTTTCCTACTAATTTGTCTACTATCCTATTATTTTTTACTCACGATTTATTTCCCACTTATAATGACTTAAAACCCTAAAAACTTAACAACTTTCTCGAAAAAACAAAAAAAATTATTTGAAATATCACCATAAAAAAATACAAAAACTACATAATAATTGGTCTTTAAAAAAGTCTCACCCATAAAAAGTTTGTTCTAATATGAATTTGGGTTTCTTTCCTACTAATTTTCAAGTTGAGTTGAAATCTTCATTCACTTATAAGAAAGTTGTCCAATGTATTTGATATCTATTATTAAGCCTTGTAAAGTTTACTTCATTATTTAGTCATATATATAGCCATGGAACATTCAAGATCAAACAAAGTATCTTTAGATTGACTTGTCAAGTCTTTACAAGATTCCTTCATAAAAAATGAAAAAAAAATTTAAGTTTGATTTTTCTATTGACCAAAATTATAATAAATATTTTAAAATTATATACAAATACCTAATTGTAATTGAATCACATTATAAACAATGTAGTATTTTCCACCTATAAATGAATTGTTGAATGATGAATAGTAGAAAAATGTTTACACGAATAGAATGTGAAAGACGTGTTAGGTGATTTTGGACCGACTATTTTTTTACCAATAAAATTCAATTACTTCATGTTCATAGCTGGCATCCCGTGTCTGACCATCTCGTATGCATTTGTACCAATTTTTTTGGTACATGTACCATAAGTAAATTAACCTACCAAACAATCCAAAATATGTTGAAAATAAATTAACTACCGTTTTTCTTCTCGTGGAAAAGTAGTACATCATTGCTTCGAAAATTTATTTTGTACGTATGCACGCAAGTAAGTTCTAGATAAATTTGAAACCCAGTAATATAAATTAGCCTTTCACAAAACATTTTCACTAGGTTCTAACTTTTTTTTCATTGGTAAAAAAACTTGTTCGATAATTTAGTGAATATTTTTTACTTGATTCTATCAGTTTTTACTTTATGTAACATTTTTTAACGTTTTTTAAGAGTAACATAAATGTTAGTTTCTAACTTTTAATTTTTTATTCTTTCATATTTATTAGGTGATATTTGTTTAATGTGTTTTCTGTTTTTATTTTTAGAGAAAATAGTAAAAAATAGTGAAAATATGTTTGATTCTAGTTTAAAAAACATTTTTATTAAAAACATTTTCAAAGAACTACTGAAAGGAAAAAAATTGTTTTCCGTGTTTTCAAAAGTTAACATTATGTAAAAACTTAATAACAATATTATAATTATATAAAAAATAATATATAATTATATTTTAAACTATATATAAATAGTTTATAATATTTTTGCTAAAATTAATTAAATTTAACAATATTATTTTTTGAAAATATAAAATATCAAGCATAAACAAACATATTTTCTAAATGTTAAAAACTTGAAAATAAAAACACTTTTCAAAAAATAAAATTAAAAAATACAGAAAATATTTTCTCAAACCAAGCGTCACCTTATATTTTTCAATCTTTTTAGGTAAAAAAACATTATATTTGTTTTATTTTTGTTATTTTACACTTTTAGTTACTTCAATAAATAAGTTTATTAAACATTTATATTTCAACCTTTAAAATTAGAAGAATTTCCAAAAGAATATTGATGGTAGGATTAGAAATGGTCTTTCAACCCATTTTTGGCGTGACTGCTCAATAAGCTCAGTTAAATCCCTTATGCAATATTCAAGCTCCATCCTATCATAATGAGCCTCTAGGTAAAAAGGTAAATTAATATACTAAACCCAGTGATACTTGTATGTGGGGAGAATTGAGGGACCTTATCAACCCTACTGTCTTTTTATAAATTCGTGATGTACTCTTCCAATGTGATAACACAGTTGATGATGTGTTGGTTTGGAGAAGTACCCCAAATGGTTTGTTCTTTATCAAAGAGGCTCACAAATGCCTTTCACTAACTATAGGATTAGTGTAAGACCTTTTTTTTAATGTGTTACGAAAAAGGAAAAGGCTTGAACATTTGAAGATGCATATATGGAGGATTGCCCATGAAAGCTTGCTAACTAATGAAGCTTGATATAAAAGGAAGCTCACTAATAACCCTTATGTGGCAATGGAAAATAATCGACATTGCATGGTTGTAAAGATTGCAGATGGCTATATGCGATATGGACAAACCTTATAGGCAACAAACTGAGCAAACTCTACTTTAATAGTGGGGTGAAACAACGGCTATCTTACAATTTCTTTGGCACGCATAAGGTTGTTTCCTTTGCTTGGCATGTGACATTCTCTATTATAAGACTCAATGCAATTTGGATAACTTGGAATGAATTTATCTTTGATCATGTTCCTCTAAATTACTACAGTCTAGTAGGAGAAATTGATGGGGAAACAACAACAATAATAAAGTATACACAAAGTAGCATAAATAAATTTCCCTAACTTACTAGAATCTATGAGAAGCAATAACAAATGCACAGCAATAACAAATCACAAAATAAGACAACAAGATTTTAATGTGAAAATTCCTCAAAGCAAAGGTAAAAATCACGGGTCATCAAGATCAAAGAAATAACTTCACTACCATAAACAAAGAGTACAAGAGAGTCTTAATCAAGTGCATAAATCAGTGCTAACACTCAGCCAAAAAATGAAGCAATGAAGCTTACAAATAGAGAACAAGGAAGATGAAAAAAATTCAAATACACTATTTTGTGCGAACTAAATATCTCCCAACTCAAACCTTGTTTTAAGGATCCGAACAGTCAGAATGAAGAATCAGATGTTCTGAACTTGATGTCCAAAAACCAACCTGATCCTACTGTGAAAAATTTGCAGTGACGAATTCACAGTTGCAACTCTGTGTAAAAAATGGAATGTCTTTCTCTCTTGTTTTCTCTCAAACTACTAGTGTATTTCTCCGACTAATTAGCTTCACTCTTTTTAGCCCTCTTCAGAAGCACCTTCTCCGTTTAGGTTAAGAAATATATCAAGTGGGCTTTTTCAATTTTGTTTTTTCTCCATATAGAAAGAGAGTCAAATACCCAACAGAAATCACTGTCAGGGTCCAAGAGATTGTAAGCAATATCTCACTCACTAATGTGACTTCCAACTTTGCAAACTCAAATGAGGCTCCCCTTTCATGCAACTTGGTCCACTTCCCCAAGGGGAACTTTGTATCTAAACTATGAAAGGGCTACTAGAGACAATGGCTAAGTAGTAGCTTGTCCTTGTACTCAGGACAGTAAAAGTAAATTTCTTTTAGCTATAGGTTGCACCCTCGCATTGTGCTTTAGAGTAAACTGTAGGCATTATATTATGGACTTAAACTGTTAAGTGAGAGACATGTCAGGTAAAGTGATATTTGAATCATACTCACTTCAAACTGTCCAAATTTTCAATGAAGGTTGTGACTCATCTAACCACCTCAGTTTCAAGATTGTTACTGCTTTTAGGAAGCCAACAATGGTAAACTTTGATATTTCAAGTGAGTGTTTATAGGGAAGCCAATTTTTCTGTCTATCTCCTTGTTGTGCAAAGTCAAAATTCGATTGCAGGATTGTGTGTCTTTAATTCGCTTCCACCTTGGCTGCCTGCAATGTTAAATTAGAATTTTGAAGGTGTTGGCATGTTTGCCTTTTGTTAGTGTGGGGATTAACCCCCTATGGATAAAAAAAACTATACCTCCTTTGCACGCGACCACCTTGGCACCCACAAAGTCGACCACTGTGACGCCTCTACCCCCATTCCTCGACACACCCATAATACCAAATCACTACCTCGATCCTCGGCATACCAGAAAAAAATGATTATTAGATTGAAGAATAAAATTCAAATCCTTAGCATATACGGCAATAACAAATTGAGGAATGTGTTGAAAAGCATGATATTCCTAAAGCATGGATAGTCCAATCTTTGCAAAGCTATCTACGACTTAATTTGACTCTTGGGGACAAAAGTAAAGCTACATTTTTGGGTCTTCTCACATCACCTGTAAATTTTTCAATATGGGAAATATATATGATCGATAATGCAATCTTTATCTAGCAGGTTGATCATAAATATCAAGTCAGACTTGATCGTGATGTTTTAGAAACCATGGTCATAAGTCACTTCCAAATATTTAAGAATGGTCAAAAGTTCTGTCTTGTCCACCTCGCAAGCTGAGAAACCAATAATAAAAATACCTCTACAGTCACATATTACCCCTCCAATAGTGGTTTTTCACTATGAAGATCTCACAACTACATCACAATTTATCTTAAGCGTATAACTAGTTAGGGAGTTCCACGCAAACCTACAAAACAAATTAGAACATTGTGCAAATGCATCCTTAAAAGTTGAAAAACATATATATTAACATTTAGTTTTGTTTAATTTTCAAAGTTGCATTATACTCTTTATATTTTTGAAAGTTTTATTTTAATTTATTCTTTGTAATTTAGTAGTTATCAATAACCTTAAAATTTTAAAATAGTTAAACTCAAATAATAATGACTAAAAGCTTATATTATCTTTATTTCAATGATAGGATGTTTGTTTTAAGTTATAATATTATATTTACAGGAATCTCATTTCTAAAAAAAAATAAAATTATACATAGATAAATTTAAAATTGTGCTTAGTTATTTTTTATATTCCTTAAAATATTTTTAAATACTTATGTATTCCAGGACCTTGTGTATGCTATTACATGTTACACTCTTGTTCCAAAATTAATTTTGGTTTTATGTTTAGTTTCTTGTTGAATTGTTTCTGGTTGAATCAAGGATTTTAAAGTAAATTTCATTTCTAACTCGTATTTATGAATTATCTTATGTAAATCAAATTATTTTAAAATACATTTCAAGCAAAATGAATTATGCAAAATGAATATATTTAAAATTAATTTTGCTAAGACTCATGATGATACAAAACGTGCAAAGAGGTATAGTCTCACTCAGATAAGGTGGAAAGAGAGTAAATCTGCATAAATCTTTTTTCATAAACAATTAAAATAAAATTTTCTAAAATAGAAAAATCAAAATAAAAATTTAATATACCAAAAATAAAATAAATATTAAAATATAATGCACGAAAATTATTATTTGAGCTAAATAAGATGTATCACCCACTGTAAACGAGAAAATAATAAATTAGAAACAAATTAAAGAAATCAATGAGCTAAATAAGATGTATCACCCACATTCTTGATTTGAGCATGTCTTTACAGGTATGAATCTCCTCTTTTGTGGTGAACAGACGAAGGAGGCTTTAAAAAGAAAAAGTCGACCACCGGAACCTATTGCAGGTGCAAACAGTATTTATATCAATGTCCAATGCTGTCTTTGATTAAAATCATTTTCAAAAAGTAAAACTAAAAACCAAATTTTTTATTTTTTATTATAACAATGGAATTAATAAATAAATATATCCAAAATGACATGATAAAAAATCGAATTATGAATTATTTAATTAAAAATATAAATTATTACTTGAAACAATATTAGTAAAAGCTTGATTGTCCTGTACTAAACTAATTTTCCACGTGCGTGGCAACTTAATCAACATATTTGAACATATAAGAGTTTTTCAGAATTGAATATACCTTAATGGTCCACCACGATGTTACCGAGTACCAACTTGTATTAAATACTACTTCATACAAAGTGTTTGATTTAATTTATAGTTTTCATTTAGTGATTATTTTTTTAGAATTTTCTTCTTTCAAGACAGTTATTTTTTGTTTCTTGCTGCGTAATTTTAAGACTTTTATAATTTTTTATGCAATCTTTCCTTTTATAGTTTCGAGTTTACCTTGAGATGAATGAGATACTAATTTAAGTTAATGAGAGCCAAACCAGGATTAAACTCTTCTTCTAAATATTTTAATTTAATGTGCGAAAAAACTAATTTGTTTATTTTTCTTACAATATCTTGATGTTATGATTATCATTAACCTTTTATTAATGTACACGTCCTTCCTTTTATATAGGATTATATGAAAATAATAATTAATTTGATATGCACCAAAATCGTGTATATGAGGTTTTACATAACGAGGTGAATATTTTCATTTAAAAAATCCATAATTTCTAAAATCTGACATATATCAATTGACGAGTTCATATATAACAATTAACAATTTCATACTACTTTCATAAAAAAAGATTCAATGCTGTATGTCTGAAGCAATCATCTTTTACCTGTTTTACAGTTACTTTGAGTATATGTAAATGAAAAATATTAATAATATATTTTTAAATATTTTATTTAATTTTTTTAAAAAAATATAAAGTTATATAAATTTAAATTTTTATTTATTCTAATAGTTCACATGTGAAAATAATTTTTTTTATAAAAATAAAAACTAACACATTAAATATTAACATTTAATTTATAAAAAACATCAATTAATAATAAATAGTGCGATATAGTGTATTAAAGCATCTATTAATACTCTCCTTATTCTATATGTCAAATCATTTCTTCATATGTTAATAACAATTAATAAAGTTTGGTAGTTAGGTATTTTAAATATAAAATTTGATTATTGATCATAATGAAAATTAAAATTCATTTTAATGGTTTTTAAATTTAATTTTATTCGATAATCAGTTGAGAAAGCTTTGTGGAGTTTTTTTTTAATTGTTTCTTCCTTGAAAATAAGGAGAAGCCAGTCTAAATATTATTTATATAAAATTACTAAATCTTTATCGAGCTTTTACCGTGTAAATATTACATTAATTATTTTATGTAAATTAATTTTGTTAAAAATATTTATAAATATATTTTTCATTAGATAATTCAAAAGAAAAATTATAAATAGCTTTTAACTTAAAAATAAATTTTTAAACTACAAATTTAAAAAATAATTTATATTTATATTTATAATTTAAATTAAAATTTTTATTTTAACATAAAAATAACTTTAATTAAATATATGCTTACGAAATTTTTCTATATGCCCAGAAAAATCAGGGCATCTATAATAAAAACAACTCCCATGAATTATTTATTGCATTAAAAGAAGTGTTTTGGTAATGCTTAAGTATCATGTAATTGTTAAGCAACTCATACTTAATTTTAGTCTAATGAAATAAATTATAAGTAACTCTAAGAAAATCATAATTTTATAATTTTTTTTAGTTGTATATAGTTATTAATTTGTACGGATTTGGTGAAAAATTAATTTTTTAATCATAAGTAACAGTTGTTTGGTGAAACAACTTATTCACTTTTTAAGCAACTTGAATTGTATATAGTATTGCTTCAATGAGAGAGTTGCTTCAAGCAACTCATTAATATTTTAAGCAACTTTATAAGCATCTCTATTGGAGATGCTCTTATAAACAATAAAAATTTTAAACACTTTCATTCTCTATTTTAAACACTTTCTTTGTACTGGACATAAAGGTATGAGGAAGCAACTTAATTAGGTTTCTTGAAAAAAGAGTATGTAGAGCAAAGAAAAGGGAGGGTTGGGACTCTAAGATATGAGTATCTTTAATTTAGTTTTACTGGAAAAATGACAGTGACTTTGAAGGTGGAACCCAAGAGTCTGTGACCAAGATTTTACAATTTAAGTATAAGTATGCATATGGGAAGCAGGAGATGGGAGATGAGAGAAAAATTGTGTTCAACATTATGGGTTGATTTGAATTCCATTGAGTGAGTGGGATAGGGGGTAGGGATTGGTGATCCTCGAATGTGTGTCACAGGCTTGGCATAGGGAAAGACATTGCATTTTGGGTCATAGGTGGTATAGAGATCATGGATTGCAAGATTATTTTCCTCAATTATATGGGATTGCGTTATATAAGAATATCTCTGTCACAGAGAAACATAACCGGGAGTCAGGTGGAAATAGAGTTGGAAGAGGAAGTTATTTGTTTGGGAAGAAGTGATGCTAGAGGAGTTAGGGAAGAGGGTGGGTAAGGTGACTTTGACGCAAGAATTAAATGGTGGGTGAGTGTGGGCACTAGAGAAGTTAGGTATGTATTTTGTATCTTCGACATATAGGTTTTTATCATTGGACTTAGGAGAGAATATACAAATATGTTTTGCAAGCAAATGTGGGAAAAAGGCATACCCCCAAAAGTTCAACTACTAGCTTATCAACTTAGAGCGGATATGCCAACAAGGAAGAACTTGTTGAAATAGAGAATCATAACAAAGGAGAACAAGTTGTGCAGGTTATGTGGCAAGACTGAGGAGACAAGTTCTCATCTTTTCTTGACTCGTGCTATGACTTACAAGGTTTGGTCGAGGTTATGTTGCTGGTGGGGCCTCACCACAGTGCTAGCAAGTGACATCAAATCTCATTACTACCAGTTCATAGGACTAAATCTAAAAATCGAAAGCAACAAAAAGTATGGTTATTTGTGTGGTTTGTGGAAGTCCATAGTTCAAGATATATGAAAGACCAAGAACGCAACAGTCTTTAACTCTAAGGAATTCACAGTTCAAGATATTATTGAAGCCACTCAACTGAATGCTTGTTAATGGTGTCACATAGCTAAGCTTGCAACATATTTCTTTACAAAATAGTTTATAAATCTGTGGTTTTGTATTCATGGGTTGTAATTTTTTACTTCACATTCTCACTTTGATTCCCTATAGCACTTATCGTCACATTATATTGTAATACATTGAAAGGCATCCTTGTGTTTTTCATTTTTATCAATATAATTTTTTGCTTGTGAAAAAAATGATAAATATATTATTTGATATTTTAACACATTGAAAATTAAATATAATGTTGATTTTAATAAATGGTGTGATATATATTTTTGTTGAAATATAACTATAGTTGATCACTTATGTATTGTCCATGTAAAAGAGAGCTTTGTATTGCAGTTTAATCAGAGTTGTTTATTCACATGACTTTTTAAATATTAATTAGTAAAGTCACACAAACTTCCCATATATAAAGAGTTGTGATTAAATGTCAATGTAAAAGTGTATAAGTATTTTTCTTATATAATTATTAATAAGAATCTTAATATTATTAGAGTTTAACTAGCACGCAGCAGTGCAAAATAGTTCTATTTTACACTAATCAACAAACTTACCATAAATGAAGGATTGTAATTGAATGTGTGTAAACCTTTTAACACTGACATTGCACAATCATTTTTCTCATATTATTATTTATTAATAATTAAAAAATAAATTTATCTTTCATAACATTGTTTTATTTTGACATCTGATTTATGTAATATTATATAGTATGTTTTTTTTTTATAACCATTGGCTAATAATTCTAAGTGCTTATGATTTTTGTAACATTGTTTTAATATAAATCAGGATATCTGGTTGAATATGTTTAATAACTTGTAAATTTCGTAATATCTATCTTTGATTTTTATGAATAGAAAATTTAATTTTTTAATTTTAACCATAATATTATATTGTGATTTAAGGTTGGATGTGAATGGAAGAGACTTTATTACAAGAGTTGGATGTGAATGAATAGAAAATTTAATTTTTTAATTTTAACCATAATATTAAGTACTGAAATAAACAAAAATTGAAAGTTTAGGTAGTAAGTTAAAATAGTGAAATACAAAATTTGTTCGTGAAGGATGGAAGCGTTAACACTTGATTCCTGAAAGAATTTTAAAGACATCCAAATTCTTGAATATTTTTGTCGTTTGGGCATGAGTTAGTAAGTGTCCAATCATATATTAATTGTTATATTGAGAAAGTCTTTTTCATATGTGACATTCATTTTATGTTATTGTTCACGTCACATGGATATAAGTTAGAGTGAAAACATCATTTTTAGTATTTAAAAAATTAAAGTGGTGACATCTAATATGAAGGAAAACATCATTTTAGTATTTATGGAGGTTTGTAATAGCTAGAAAATGAAAAAAATCCCCCAATTTAAGTGCCTTTTCTTCATATTCCATTTTTTGTTAAAAAAAAGAGAAAGATCAATACCAAGTGAGTTTGTAAATTGATTCGTTAGCATTGAATTAAAATTTCAAACTAATATGAAGGAAAAACTTCATTATATTATAATAGCTTAATTGTTCAATATCTTCATGTTTCTGTTGAAATACCAAACTAATACATAGAACCACATAATTATTTTTCACCATAAGAACTTCTACAAATGTTTTTAATTTAAAAAACTAAATAAAAGAAAAGTGATTGTCAGCTAAAGACTTGAACACTGATATGTATACGAGAGAAGGACGGACTAGTAACGTAGTAATGTCGTTCTTAACTAAGAAATCTACATGCAAATACAACAAAATTCAAGACCTAAATATCTCTAAAAATCTTTAAAGATTCTAAATGCCTTTAAAAATTTTTTAGGGACATGAATGTCTAAAAAATCTTTCAAGAACTTAAATATTACCACTTTAGTATTTTGAGAACCAAAACTATGTTTTCACTCTGACTTGATTCCACATATGAGAGAAAGACTCTTCTAATGTAACACTTGACACTTACTAAATAACATTAATAATGCATGAACTAATATGTAAATGACATAAAGATTTAAGGACCTAAATGTCTCAAAAATTATTTTAAAAACCTATATGCATAACAATTTAATCTTTGAAGACCCCAACAATTTTGCTGATATTAAAAACATATTTAAATCTTTATTTCATTTCATTTATATTTAATTAAATATTGAATCTTTATCATTAGTAAATTTATTATTACTATTTTAGTCGTGAATATAGGTGGTATAAAAAAAGTGAATAATAGGAAAAAAAAGAATAGAGAAGTAGAAATGATTAAAATATTATAGGGTAATAATAAAGGAAGAGGGAAGAAATTTGATTTAACGCGGAAATGAAGAGTAGCTGGCGGAGTGAGGTGAGGTCCCCAGATCCTTCTAATCTGTGTGTGGCACGTGACCTCTCCCTTAAATCTCGAAGGTATCTAAATAATAGTAATAAGGCCATCGCTTTCTCCTTCCGTCAATCCTAAACCCAAAACCATCAAATCGCTCTCTCTCATTTCCATTTCCATTTCCTCGTTTCCATCATCATACCGCTTCCTTTCTGTCTTTTTCTCCGTGCGTGCGTTTAATGGCTCCGCGCCTCTCTCCCCAGATTCATTCAGATTCAAATGCACAACCCCTCTCTAATGCTTCGATCTCTCTCTCTCCCCGCTACTAACCTCTTTCCCCGCCTCGTCAACGCCTTCTTATTGCCGCCAATTTCAATTCCCTTACTCTTCAACCACTCTCCTTGCAATGTACATTTTTCCACTTCTTCTTTTCTTCCGCTTTGCCAATTAGATTCATTCTATGGATTTCCTCGCTTTCAGCTTTAAGGTGCTGCTTCTGTCTTCACTCTTCTCAAACTTTCTTTTATACTCCCCGCTTTCTAAATTCTACGGATTTTATCATTCTGCTATTTTCCTGTCTGTTACTATTATTATTACGAATTTGAATTTCCTTCTTGTTCGCGCTACTGATTAACTTATACCAAATTAATTGCATTATTATTATTATTATTATTATTATTATTATTATTATTATTATTAATGAATGAAGTGTTAAACGATAATATTTTATAATTAAATATGAAGCGGTATGCAACTACAACACGTGGAGAGTTGAGTGGGGATAGTTGGTTTAGATGGCAAATTTTAGGTGAAAGAGAGAGTGTAGGAGAGAATCTTTAGTATACCGAATAAACAGAATAAATATAAATTGATGTGGTCTTGGAGATGTTAGTTTTCTGCCAAGATTTTCTTTTGGATGTGCGCTGGACAAGATAACAAGTATTTGTAATGAGTGATGGTTGGTAATCATGGCTGCATTTGATTTTTATGCCCCCAAGTGTTTGATACTACGATGAAAGGTTCCTTCTTGCTTGAGTGAGTTGTACCCTACCAATCTTATAATTACGCTTATACCTTGTTATTTGGTTTATGCAGGTTACGTGGCCTCCAGCTTGAAGCAGTGGGAGCTGCAAAAGTATGTGTTGCGATGATTTGTTGTTTTAGAGCTACCTTTAGCTTTGATATGTCTCTTATGGGTTGAGGAGTGTGGCGAAATGGTTTTACATTCCAATTTTGTGAAAACATGGAAGGGACACGAGAAGATGCAGGGCCAGCAGAGCGAAGGCCGTCCAACATGTCATGGTGGCCTTCAGATTTTGTTGACAAATTTGAATCTGTTTCATTGAGCTCTCAAGATGAGACCTTAAACAATAAAGAGTCACCTAGACATTCTAGCCAAGATGTTATGTCACCTCAGAAGGCGTCACAAATTCTCTGGCGCACTGGAATTCTTTCAGAACCAATTCCAAATGGTTTTTATTCAGTCATTCCAGTGAGTTTTTTTTTTTTTTTTTTAATTCTGTACTATCTTCTTCATCCTCTCGGTAATTATATATATATAATTATTCTTTATCCTCATCATATATTTTCTTGAAATCTAATGGTTGTAATGACTAACTAATCTTAACCATTAGATTTAAAAAAAAAAAAGAAAAGAATGGTTAACTAGTTAAGATAAAAAGTAAGTTTGTGTGTGTGTGAATATATATTATACATATTGTTGGAAGATCATTTGCAGCCACTTGGTACGGATGTGCAGCAAGTACTGTGCCTAAAGTAATTAATAGAACCGGAATAGCAACGTGCATGCAATGGCTAAGGTTGTTACTTGATGGCACATACTTTGCCTGTTGCAGACTAAAGGCAGAGGATGAGACCATGCCTTCAGCATGTCCAACTGCCAAGTAGTTAGTGTTTATATTATGATACTTACATTGGAGGTGTAAGTGTATAATTGATTGTTAAAGAAAGGATCATTTGGTATCACAGAATGAGGTAAACTTAGTATACTCTGGAGTTTGTAGATATGCTACATAGTGTTGTTAAATAACTGCCATGGCACCATATTGTGATGCATTTTTTGCTAATTGTCTTAGACAATTTATGAAAGGATGCCTGCCTTGGCTGTACCATAAGGTGCAATGGTGTGTTTTTATGGCCGAATTTTGGTCTTTTGCTATGTTCCGCCATCAATAACACTGATGTTATATGTTCTTTTGAAGTTTAACTACTAAAATAAATCTTATTTCAACTCATTTTGTTTGATACATCTATCTGTATTTTGTCAGTTTCTTATGGCTAGTTAAATGTACAAGTAATAAGTGATATAATTTTAAAATATTTTGTATGACTTTCTGCTAATTTATGGAATGTATTTGTGTAACATGATGTGGTATCCCTGTCCTTCATATATAACTAAGATGCAACTAAAATGTGCAGGAGAAAAGACTCAAGAAACTTTTTGATAGGATTCCTACTTTGGATGAGCTTCAAGCTTTGGGTGGAGAGGGTTTTAGGGCTGATGTCATTGTTGTGGATGCAGAGAAAGATAGAAGACTATCTATGTTGAAGCAACTAATTGTGGCATTGGTTAAAGGATTAAATTCAAATCCACCTGCAATGATTAAGAAGATAGCTGGATTGGTATGTAATATATTTCATCTTATTTTGTGGCTTGTGTTTAATGTGTACAGATTTTCTAATATATTATTATTATTATTATTATTGCTCCATTGATCTGATAAGTTCCTTGTACAAAATGCATTTTACAATGTAAAATACTTCCCAAACTAGTCCCATTATTAATTTTCAAGAGACTTTCATTTTAGTTGTCTGAGCTATTCATATTTTTTAGTGAATTATTTCTCCTTAATTATCAATTACAAGTTTTTTGGTATGTATTAGCGTCAATTAGAACCTATCTATTGCTTCTATATATTTAACTATAGTAAATAGGTGTTTGGCATAAATTTTTACCTCTATTTCTGCACAGGTTTCTGATTTTTATAAGCGACCAAATGTTGAAAGTCCAGCAAAAGCTGCACTTGAGGAATCCTCCCACATGTTTGAGAATCGTGGTGTCCAGATGCTGGGGCAAATAAGGCATGGTTCATGCCGTCCTCGAGCTATCTTATTTAAAGTATTAGCAGATGCCGTGGGTCTTGAAAGTAGGCTTATGATGGTAAGTTCGGTTTTCTTTGATTGTTCGAGTTGCAGTTATTCTCTGCCATACACTTAACTATTTCTTTTCCAGTTCTAATTTAATATTCTAATGAAAATATGTTTAGCAAAAGAATCAATGACATATTCAATTTTGTTTACCATCATATCCTATTTTGAAGGGTGCCTTGTCTTGCCATTCTCTTTTACAGGGTTTTCCAAATGATGGGGCTGCTGAATGTGTAGACTCTTACAAGCATATGTCGGTGATAGTTGTGTTAAATTCTGTGGAACTGCTGGTTGATCTTATGCGTTTTCCGGGCCAACTATTACCACGATCAACCAAATCAATTCTTATGACACACATTTCTGCAGCAGGAGAGAGTGATTCTGCAGAAAATGATTCCTGTGATTCACCATTGGAACCAAATAGTCCTTTATATGGGGTTTCAGAGAGGTTAGATCCTTAGTGGTTAACAAAATGGTTATTTTTTGTTTTGTCTTAATTACATTTTCCTTTAGCTTCTCTTAAATTTGATTGTCCTTTAATATTAGCTATAACAAACAGCTGTCATGTCCTCATAGTTTTCTAATGTGGCATGTTGCCATGTATCCAAGTCAGCAAAGTCAGTGGAACAGTGCCTCTTCATTAAATTTATGTTAGCAAAATGCCATTGCCTGTGCAGGCAAAAATGGTTCCATTTCAGCATCAAACTCACAGGTGGCTTCATTTAATGTGTTTCAGTTTTGAAAACTACGAGAATAACATTGTTGCAATTAAAAATGGTGGTGGGGGGGAGGGGGAGGGGGGGAGGGGGGGGACCAAAACTGGACTTCAAATAGAACTGGGAGGACCAGCATTTCCTTTTTGCATTTATACTTTTGATTGATATTTCTGACTGCATAATGCATTGCCCTAATAATAACCTTTAGGACATCTGTTTTGTCAGTTATAAGAGTTTCCAATTGACCACTACTAATTCTCTTGGTTCCTTCTGACAGTGTTGAAAAGGAGGAAAACCTCCAATTTCATAGAAGATTTGAAGTATCTTCAAATGTATCTGGCCTTCCCCTGCGAAATATGATGTTACGATCAAATACCAGCTTGGACAGGAATTTGAGGTCATACTTCCATTGCTTATCCTAAAATGACACATATTTGCCTTGTCACATTGTTTTGTTTTTACAGTGAAAGCTTTTATTCTCTATTTTTTCCCATCTCAGTTTTAAATTCCTTTTCGATTAGGATAATTTTTTTTCAATCTCTTAAGATTTAAAATACCATCTGTTTCTTGTTGATGGTTTTGTCAATTCTCTCAGTTTTTCTCATAGTGAGCCCAATGTTGCAACTGCATTTGGTCGGCGTAGTCGAAGGAAGGTCATTGCGGAACAGAGGACTGCTAGTTCAAGGTTTTTCATAATTTCCTGTGTTTTGGATTGATGAGTGTACATGTTATGTGCAGAACAAATTATTGATATTGTTCATGATGGTTTGTTATTTTAGTGTTAATGGTGCTTATAAAGCTGTCTTAAATTTAATTTGTATAAAGTTTTTCATTTAAATTTGGATGGCTGGCATAGTGGGTATTTTATTGAATCTGATTTGACTGTCTGTCAGTGGTTAGGAGGTGCAGTCTAGAATAGAACGTTTATGAATGGATTACTCTTATTCGCAAGAAAAAAAATACTGTTGTTGAAGTATGAAGAAAGGTACAATGAAATTATCCTGTACCCAATCTGAGGATAGATTAGCTGTGCTCATTGATGACTAATCTTTCTAACTGTGGGATTTATCTTCGATAGAACTGCTAAAATTACTAAAGTCTATGAAAGAAAGAAGAAAAGGTTCTGTAGGGAATAAAACCCAATATAGAAAATGTAACTAACTACTGAGGTGGAGAATGGGAAGGTGGAGGACTATGATGCAGGTATAAAAGGAGGTGTTAAGGAGCGAGATGAAAGGGGCAGGCTGGAATTTGTTGGGATTCTTGGGAGAGACTGGGAACTCTCTATGTGCCTAGCTTTTTGCAACACCTTTGTATTTCAGAAAACAAGGACCTGCTATCACCTTGATACAGGCCTATACTTTCCATTAATATGGT
The DNA here is from genome assembly GCA_037954015.1 of Psophocarpus tetragonolobus. Classification (NCBI taxonomy): domain Eukaryota; kingdom Viridiplantae; phylum Streptophyta; class Magnoliopsida; order Fabales; family Fabaceae; genus Psophocarpus; species Psophocarpus tetragonolobus. The sequence goes on along the minus strand of CM075689.1, from coordinate 17,381,828 downwards.
ACAGTCTCTGTTTTCTGCTTAACTTTCTGGTACCATAGATCTCATATTTTGAAATTCTCAGAAAAATAATAGTTAGGTCTGTATTTGTGAAATTTGTTATTTCTCAATCACAATTTTCATCTTTACCTTTGCTTGGAACTAGTCGCATTTGGTAGATGATTTTTCTCCATTTCAAGGGAGAATGTGCCAATTATAGCCTGGAGTATTTTATTTGCTTTGCTGCTGAATCTTTTGTATGTGATATTAGAGGACCTTTTGTAATCTGCTGACTAATAGCTCTCACATTAATTGTTGGGATTAGACTGATTCTGTACATAGTCTTCAAGTTCATACTATTTAATTTTATCTATTAATACTGAATTTATCTAAAATCCAGCATACTTATTAACATAATCTCTGATTCTTTAATGCCTGGATTGGAGAAATCCACATTCAACTAGAAGTTGTTCATGGTTTAAAGTATCAAATCTTCCAATCAAATGTGCCTGTTCTTGTATATCATCTATATATGTTACTGTATTTTGTTTTCAGCGTCCTTGCCATTGGTGAAAGATGACTTTTCTGTTGATGATAACGTGTGCTATTTTTTCTTTTCAATTGGCTTGTGGTATCAATTTTTCGATTAGAGGCAATAGTATCTAAATGATCTCCGAATTCTATTTTTTTGCTTTAAATACCTTGGATTGTTAAAAATATATGTATATTTTTTTTTTGCTTTAAATATTTATGGTTTTGCAGTCCAGAACATCCATCATTGCGAGCTCATGGACGGTCCAAGCTTAGTGGTGACAGGACTGCTTTTAGAGATTTTGCTGATGATCAGTCTACAATAAGGTTTATTCCTCTTGATCCTTTAATATTTGTTCTTACTGTGGTTGGGTTGTTGGCTACTTGCTCACATTTTTATACTGGGATATGTGACCGAATGAAAAACCAATTGATCCATAACTCTTGAATATCCAATTTTAGGTTACTTGTGAATCGTGATGTTTTTACTCATTTTTTATATGAATTCATTTATCAGAGTACATCCTTGACTTTTATATGAGTTCTAAGGTTAATGATGTTACATTTACTTGTTGAAACTTTACGAGCTGCTCTAATCTTTATAACTTCACATTCAGTGTTAGTTCAAGTTCTGATAAAAGCGATGATGTTGGCTAGCTGGATTTCATATGAAGAGCTGTCACGTACCACAGCCTAAAACTAAGTCCCCAATTAAATAATATACTATCGTCACTCTAATTGGTGCTGTGGACTGGGTAGTTATTGATTATTTTCTTTTCTAGCTGGAAGTTGCAACTTCGATGGTGTTAGCTTTGTTTATTGTATGCCATTATGTAACTTCATGAAAGTATTTGCTTCATCATATTATTTTTAAACTGATGAAGCTCTTCGTTTTTCAGATCCAGCTATAAGTCAGATGGTGCTTCCTCATCAGAAGCTCGAAGGATACGAAGAAGAAGTATCAGCATTACACCAGAGATTGGTGATGATATTGCAAGGTTGGTTGTGTCTCTATTATGCTCCTGGCTTTGTATATCCTAAACATTCTGTCCTTAGTGTAGATGAATGTTAAATTGTTTGTTGCGTATTTAGTATTGATTACCCAATGTTCAATAATATCCAAAAATCTCTTGGACATTTGGATCATAAGTTTTTTTCTTAAGAAAAAGTTAAGCTACTCTGTACCTGCCCTTGCACATGTACCTTTACCTGTATTTATAGATTGCTAGAGGCTTGTCTGTTGTAAATGGCTCCTGTTTAACTAATAACTAATGTGAAGAATGCACATTTAATAAAGTGAATTAATGATCCTTTATTTACAATTTTCATAGTGCATAATCATCTGTTATTTTAATCAAATATGTAACTTAGTAAGTGTGCTCTTGCTGATTTATAAGTTGTTTTAATACTTTGATAACTCAGGATCTAATCTCTGTAGGGCTGTACGAGCTATGAATGAGACACTAAAGCAAAATCGTCTTCTGAGAGAGCAAGGGGGTGATAGTTCATTGCCCCATTCTCCAAATGATAGATCCAGCAGTGCTGATCTTCAGAAAAATGTATGTCTGTAATGCTTTTGTTACAATAGAGTATGCTATTATTTAAGACTTCATTCTCTACATGTGTCATCTTTCAGCATATCTATGCATCATAGCTATTGTTTGATTGTATCACTCAATATAGAAGAGATCAATATGATGTCATCATTAGTAAGTATGATATTTTTCTAATGAAAAGAAAACAATACAACTACTAAATTTTCTGGTGGCTATAGTATAATTTAATATGAGTGTAATACTCATGCATTGATCATGTAAAAGAGTTTTAGACTGATATTCAATCACAATTTTTCATATATGATAAGTTTGTTAACTTTATCAATGAATAATTTTAAAAGTCATAAAGAATAGATTGTAATTGAATGATAGTGGAAAATTCTTTTACAGTGTAGGGTCCTTTTTCTCATTTAATATACAATAACTTTGAATGGAATTGTAGTTGTATAGTGTTTTATTATATATGATTATAGTATAACATGTGGAAAAGGAGGATTAACTTCTGACTTGTGTTTTAAGAAATATAGTTCGCCTCACGTGATTCCTGTGATGTGATATCACAGGTGTCAAATTTCCATCTTGATGGTCCCCATCAGAGATCCTCCGTATATTCGCTACACCGTCACCCTGTAACGTCCCAAAAGGCAATGTCTTTACCCTCTTCGCCACATGATTATAGAGGACAAGCTTCTGAGAGAAGCGGGACATCCGAATATACAACGAATGATGAACTAGAGTCAACTTGGAATAAAGTCCTTGAATCACCAATGTTCAATAATAGACCTCTGTTACCATATGACGAATGGAATATCGATTTTTCAGAATTGACTGTCGGAACTCGTGTTGGGATTGGTAAGTTTCAGCTCTCACCATTTATTTCTCAAAATCATGATTTTTGCTGTGCGATTCAGCACCAGTCATGATTTAAGCATGGCTGAATTTCTGAAGTGACTACAAATTAGTGTCTGGCTGAATCGATTGACTCAGAAATATTTCTTGACGTTGGATTTGTGCATATTTGGACATGATTGTGACGACCTAAACAAATCTGGGTCAGATCTATTGCAGCCAACCAGAGATTTTCCTATTTTTTTCATTGTTTGATTTTCAATTTAAGACAATGCCTTAAAAACCTTAAAAAAAAAATAAATTCTTCTCCCACTAGAGAAAAATGAATGATTCCTTTCATACTGTCTTCCTGGTTTCAACAATTTCAAAGTTTGGGATTGTTTTGTGTGTGATCTCATTTAAAGGAAATATAAGGAGAAAGGGAAAAAAAAGGAAGAACTATGAGTTTCTGCCAAAGAAATAAGGGAAGGTGGAAAGAAATTGAATAATCAATAGATTAGTAATGAAACCTTTATAAGGATTAGTAATTGAGGAACCCAAAATCAGCAAACTCATTAAGGAAAAAAAAATGAACTTTTATAAAGAAATCACAATTGGAATCTCAGTATTTGGGGAAAAAATAAAATTAGATACCGTGCTGTTATTATTGAAATTGTGTTTGCTCAGTTTATTAGTTAACTATTTAATTTGTTGCTAACTCAATGTGATACCATTGAGGATTCATGCTTTGAACTGCCCTGAGAAAAACTAGGTTCATATAAATTTCTGAAACTTGGTTTCTCTTTTTTTTTTTCCAGGATTCTTTGGAGAAGTTTTCCGCGGCATATGGAATGGCACTGATGTTGCAATCAAGGTTTTCCTAGAGCAAGATTTAACCGCTGAAAACATGGAAGATTTCTGCAATGAGATATCCATTCTCAGGTATTTTACATTGATTTGCTCTTTGTTGGTAATTTTTTATTTCATCCAGCATCTGCTGACATTGTGTATTTTTCTTTTCCTCCAGCCGGCTCCGACATCCGAATGGTACTCTCTAACATTGATTTCTTGCACATTTTGTTTTCTAGATATTTTTGCACCTGGAATTATTATTAAATCTTGCACAAAATTCTAAGAATCATATTTTTGCATGGCTTTGTTTTACTTGATCATGATTTCTTTCAGAGCAACTGTTATTTATCAGGTGATTAAATTTTACGCAGTTATCTTATTTCTTGGTGCATGCACAAAGCCCCCACGCTTGTCAATGGTGACTGAATACATGGAGATGGGATCTTTGTTTTACTTGATTCACGTGAGTGGTCAAAAGAAGAAGCTTAGCTGGCGGAGAAGACTAAAGATGTTGCGGGACATATGCCTGTAAGTTCAGATAGTGTATGCTTGGTTTAACATCATGGATCCATTCCTATGCGATTCACGTTAATTTAGGCTTTTATAAGCAACAGAACTAGAGGTTGCTTTGGGTGTTTTGAACATTTAGCTTGTACTGCAGATCCAAACATATTAAGACATGCATAAACACTTGATTCTGGTTGTAAACTTTGGAAAACTCTTCATCGAACACTTTCGTTTAGCTTGTGCCAACTGACCTTGCATTTCAGTCAAATGATGATTGCTATATGATCTGTTAACATTGACAAGAATACATTGGTGGTGACTTAGGGGCCTAATGCACATACATCGCATGAAGATAATTCACCGTGATGTGAAAAGTGCAAATTGTCTTGTGGACAAGCATTGGACAGTGAAAATATGTGATTTTGGACTTTCAAGAATAGTAACAGATTCTCCCATGAGAGATTCCTCATCAGCTGGAACCCCAGAATGGATGGCCCCTGAACTTATTCGAAATGAACCGTTCACTGAAAAATGTGATATCTTTAGCCTGGGGGTGATAATGTGGGAGCTCTGCACCTTGAATAGGCCATGGGAAGGCGTACCTCCGGAGAGGGTATGTTTCATGAAGAGTCTGAATTTCCTTTATGCTTTATATAAACTTTGACCTTTTAAATTTTAATAATTTATTCATGTCAACACTCTTTTATCTGCTGATTAGGTGGTTTATACTGTTGCTAATGAGAGTTCCAGATTGGATATTCCTGAAGGTCCGCTCGGCAGACTGATTTCAGGTTTGCAACTATGAAAATATTATTGGCATGATTCATGATTCGAGGCGCCTTTTTTACGTCGCTGGTATTATTTTTTATTCAGATTCCATATATTTTAACTAGTTACTTGGTTTTTGAATGCAGAGTGTTGGGCGGAACCACATGAGCGACCAAGTTGTGAGGAGATCCTCTCTCGCTTGGTGGACATCGAGTACTCAATGTGTTGATGTCAGTGTTATCTTTTGTACATAGTGAACTTTGGTGGTAGAGTTGTTTACTTTGTGTTTTCGGCTGATGTAAACTATGAATTTTTGTTCCTTAATCCCAAAACATATATTGAAAACATGCATCAATGCGTTCCTAACTAAATATCTTATGACGCGCAATGAAAGATAATATACTACGTAGTTAATTTTATATCACTATCGTGCGATGATAAATGTAACAGTATATCTCCCTTGTGGAGCAACGATAAGTTGATCTATCACTGACATTTTTGTGAAATTATAAAAATAAAATGCTTCTAATCTGTATAGAATAATTTATTCTTGACTAGAACATTGGACACGAGTCTCGTTACAGTATAAAAATAAACTAAAGACGTGCATGATGTTAATAGTCGACAGAAACTAGAAAACGTGAACTTCCTACGTCGAAGCAAATTCCCTGGTCAGGGCTTTAGTGTTACATCACAAGTCAGTCACAGATTGGACGCCTATTCAGAGCATCTTCAAAGCGGCTACACGAACCCACCCGCATCTCTGTACTCATGTCATTTTCAGGTGCTGGATAATAATCCTCCCTCAGCTGAACATCTCGTAGGTTTGGTATCTTGAGGAAAAAATTCATGAAATGTTCATGAGCTGTCCCATGAATGAAGAGCTTCCTCAAAGTGTAACATTCTTGTAGCAAGCCAGCAGCTGGAAGTGACACACTCCTCTGGTTCACATCCTCATCTTGAGGTGGCCAGTAATGAAGCTCACTCAGACTCAAACTGCCAATACCATTCAGAAAGAACCTCTCCCACAGACTCAAATCCATTTGGCCTGACGGCGCAGTGAGAGCATAACCTTTAGTATCACCACAATCCAGGTGCATCTTCAACAGCTGAGGATAACAAGCCAGAATGCTCAGACCAAATTCACGCTCTGCCGGTTTCGGCTGGTCCCTGCTATCTCCTTCAACCCTTATATGAATCTCTTCCAGACTGGGACAATCCTCTAATCCTGCCACCGGCAAGGGAGTCAAAAGATCACCAACCTTTATCCATAGAGAGAGATACTGCAGTTTGTCCCAGCTCTTGCCATTGGTTTCAAAGAAGGAATCATGAACCCCCATTTCATACTTGCATCTCTGCCTCTTCCTTTTGCTTGTGTTCTCACATTCTCCAACCCCAAAGTAATCCATGAATTCACCACCATCTCCCAGTTCCTCCAGACCATTCAGATCAAAATGAAGGCCCAGGCCATCACTTTCCTTTAACCCATTCCATACACAATCCACATGAAGCCGCTCAATCCGTTCCCGAATCGGTTCCAAGGCTCTGAGAGTCCCAGCGGTGTCGAGGTTGGGGCAGCAAGAAACCTTGACGTCAATCAAAGTCCTTCGAAGCAAACAAACCATGGTCTTCAGTCCATGCTCCGTCACAAGCTTACAACCTTGAATTTGGAACCTTAACAACCTGGAACACCCTCTCCCAATCTCAATCAAACCCATATCATCAAGGTCCGCGCAGTTTCCCACAGACAATGACTGAAGCCCGTGGCAAAGGGCTATTCCGTCAAGCCGAGACCCAAAGGCCAAGCAAATTCCTTGAAATTGTCCCAACTTGAGAACCCTCAGATTAGGGCACTTGGAACTCAACACTTCCAAAGCAAAACTACTCTCTCTCACGTTTTTACAAACATCCAATACCAACTCTTCCAAAAGAGGAAGTCCAGAGAACAAAGACATAAGAGTAGCACGGCTAACCCTAGCATCCTCTGCGGCGAAGACCTCCTCACGGGGATTAGAAAAGGACGAGGTATCGGCCAAGTGAAGCAGGGTGAGCTTGGGGCAATTGGAGGGGATAGCAACAAGGGTATCGTCGCCCACGAAGCCTATGTACCTGGGATCGAAGGTGCAAGCGACGAGAAAGTGCTCCAGGTTAGGGCACGAGGCGGTAATGGATTCGATTTCGTGAGACTTGAAACCCTCGGTGAAGGAGGTGGTCAAGAGGTTGAGGTGGCGGAGGGAGGAGGCGGAGACAGGGTTGGCAGCGAGAACCGGGGGGAGATCCTCGGGCCAGTGGTAGAAGGAGGAGAGGTCGAGGGAGGCGAGAGAAGGGCAGTGGGAGAAGAGAGTGGCGAAGTCGGAGCCGGCGGGAGAGGTAGGGGGGCGCTGGTGCCAGCGGACGAGCTTGACGGAGGAGAGCTCGAGACAGGGGGAGGGGAGGAGGAGGAGGAGAGTGGCGGGGTCACGGGCGTAGAGGGAGAGAGAGGTGACGGTGGGGAAGGCGGTACGGAGGAGGCGGGCGAGGAGGCGGGGGTCGAAGGTGGGGGAGGAGGAGCAGAAAAGGGCGTGGCCCCAGGGGGAGAGGAAGGAGAGGTCGAGGTGGGTGACGTGGGAGAAGGAGGTAGGGATGCGGTGGAGATCACGCGCGTTGCCACGGAGAGTGAGAGTGGTGCGGGTCTTGCGGTCCAAGCGGAAGAAGGACTTACAGACCAATGAGAGGGAGTTGCGGGTGCGGGTGTCGGAGACGGCGGCGAAGACCTTGAAGAGGATCTCCTCGGGCAGATGGGTGACACTGGTGGCGTCGCCCATTTGGAATTTGCGGTAAGTGAAATGGGGAGGGGATGGAGGGGATGGGGGGCATGCAGACCCACGTGAATACGATGTGTGTGCCTATACTGGAAAATGAGGGTTGGGTTTGGTTTTTAGTGAAAGCCAGCCAAGGCGAAATCTGTCTGCACGTTATCGATGAAAAAGGAAAGGACTACAGACAAACCATACAGGATTGGATGGCCCCACCCCCTCTTCCTCCTCCTCCTCCTCCTCCTCCATTCTCTTCATCTTTTAATACATAACCAAACTCCACCCCTTCATTCATTCTCCTATTTTCAACAATCTTTTCTTATAATTAACAACCTTTTCTACCTTTAACTTTTTAATAACATTCTTTTCATTCTTTATTTTTATCAATGATCGAAAACTTGTATTCAAACAAATATTTTCAATTTTTGCTTTCCTTTTCTTCTTTACAATCTTTTAACTTCTTCCTTCTTTTCCTATTTAGCTCATGGATCATGTTTAATGCTTCTATACTTTTCCCCTACTCATTAATATTACGTAGGGGCTCTTCCTCGCATTTCTAAATAGATTGCATTAATGATTTTTTTTATAATAAGATGAAATTCAGTCTCACTCAAATTTAATATAATATGTTAAGTTCAATCTCAATCCAATTATAATTTTAAATTATCATTATATTCTTTTTATATTATGTGTTTTTTAGTTTAGATCAATTGTATAATTTGTATTTATGTTTTTAATTTATTTAACTTAAATAAATTATGTTTACTTTATTTTTGGACAATTTTTTTTAATTATTATTGTTTAAAGATTTAGTTATGTGTTAATTTTAATTTGTTTTAGTTTTGATATGTAATTCATAACTACAATTTATATTTGTTTTATATTACAACAATAATATAGTCTATTTTAAAAATTATCCTAAAAAAACTAACAAAAAAATGTTTTAAACATTAAATTTTTTATATAATATTTTTAAAAATTGTGACTCAATTAACTCAATCCAATCAAACTTATTCATGGATAGATTGGGTTAGATTGAGTTTAATAAACAAAGCGAAAACTCAACCCAATTTAATGTATTATTATTAGATTGTATTGTATCTTGAGTTTGCCTAAGATTAACTATATTCATCACTAGTATTTTGAACACAATATTCAATGTTGCAGCATCTTACTTGCCATCATTAGTCAATTTGATTTGAGAAAATGTTTTTTGTTTTTGTTTTTTAATTTTATTTTTGAAAATAACTTTTTATTTTTAAGTTTTTAACATTAAGAAAATGTATTTGTTTTCACATATTCTGTTTTCAAAAAATAAAATTGCTAAATTTAATTAATTTTAGTAAATATATAAAATATTTATATATAATAGTTTTTGTTATAATTACAATATTAATTTTGTACATTATTTTTATTTTTGAAAACACTGAAATCACTTTTGTTGCTTTCGATTTTCAGTTGATTTTTGAAAAAAAAAATGTATTTTTAGTACTATTTTTTACTTTTTGTGAAAATAAAAATAAAAAATGCTAGAAACAAAAGGTACCTAATGAGTATTTTATTTAACAGTTTAATCCGTGGGTACCAATAAAATTGTATTAATGACAATAATTATTATATATTTTAATATTTTTAATTATATTTAAAATAATAATTAAATACTGATTATTTTAATGCTAGCTAACATTTTATAGAACGTTTAACTTGATCTTTTTTTATCAAATTAGGAAGTTTATAACAAGTGTGCACCAATGTAACGAGTTTAAAAAAGAATTTATCGAATTATGAAGTTTTAACTGTTGACAATATGATTCTTGTCTGAATTTTGGGCCAAATTGAGTTTAGCAACTACCATATAAACTTACGCTAGTTATACCAAGTGTGTTTATCCAAGTAGTACATAAAAAATTGTATTAGTTTGAGTTTAAGATTTAGAATTTAGATAATTGGTACAAAATATTTTTGTACTAGTTGGCTACCTTGACTTGATTGCTACTGTATTAGTTGTTTAGGCAAATTTAGTCAGTATAAAATAATTTTATATTAGCAGCACCATGTATAAAGTACAAACATTTTTTATAAAAAAAATTATGCAAATCTCTTGCAAATGTGTTTATACGTATAATGTTGTGTGGTTCATGATCTACGTATTATTAAATTTTTATTTGTGTTTTACTTTTTTTTGTCTTGCACACACTAAATAGTGTACGACCTCTGTTGCACACTAACTAATTAATTAATTGAAATTATACAATTAAATATTATATTTAAGAAACAGTATTTTTTTAAAAAAATGCACATGTAACTATCTTTATGTATTGAATTTTGAAAAAAAAAAAGCATGTGTATAATAGTGTAAAAAAAAATTCATTGTAATGTATATAACATATAAATACAAAGGTGTGACAAATTCTTTTTATCAAAAATATTTTTTTATTGGTGGGTCGTCTTATTTGGTGACATTAGTACCAAAAAAAAAATTGTATTAATTGACCACCTTGACTTATATCACTAGTATACAAATATTTTTATAATAATTGACCATTTTACTTAGTGCTACTGATAAAAAAATAATTTTGTATTATTAATTACTACCATTTTTCGATATGATTTAGACCAAATGATTTAAATTTTTAATATGTACTATCCAAACTCATTGGTTGATATGCAATTGCAGCTACCATGGGCTGTATTCGATAACAATCAAGATGCACATTTGATGGATTCAACTGTCCCTAACTACAGTCTATCCTCAATTCTGTTGGCCTTTTCAAATAATTTTAGGGGATAATTATTATATTCTTTTGCAAAAAATTAAAGTATTAATATCTCAATCATTTATTCCATAAAAATATATAAATCATTTATGTACCGAACTAATTTTTTTATATAGTTATTTTTTTCCAGTTATTAATGTCTTGCGAAGCTAGTGCCTTGTCAACATTAAAAGAGATTTCAAGCTTTTAGGTTAACAGTAATTTCTCAAAAAACAAAGTTATGATGGATTTACTCAAAATATAAATTAATCTAATTAATTTTAGAGTTTAATTGGTATACACAGTATTGTTAAACTTTTTATTTAATTAGAATATAACTCTTTTTATTTATAATATAAAGATCTCATAGAAATAACATTATTATTTAATTTAGACTTATAAAATTAAATTATGATAACTAACTTTTTTTTAATTTATATAAAATTAAGTATTTTTGTTTATATATAAAATTTATATAATCATCATTCACGATTTATATGATTTTCACTGTTTTCTGTAAAGAACAACAAATTCATCCTAAATAATGAATTGTAATGGAATGATTTTTAAATGCATTATCTATTTTATTTAGTCTCAGAAAAATCATTAATCTATCAATATATTCATTATTTATTTAACGAATATGTTTATGATAGTTTGGACCTGAATCTAATATCTAATATAACTATATAAGTTAGGTGGATGCAGAAATTGTGGTTAAATATGGTAGCGTTCCGTTCTTTCTTTCTTTTTTTCTTTTTTCTTTTTTATTCTAAAAAGTAGGCACTCAAGTCTAGGTAGGACGGGCTTATGCTTGATTTTTCTTTTGATAAATTTGACAGAGGAACTGTTGACAATTTATCCAAAGTATAATCACTTAGCTAGTGGATGTTGTATGTAGCGATAGTGACATTGTGTAGATTATGATCTTAATTAGGTTGAGTTAGAAGCAATGATAGATTTTGCTCCATTGTGACAACAGACTATAACATATCTATAGTGATATTAATTAGTTTATTGCATGTCTGTTAAAAAAATAGTTTACTGTGAGAGAATTTAATAATGACTATAAAGTTAAATTTAGAAGTACTGACTATAATTACAATGTTTATTAAACAATAATAAAGTGTTTAATTTTAACTACTTTAATAAACAATGTTGTTAAATCAACATTATTATGGAGATTATATTATTATTTTTAATAATCAATGCAATTAATACTAATAAATTTAATCATGCAATTATTATTAAGTCATTTTAACCACATTTATGTTTTTAAAAGTTTAATTTTAGTCAATTGTTTTCTATTTCATTACTTTCAGTTACTTTTAAATTTTAAAAGAATTAAATTAAAATAGTAGTAACTAAAAAATATTATATCTATATTTCAACCCTATTAATCTTCATAAATCATATCCATCATAATTACTATAACTTTGTATGACACAACCCTATCACTTTTTCTGTGGCATGAAATGTGTGCAAAAGTGAATTTTCACACATATTATGTAGGGAGGGAGTGTGTTAATGGGAAATATCAACGACAATTCACAACACAATTCATGGTCATTACACACAATTCATGGACTCAATTACCAAAACAATAAAATTGAGTCGTATTTTATTTAGTTTGTAAGAACATGACATATTTGGAAAGCAAAAAATGCTAAAATATTCAAAGATAGTACTGAAGAGATAGATGACATAATTGAATCTATTCAATTGACATCGTGAGAATGAAGTCATGCATATTAAAGTTGACATCTCATTCATAAGGACAATGGGTTATGAAACACACACTTTATTTTTTAAAATGTTTAATGTGGGGTTTTATGATTTATTCTCATTTTGTAGTGATTCTTCAATTTGCTAGAGAGACATATCTTGTATACACACTTTATTTCTTATTATCAATAAATTTATTTGGCTTATAAAAAAAAGGACCAAAATGAAAATTTTTAAAAATATAAAGTATCAAAATAAAACTTTTGAAACTTAATGTTCCAAAATAAAAAAAAAAATAGTAAAACATAATGGACCAAAATTAACAATTACCCTAAAATTTTTTAATTTTAATATAAATATGTGTTCTAAATTATTTTTTAATATAAATGTATGCTTTTAAATTAGTTAAATTTAATTTTTTTAAATTTATTATTCAACATATATCTTTAAACGGTTGATAATTTACTCTCATTTGTTTTTAATAAAGTTAGTAATTTATATTTTGGGTGTATTAAATAATGTTATAGTTGAGTACTAAAAACTACAAATCATATAATTTACTATGTATTAGTTCAATCCTAAGTATTAATATATTGCAGATTGCATGATTTGTAGTATGAATAAATTATAGATCATATTTATATTAGAGATATGATGATTTGCAACATTATAAAATGAGTGGGAGCAATGGCTATAGGATAGCGAAAATCTTTACTTACCCGTTGATATAGAAGTGGAGGAGCAAGGAAGGTGTGTATGCTGGAAAGATAGCTAGGTTTGCAAGGGAGACCAATGAACTAAAAAGGATTGGAGGGAATTTTACAATTGTGGGGTTTAAAAAGAAAAGTCGAGGGTGCAAAAGAAAATTTCCTACACCCACACGTGAAACTGAAAACCACCAACCTCGGTTTCCCTCTTTATCTTTTTGAATCTTCAGGGCCAAGGTGTCCAATTTTTCCTCCACTACAACTCTGGTTACTCACGGGTCAAATTTCAAAAATATTTTTAAATAATCATGTTTTCAAAAATCCTCATCAACACTTGTTCATTATATTTTTAGTTACCAGCCCGATTACTTAGTTTCTTTTCAAATATTTCATTGTGTAATTATTATTTTGTTTAACCATGTTGGTACAAAGTAGTTATAGTTGACATCAGTAGCTAACAGTAGCCTAAGTTATATATTATTTTTAGATGTTTTCACATGAAATATAGTGTAATCGCTGTCTTTTCTTTTATGAAAATATTTTGTTTCTTTGGTATTATGTGTATTTTTTTATATGTATTTATAAAAATTTTGTTTTCCTAATAAAAGAAAAATAGTAGCTAATACTGTTAAGGATTGTTATCATCACAGGGTATGTATAATTTTTTTTAAAAAAAAAACTTGCTTCGTAATATGATTAAAATTTGAACCTTTGACCACTTTATTTAAATAAATAATTTACATTATATTTAATAGTTATAGGTTTAATTTTATTATTTACTTTTTTTTTATATTTTATATCTTAAAAATACTCTCATAAGAAAAAATGAAACAACCATTTTGTAATTCCTTTCTTTTAATTTAAAGTGAAAAGGGTTTAATTTAAAGTGAGAAGGGTTAGAATGAAAATATGTATAATTTTGTTAGTTTTTGTTAGTGAGAGATTCGAATGCACGACATCTTCTTCCTCCATCTCTCTACTTTACCACCAAATCAACTTTATAAATATTAATGTATTATGCTTTATAATAAAAAATTTGGGGTAGATAAACTTATTTTCATGTGAAAAACAATATTATCTTTTACATTTGTTAAGTTAAACATTTATTTGTTGAATAAGTTAATATTAAATATATTTTTATAATTGAAACATATTAAATTTAATAAAATTATATAATAATGTTTATTTATAATTTTTTTTGAAAAATTAATTAAGTTATTTATTGCTTTAAAATTATTAATTTGTATAGAAGAAAACTCATGTATATAAATTTAAAATAAAATTTAAGTGAATAAAATTTAATAATTGGATTTTTATTATATTTTATTATTTATAAAAGACATCTCATACAAATTACGTATAAAAAATAATTTATAAAGTGTTCATGTTTACAATTTATTGATAAACTTGTGAAATTTGTTACTTTTATCACTTTTATTGAATAAGTAAGGTTCAATATCATGGTAAGGGGTTGTTTCAACCTTAACAAGAGGTTTCAAGTTTGAGTCTTAGGTGCATAATTGCGTTAATTTTTTAGAGAAAACATTTGTTGTTCGTAATGGTCCTTAGGAGTGAAGCCATAAGTCTTTGTTAAAGTTGCTACGAAACATTCCATGAAGCTTCACAATGACTCGTTGTCATTTTGGTGTAAGTTGACGAGGGTTACTAAAGTGATTTGATGAGGATAGCTTATGGCATACTAGGCGTTAACTTTCTGCATCAGGCCATCAAAGTTTTGGATAGAGTGAAGAGGAACCTGAGTATACCAACTCAGTGCAAAGCCCTTTAAGGAGGTAAAAAACATATGACAAAGGACTGCATTGTTGGTGGTGTAGAGGTTTGTCTAGGTGATGTAAGTGTTGATATGCTCGTTAGGGTCAATAGTTCCGTCATACCTATCAATGTTATTGTGTTAATTCTTCTAGCTGTTGTTGTAGGTCCAAAATAGTTGGAGTTGCTTACACAATTGCTTATGAAAGTGATAGTGGTTGGAAGAATTTTCCTTAAGCTCCATGGAGACGTCAAAAGTACTTACAAAAAAAAAAGCGAGATGTTCTTTGGCAATAGGACTTCGATGATCAACTTAATAAGGATTTTCTGTGTATATTCAACGTAAACTAAACAAAACATACCTTTGAGTTCTTTGGGAAAGAGTGATCGTTGTTGGTCATTAATGTGATCATTGATTATCTTGTGATAATCGATGTGTAATTGTTACTGGGTACATTAAAGGAAGGACGTAAATATTCTAGAATTGTTTGTTTGGACATTGATGGTGTCTATGTTAAGAGGATTCAAATTTGTGAGCTCTAACAAGTTCGGCCCTGGTTGGTGGTATAGGACTAACTTGATGTGAATAGAATTTTCTAAGCCATCCAAATAACCCAACCCAATTCATATCTTCTATTTGCTATGCACTTCCTCCTCATTTTCGTCATTGTCACTGTAAAAGGAAGTTCTAATCAACAGCAAACTCTTCGACCTATTACCGGTGAAGAACTTCAGTGGTTGGATATTTGAAAGTTCAACCCATCATCTTTTGGTGTCCTGTTAAGAAAGATTTAATCGTTGGAGTTCCCGTCCAATAAGTACTAAAAAACGATGATTCAATTACTTTTATCCTTTTGTTTTTCTCCTCCTCTTACTATTTTCTTCTCTCACCGGTATATCATGAGCTATTCAATTAATTAAAATACTGAACTTCTTATAATTCATTTTCTTTCTTTATTCGCTATCCTCAATCCATTATTTAGTTTTCTTATTTTATCCATTTTATTTTTATTTATTCTATTTATAAACTCTAAAAATAGATAAATTATTAAGTACACTTAGTACAATACAAAATTATATTGTTGTTTTTAATTTTAATTTCTAATACTTTTAGCGGTTAAAAACCATTATAAATATTTTTACTTCTTCGTGTTTAAAGTGAATATTTGGATTGTCAAATATGAGAAAGGAAGGCTATTATTACAACATCACATTTAACTACTAATTGTGTATGTACCAAATATTTAGATATTTAGAATGCCTGCGTTTCTTTTTATTTTTTATTGTCTCTGCTACTTTAATATTTTCATGTTTTTAATTCTTATTAGTAAGATTTCGAAGGGGTGAATATATATGAGTCATCAATGATATTTAGTGAAGAAAAATCAAATAGGATTGAAAGCGTAATATATTAAGAAAAAGCCCTAATACAAGAGGAAGATATTGAACATTGAAGGAAAAAAATAAAGGTTTAAAGCACATGATCGAGGAGAAATGGAGAAAGTAAAAGAGAGGAAACGAAGTGCACAAGTATGTATTTGTTAAAGAGGAAAAGGCACAACAATGTGACTTAGTAATTCATCCAAGTAGAGTTGCAAGAGAAATAAAGTTTGAATTTAAAGGATTTTTTGGGAAAAAAGAAGCGAGGTGTACCAAGAAACTAAAGGGAGTGGAAATAGGAATTTCTTAGTGGGTCATTTTAGCCCAAACAATGTGTCCTCAAACAATGTGTCCTCAAAAGGCCGCCAATGTTTAGAATTAAAAAGCCCAGTGGCATGAAAAAAAATGACAAAAAGCGAAGAAAGAAGAATGCAGTGTGCTTAGTTATTTCCCGCACGGTAAACGACTATCGTCGGACTCGTGTTCGTTCCTTCCTACCTTCGCAAATAACATTGGCCAACCGAACTATCTTCATCACTCACAAAAAAACTCAAATAAAACCAAAATTTTTCGAACCACTACTCTGCCGCAGTTCATGGACTCCGTCGCCGGAGCTCCGTCATCGCCGGTTCCCGCGCCGCCGCGCCCTACTCCGTCGTTCCCCGGCCGAGAGGACTGCTGGAGCGAGGAGGCAACGTTCACGCTCATCGAGGCGTGGGGCCAGCGCTACCTCGAGCTCAACCGCGGCAACCTCCGCCAGAAGCACTGGCAGGAGGTCGCCGACGCCGTCAACCACCGCCACGCCAGCACCTCCGCCAAAAAGCCCTTTCGCACCGACGTCCAGTGCAAGAACCGCATCGACACGCTTAAGAAGAAGTACAAGATCGAAAAGGCTAGGGTTTCCGATTCCTCCGCCGCCGGCACCGGTTACCGTAGTCCCTGGCCGTTCTTCCCCCGCCTCGACGCTCTCATCGGCGACACTTTTCCGGTAAAAAAAGTCTCCCCGCCGGCAGCCGCCAAACCGCCTCCTCCTCCGCTGGCGTGGATTACCTCTCACCCAGTTGGTCCCCGATCCGGCACTCAGAAACGACCGGCGCCGGCCGCCGCCAGAGACGACTCGGCCTTCCGCCGGAGTTTCTCTGCGTTTGCCGCCGCCGCCGCCGCAGCGGCGGAAGCTGACAGCGGCGAGTCGGAGGGGTGGCGGTCGAGTAACGGCACCGGGAGTGGGAAAAGGGGGAGAGAGAGTGAGAAAGAATTGGAATTTGAGTACAGAGAAGTTGCTCACGCGATTGAGAGGTTCGGTGATATATATGAGAGAATGGAGAGTATGAAGCAGAGGCAAATGGTGGAGTTGGAGAAACAGAGGATGCAGTTCATTAAGGACTTGGAGTTTCAACGGATGCAGCTTTTCATGGAAACGCAGGTTCAGTTGCAGAAACTCAAGCGCACCAAGCATTCTTCTGGAGCTGGTGAGCTTTGTTCTCTCTCTTTTTTTTTCTTTGTATTTTTATAATTTTGTGTTGTGTATAGTTTTTTGTTTTTCGTTGGGATAAAAGTGGTAAAACGGTGAGGCACTCAATACTAGGGGACAGGACGCCAATGGCATGTTGAAATTGCCAGTGAAGATCCACTTAAAAGATTATTATACGGACTAAACTGCGATAAGTTTTATCCGATTTGAACTCTCAACTTGTGTCTGAGTTCTAGGAGAATATATAGCTTTTATTATTGTATGCTTGTGCTTTACTTGCTTTGTGTTTGGGGACTAGTATTCGAGAGTGTAGGCAATAGACCACTCAAGTTGTGTGGTTTAACGGTTCTGTGTTGTGTTTTTGTTGTCGGTGGATTGTTGTGCTTGGATTTGGCTGCTTGTGGTTTATGTTTTATTAGGGGTTTGTGAATCATGTTGCGGGAGGTGGAGTTGGGAATTTAATAGATATTGGTGATAGTGAAGTAATGGGTAATAGTGTTTTTGGGGCTTGGATGCAGGTGTAATTGTGGTCGAGTTTAAGGTATTAAAAGTTTCGAGAGGTTGGGAAAAGAAAAACTTTGTTGATTATGTGTGGGTTATATTAGAAGAAATGCATAGGAGGATACTGTTGGTGTTTCATGTTAACTTTTATGGATTGATATGCTGGACTGATGTTTAGGTTGCATGGACCTTTTATTAAACTATTTGGAAGGAATTCTTGCTTTTTATTGGTTGTTTGGAACTAATTTGTTTTACTCTTGCATAGGCAATAGTTTTATCAATAGTTTTCTATATATGTTGCCCTTGGGATTGTGATTTGTGATGAAAAGAAGTTTGTTTTATTTCATTCTCTTTTCAGAAAGTTTGAACCTGGGAAAAGAAATTATTTGCTGAGGTTTTAGTGGGCCCCACTTTTATGTGGTGCAGGATCTGACTAGTAACACGAGTCACTTATGCTCTGTTACTTATTTTCGGCTTACTTCTTGAATATTGTTTTCCCCTACATTTCTTGGTTAATGATTAATTATCAGTACCAATTAATTCCACCAAGTAATTGGCATTGCAACAGTTTATGGCTATGTATGGATATTTGCTATCCTAGTTAACTGCAATTTTTATAACTTTTGCATGGTTGAATCATTGCAGTTTAACAGATTCATGGAATTCCACATAACCTCCCAATTTATATAGTATTTTCTTTTTTTGTTATTAAAAGTATAAGACAACTTCTGATCTCCGGTTTTGGTCATATTAGATATGGTTTTTTCTCTTTAGGAAAGAAGAGCTTTATTATAAAAGATAGTCCATATGATAAGCCCTATTTCAGTGGATCTTTGTGGTTGCGTACTGTCAAACATTGCCTAATTTCCTTGACATTTAGCTATATGTTTCTCTGGAAACAGAATTGACTGTGCTCAATTTTTATGAGGCAAATTGTCTCAGACAATATTTGCTATCAGTCATTCGATGTTCCTTCTCCCCACCTTAAACACAAATAGGGTGTAGTTGTACTGATTTGTGCAATATCACATCGCACGATTTGTACCATGGTCTGTCAAACTTGTGAAAAAAAAATCCCATAGCATGAATGTGGAATTTCATCAAGTACCGTACCTCCACATTAAGTATTTTGGCAACAGAGTTTATGTCAGAACAGGGAAGTAGGATGTTATTGGTCTCATTGGCATTGAAGTTGTTGAAAAGAAAGGTGGTTGACGTTTTAAACACCTTAAAGTATTAAGGCAAAGGCACCAAGACTAAGGGTAAAACAAACACGTATATAGAGATGTTGGGGTGTACGTGAATATTACTATGAATTAAAAATTTAATTTATTATATGATTATTGTTATTCGCATGATGTCCCCATTTATGTCTCCAGTGATCACAACATTCATTTTCTCCTTTTCCTTGAAAACTTCTACTTGAAAGCTCTTAGTTGAAAATCTGCAATCTGCAGGTTTCTGTCGGAACGAGCTTCATTGCACTCATGCAGTTGTTTATTCAACACAATGACACCTTCTAGTACTTAAAATATTATAATCTAAGAAATAATCGTGAAAGATTATTATTTATATTTAGTATTTTATAATCTGTATTGTCATCCAAATGGTCTTTAGCTACAGAAAGAAATTGTAACATAGTTTTGTTAGTGGCTTGTAGCTTCTGATGAAAATAAAAATACAAAGTTAAACAAGTTTGTTGCTTGTGGCTTTTTGGCTCAATTTTGTCTCTTTGTTTATGCATGTATCTCAATCATATGTACCAGGATTCGTGCATTCTTGTATATTTATGTCTTATTTTCTCATAGTCGACAAAAGGACGTAAGATTGGGTGTGAATCAGTCGAATATTTTTTGCTGTCTCCAAAATTTAATTTTTTACATAATAAATACTAATCATGATTCAATTTCTATTGAAGTCAATAGGATAAATTATTTATCATGTATACTTCTATTGATTTTGAAAGGATATTTTTAACTGACGTTTATGTTCATTCATATTTGGTGGTACCTTTCTCAGTCTGGTTTCAGTTTTCGTTGACTTTTTTATCTTTATTCATTGTGCAATATCAATCAATTTTTGGACTTTTTGTTTTTTTGTATTAATCTTGAGTAGTTTCCGATAATATCTATTTTCTGTATTCTTTTTTTCATGGCTCGTGCATATTTCTTTTACAGACAGTTTCTCATAGCAAACGGTGATGGAGAATCTTATTGAGAAGAATAGATAGATTTTACCCTTGGACATGGAAGCATATATAGCCCCCTTTTTTGGAATGAAAAAGATAATTTAGGAAAGGTATTTCACAGTGAGATTCAGGTATGGTTGTATTTATAAAATGTTATGTGAAGTAAATTATTTTCTTTCTTTTGTCACATTTGAAGAAACACTAGAAGGTAAATATGAACGATGAGATTGTGGATTCTTACCCCCAATTGACTCTTTAATATTACATTTGTTAAACTCAATTAGATTTTAAGTGATGATTTAAATTATAGATTTTAATTTGTACTCTAGTTTGGAAGACAGTACTAAATCTTTCAGGGAGCGTATTCATTATCAAGAAATGAATTATGTAGGAAATTGTGAACACAGGAAAAAAATTATTCAAATAGGTTAATAACGTGCGCGCCTTTGATTAAATTGAGGGGAAAAACCGTAAAATGGTTTGCTTTTAAAGCTCTCTTGCTACACTGCAATGAAATAAAACATCCCCCAATCTTATGAATAATGTGGAGATAAAACTGAAATGAGGCTCTTTCCACTTACGAGAGTAAATCGAATGGATGTTTCATGTCTTTTTTTCCGACACAACCAATTTCTTGTTGAATATCACCAGTAGAGATGTATGATTTGTAAAAACACAAGCAACTTCTTCAAGGAACATACATAAATTTTCAATAATTTTTGTTTTAAATTTTCATGTTAGATAATAATTATTGTATAAATTAAGAATTTTTATTATCATTTAATTCGTAAGATTACATGTAGGGAAAATTTATAGTGTCTAATCAGTCCTCGTACCTTTCAAAGGAAGGATTTCAATGAAAAAAAAAAGGATTATTTATGTCAGAAATTTGCGGACACAGTCGACACATAAGTTTCACTTCTTGAAATTTGTTTTCTTTATTTTAAAAAGTGATTTTAATTGAAGCGATATGCATGCCACGTGATAATATAGCATATGTTCTGTCAGTAAATAAAAAGAAAAATATGTATATAAAAAAAGTTACTAATTCAAACTAAAATTACTAAAAAAAATGTATGGGGTGTTTTGGAGTGGCTCTGTTCTTGTCAGAAAATAAGGGCCCAGTTGTGTTTGCCTAACTGAGATTTTTTTAAAGAAAACTACGTTGAAGGAATTGATCCATCCAAACAAGAGGGAATAGTGTAGTACAAAATAAATCAGGCAATTTTTTTGACAACCACATTTTTCATTTTAACACCTCCCAAAAAAGAAAAATATCCATATTATCCTCTTCTCTTCCCCGCCCCCTTACCTGATTTTCCCCATCCACACTCCCCCCTCCCTGAAAAGAACTATACCTCTTCTGGATACACCAATTCATAATGTAAAATTTCAGATTGAAAAATCGCAATGAAAAAAAATACTTTTTTATTTCAGATTGTGCAGTTGAACCTATTTTATTGTTGAGTTGGTTGGTTAATTGTTATTCCTAAATTAAACAAACAAAAAAATTGGACCTGTGTTATTTCAATGTTTTAAAAAATTAAAACTTGTCAAACCAATTGGTTCAGTTACTTTAAGTCAAACCACTATTTAGTTATAAATTTAATTTGGGTTAGAAAACAGAGTTTTTAAAAGATGGGCATTGAGGCACCCATTTTTAGTTTGGGCTCTTGGCCCATCAGAGCTTTGATCTGAATTCTTAAGTTTTCTTTCATTCAGCGCCTCAAGTTTCAGTTTTCCCTCCACGGTTCATTCAGAAATTAGCAAAACCGCCATCAACAAAAATTATTCAGTTTTCAACTTTTCACAGCTGATAACGAAAATTCTCAAAATTTTCATTTCCTCCCAATTCCACAATGAATATATATATCAGCACCCCACAAGTTCACAACACACAATCCATTACCCCTCCTCTTCTATATCTATGTCCCTCTCCCTCCACTAAAACCATAATCTTGTTGTGTTATTCAAATTTGTTGCAAATGAACACTGCAACTATCATTTCCGACCAAAGTAACAAAGAGAATGTTCCTTCACCATGTAGCAGCAACAAGGTCAAGTGTAGGACTCTAATTCCTCTCGTCATTTCCACATCTTTCAAGAACAAAAAGCGCAACATGCAAATATCTAAGAGGGTGCCTCTTGCTGACATTACAAATCACTTCAACAATTCTGCTACAACTATCTTCACTCTTTCTCACAGGACCATATCTCGGAGCTCCAAAACATTAAGAATGGGATTTAGATGATTGTTATATCATATACATCATCAAATTGATTGCACTTTTGAACCTGTCTGCTTGCTCATCAATCAATCTGAGTTATAAAATTTAAGGAAATGTACCAATTTAGTACAGAATTTGATCATCATGGTGGCGTTATCATTTATGCTTTATTTCATTACTGCTGTTCTTTTAACTCTCAATTTTCCTCCCTCAAAATGTCACTTTTGAGGAAATCTATTATTAATTAGAAATAAATGCAAAAAATTGTATGCTAGATCACAATTGACAAAGTGTACCTACCAATTAGATGTACTCTTAATCTATCTATACATTACGCAATATCAAAATTTAAAAAATTTGATAGATGATATGTAGGTGCCCTATCACTATTGAATAATTTGTAGGTGATTATTATCAAGGTTGATCTTTTTTCCTAGAACCCAAATTACCATTGAACAGAACCTTACTATTGCACTTGGAACTTGCATTCTCCAGTTAATTTGATGGTAAAAATTATGCAATAAAACAATTAACAACAACCATATGCATAAAATACTTGATGTCCTCTAATTTCAACTTCTTAAATTTGCATTAAGCCACCATATGGCACAAAGACACAAAGGGTGATATGGGGAAGAAGGGGTGAAAGAGGGGAAGATAAGGTGGGCTTGAAGGTGTGTAAAGCGTGAAACTATTGATAATTAGAGATTAAATAGAAATGACAAAACCAGAATCAAGTAATGAGAAAAAAAATGGGGGTGGTGGTTCTAACAATCCATTTTACTATCCCAAATTCAATTATGAAAATGCAGAGATTTGTCAAAGATTTTTACTCAATTACAAGAAATTTTCAAAATTAGTTTTTATATAAAGAATTATAATCTTCTTAAAACAAAGATAGAACAATAATATTCATTACAAAAACTTTTCTTTCTCACAATACATAATATATTACTAACCACCACTATATTACTTCAATTAATTCTATCTAAAACAGTGAACCTTTGACATGAAAGCTTCCAAAAGTAATTTCATACAAAACATTATTCATAATACATCATGCATACACGAAATCTTCAGTAGTCCCCATCACAATAAGCTGATTTAACTCATCTTTTATTCATATTCCAAACATATATGAAAGAAAACATATGGAGCAAACACACAGAAAAGTTATAAACCATAAATATTAATATTAATAAACTAACAATGAGCCTAAGATTTAACCTAGGACTCAGTTCCACATAATCTCATAATATAATTCAATCTCATTCTTCTCATTACTAAACTCGATCCCTCTTGACTTTACATAGGGTTCATAACAATCCTAATGGCCCAAACATAATATAAGCATATATTTCTTTAATCCAAAATATCAAATCATCAGACAATTTTTTCGTCCAAAATATCATAATCACACAAATAGTCTTTCAATCCAATTATTACAATTACACAAGCAATCTTTCAGCTCAATTATTACAAATACACAAGCAGTCTTTCAACCTAATTATCACAATCACACAAACAGTATTTTAGCCCAATTAGCACAAATATACCGACAATCTTTCAGCCTAATTATTATAGTCACAAAGGCAATCTTTCAACCGAATGTCATAATCACACAAGCTATTTTTCGACAATCGCAAATACACAGACAGTCTTTCAGCCCAATTATAACAATCACATAAGCAATCTTTCAGTCTAATTATCATAATCACACAGATAGTCCTTCATCTCAATAATCACAAATACACAGGCAGTCTTTCAACCCAATTATCACAATCACAAACAGTCTTTCAACCCATTATCATAGTCACACAATCAGCCTAATAATCACAAATACATAAACAGTCTTTCAGCCCAATTATCATAGATACACATGCAGTCTTTCAACCCAATTATCACAATCACACAAGTAATCTTTTAGCCTAATTATCACAATCACATAGGCAATCTTTCAATCTAGTTATAAAAAATATATCAACAATCTTTCAACCCAATTATCATAGTCACTTAGGTAGTCATTCAACCCGATTATTACATTTACATTGGCAGTTTTTCAGTCCGATTATCACCAAAACATTTCATTTACTTAAAACATATCCTAGGATCTTCTTGATCCAATATTTCATCTCTCAGTGTACCAAACTGTGATTTTCTAACCACTGTACTCATGCATCTGCATGTACCTCCATCATGGAACCTAGACCTTTTACTAAGTTCTCATCACAACTTCTGACAACATCCCCAAGGGATACTACATTCATACTTAACACCATGTTAGGATTCATCCTAATTCCTACTTTATTTTCCCTATCTATCTATAATTCCTTAAACATGACACTCGTTTATTTGTATGGTGCCCTCTCAAAGAACCTAGAACCTTGCTAAGTTCATCTCATCATGATTTTAAGACCACTAATCTTGACCATCACAACTCACGTAGTACTTATATTTCAATCTTATTCACGTATTTATTCATGAATTATTCTCGAGGAGACCTCAATGGATATATATATATATTCTCATATTCAACTCCTAGTTCATGAATAATCAATAATGACCATATTTATAATATAGAAAATCCATTTGCCGTAACCGAGATATAAAAAGTAATCAACAAGAAATGACTCATAAAAATCATAACAATAACTGAGAATCACAAACAAATACTAGAAATAACATCTGAAGTACATAATAATAAGAAGAAATGAATATCAATAGATTAATAAAGCAATAAAATAAAAGTGGTCTCTCTTAAATCTCTCTTTCCCTTTCTCTTCGAAGCTTTCTCTCTCCAAAACTCTTCCTTTCTCACAAATTTTTCTGCTACCAAAACGCACCTAAAGATTCCTATTCATAACCCTTATATGTAGAAAATTCGTTGAGCGAATTTCCAAATTCCGTTGAGTGAATTTTTGAATCTCCATTAATATTTATTTCTTGGGACTTCGCTAAGCAACCTCTGAGGCACAATTTCCTCATGGCTTAGTGAAAATAAGGTTGAGCCAGTGACTCTTTTTGGTTTAATGATGTTGTAGGTTGATGTTTGACCTATGACTTTGCAATCAATTTACATGAATCAACATCCTCCCTTGGTCTTATGAAACCTACGGTTGAAGCTTGAGTAATTGTCCTACAATTCACATAAACCAATGTCCTCTCTTGGTTTATTGAAATCTTTGGTTGAGGCTTGAGTTGTTGCCCTTTGATTTACATGGACCAACGTCTTCTCTTGAGGTCTAATGAATCATTTTCTCGTTCTTCCTTCTCTTAGCTAAAAGTCTTCTCCGGTGTGCAATAACTAAGTTTGTAATTTTAACATCTAAAATTATATTACAAAAATAGGAGTGTTACAGAGGCAGTGAATAAAATGAGAGAACTCAAAAGAAAGGAAAAAGTATGGTAAAAGAAGTGTATGTGTTAAGGTAAGGATAAAATTAATCTCAAGGTAAAAAAAATATAAGAAAAGTATAAAATCTTTGGTTGAGGCTTGAGTTGTTGCCCTATGATTTACATGGACCAACGTCCTCTCTTGGGGTCTAATGAATCATTTTCTCATTTATCCTTCTCTTAGCTAAAAGTTTTCTCCAATGTACAACAACTAAGTTTGTAACTTTAACACCTAAAATTATATACAAAATAGGAGTGTTACAGAGGTAGTGAGTAAAATGAGAGAACTCAAAAGAAAGGAAAAAGTATGGTAAAAGAAGTGTATGTGTCAAGATAAGGATAAAATTAATCTTAAGGTAAAAAAATATAATTCAAAACCACCAGTTAAAAAACTTTAAATAGTTCACTCTAGAATTTGTCTTAAAATTTGTTAAAAAAATTTATCAGCTCTTTGTAAAATAAAGGTAAAAATTTAATAATAAAATTCAATGTTGTTCATACAACATATTTTTTTGTCATGAGATTGTATATTTTTTAAAAATTTATAATATTTTTATTTTAAGAATTTATAGATTATTTTTTTTCTCCGCTAACCATATATATATTGGTCTCCATACATCTCCCTGTATCCAAATTTGTAATTAAATTAAAACTAAAATACATGCCATTAGATTAATATAACAAAGAGAATTAAACATTATATTACAACTATTAAAGTAAATGATTATGTTACATAGAAATTAAGGGATTGAGTAGAAATAAAAGGTTAGGATTCTGTTCTATTAATTGCCAACAGAAAGATTAAACAAAGAAAAAAAAAATGAACCTGTCTATTTTTTTTTAGTGTTTTAAGAACAGAATGCTACCTGTTAGAAAAAAAAAAGAAACAGAATCCTACCAATTGGTTCAAATTGTCGGATCAATAATGAATTAAACTTTTAAATCAGATATTAATTAGTTAAAATAATAAGTATCTGATTAGGGCTAAACTATAAGAAAACAAAAAAAGTTTAAAAGAAAAATGGACATTGAGAGGCCATTTAGATTTTAGTTATGGGCTTTTGACCCGTCTTACGTTAATCTAAATTCCAAATTCTTCTTCCGCTCTGCCGCGCCCCAAAGTTTCATTTTCCCTCTTTCTTTTATTAACAAATTAACAAAAACCGCCATCAACAAATTTCTCAGCCTCCATTCTTTTAACACCAAAATTCTAAAATTTTTCATTTCCTCCGTCTCTCTTGTCTGAATGTTTCATTCAACAATGAATATATACCATCACCCTCTAATTCACAATTCATCACCTAACATCTTCTATATCTCTATCTCTATCTGTTGCAAATGGATGCTGCTGCTACTGTCATCTCCAACCAAAGCAAGAAGGAAAATGTCCCTCCTCCATGTAACAGTGACAGCAACAACAAGATCAAGATCATGACCAAGACCAAGATCCCCATTCCGCACATCATTTCCACATCTTTCAAGACCACCATGAAGCGCAGTAAGAGAATTTCTAAGAGGGTGCCTCTAGCTGACATTACCAATTTCTTCAACCATTCTGCTTCATGTCTTTCCCACCACCAACAATATGGACTTCCTGTTTTTCCCAGAAGGCCACATCGTAGCTCCAATACACTAAGGATGGGATTTAGATAATTATTATATCATATCCCAAAAAATTGCCTTCAATTTGTGTATTGTTTTCCTTTTGCACTTCGCATCAATCTCAATAAATATACTACTCAGAATTGAAAATGCTACCATGCCATTATGGTTTCTGTGCCAATACTTATGTTGTCAGTTGATTGCTTGTTTGAGAAAAAAATTCATTGCTGTTGGTCTTTAATATACTGTATAGTTCCCCCACTCGAAGATGGATGTTTGATTGTATTAGGTAATCATTGTTAGATCTATATTGTACTTTCGGCTATATAGTTTATAATAATACATACACAGTCTGTGTGTATGAGTAGAGGAATGAAAAAATTGTGTATGAATAGATTAAATAATAAAATTAAAAATAAATGTACAGAGAAATTATTCACTACATTTTCATTGATATAATTTGTTGAATAGAGAAAAATATTAGAACAAAATTCTGGGAATAAATATCCATATGAGGAATTCTATTTATAATTTTATTTCATAGATTATACATGAGTATAAATTATAAAAGATATGATTTTTTATAATCTTAAAGATATTATTTTTATCACTATATTTAAAATAATATAATAGTATAATATTAAAATAATATCAACTATAAAAGATGTTTTTAGTATGACTAAAAATAATTTCTTGAATGTTTGTTCTCTTCAACTTTTAAATATTGTTTGTTCATAAAATGCGTCTTAACATTCTGTATGTTAAACAAAATTTCTACTAAAAAGATTTCTCCTTGACAAAAGAGGCATATAGAAGGACATGAGATACCTTTTGATTGTGATTGTATATGAGCAAGATAGACACGACAAACAAGAATGCCAAAAAGATTGCTTGGAAATCCTACAAAGCCATTATAGTCCCAAGCAACAATAGTTGGTATTAGACTCTCTTCTTAAGTGAAGAAAATTTTTAAAATTGATAAACTTACTTAATATTTCACTTAATCTAAAGAGAGGTACATTAACATTTTGACAGAGAGGAAGAGGGATAATGAGAGAGAAGTTCATTAGCTAGAGAGATATATTAACACTTTGACAGAGTGGAAGAAATAAAATTATTCTTGTTTTTACAAAGCTGCAACAGTAAAATCACAATTACAGATTCATTCGTCATTAGATTGAGCTGGTTTTTTCATAGCAGTTCGGAACTTCTAGTTTTGCATTCTGAATGGCTAGATTGTTGATACAAGGTTTGAGTTGGGAGATATTTAGTTCACATATAATAGTGTATTTGAGGTTTTTCATCGTTATCTATTTGTAAGTTTAATTGCTTTATTGTTTGATTGGACGTTATCATTGTTTTGTGCACTTGATTGAGACTCTTTTGTATTCTTTGTTCATAATAGTGAAATTATTTCTTTGAGCAGGATGACTGTGATTTTTACCCTTACTTTCCACATTAAAATTTTAGTGTCTTATTTTGTGATTTTGGTGATTTTCTATTACTATTCATTTGTTGTTGCTCCTTATAAATCTTGTAAATTACATGATTTATTTATGTTGCATTAATTTTTTGAGTGTGCTTTATATTCTTATTGTGTTGTTGTTTCCCCATTAGTAACAACCATCCTTTTCTAATTTTGTGGAAGTATAGACACTATAAAATTATTAAACAATTTGAGAGTGGAGATCCATGTTAATCCCAACCTAACATAACCCATCACTACTAAAAGCATAAGCACCACACACATAGTTTCTTCTACACTTTCCATTAGAAATCACACTCAAAATAAAATATGCTGTCTTATTTCCTTTTCCTCTCTGCATGCACTTCAAATTTTCCGCTTCAATCCTAACTAATTATCTTTGTTAGTTGGTTGTAAGTAGACTTCACAGTGTAGCATCCCGATGTTGTTCCCCCCTCCAAGCCCCACATGTCTTCCTACCCTTCCTTTAATATCTCCTCTAACGTTACCAACAACTTAACCTTCCACTCAAACAATTCCCTCCTCCACTTTCACTTCCATTTGCCTTCTCTTCCTTTCAACTTTCTTCTGTATCAAATGTCTTAATAACATGCATATCTTTCTGGAGAGTAAGGTCCATGGATTGTTGACTGAGATGCTTTTGACCATATTTATGGTAATAATTTTGCTGTTCTAATTTATGTTATCTCTTAAATTTTCTCATCTTATCACATTAGTTAATGAGTCAAAGGTTTCATTTTAAGGAATTGGTTAAGTATCTATTTCTCCTTAAAATTTGTTTGATAATCTTATCCTTTCTTAAATTTAACCTCTATTCTGTATATTTGTAATTGCCGTTACAATTTAGTTTTCTTGAGTCAGTTGTTTATATTCCTAAATTGTTTAGTTACATTTAATTTTGATTCCTTTGTCATACAAGAGCATGATATGAATTGAAAAATTGTCATAGGACATAAATAAAGAGGCATGTATTATTTGAAAACTAGTCCATTAATGTCTTGTTTTGCATCTACATCTCCTAAGATCCTACATGATTGTTTTGGTCACTTAAGTCTAGCCAAATTAAATATAATGACTCCTAGCCTCAAGTAACTCCAAAAATTAAAATATGAAACTTGTTAGTTAAGCAAACATGTCAAATATTTTTTTCCTAAACAAGTTGAATCGGGATTTAATTTGACCTTCTCTACCATTTTTTAAAATATTTAAGAACCAAGTCGAGAAATATATTTTGGATTCAAATATTTTTTTTAACTTTTATTGATAAATATTTCTATTGTACTTGACTATAGTTAATGAAATAAATATATGATTTTTTTTCCATATTTGCATTTTTCTTAAATGAAATAAAAAATCAAGAAGAATTTTACACGAATCAACATGTCTCCTCCCACCTTAACAAAATAGGATTGCCAAAAAGGAAGAATCGACATAAGAAATTACTCTCTCCTTAATGCTTAATGCAAAAGTTCCTTTGTGTCATTGGGGAGATGCTATTCTTATTACTTGTTTTCTTACAAATATGATGCATTCTCCCTCTCTTGATAATCAAATTTAGTATTCCATTATTTTTCCCAAAGAACCTCCATATAATGTCTTTGCGCGCATGTTTGGCTGTAAATATTTTGTTCATGATGTATCTCCTCCAGGTATGGATAAGCTTTTAGCAAAAGCCATCGAGTGTCTCTTCCTTGGATATTCATGTCTTCAAAAGGATACAAGTGTTATTTCCTAAACACTAAATGATAGTACATGTTTTTTCATTTTACCTTCTTTGAGGAAACTTCATTCTTTTCATCCTCTATATCAGACTCCATTTCAATACAAAAAGTATTACGAGCAACATCTAGTCTAGTAACTATTTCCTTCCTAGCATCTCTAACTAGGTTTGATCATAAAGTTAATCCTCTAATTTCTAACTTACTAAAAATTATCAATCTCCTCTCATTACCTATCAAAATAGGACACAAGAAGCTCCACATTACTTGATGATTCTCTTTATTCACGTCCTACCTCATCTACAACCTATCCAACGATTCCTAACTCCTCTCCATCTAATCTAATGATGAATCAAATTGGCCTATAACTCTCGAAAAAGGTATTAGATCCTTCTTGCCATAACAACAATTTGTCATGACCTTTATATTAGATGGATGTTAAGAATGCATTTCTTCATGGTGAATTAAATAAAGAGATTTACATGGAGCAACCTCTTGGATTTGTTGCTCAGGGAGAATCAAGTTTAGTGTGTAAACTTCGCTAATATCTTTATAAATTTAAATAGTATCCAAAGGTTAGTTTGACAAGTTTAGTGTGTTGTCTAAAGTTTTGGGATGAAACAAAGTAAAATAGACTACTCTATTTTTTATTATCACAAATGTCCTAGAAAAAGTGTAGCAATTCATTATAATAATTCTCAGACATTTGATGGGAAAAAGTTTTCATTTTTATTGGAATTTAGAAAAACTATTGGTTGCTCACATGTCTAATCTAATTTCAAAAATAAAATTTTAATGATAATGTTTTTTTAGTTAAGTTTCTCACAAAATGATTCTTATGGGAAAGTGAACATATAAAATTTTCTCAAAAGTTAAAATCTTGCATATTTCACTTTATTATTCTGTCTAGATTTAAAGTTTTAAGATATTTCTCAAATAAATATGATATTTTAAAAAAATTATCAACATTTTTACAAACAATTATAGCCTTGAATTCTTCAAATTAAGATAGCAATTATATTATTGTGAACTATAAATATTATTTTACCATACCATTAAATTAATAGAAATTGAAATTTAGAAGTTAGGATTTGTATGCAAAATTGAAGGAATTTTCTATATTTTCTGCAAGATCTTCTTCGCTACTAAACTTCAAAATTAAAACAAGTATTCATTGATTTTATTTGTGCGATTATGCAAAATAAAAAACCGTAATCCTTTCGAACGTAAATTGTCAAATAATACCTTATTTGATAGGAGTTGAAGCGAATCCTATGATGTATCCCTTTGATCCAAAGTCATAATACCTAGTGGAGCGACATATAAATAATAATAAAAAGGCATAACGAAAAAAAGCTAAGCACACATCACACGAGAGAGAGATATCGGACAACTCCCTGCGATTTCTTCCAAAACCAATAAAACTTTAATTTTATTAAGATTTGTTTGACCTACCATGCAAGCGCACCTACCATGGCGAATGTCAAATGACAAGATCACTCAGGACTCAAAACCTCAAATGATGAAGCGTTTTGAGGCCATTCGTCTCAAAATCTCCTACATCCACCTGTTTTCCACCTTATTGCTTCACATCATACATTAAATTTACAACATCTGATGCAACATACGTAACTCGTTGAAGACACATTGCTTATGAACAATCTCATGCAACCATTTGTTATGATAAAGAAAGACAAAAACTACTTGATCAATTGGTAGATCTGCATTTCTTCATTGATTTTTTGTTGTACCTATGTAACATAGATTAGAGCCTCACTGCGAGAGATTCGGACAAGACCACCATCGGTGTGTAGATCTGCACATGAGTCTTCGATCTACACGATTTGGTAAATAGTCTTACTCATGGCCCACTCTATGCATCATGACTCCTCTCCTCTTCGTCTTTCAAACCCTGAGACAATTTGATGCGATTAGGAGACAAGGATGTAGTGGTAAACAAAATGTGTTTGATGAAGTTTAGCGATGAAGGTTGTCAACTTCAATTTTACCGACTTTCACTATGGTCACCAAATGTTCTAAATTGTACATGTTTCTAGGTAGAATTAGAGTATTTGTCTTAGGCGGCTAAAAATTGAGTTTTCTTAAGATTTCGTAGTCTTTCCTTTTATACTGATCCAGGTATTCTCTTCTCTCCCCTTGACACTCGCATGTGATCCTCTATTTAATGTTGTTTTCGTGATTAGTGGACAACTATTATTAAATGATCGGATATTATGAGGAAATATTGTGAGATCGTGCACGTCAGGTCATTAAGGTCCACCTGTGGTCTAGTAATAAAATTAAAACAAAACTTTGGTGACTTCACACCCTAAAATGGACAATATATCTTACTAATGTGAAAATGTATAAGATAATTTAAGAATGTTATATAACAAACAAACTATTTGTTGATACCAGTCTGTTGCAAAGTTTTATCTGTATTTTGGGTTATCTAGCATATGATATATATATATATATATATATATATATATATATATATATATATATATATATATATATATATATATATATATATATATATATATATATTATACCTACTTAGGCATAGCAGCGGGAAGACTAAGAATTATTTAACTTATCTGAGGTAAAAGTGAAATAATTAAATAATTCTATAATAATTGATTGATATAATTTTTTACGCACCTTAAGATGAGAGAGATATAATTTCTTAATTGCACCAATAATCTATGATAAGATTATTTAACTTCATTTTTAAATTGTGCAAGTTAGACAACTTCTCATTATATTAACGTTATGCAGATGTTTGGTGAGTCTAATAGTTGAGACATGCAAAGTATTAGCTGTTGACATATGTGGTGGTGCACTTATCGAATGACATCAAGGGTTTGTCCCCTCAGTTGTAGCCTTCTTGTAAAATATGATATCCTAGGTTTTGATGAAACAATCAAAATATACCATACTTAGGGATGTGAAAAGGTCAGAACTCAGAAGGGTGTGGACTGTGGACCTCGCTTCTTCATATTTTTATTTTTTAAAAAATAATTTAAATTTTTATATAAAATCATATAATTAAGATTTTTTTTATGACTTTCTTTCTAAGCACTTCTAATAGAAAAAAATATGAAATAAACTTTTTGTAAACTAAAATTACCTCAATTAAGTAAATGTTTTTATATAATTTATGAAAGTTTTGAACTTTCTTGGTATTTTTTTTTTATGAAAAATCTCATAATTTATTACTTAATTCTTATGTATATTGAATGCGGGGACTCTTCTTGAAAGTAAGTATAATTTATTTAAATTTTTATCTAATCTCTTATGTTGGTTATGTTTGATAAATAAATTGAAAAATTAATCGATAGTTGAAAGTTGGTAAACAAATTTATTGAATTATAAGTAGAATGATAGAAAAATAAAAATATAATAAATTTTTATTTTATATAAAAATATTATAAATAAAATTTAATAAATATTAATAAAAAAGAAATATAAAAAAAGTTAGAAACTAACATTTTAAAAATACGGAAGTCATTAAAAAAAAGTTTATTTAGTAAATAGTCAAACAAGCTTTTGAGTTTTTAGTAAAAAGAATAAAGTCTAATTGAAATACCTTGTCAAACTATATTTTTATGTCACACTACAAATTTTCTTATTTCATGTTTTTCTATTTTGGCCTTTTTTATAATTTTTTCTTAAATTTACTCTACCACAATTTATTCGATTCTATAACCAAAAAACCTATATATTTATATATTTCAAACACACAATTTTAAAATTTAGCAGTTCTTATAGCTTATTTATGCAATTTATTTTCATACTTTACTTTAACTTTAAAAGCTTTATATTTTGTCAGTCCTATATATAATAAATTTAGAAACTCTTATTTTTAGTTATTTTTATAAATAACAGTAAAAATATGATTATTTGTAATGACGTCATATCCTATATGTATATTTGGGTTAATTATGTTTTTAGTGGATAAAAATTTTGAAAATTTTAATTTTATCCTTGAATAAAATTTTTAATATTTGTAGTCTTTTATTAATAATTTTATAGTGCTTACTGTTAAGTAGTTATATATATATATATATATATATATATATATATATATATATATATATATATATATATTATAACAATCTTATCAGCACTTCAATAATTTCTCATGTAAAAAAATTTTGAAATTATTAAAAGTACATATAACTAAATTAAAAAAATTACATTAACTGTTCCGTACAACTTTTTGAAGGGATAACAAGTCACTGGATTATGTAATAAAAATATATTGTTACTGATAATAAAGACTAAAACTGTTAACAACGAAAAATATGTAAATTAAAAATGAAAATATATTGTTTACCTTAAAAAGGAAAATTTAAAAATAGTTTAAGGCAAAAATATAATTATATATATTTTTTAATTTATATTTAGATTTTATATAGAAACTAAATTTAAAATTATTCATGCAATATATATGACAAACAATGATCAATTATATAATAATTCAATATGTTGAATTGGTTTATATGCTTTTTAGATTCGTCCCAAAACATGCATAATAACTAGAATCGACTCCTTTTAAAAACAAACAAACAAACTAGAATTGCCTCCATTATCTTTTTACTGATTGTTGATTTTCTCAATTTTTTACTTTAAAATTAACCCTTAATCTTAACAAATAAATTAACTTTTTCTAACATATTTTTCATTAGATGAATTTGACAATTGAATATATCCTTGACCTTGGTATTCGTTATATGTATTTTGTTAAGCTTATATACTTTTTAAAAGAGAACACTTTTTCTTTACCTGGTAACTCTAAAGAAAAAATGTTTATTTTCTAAAATTGAATTAATCATTCCTAGAGGCGCGGAAAAATAAAATAAAAAAATCATTCCTAGACAAACACATTATACTCTTATGTGAAACATTATATATTTAAGGTAGCTTAATTTGCCTCTAGAAGCAATTAATTTCACGATAAAAAATAGATAAAGTACATATCATAAATATATTGAAGTTGTCATATGCTCAAAATCAACATTTTAGGTAATTACTAGTTATTTGTTTTGATAACTAATTTATCCGTTATTACTTGATAAATGTTAATCACTTTCAAAATTATTATTATTTTAACCTTTTTTAGTTTTGTTAAAAATTATATATACTCCATCCATCTACGGAAATGAGTTTCATATTTAAAAAAATAAATTAAAATAAGTGTTGCATATATTTAGTTTTCATAAAATATTATTGTTTTTTTCACCAATACCCCTAATTATGTTATTTTATTTTATTTTTTTAATGTAATATTAATATTAAGGTTAATTTTTTAATCATTATTTTTTCATTTGTTTATTGGTTTTTTTTTTTGGTGTAAAACCTATATAGGACAATAACTCATTTTACAATAAAAGAAGTAATTGTTTTATAAATCTAAAACTACATTTATACTTTTTTTAATGAATATATTTAGGGTTTTGCTAAGGATATTCCTAAAGGATTTAAAAGAGAAAATATTTATTAAGATTATACATAAGGGTAACTCAAAATCATTATAGGTCAGTATAATTTATGTGTTATAATAAAATATTTTCTTATTATAACTCCTTAATTGATATGGTGTTTAACGTTCTTTATATTTTATTTGTATTTATTAATATATTGAATTTTACAAACATACTAATTATTAATGACCGACCATTCATCAATGAGATTAATATTGATGATTGTGGTTCTAACAATATACAATGTTTATAAAAGAGAAATATTTTATTCTACAAAATATTAATGTTTTTTTAATGAGTGTACACTAACATAAAATCTTTAAGTAAAAATAGCATGGGATAATCCTATATTAGTATTTAAATATTACTTTTTATTAAAGTATTTAACTACTATTATCTTTAGCTCTAACGTTTTAGCACTGGACAAATATTATATTAGTTAAGAAAAATAGCGATTTTTTTAAAATAAAAAAGTAACAATTTTTGTTTGGGAAGACCCTGTCTTTAGAGAAACGCCTTTTAAAGGAGTAATGCTAATTATATAATAATAAAGAATAGCTATGATTTTAAGTTTAATTTTAACGAAATATCCAAGGCTACCTAAAATTTCCAAAAAATAAAGTAGTGCAGAGAACTTACCATTCAGATCTAGAATTGATGAGTAGGACAATCATTGTAGAAAAATTTTCACAAACGAAAACATTATTTCTAGTATCTTCTAAATGATAATAATGAAGTATGTATCAATAAATAAGGATCATATAGTACTAGTAATGCAAAATTCAACATATTAATTAGTCATTACCTTATTTTACAAACAAAACATCAATTACTTTTATCATTTGCCCGTTATTGCAATAAGCATATTTAATAAATAACTTAATAATAATTTATAGTACTTTATAAGTTAAATAGGAGTTTTTTATGAGTTTAATCCTTTAAAGTTTTTTTAACTAATGACGTAACCAGCAAATTGAATTGACATGTGGGAACAATCTCGTGTAATTTATTTATTTATAACAAATTTTGAATTATCAACTATTCTAACGTCATAAATAGTTTTACAAATAATAAACTAAATTTTTTTTTTACTGAAGATAATTACACTAATGTTTCATCAGACTCCTTAATAATATTAAAAATTATTGAATAATTTTACAAAATAATAAATTAAAAAAAAATTACTAAAAATAATTAGACAACTGTTTCATTAGAATCCTTAATAATATTAAAAATTATTTACCTGTTTAGAAAACACTTGATCAAGGGTTTTCGATCCTCAATTACCTTAATGCATGGTCACAGGTACATGTGGCATCATCAGCTATGCCATCAATAAATAAAGCTCAATTTTATGTGAATAGTTCTAGTCACCTATAAGACTTAGTTTTTGTTTTTCATAGAAAATTGTTTCTAAAATCATAATTTATTTTAGGCAAAAAATTATACATATTTACTTCATGAGAAAATTCTAAAATTAATTTGGGATTCAAAATAGTACTTTTAAATAATTTTTGCGTTGAATAAATTTAAATTAAATTTTATTGTTATCTTATTTTTATAATAAAATTAAAATATCTAAAAATAAATTACATCATTATAAAAATAATTTTTTCAAAAAACTAGTTTTACAAAATTAAGTATGATGAAAATAAATTTTATTAATAATGTTCTAAGTGTTAAAAAAATGTGACGTTGATCCAAACTAAGAAAAGTAACATTTGCCTTTGGCACACTGAAAGTTTTTGCTACAACTAAAACCTATGTACCTACATAAATATAGACCACTCATCCGTATTACATGAGGAAAACCTAAGCTTTGTATCTTTCAATTTATGTATATATAAATTATAATTTTCTGAAACCATGTTTCTTCAATATCCCTGAATCATCATATTTCAATATCTAGTTAGATAGTGACAAGTTCTATATGAATCCATGTCACCATTATTAATCACAAATGGACACTCACACTTCATATGACAGGAAGTAATTATTAAACAGATGAAGAGGATACATCTTACCTATAGTCGGAAAAGTATAGATGAACCCAAATTTATTGAAATACGCCTTGCCGTTTTAATGGAACTGATGCATGCAAAAGGAGGCTAGGGAAACTCCATATATGTAAATATGCAAATCATGTTTGAATATAAGATACAATGAGTGGATTGAAGCATAAACCAACGATTGTGTCACGAGCTTTCGGTTCTGCTAAGAGCTTAAATACAAATTCTCAGCTGATTAACAAAACAGAAGCTTTAAAAGTACTTGGATGCAATCAAATTACCGAATATATATAGAAATGAAACCTCGAACTGTGCCTTAAAAGTAAAGAACTCCTCCAATTTAATTTATATATATGCCACATTATCCTGCATGGAGATCAAGGAGAGCTTTCAACATAGGTACGACTTAATTTGTCCAAATGAAATATTTTTATCAGGCCCTGTGCATATTATAAGACATATAATAGAACTTAAAATATCCAAGCAATTCATCGGTTAATTTAAATGAACAATTTAAATTTACACTGTCATATAGATAACTCACCAAATCTTAATTTAAGAACATCACTACCATGCATTAAAAAAAGAAAAGAAAAGAAAAGAAAGAAAACTAGTTTCCTCATCAATTACATTTATGAATATCCAAATGCTGCATTAGTTAGGATGGTTATCGTCCAGGTGAAAGGTTTGAAAATGATATTGACTATTACTCTACACGGTACAGCTTTAGCTTATCCAACAAAAACTCTTCATAGTACAGCTAGCTAATAGTTCAAGTGTTCAACTAATAATTCAAACACATGACACTATTTTTAAGCAGTGATCTGTTTGATGAGGTAGACTATAGAAATAGCTGGTATTGTATATAATTCGTGAAACCTATGAACATGATATATGTACGTGTAAATGTAATTCATGACAACTTGAGGCTAGAAAAAATAGAGAAGAAAATGAGACAGAGAAAAAGAGAGAAAGTTGGCCCCAACTGAAGCAGAAGAACGCCAACATGGCACATTTATCATCCATGAGTCAGGGAGCACAAAAAGTGAATGTTAATTACTGTGTCACCAAAAATCTCTCCGGTTCCCAGAACAAAAGCTGCCCCAAGAATAGTTTCATAGATACTTTGATCAGAAGACAACTTAGAAAATTCTAGCTTGCTACCAGCTGCCACTCAGCAGAGGCTAAAAATGATATCGGCATTATTGTTGTTAGTGGAAGCATCAAGCTAAAGAAGTCTTAGCAAAAAATTTTAGCAAGCTCGGTAAACTAGATATATATGTATAATTTAATTATAATTAAGCTTAAAAAACAATCAACATGTGCAGTAACTTTTGACAAGTTTGAGTAGAATAATAACTTGAAACCAAGAGCTTGTACCTTCAATAACTTTCCATGTTCTATTTTAATATACAAAATACAAACGTGTGTCTATTCAAATTGCCATTGAAGATGTTCCACTTGGAATAAAAGCCGACAAAAACATGTGAGGTGACGGGAAGCACAAAGCTTAAGCATTCGCCTAACCAACAAAATATTTGCTCGCAAAATACATAATCAGTACTAAATACATTAGAAAACTAAATAGCTTTTTGATAAATGGATAAAACTATCAGAATCGGATACTAGACGACATTATCAAATCAAGGTACATGATGAAACAAACACAGTGGAGAAAAGATAAGTAAGTGTATATCAAATCACTTCTTGTAAGGATCTGGTACATTAAAAATATAGCAATAAGTGGGACATATTATAGAATTGAGGATGGTAGGAAATGTTAAGACTAAGAACAACACATTTAATATTTAATTAGCATTAGGCTTCTCAAACCCATCTATCTGAAAGATTCCATTATATTCAATCATGTCTTTATTGGAATAAAATTATGAATTAGAAAATTGCTTGCTAAGAGCATGCATTTTAAAATGTTTTAATTAACTTGATGGGATATTTTATTTGAAACCTAGAACCTTAAAAAATCATATTTATTAAAAAATGTCTATCAGATGCTTGGTATAACTTAGCAAAGTATATATACATCTCACTTGATCACTGCATGTGCACAAAATCTGCTTAATTTTAAAAGGAAAAAATTGAGAGAAATAGGTCATAAAAACAATAAAATACTCAATTGACGTGTCATGAAACATTTTTTTTGTTCCAAAGCAAGCAGGATTATTAAATTAGCCTTCCCTCACGGAATTACAACAGTGGCCTCTAATTTTGCAACCTGAAGAACACGGCATTGGAAATACTTTTGTCGGTATATAATGTACCAGCACTGCAATAGTATTGGCTAACTATCTGGATCACGAAGAAGAAAAATATATGAAGCATTAGTTTTTTTTTTTTTTTTGTCTCAGATCCATCCTTTTAATTATGAAAATTTAATATGATCATTTAACAGCCCATATATATGTTTGAGATGTCTTTAATTTATATGATATGGCATCCAAAATCATAGTCCTAATTAGTAACAAACACAATTATAGAAACTAGATCGTCTTGATGATTATATATATATATCCCTTATGTTTTACTTCACTACATATATGTAAAAACATTGTAGTGGTTTTTAGGTTGTGATATACCATACAAGCAACATAAGTGGATGCTTTGCACAGTTACAACCAACAAGTAATGATAACAAAAAAATCATTCAGATCGGTTTAGTGACAGGAAATTGAATTGGATAAGTTATATAAAAAGAGTGATGACAAAATTATATAATTACCAATATTAGGTGAAACACAGATGTTGGAGAGGAAGAGTATTCAAGAGAAGTGGATGGATGAGTTTGATGATTCTTCAATGTTTCCCTTTGAGGTCTTCTTTTTCTTCTTGTAAGGAATACCTCTAGCCTTAGCTTGGCACTCCCTGACCTCCCTAAGATAGACGCGAATGGAGCCACTAGCAAAAGGGTTGGTTTCTGGGGAGCCTCCATTTTCTTCATAGGCAGCTCTGAGTCTGCCTATGAGGGCGTCGAGGCTCCCCCAAGCTTGTCGGAGAGGACAGGTGCAGGGAGCCGGAGGTTCTGGCTGCCCATAGAACATGCACCCTTGGAGGTGAACCTTGGTCTTCCCAAACTGGTCCAGATACCGAAGGAAATCTAGCACGTGATTGCAATTGCACTGGGAGAGAGGAACTGGGGGTCTTTGGTTCTTCAAGTATTGTCCAAAAGTGTTCCAGTCTCTTCTTTTTTGTGACTCATAGCGGCTAAGTGTCACTGGACTCTGCTGCTGTTGCTGATGATGATAATCTATGCGAATGTTGCTTGATGAACCCTCTGCACCGTGACTGCCACTGCTGGACATTGTTGAAATTGTGGAATGATGGATTAAGATCGAGGGAGAGAGAGAGAAGAGGGGGTTGGAGTTGGGGTTGGTTTGATTTTTTCCTTAATAAAGCCAGGGAAAGAGGAGGTGAAAAGTGAAAGGAATAGGGAAGTGGAGAGGAAGATGGAGTATGGAGATCACGTCACTGGGCTACTGAGTAGACATTTTATGGGCCATGTTGGTTTATTTCTGTTTATCTCTTTTGTCCTCTTGCATATGGGAAAAGTTTAGTCTACACCAAACTCTATTAAACACAAATTATTACATTCTAAACAATCTATTATAGGGTTTTAAGACTATTATGATTTTAATTAATCTCTACTTGTTAGACAATGAAATATGTTTTAATTTAAATTAACTATATATTACATTGAAAATTTAAAGTGTTATTTATTAGAGGTATATTAGTGAATAAAAATAATTAGTATTAGATTAAAAGCCTAAATAGAACATTTATTTTGAAACAGCATTTATTTGTAAATCCAATATTTATTTTGGAACTCATAAAATTAAACTATGTCTCAACTAAAATTGTATAAGACAATAGTAATTCAATGAAGTAATAATTTCTCTATAAGAAATGAAAATAAAATGTACTATGGTACAGATTTATTTTAAACACATTTTTTAATTAATTGAATTTTTTTGAAAATAAACAAATTATAATTTTTAATAATAATAAAGTATGTATTAAAAAGAATATATCACAAGCTATTCTCCTGGATATAATAGGTGATGTAACTTATTAGAAAAAGAAACATCCATAGGAGTAATATGTCTGTATATCATT
Organism: Psophocarpus tetragonolobus; assembly: GCA_037954015.1. NCBI lineage: Eukaryota > Viridiplantae > Streptophyta > Magnoliopsida > Fabales > Fabaceae > Psophocarpus > Psophocarpus tetragonolobus. The sequence continues at coordinate 17,339,464 of CM075689.1, read as the reverse complement.
ATCCTTGGATATTCATAAGGGTTGTTTTTTTGGCAATAACATTTGCTAGAGGCAAGTCTACAACGAAAAAATTGATCCATCTTGTGACCTAATAGTCATGAGTTCAAAATTTGAAAGCAATTGTTTATTTTCGGAGATAAAACTGTGTAGAGCAGCTATCTTCTTCAAGTCCATTTAGGGAAGACCTTCATTCTGCACTGTATTGCACTTTAATGACATGAGCTTGCATTAACTATGTGTTTTTATCTATAAACATACAATTATTGTTTTTGCCCTTATTCAACGCTAAACCTTATCGCCTTAATCTAGCCCATTATCATTATTGCCCTTACCAAATCATTCCAATAGCCATTATACATAGAACCTGATATTTAATTAGCTCGTATGAGTTTGGTAAACGTTTATAGCATTAAAATCAAGTGCTCTATTGAAAAGATTTAAATTTAAAAGTTAATAGTAAAATTTATTATAATTTTTTATCTAACGCAGAATCAATATAAAGTTGCATGCATTAAGTCAAAATTAATTTTTGATTTAGAAATTTTAACATTCAACTAAACATGAAAATTATATTGATGCTTCAGATATATACCAAATATGCGCTCAAAACATAGACAAAATTTAAATCTTCTAACGATATTAGCAGTGGTTGTATACAATGTGATTAATTAATTCTATAAATAAAAAAAATGTGTGTTTAATTTTACTGTAGAAAATATCAAAATTTAGTTTACCTACTGGAACTTGATTTTAATGTAATCAATAATTTTTTGCTTATAGAAAAATTAAACATGATTTTAGTAAAAATATTGAAGTTTGGTATATATAAAATGGATTTTTCCTTTAAATATCAGTTTTGGCTAGAAACGAATAAAATGAAAAGTTTTGCATTAGGCTGAAATTTTATGTTGAGTTTTACAAAAAAATTGTTTTCAAAATAAAAATCTTCTAATATAAATCACTTAACCTTAAAATAAATTTTAAAAAGTCAATTTAATTAAAAATCATCAGTTTTGCAAACATCATATCCACCCAATCCAAATATACAGAGAATACGTCAATGACATAGTTCAGGTGAAGAATATTAATTATTAACATTTGCAGTGGCATTATCGTTATCTTCCGCAAAATGTATGTCTATACACACACACACAACACACACCATGTTATAAATTCGAAATACAGTATTATGCATGTTGTTTCCAAAAACAGATTTTATAACCGGTTATTAGGGAGCACCTCTCTGCAACATTGCATGCATGCCACAAGATACTTGGTCGTACTCTTTTGGAGCATGCAAGGTCTTTTTCTCATGTAATATATCCATTTTTCCCCTTATTTTTTCCTTTCAAGTTTCAGTTTGTTTTTAATGTCTTCTATTAATACTAGGTACATATTTTGTGTCTGTACATCTTTCCACATCAGGCATGGGCAACTGAGTGTTGTCTATATATGTGAAATAATAAAGGAGAAAAAAATAAATGTATGTATATGCATGCTTAACTGTATAATTCAATTTCTTCAGCTTATTTTTTTAGTAATTAAACTCTAAAAATAGTTCAACATTTGAGTAGGAGAAATGTCTTAATGGTTATCTATATTTCTAGTGAATTTCCAAATTAAATTAGAGATTAGTTAACGCATGTGAGTCAATTTTGGCATTAATCCTAATGTGGTTTTTTTGGGTCACATATAATAAACAGATTTTTCTCTCATGCCATGATTTTGTAGGGAAGGAAACTGAGGTAGACGTCAAATTTGATGGAGATGACAACCGACCAATCTTGAGAATGTGGGCCCCGTGTAGATGCTCTTGTCAAAACTCTAATAAACTATGATTATATTCATTCGATCGATAATTAGAAATCATCAAACAGTTTGAATTAGTTGAAAATTATATATTAGAGGCTCCTAGAATTTGTGTTTTGAAACATTACATGACTACTATTTCCAAAACGCCTTTCTAGAGCCATTCCCCGACCTGTTTGACATGAAGCCAAAAGTTGAATTTCTTCGTTGGGTCGTCGTATAATTGTAGGGCACACTAATATTTGGAATCCGATAGACTACCACAAGAATATCGATGGCAATATTCTAATTCAATTATTTTATAACAAATCTTTTACTTTGTTTTTAATTTTTATTTATTTATTCTTACATACTCTTTAACCAACTCTTTACTTATATTTTCTTAATTTTTATTCAATAATTCTAACTAATGAAGTTACATGTAACAAGACATACAACCGTAAATTTTATCGTGTTTTGACTGAGATTAAATAATTTATAGCTTTTTTCTTATAAATAATACCATTATCATAACTCCACTGGAATTTACTTTTAAGATTCATCATCTTTCATTAAAACTGTTTTTTTCAAGAAATCAAATCTAAATTCTCTTTCATAAATTTAACGTGCGTGTGTTTTCAATTAAATTGCACTCACCGAGTAATAATTTATAACTTTAACTATGATTTTTTTCAAAAAATTCATATTTATCCTCATATATTGTTTTTTACTCCTTTCTTGTCGTCTATGAAGAAATATCAATATGATAAAAAATAAAGAGAATAATATACAAAATATATAGCTTATGTTGCTGAGATCAAATTGCAATAGGAAAAATACCAACATACACCTTATTTTTTGGTGTCTATGCAGAATATAGAAAAAATAATAAGAAAAAAAAAACTAAGATAGGGGAAGTATATGATGAAAAATAAAACCAGAAAAAAGAAGAAGTGAAGTGAATATATGGCAATGCATATATCACAGGTGACTTGGAGGACGCATGATGTAAAGAGACATTGACAGTGCTAGATGGTTCTATATTAAAATAATTTGTACGAAAATTAATTTAGCTTAAATTTTATAATTGTGATATATTTTTTATGGTGATTAATTTATTAATTAGTTTTGTATAGTGAAAATTTGAACTTGCTAAATCATTTTCTATCCTTTTCTCTCCACCCTAATTTTAAACATATATCTCCATATTAAAATAATTTTTGTATATAAAGAAAATGAAGAAAAGTTTATACTGGTAGATGGTTCTAGTGTTCTACAGTAATATAAGTAGATTAAACAAGTTACATGGTTTACTGACTCTGGTTATTGTATAATAGTGAGAAAGAGGTAATTAATTAGGAATCTAATTTTATCTTTAATATTTTCATAACACTAATTGGGATTATCGTAACTTAATGAGTGATCTGGAACTCAACTTTTAGATATATATGTAACTTAATGATTTTTTTTTAAAAATTTAATAAGATTATCTCTAATAAAGGGTGCATGTAATGTATTAAAACAAATCGATTATGGGGTGCATGCTAGGTTAGTGTTACAGCTATCAGTTTTAGCTTATATTGGTCCAAGAATGTACAGATGTTGTCGCTATGATTCTCATCAAAATTCAGCAGTTACTATGGTAGCATTAATGGAAAGTTGGCATAATTATGGTAGCATTATTAGGATTTTTAATCTTTCTATCTGTTATTAACATGGGATTGAAAAGCTTATACTTGGTGGGTGAGCATCAGTCCATGTGTACAGTAAAACGGCTAATAATTCTTTTGATTTGTTATAGGATGGTTAACGGGTGATTTAACTAAGTGAGTTCATTTTTTAAAAAAATTATCTAAATGGGTTTGTTTTTAAAAATATTACCGATATGGGTCTGTTTTAAAAGTTGACTTGGTCAAATCGCAACTCGTAATTGTGGGTTACGTGTCACGTCAACTGCGTGCTTACATGGAAGTAACGTGGAAAAAAGTTATTGTAAAACTGCAACTGGAAATTGCGGTTTGACTGGTCTTTGACCAACGCCTTTTCTCTGTCCAATGGGTAAACAAAGCACAGATAACTAGCTCAGTAAAATAGCAAGTCAAACTTGCAGTTTGACCAACCCCTCTTTTTACCCAACAATTGCAAAAAAACGCAGATTTCTAGACACACAGAACCACAATTCATACTTGAGGTTTGTGTGGTCTTTAACTAGCCCGCATTTTTATCCAAAAATTGCAAAAAAACACAAATTTCTAGACACATAAAACGGCATGTCACACTTACGATTTTAATTAAATATCTATTTTTTTCGTTACCCATTAGTTTCTTTTAACCCATGAATAAGAATGAGTGCAAATTTTTAGGACGTGAAAACTGCATTTCACACTTCTGGTTTGCATTAAATATTCATCTTTTTCTGTTACAGCATTTAACACAGCAGTTAATGTTCACATAAACTGCAAATGAGACTTGCGGTTTATGTGAAATTTTTCTCCTATTTATTCGCCCAGTTAGCCCCACAGAATCACATAATTAAAAGAAAGTTTTTATTCTGAAGCTTAGTTTCCAAATATTGAGATTAGTTTCCTTATATAATATTTTGATATATTTTTCTTATATATTATTTTTTTGTTTTGTTATATATTATTTTGGGTATTATTTTAACATAATATTTCGTTTTAAATTTTAGCAATTGTCATGGCATACTTCATTTTTGGAACTAAACTAACATAATAGGTAGTATTTATAAAAAACTAAACTGACATAATAGGTAGTATTTATAAAAAATAATTAGTATCAAATTAAAAAGCTAAATACAATATTTATTTTGCAGTAATTTTTTAATACTATACTATTTTTTGGAACTAAAACAATAAAAGTTATTTATTACTCTAATTAGTATGAATCCTGATTTTAAGACAATTTTAAAAACATGAATCTCCATAAACTAATTAAATGCTTCAAAATCTTCTAATGACCAAATTAAATATACATTAAAGAAATAGGCTACAAATTATACTAAAACTATGGCAAAATCAAATCTAGGAGGGTTAGGAACTTGACACTCCATAAATAGACAAAATCTTACAATAAAACAAACATACACACACCTTCTTACTTTTCATCACTTTTTGATATACTAATTTTTTATATACTAATTAAGTAAAAAAAAAAAACAGATATTTAATTAAAATCATAAGTGTGACTTGCGGTTTTATGTGTCTAGAAATTTGTGTTTTTTTGCAATTTTTGGATAAAAAGGGGGACTGTTAAAGACCACACAAACCGCAAGTGTGAATTGCGGTTTGTGTATCTAGAAATTTGCATTTTTTTGCAACTGTTGGGTAAGAAGAGGGGTCGGTCAAACGACAAGTTTGACTTGTTGTTTTACTGAGTTAGTTATCTGTGCCCTGTTTACTCATTGAACAGAAGAAAGGCACTGGTCAAATACCAGTCAAACCGCAATTCCCAGTTACGGTTTTACAATAACTTTTTTCCACGTTGCTTCCACGTAAGCACACGATTGACTGACACGTAACTCGTAATTACGAGTTGCGGTTTGACCAAGTCAACTTTTAAAATAGACCTATGTCAATAATATTTTTAAAAACAGACCATCTAGGTAATTTTTTTTTAAAAATGAACCCACTTAGATCAATCACCGATGGTTAACTTGAATTGGCTTAGGATACTCTTATTGCTCTAAATATTATTTTGCTAGTCACATGTATAATTATATCTATCAATAATAAAAAATGTATATCTTTAGTAATAAATAATAATTTTTTAATTATAAAATTAATGTAAGAAATGATGCGCCTATTAAGATCTCTTTGGTATTCTCTTTTCAAATTTAATTATAAGAAAAAAAATTAAATATATATAAATTTTTATTACTTATCTCCTATTTAATGACATTATTCTAAAAATATTTTTTAATTATGAAAATTTTATTTTTAATAATTTATTATTATTCATAACATAATTTTTTATAGAAGACTATTTTAGGAATAAGTTTATTTTATATCAGAATTAATAAAATTAAATAATTTGAATCAATTTTCTTAATAAAAAGAAGTTATTATTTTTGCTTATATATAGTTGCGGAGGGAGTATTAATGAATTATTATTATAAATATTTTGGTACTTATTTTTTATTCTAGATATTAAAAAAGAAAAAAAGTAAGATCTATTGATTTGATATATTTTTTAATTAACGTACGACATTAATTATTTTGTCACATATAGCCGGACTTTGAGTGCATCAATTTTACTTACTTTCGGCTGGTTTGTTAGATACTAGCTTCAATAAAATATACTATATAGGTTTTCAAAAAACAATCCTACTTATAAAAAATATATAGTTTCTATATATAAAAAATGGTTATAACTTATAACCGGTTCAACACTTACTCTTTTAATCAATATTTTTTTACTTTCATTTTTCACTTTGAGTATGGAATCACGTCTAAAAGTTATTACTTTACACCAAAATGAATTGATTCGGTTGGAGGAAAAATAGTTAAGTATCAAATAAAAGTCTTATATACGTTCTAGTTAAAAAATAAACATACAGATTATCACAAATTTGAAACATAAGTATCGTTTGGGATAATTTTTTTTTCCAGTTTTTAAATTTATAGAAACAAAAACTAATTTCACATTAAATTTTTAAATTTATGAAAACATAATTATTTTTTAATTTCAATACAGTGTTGTTAAAATTTAACCCACTAGAATTCTTCCTCCACAATGACTAATTATTGACAATAGTAATCAATTAGTGACAATTAGTGATTAGTAATCAATCATTGAAGACACTTGATTGGTTATCAAAGATAACAACAACTAATAATCTATGTCTAGAGATGAGTTGGTTGTCAAATATGTTGATAAGTGACAGGGAACGGTAAATTTAAGTAAAAACAGAAGCGAAAATTTTAAAATTATTTTTTAAATAGAGTAGAAACTATTTTAAAAATAACTATAAAACCAAATTAAAATTATTTTTGTAAGCACATTTTTTTTTTCAAAATCCATTTAAAAATCAAAAAGTAAAATCTGAAAATCACACCCCGAGCTACAATGTTAAATTTTTTTCCCTCGACTTTATCCATAAGTCTTAGCTACTTACTTAAATTCATATTAATATATTAAATTAAAGAGTATAGTTTATATATAAATAAAAAAAAAGCATATCTTTTTAAGAATAACAAAGTGCCCTACTTTTAGTATTGTTAATTTGTAGTTCACAATATTATTGTTTTAAGAATGTAATAACATTTATGCTTTTTTGAAAAAGAAAGAATGTGTCTTTTATATTATTGACACGTAACAGTTGATAAAAAAAATATGTATTGGTTATTATGATTTTTGGTTAAAGTAAATTAATAAAAAAATTAGTAGTTTAGTAGAGTATATATATTTCGAAATCCGTTAAAACTCCGTTTAACAGAATTTTTCATTTTTTAATGGACAAATTAAGAAAGAAAATAGAGTGTTGAACTGAACGGAAAATAAAAAAACACACCTAAAATTTTGCATTCTTTTCTTTTTTTCACTGTGTAAAGTAGTAGTGCACCTAGATTCCTATTTAATGCTTGTTTCCCTAGATGGTTAAATTATGTGTTTTCAATAAATATTTTTCTTGCTTTCGTTTATTTTTTAAAGTTATGAATAATTACACAATTAGTTATTAATTATAAAATAATGTGATGAAAATGATAGGTATTAACAACTGTATATATTATTATAATGTCCATACGTATATAATTATCCCTTTTTAAAAGAACTCATTGAAAAATTTCAAAATAATTTTCTTTTTGCAAAAACGCTTTCAATAGGAATTCTGTATTACCCTAGGGATAGCCTCCTCTAAGACTATAAATATTCACTTGTGTAATTTTGAATTTAAAATAATTTAAAACTCTTTCAATTTAAATAAATTTATTTTTCAAATGTTTTGTTTGGATAAGGTAATTCAAATTATTAAATTTTAATTTTTTTATTTGGATAGAGTATTTTAATTCCTATTAAAAAATATTTTGAAAAAAATGTTCTTTTTAAAAATAATATAAAATTTTATTTAAAAATAAATTTTTAGTTTCTAAAAAAAATAATGCTTTTACAATAAATAAATAGAAAATAAAAAAGTAAACCTTTTATAATTAGTTTTATATTTTTGACAATATTATGATTTTACATAAATAAATTATAAATAAATTTATGACAAAATTTATTTTATTTTCTTGGCAAATTCATTTTATAAATTCTACTTATAATTTATTTTATATTTTAATAATTATAATTATTTTATTATTTATATAAATATTATAATTTTTAAAATGAAAAATATAATATTGGTGGCTTGGCAGGTCAGTTCATCCCGTCTTTAACTCGCTAAATTGGTGCATTATGCGAGACAAACAAAAACGGGCAAGTGAGCTAAATACATTAGTTTAGCCCATAAAAATGAGGATCAGTTGGCAAGTCAGCTCGCTTGACCCATCTCGTTTTGTCACCTCTAACTAATATCAAGTAAAAAATAACTTCAGTCAATTTTAGTAAAAGAAAACTAAGTTTGAAAATTTTCAAATTCTTACTTTTTTGAAGAATTTGAAATTCTACACTTTTAACTAACCAAAATACTTTCTAAAATGCCTAGAATTTCAAATTCTTTTAAAATTCTTCATCCAAACAAGATATTTTTATCATAAAGTATTTGAAATTCAAAAATAAAATGAATTACCCTCTTAAAATGCTTCATCCAAACACACTGTCAAGGAAATTAGATACCCTCTACCTAGATTGGTACAACATAATCTTGTATCTAAAATAAATTTTAAAATATGATATTTTTTAATAAAAAGACATGTACAATGAAAATGTAGAAAAAAAATATTAAATTATCATTTCTTCACGGCCCTTATGTATGATAAGTTTTTCGAATTTATTAATTAACACTTTACAAATCATATAAATAGTGAGTTATGATGAATAACAGTGCATGAACATAAATATAAGAATTTAATTAGTATACACTATTAGTGGGATCGAAATCCTCTATCCCAAATGGGTGTCTCAATTCCTATCTCAACCAATCAATAACCACCATGACATTTAATAAATCTTCTTTTATAATTTTTTTAATATCTTATATAACTTACTAAATGACGTGACATTTATTTATTGGTTGAGATAGGAATTGAGATACCAATTTGGGACAAAAGATTTCTTCCCTGTGATTGCAACAGTTTTTACATTGACATCCAATCTCAATCCTTAATTTATTGTAAATTTGTTGACTTTACCAATAAATATTAATTTTAAAAGTTATATAAATGAAAATATGTGATTAAATGTTAGTATAATATTCTTTTACACTATCAGTGCATACTAATTAAATTCTAAACATAAAGTGAGATATTTTAAATTATTAATAATATTTTATTAAATTAATTTGGATAAGAAAATATAATTAAAAATGTTTTCAATAGTTGTTAAAACTCTTTGGTAATCATATCAGTCAAGTAGTATAGCCTAAAGGAGGACAAAGTTGTATCAACATAGACTTGGTTGATAGTATAGAAATTTATACACTTTTTACTAGTAATGAATGGCAAGAAGGTTTATTAAAAACTACTAAACACAATAAAGAGATAAAAGCATAAATATGGAAAAGAAAGGGTTTCACAAAAATGGAGAACTAGTTGGGATCTGACATCACTAAACCTTCATTCATGCATAAATGAACATATAATTATTGTTTATTACTCATGTTTCCATTACTCATAAAAATATTCTAGCCCTAATATCTTATGAGTAAGGTCTAAGTTCATTGGAGGTTTAAGTTATCATTTCCTTGCATAACCTATAAATCAAATAGCTTAGTTAAGAAAAAGAATTCTAGGGCTGGCAAAGTGGGCCAAGCCCATCGGCCTGCCACAATGAATGTGTTTCCCAAAACTAGCTGAAATGCTAGCTGAAAGTTGTAAAATAACAAATAAGATCATCCTTAATCATTAGATCAACAATGAGGTATTTAAAATAATTATAATATGATTTAATAATATAAATTAGAGTTTGATTGGTATACACTGTCAGTGTAAAAAATTTTTACACTAATATTCGATCATGACCTTTAATTTATGTGACTTTTAAAATAGTAATGAGTAAAGTCAATAATCTACCATGAATGAAGAATTGTAATTTATTGTCATTGTAAAAATCTTTACACTGACCGTGTATACCAATTAAACTCTATAAATTAATTACATATTTAAATTATAAATTATTATAATTATATATTTAAATTATAAAATTTTATAGTAACATATTTAAATTATAAATTATGTAATTACATTTTAAATAATAAATTACTATAATTGATATTTAAATTATATTTGTATAATTAAATATATAAATTTTAAATTACATATTTAAATTATAATTTTCTATAATTATACATTTATATTATAAATTATTATAGTTATATTAATGAAGGAAAAAAGGATGTATAATGCGATGAGAGAGAAATAGTGGGGGGTAATGCATTAAAAATAAAATCAGTTAGTATTTGAAAATAGAGTTTAATTGGTATACACTATCAGTGTAAAAATTTTTACACTGATATTCAATCACAACCCTTCATTCATGGTAAATTTGTTGATTTTACTCATTACTACTTTAGAAGTCACATAAATGAAAAGTCATGATTGAATGTCAGTGTAAAAATCTTTTACGCTATAGTGTATACCAATTAAATTATTGAAAATAAGATATCCTTTGGAAAAGCTACTTGGAGTAACATTTTTAAAAAAACTAGTAGCTCCTAAAAAAGCTCCTAGATTTTTGTTATCGAAATGGAGTTGAAAGCATTTCAGCTAGCTTTTCAGCTTTCACTTAGGTGAAATGACAAACCAAACGCACTCAATACTGCCGGGGTGGGGTATGCTTTTGGCTCCCTGGCCTGTTTAAGCCTGTCCCACATAGCCCGCCAACTTGTCGGGCCAAGGGCAGGCCAAGGGGGCTAGCTTGTCGTCTCGTTGCTTAAAATAAATAAATAATACATTAAATAATTTAAATTAATAACAATAATAATTTATATATTAATTATATTATAAATATAAAATAAAAATAAAATATGATAATTTAGGATTTTATAATTTTATAAATTTACCAAATTATTTTAAATTTAATTTAAATTAAAAATAAAAATTAAAATCAAAACTTAATATTAGAAATTAACTTACAAACACAATACTTCACTCACAATTCAACATTTTCAAATTATAAGTTCACATTTTGACGTTTTATCATTTTCACAATTAAGTGAATTCAATTCAATGTCCACAGAGAGGTAGTGTTAGTCATTACTTATTAGAAAAAATTAGAAATTAAGTGTGGTAAGCGTAAGGGCATTATGCAAGTCCCTTTGCAAGATGCATTGACGCAACTGGCAAGTCCCTTAGTAGCGGCGCAACATAACCCACTAACCCTATTTCATGCAAATCTCAAGTTGCTAATTTCGCAATGGCAACAACGCAAGTGCTCCCGGAGACCTTGCCTCCCTTTGTCCCCACACAACTACATCATGGGTTTAAAAAAAAATTTAAAAAGGTGGACAAAAATAGCAGGCCAACTCGCTAGCTCGTCTATAAGTAAGGCGAGCTTGTCATTTTGGCCTATCCTTGGTATGGCAAGCTACTTTGCCCCGTTCCGTTTTCAATGGGCCATAGGATGGTCGGGTTGACCCATTTTGCCACCCCTAAAGAATTCAAGATGGTTAATAGGTTTAGCAATAAACCCTATTGATGCTTTTCTCACTTTACGATTCAAATATAGTTTCTAATTGAATTCAAAAGGTAAAATAAAAGAAAGATACGTGAAATAAATTAAACCACAAAGAAAAAAAGACACAAACATTGAATATTAAACTTAAATTAGTAACAAAAAGATACATATAAATTAGGTTTAGTTACAATAAACCCCAACTAAGAAGAAACTCAGTTACTCATGGAGGAGATAAGCATCTCCAAAGGATGGTGGAAACAAAAAGATGAAAATGATGGTTGGAGAAGAAACCCATAAGCTCTAGAATGTGCTATTTAGGTCAAAGAGGTAAAGTTCTCCTTTTCCAGTGAAGAACCCTCTTTATAACTTGTCAGTTCGAACACACCATTGATCAACAATCGTAATAGGACACTAGCGGCCGAGTGCCCATAGAATGGGCTTTTTGCGGTGGTGGTTTATCTATTTTTATTATGCTCTCTACTTACCATCATAGTTAGGCACTCATTTGGTGGGAGCACATCTCATGCTGCATTTGAAAGTGACCCTTCACCTATTAATTTTTTATCTAACTAACTTTGTTACAATCTAACTTCATAACATGCATATCTATTTCCAAAAAATAATAAAAATATTTAAACCAAATTAAAATATATAATTTAAATACCTATTCTATACCTAAAAAAGAGAAAACAAAGCCTTAATGATATATTGATTGTTTGTGTCACCAACTTGGTAATACATTCCCATAAATCTCACATATTTAAATAATATATTGATTTATTTTTATAATCTTAAATAATTGTTAAGATAGAATAATTAAGTTAAGTTAGATAAATAGAAATAATTAATCAAAACAAAATTATATGAACCATAATAGAAATAATTTAAATTTGATAATTTATAGAATCTAGTTAAAAAAAACTTAAAAGAGAATAAAAGGAATTATGAAAGATAAAATAAGCGTTGTGAAAACTGATGCGATCATTAACTCCGTTAAGTCAGTGAGTCAATGGGTTAGTGGTAGGATTGATTAGTTTGATTTAGCTCGGTCTATATATAAAGAAAAATATTAAAACGTAACATCACAATTCTCACTTCCTACATTCATAAGTTGCATAAAAAATAAAAATAAAAATTAAGAAATGACGTTATTTCAATCTTTTTTTAAAAATTAGCTCAAACTCAAAAGACCGGTTCTAATTGATGTTTGTATATAATAACTAATTTTTGTTTGAACTAGTTCTAATTGATGTTTGTATGTAATAACTGATTTTTGTTTGAACCAACCAATACTAACATGTTCAAGAAGGGTCAATTGCATGTCCAGTCATTGGAGAAACTGGGCCAGTGATGTGATAAGATTCCGGTCCAACCCATTTAACCAGCCAGTCCAAATTGATTTTCACAATTATAGATAAAAGTAACACACACCATTAAAGTTTATATTATTAATTCAATCAATTATATAGATAAGATACGTTGACACCGTATGTAATAATTGTAAATCAACTTATATATTTAATAACTTTATATTGAATGCAAATTTTACTACTTTAATAATTGAATTTTATATTTTTATTAATTATATTAGTTATACAAAATTTCAAATGACACTTAGATGTTCAATTAACATATGATACTAAATATTATTCATTCGTTTTAAATAATCTAAAGGCTTATATACATTTATTAAAAATGATAGAGGGTTAAAAATTAAAATTTCATTGAACCATTAAATATTTAAAATGTTTAGCAAACAAAAATAAAATATATAAAATATTTTACTTATCATACCTTAAAAAATATTATTTTATTTATTTTCACTATAGTTATCATTATCATTACCATGATCGGTGTTACTACCAAACATCACTAACATTACATCACCTCTCTCATTATCATTAATTGTTATTATTTTTATGATCATCATAAATATGGTTGTAATGAGCATGATTCTTGTTACCATAATTATGGTTGAGATTAAACTCGTCTAAAGTTCAAAACATATATTTTAGAAGATAAACTATATTAATTTATTTAAAAATAAATGGTGATATTATGATTAATTTTATATTTTAAAAATCAACTCTGTGTACAAACTTCACGCTTTAGAAAATTCAATTAACAAATATTTATTCTCAATTTGTTAATTTTATTAATGAGAGAATTCAAACGTGAAATCTTTCTCTCTCCTTTTCCCTTGTCCAACCTTTACTAGGCTACTAGCAAAAACATAGATGCTGTGTTCACATTTTTTATTTTTATTTAATATATTTAATTATATAATTTATAAATATTATTATTTTTATGTTTTTTATAGTATTTTAATTTAGATTTAGTAATGTATAAAACAATACCACTTAATAAAAAAGAATATAAAATAATACCATATAAATAATAACAAAATACATCTCCTTATTATGTCCTGTTATCATGACTCTAGAGTCATTAAATCTTCTTTAATTAGAAGACTAAACAATGATTACAGTTCAGGACTATCTTGAGTTTTCCAGTGAATTTATCCTGTTATCCAAATAATAAAATTAAACATATATTAAAAAAATATACTATAATACACATATTACTTAGAACTCTCATTTTTTCCAATTAAAATTAATACAATAAAAATGCAAATACACCTGTGTGTTCACATTTTTATTTTAAGTTGACATATTTAATTATATATTTGAAATTAAATTAGTAGTTTTTATTTAAAAACTGAATAGGTATAATAAAAAGTGAACATTTTTTATTTAAAACTGGGTAAAAAGATGACAATTTATTTTCATATTATAATAAATGGGCAGTTATAGTTTTAAAAAATCTAAAAGGAAAAGAAAAGAAAATTTTAATTTGTGCGGTTCTAAAGAAAGAAAATTTAGAAAATTGAGATTAGAAAAAAATGGATATTTAGGAAAAATTATTAAGAATTGAGAAAGCAAAAAAGTTTGTAATTTTTGTTGTCACAGTTTTTAAAGAAAGAAAATTTAGAAAAGTGAGATTAAAAGAAAATAGAGATTTAAGAAAAATTGTTAAGATTTGAAAAAGAAATAAGATATATTTTGTTGGATTGTAAAGAGCAGTTTTTATCCCATATATAAATCTAACACCAAGATTCCAATTTTCTTTTTAGTTTGAATTTATAACAAAAAAAATGTATAATGAAAGAATAAAATTAATAAATTTTTTAATACAGAATAGGCAATAATTATTTAAATTTAGTTTTTCTAGATTTTTTTGCGTTAATAACTTTTGTAATAAAGAACTGTAATTAATAAGTTTTGTAATAAATAATAGTAATTAATAAATTTTTTAATAAAGAATCAGCATCATCTAGATTTTTATTAAAAAAATCTATAACTTCTATATCTATATATAAAGAATGTATCTTAAAAAAAACTAATATTGAATTTATAATAAAATGGGACATTTGTATTTATAATAAAATGGACAGTTTTTAAAACTGAATATGTTGAATTTGTAGAGTTTTTATTTAAAATGTATTTTCTAATTTTAAATTATAAAAACTATCCATTTTAAGTAAAAACTACTATTGCCTTTATATGTAGTTATATAAGTTATCGATTTTATTTTATCATTTTATATATATTGTCTTTATGTTCACTATAATTGAAATTTATTTAAAACAAAAATTAAGTGAGAGAAACTAAACTTGCTGCAAATATATATAATGGAATATGATTGATTATATTAGTGTAATTTAAAAAAAAAACATTGTCCAAACTCGTATTATCATTCATGATCAATGAAAGACACAAATATGATCATTCTGTATTGTATTCTGGAATTTGATAATTAACACAAATAAATTGTCCACACTAACAATCCAGCCTTCTCCCCCAAAAGGTGATTTTAATAAATGTTCAAATATAATATTTGGGCTAAGGGTCAAATTGGTTATTAATAAACCAATTTGTTAGTTAATTACAACTAACAAATGCGTAAATAACCACCACTTAACATATCATATTTTTTAATAATTTTAGTTTCACAGTGCTTTAATATATTTTTTAATTTTTTAAAATTTTTGTATACACTATGAAGTTTTATTATAATGTCTTCTTTCTTTTTTTCCCTTGATTCTGTCTAAATTATGATTTTTTTATTTTTCTTTCAATTTTTGTATTTCTGATTTTGAACGATTTAACCATAGATTATTTTCTCTGATCTTCAAGTAATTATAATAAAGTATTATGAGAAAAACTAAAATTAGGAAATACATAGTTACAACATTTGAATAGTAGTTGAAAAGAAAAAAAAAGTGAGATAAAAGTTAGATCTATACCATATGTTAAAAATACATCTCAACAGTAGTTGAAGCTGAAAAGAAAAACATGAGTTTGATACTGTAACGCTATCCTCACATCCTGATTTATTCTCTAAAAATGGTTTTGACCCAATCATAGGTGGCCGTGAAAAGAAATGAACAAATCAAGGAATGTTGTGAAGAAAATGATAAATGGTTGAGTGATGAGTAATATATATAATAAGTTTTTAAAGAGTTGAATTATATACACTGTCAGTGTAAATGATTTTTACACTGACATTCAATCATGACTCTTCATTTATATGACTTTGAGTAAAGTTAACACATCTACCATGAATGAAGGGTTATAATTGAATGTCAGTATAAAAATTTTTACACTGACAATGTATACCAATTAAACTCTTTTTTAAAAGAGTAGAACTTATAATAATATTTTATAATTATCTTGTTGTAACTATTATTATTTTTGAATTTAAAATGTTACGTTAAACCGTTTTTATTTGAATAGTTATAGGGAGTTTTTATTTTAAAAAATATAATTTTTTATTAAAATTGACACTTTTTATAGAAATGGGATTATTTCCTTGATATATATAGTTACATATAACTCCTAATATTTCTATACATATGAAATTAATTTTACATGTATTTTTTAATTAAAAGGGGAAAAAATTAAAGGAAAGAAGAAGGTTAAGCTAAAGAAAATTGTGCAGTACCGACATTATCAATCTTGATTAAACTGTGGATTGAAATTGTCTATCGCGTGGAGAGAAGTGCATAATTAAAACTGGCCTGTATTAAGTGCTGATAAGCTAATGATTAATTATCATGATAGCCATATGTTTTTGTCCATTTGACAATACTGTCAATACATAATATTAATCTGTAAGCTTTTTTTCAACCTCCATTGGCTATATAGTTACTATGTGATAATTTAGGGCTAGTGTCCCTTTTTGCCACATCCATCCTCTTTCCTATTTCCTCCCCTTCTCCTTTTCAGTTTATGAAATTGAAATATATTGACAAATCCCACCAATAATGCAGAAATTTGGCTTCAATAAATCATCTTTTTTGAGCGACTTCAACACTACAGCACATGTGATTTTTTAAGTAATATTTTTTACCTTACATCTGTCAAAATAAAAAAAACCCTTTGGAAACATTTAAAAAATTTCGTTAAATTATAAATAAATATGATTAATGTTTTAAAAACATTTTATCTTGTTAAAACTTAAAATGTTATTAATAATAATATAGACTATACATAATATTTGATAAAATATTACAAAATCACATTAGTAACATTTATTTATATTTTGATAATATTTTTTAAATATTAAAAAATATTTTAGAAACATTTTTATTAAGTGAATGTCATTAAAAGTCATGTGTTGTAATGCAAGTTATCACTAATCTGGATAATGGGGCTTAAGATTTTACTAAATCCAACCCTAAAACATCAATACATTTGTTTGGACTTTGGAGTAGCAGGGACTATTTTGTTTAAGAAAATATTTTCTATTTAGTTTTTATTTTTATTTTTTAATATTAGTTTTTATTTTTAAATTTTTAATATTGAAAAAATATGTGCTTTCAATTAATATTTTTTAAAAAATAAAATTTTTAAATCTAATTAATTTAGTAAAAATATTATAATATATAATTTAAAATACATGTATATATAATTTTTATTATAATTATAATTACAACATTCTTATTAAGTTTTTATATAGTTTTGATTTTTGAAATATTAAAAGCAATTTTTTTCTCTTGTCTGTTTTTTATTAATTTTTTAAAAATATTTTAAGAAAAAATATTTTTAAATTACACTCAAACATATTTTTACAACTATCTTTTGTAAAATAAAAAAAAATGTTTCTAAATAAAATGTATGAGATGTTAAGTTATTTTAGTTTTTCATCTGCACATAACCTGTCTTATTATTTAAAATGATATGTACTACATTAATTTATTCTTCTATATATTAGACTAAATTAAAAATTTACCAGTCTTTCTGTAAAACTTTTTATTAATAATTTTATCAAATATTTTTATTTTTTTAGTCGATAATAAATATCATAATTAAATTAATAAAATAAATATATTATCTCTCCTAAAGATTGGAAAAGTTGGCTATGGTACTATATAAGTAATGTTTTTTTAGAGTTTAATTAGTATACATTATCAATGTAAAGATTTTTACGCTGACATTCAATCACAACCTTTCATTTATGGTAAATTTGTTGACTTTACTCATTACTACTTTAAAAGTCACATAAATGAAAAGTCATGATTGAATATAAGTATAAAAATCTTTTACACTCACACTGTATATCAATTAAACTCTTTTTTTTAATATGATATCTACAAAGTCTTTACAACTTGTACCATAGTTGATTACTAATTAATATAAGTAATAATATTATCTTAATTCAATAAATTTAACAAATTTGATTTTATTTAATCTTATTCTTAAAACATCCTCATCTAATTGTAATTAGGATGTTTTATCCATGATATTTAAGTTTAAATAAAAGATATTTTAGAAACAATTTTATTTTTTAATTGAGATTAGTAAAACTAAATTATAATAATTATTTGTTAATTTGTATAAAATTAGTTATTTTTCTTATATATGAGTGGGGTAATTAATTATATGAAAAAATAATTAAATAAAAAAGTGAAATTATGAATCCCAATATAATGTTACCGATAAATTTGAAAACAACTTTATCTCATAGTGATATTGTCTTAATTAAGGTTTTTAGACATAAAAAAAAATACGAAATAGAGTTATAAGGTTACCCTTATTGTAAAGTTCAAGCAAAGAAAATAAGAGAAAAGAAAGTTTTTTTTATACGTTAAATAAATATATTGTATTAAGAAAGTGAAAAACCCAAGATTGAGTTACAAACTTTGCAAAATATTGTCAATGTAGGTTACAAAAAGTTAAAACATCCCCTCTTAAACATAGTGACGAGGGCACAATAATCATTCAACATGAGAAGTGTTATTAAATTTGTTGAATGACACCACTCCTATGAACTAAATTGTGTTGCTTAAGTTACTTATTGTATGTCTGCATATTTTGTAATTGAACACCACCACATTTTGTGCTTTCTATATCTGCCAAATTCTAGTAAACCAGATCAAAGATCAAGCTTGTTGTTATTTTCATTGTCCATTTATCTACCCCAAAACTTATAGCAATGACCATGTATTGTATCAAAAAGTATAGTGGAGATCCCCTACCTATGACATATTTCCTACCAAATTTGATAAGATACTACGCACCATATGAAGAGGTGAACATATGTTTTCACCTCATTTCCATATAGCTCCTCACTAGACTCCACCTTTGTAGGAGATTGTACTTTGTTGGCAGCCGATCCATTCCTAGTCTCCATGCTAAGTGTTGTACTTTCGGTGGTATGCCTTTCGCCTAGACTAGCTTAATAAACTCCTCTAGATGATTCCCATTGTGTAAAGAGACAACAAAATACAACCTAACTTGTGTATGATCCAAATCCACCTATTCTTAACCCTTTCTTTCAGCACTAACGACTTCAAACATGTCTGGAGCTCCATTAGTACTTCTTCTCACACGAATAACCCCCTCATCTAGACCCACGCCCAACACCCTATTTGTCGCCCTACCTTATCCTTAACCATTACCTTTTTATCAAGTGCAAGCATAAATAGATGGTTGTACTCATCCTTTAGATTACGCTCCCCTAACCATTTATCGTCCCAAAAATTTACCTCACTATCGTACTCTAGACTTTGGCAAATATTTTTTTACCACCACTATTGTTGTCTTTGCCCCTCTACCCCAATGAAGTTTAGATCAATCAACCATGTGGAGCAATGTTTTCCTCGCACTTCCGAACCCCATTTGCCCTTTCATACTTCGATTGGTTTAGAGTTATAAAATTATTTATACTTATAAATAAATAAAAACTATATGTGGAAGTTTCCAAAAATTAGTCTATAGAAAATATTATTTTATTTTTTTTCAACTTATTTTTTTACATAGATATGTTTCTATAATATATATATATATATATATATATATATATATATATATATAATCCTTTCACATTTGAATTAATAGTACTTCCTTTATGTTGTGTTCGATTTTATTTTACAATACTAAGAAAAATTAATAAACATAATAATCATTTTATAAAATAACCTTTTTATTATTAATTTTTTATAAATTTTATAGTATATTGTAACATCCCAAAAATTTATCCATATACTTAACTTTTTAATCATCAATACAACATAAATCTCAGAATATTAAAATTTTAAATAAAAGTCTCAACTCATACACCGTACACTTTCATTAGGCAAGTAGGGTCGCCAAGTGAGGAATAAGAATACCTTGCTCAGTGACAATGGTCACCCAATAAGATACTTGAATTAAACTTTTCCATTGAAGAAACTTCCTTAGTGAGATGTTTTGCTAGGTTAAAACCTAATTTAATTTTTAACAGGAGAAACTTTGTGTTGGGCGAGACTCCTCACTAAATGCAAATACAAGAAATACATTGAGAGAAGCAAATTTTTGCTGGGCAAGACCTGTCATTCAACAAGACTTTGCAAAATGCAAAACCCCAGTTGCAAAACTTACACCACTCAAAGAATAACCAAACATCCTACTACTTGAAACATTTCATCATATATATTTACATCACATATTATATACCAAGCTACACCAATCCTCACAATTCAACAAAAAACATGCTTAAAAGATTATATCTCAGGTTTCAGCTTACATACATGCATATACTATATCCTGTTCAAATGTCCTATAGGCTTCTCACTAAACATAAGTTGTAAAAATTCAAAACATTTCATCATGCAAGTTAATATTACATAGATTTTACTAAGTGTCATATATACATAGTCTATACAACACAAAATAGGCTTTCTAGTCCTTTCTGATCAATTGTTCACTTCAGCCTAGTCTCTATTTATTATCAAAATTATCATTGTCATCTGCTCATGTGCAAAACACAATCATCACAGTCAAACAGAATACACATACAATGCAAGGATAGTAAGTTTATAATAACATAAATCAACAATTTTATTAAAGGCATTGTAAATCATCTTTCATGTTTATCACATAAACATATGAGCAAACAAATCCCACTGAAGCATTTAGACTTATGTCCCTACAAAACATAAGTGTTCTAAATCACATAGTCACATAATTAGATGCTTTCCAAAAAGACTTAATACATTGACTTCGAATACAAAGGTAGTGATTCATGTGACTTTCCCCACACTAGTATCTGGTGTCTATCTGACACATTCAATAATCAGTTGAAGTCTAAGCATACTCATTAGATAACCAACTAATGTCCAATCTACCTGACTCAATCTTACATCACATTGTTATTTGAGTATATCCAATGGTGTATCTTCCCCCGACTTAGGGCCTAACACCAATGTTCGCTCTACACGATCCTAACATTGCATCATTGCTCTACAAAGCCCTAAGACTAGGATCACTTGAACCTATTTCATTGTACCCCTAATTCAATGTACGACATCCAAGGTTTTGTTACCTTTTCGTGACCACCCCTCATGCAATTCATCAGTAAATCATCTCAAACTTTCACCAATTTCCAAAACAAGCATAAGTTCAACACATCATTAATTATCTCAATCTCTAATAACCACATTTTCATGTTAGAATCAACATCAATAAATACACAAAGAACAAATCCCAATACATCGATTCCACATTACGATTCATCCACAAAAGTCACACAACATGTTAAAGCTCAAAATACTGATCAAAACCCCGTAATTACTCATATACTAATACATTTACTTCATTAAGTCATAGTTTTCTCAAATTAAAACAAATATTAAATTTTCCTTACCTATTTTTCCTTTTTAAAATTTGACTTTGTCGAATCGGGAAAAATCAACCATAGGGATCACTCAGAACTACCAAAAATTCCAAAGAGAACCATCAGACCGAACTTGAATGGAAAAACATCTAAAGAATTAGGGTCATAAATGGCGAACACTTAGAATCAAGAGCAATGAAAGAGATTTCGTTTGATTCTACTAATGTTTGGCTAACCATGCAAATGAGAGAAGAATGGAGGTAGAGAGAGAGAATGAGATCAGTGAAAGGGGAAGAAAAAGAAAAATGAAGAAGAAAAGGGAGAAAAGGAAAAAGAATAAAAAGAAAAGGAATCAAGAGTGTGCTTAGTACTTCTGATTTGCTAATCGCAACTCCCTCATAATTTAATTTCCAAATACATTCTTAAATACTTCCCATAAAACCAACATACTATCTCAATGTAAAAGAATCTCATTATTATCAATCTTGACCTTACTAAATTCACTTTCCCATATTTTCTTATTTAAATATACTTAATTTGAATCACATCCATAAATCTAAAACATAATCATCATCACAAATAATAAAACTAAATATTTCATAATTAATCTATTATTTATACTTAAATTAAATTTTATTCTCTATTTTATGTATTTCACATATTTATCACTATTATTAAAAAACAAGATCTTCCATATATCATTAGCCAGAGATAAAAGTGAACAATAATTAATAGCATAATAAAATTAAAATGACAATTATTTTAAAACTTTTTACATAATAATATGATAATTATTATAAAACAAAAAAAAATAATTATGTTAAAATAACGAAATATACTAAATCTGTAATATATATATATGCTCATCAAAAGTGAGCTGAGATTAGGTAGCTCAAAACTCTTATGAGCATTATATATGTTGTTCGAGATATATGTAGGATGACTTTTTTCACCATTAGTCAATTTTTTTGAAGGAAGCCTAGTCAATTAATATTCATTTTTTTGTCTTTAGAGCATTTGAATTCGGAAAAATTGTAATATGAAGTGGACCTAGGACTATTCGTAAAAAACCCTAAATTAAAAAACTATGTAAAATTATATATTAAATAGACAAAAATAAAGTTATTTAATAATTACATCACCACTTAAAAACGAATCAAAGGTCATGACCTCGTACGCCATAATTGACTTTATACAAAATTGCCACAATTGAGTACAACCAATTTCCAGAACTCATCTCCTTCAGGGCTAAGAGTGAAATGATTTGATGTAACACTTTTTCTACAGTGTTTACTTAATTAGAGTTCTCTCGCAACCAGCTTAATTTTACTGTACTAGGTCATGCGATTGAGTACATAAATGCATTTTGTCAGTGGACTTGTAGTATACATAAAAATAATCACCAAAAAATATACATATATAAAAAATCCATATTTAATATTTTAGTAAGTGAATTATAAACTTAGAACATTTATCATATATAAATGATTTTTATAGAATATATCAAAGACTACATTAAAAAACATATTTTTTTTAATTATTCAAATATATAATTTAACAATATCTATTTATAATTTTCATTTTTCATAACAAAAACATTTTTATTTGATATTCTACCTCTCTCTCTCTCTCTATATATATATATTAAAAAACATAAGTTCATTTACTAACATACTAATTTGAATATATATATATATATATATATATATATATATATATATTATATTATAGTTAGCAAATTTCATACACATTTACAGCATTTTCAATGGTAATTCTTGATAATTCCTATCCACAAGAATTATTCGTTCTTCACAAAAACGATTACCGGAAATGGATATGGGTTATTCACTGTAGAATTATAATGGGTTCTTTATGTAAAATGTGGATCGATTTTTACAACATACTTAAAAAGTTATAAGAACTCTTCAATGCTAGATAAATTTACCTACATGGATACTCTTAAAAAAATAAGTTAACAAATTACTATCTTAAATATATTTTAAAAAATTATAATTATAACTTTCTATCCATTTTTTTAAAATAGAAGGTGTAAGTTTTCCCATATACTGAAAAGTTAAAATGTTTGCAGAATGCATTTATGTAACTTGCATGACGCAAGTAAAAGCGAGTTGCGAAAGAAGTGTGATTTAGTAAACATAGTAGGAAAAGGGTTAACATCAGTTCACTCTAGACATGACGGGAGTTGAGGTCTTGAAAGTAGTTGTATTCAATTATGACATTTTTCTTTTGTAAGGTCAATTATGGTATCGATCGTTCATGACCTCCAATTTTGTTTTGAAAATTATTTTCAGAAAAATGAAATTAAACTGCATTAATGTACTAAAAAGATTCAATTAGCTAGAACTGGATGAATTTGATTTGAAGAATTATTACAGGCCAATTTAAAGTATTTGTTTAGGGTTGGGTTGAGAGAAATGAGCTTGATAAAATTAAGTTCGAATTAAGCTATGTTGAATCATTAATTGGGAATAGAAAATATTATTTTAAAATAAAAAACTACACATATATACGTTTTGTTGGTTTTGGAAAAATATAACTAATTTGACCTACGTCAGTCTAACTTTGAATGAGGGCTAAAATAATTTGAAGAAAAAAATTTATTTTAAATTAGATAATAAACTTTTGCAGATTTATGATATATATAGACAACGTGAAAAATGCAAAAATATTCAAAGTTAAAGTCCTAGAGATTAAAAAAATTGTCCTTGCCACTCAACTAAATTCCTAACAATGATGCAATGCAGAAAAGATCATAATACATTTTTTTTGCTAAATGAGTTATGGAACTATCTTCTTGTATTTAAGTTTTAATTATTAAACCTTATGTTTTGCAACTTGTATTTATCTTTTTTTATCTAAATAGACACATCTTATACTCTATACTTAATTTGTCTTTTTAATAAAATTTATTGACATAAAAAAATATATTAGGCAAGTTTTATAAGTAGCTACAAGTAGTTTTATTTTCAACCAATGAAGATTTCTTACTTTATAAAAACTAATAATTAAAAATAGTTTTTGATTGATAAGTGTTTAAGTTTTAATTTCAATGATTTTATTTTTTTTGCAAGACTATTCAATCCACTGTAAATTGAGTTTAATTTCTCAAAAAATAAACTGAACTCACCAACCACTCTATTATCCAGCTAATTATTTGTGTCATGTCAGTTTGATTCAGTGGTTGATCCAATCTCACTTACACATGATATTAAATATCAGACTTTTAAATTTTCTTTTTTCGATTTTGACATATGGAGACATAATTTCATTTTTTTAATAACTTGTTATTAAGATAGAATAAAAAGAGCATTTTAACCCTCACAAATAACTGTTTTAGAAAGTCAGGTCAGAAAATAAACATTGAACACTACTTCTTAAACCTGCTTCATGACCCAACATTTACATGTTTAGGTATTAGATACTAAAAGTAATATTAAATTAATTAGATGATAGTAATAAGGTGATTAATTTCTGTATTAAATTAAATATTAGTAAAATAATAAAACAGTTGTTAATTTTTTGGGTGGTAGTTTGCTTTCTTAAAATTATTAAGAAAAAAGTTTAAGTGTGGGCTAACTGATGCCAAAGTTCAACTGATCACACTTCTTTTTCTTTCCTTATTATGGCTCTTGGATAGATAATCATTCATCCTATTCTACATACATGCACTTACCACTCGTGCTCTTCTTCAACTTTGCTTACAATAATGGCTAGCTCAAAGATTTATGACACCGAACGTGCATCTTGTCGGTTTACCTTTTTGCCAAATTATGCCTCTAATAATGGCCCTCCACCTCTCCTCTAGGAAAAACTACTTTAATTGTATGCAAACCCTCAGATGAAAATTGTCACATCTAACATATCCAATAAATAACCTATAATAATGGATTACTATCATTATCATTGGTACTGTCCAACACCATGAACATATTCTGGTTCTGGTGAGGATTTACGTGGTGGCCAGATATATATAAATTTTAAAAAGTGTTTGCTTGATGAGATGAAAAAAATGAATTATACACACAGTTAAATAGTTGTTTGTATGTGAGGAAAAGGAAAGGTAATTTAAAGCTAGATAAATAGTGATTCCTAAGAAATATCTTTGTTAGGAGGACACAATTTTAAATGTGATTGTTCATCCTGCATTGACATCTGAGTTTAAACCTGATTAAATATTGTAACAATAATAGATGTTAGATAAAGAGTTTTCACAAAAATATGTCACAAAACATTAAAGTTTAAGAGAGATTATGCAGTTAGTTTTGAAACAAAGTTAAGAAAAAGACAGAAAAAAAAGTCATACATATAAATTCTTTACCAATAAAACTTAACGTAGTAATTAATAATTAACATTTGTTTATAAAAAAAAACAAATTTAGATTTTTTTTTATCTGTTCTTTTGATATATAGGAGACATTTGTGGGTTTGTTTAATTAATTGAACATATATATATATATATATATATATATATATATATATATATATATATATATATATAATTTTTCTTAAAGTGACAGAAGCACCTAATTACCTCCACTATTTGAATATGTTTTAAAGTTATTACGCTACATGAAAAGGGAAATGGTAATCAGAGACTCACTAGGCCTATATACTTACTGCAAGATAGGAAGAGAAAGAGAGAAGTGCAAACTACGATAACAAAAAACTGACAAATGCACACCTTACTTTGGGTTTTATCAGATGGAAGGAGGAACGAAAAGAAAATAAGAGAAAGAATGACAAAAAATATGATAAAAAATAAAAACAAAATGGATTGAAAAGGTGATAAAAATAAAAAACAAAGTTAATTATATACTAATATTTCCTAAGATTTCCATGAGATTACACCACATTCCAATTAACTTAGTTAATGTTTATAACAACTTCTCTTATAGAGAATAGTGTGTAATGTTGGTAAAAAAGTTAATCAAATTAGTATAACATATAAAGAGGTATCAATGTAATGAATGAAGGAAATTAGATTAATAGTATATATATACATATATATATTAAATTTAAAGGATTAATGTCAAGATAGAAAAAATTGAAGGTGTTATTTCATGAAATTAAACCTTGGAAGATATCAAACGTAATTTACTTAAAGGATAATAAATATATGTTTATAAAGATCCAACATCACATGTGAAAAAATTATGTGAAGAAGTGAATAAAGGACTATATGAATATTATTGTTATTATGAAAAGCCCTAGACTAGGGTTAAGAAAACAAATCATACTTGTATGAAATTAAAAAAGTGAAAAATAATTCATGAACACTAGCTAATATTTAGAATTCTAGATTACTCTTAACAAAAGAAAATGAGATAGGTATAAATAAAATATGTGATGAAGAAAGAGATACAAAGAAATAATATATATATATATATATATATATATATATATATATATATATATATATATATATATATATATATATATCGATGGAGTGCTTAGTAGTATTTCCTTTACTTTTTATAAGACATAGTTTACAAAGAATTATTAATTAATAATTTTTACAAGACATTATATAATATCTATATAGTTGATATTTTTGGGAGAGTATTATAAGCATGCATAATCAACTTGTGAGAAATTTCTACATGATTTCAATGTTCTATATATATAATCCAACAATTGTGAAAAACTTGTAAAAGAATACGAATTATTCATATAGATATGAATATAATAATAAAAAGAATACTTAAATTTCAATGTTATACACATATATATATATATATATATATATATATATATATTAATTAGAATATGAATCATTTGATTATATTCTTATCGATGTTTAATTTTTATAAATTTAGCAATGAATTTCTGTTTTAACAATAAGTTTTTAAGATAAAACTTTTTAATTAAAGTTATTAAGTAGTATAGCA